>JAMJFZ010003384.1:7470000-8070000 GCA_026225945.1 Cricetomys ansorgei
CAGAGACATCTGGGAGAGTCCAGAGTGGACATGACCGGCAGACTGAGTCGGGCCATGTGAGGAGACAGGGAAGGGGAGAGGGGAGAGCCTGGAGACCAAGAGGCCAGGAGACCAACAGGCCAAAAAGAAAGAAGATCTGCTTAGCCCAATGGCTGGATTATATAGGGAAGAGCAGCTGGGGGAAGGGCACCCTAGCCCAGCCCCTGGCTGGAGAAGTTTAGGGAAGGGGTCGGGATACACAAGCCAAGAGGACCCTGTAACAGGTAGGGACTGAGGGGTGCTGGGAGAACCTGGTGCCCAGGGTCTGCTTTGATATATTAATAGGCAGCTCAGTTGGCCATTTGTCCTGGGTTTGAGACCTAACAGTTACAAAACTGTAACTGTTACATCTCTGAGATGTAACATCTCTGAGATTCAGGTGGATCAGAGCAACTTCAGTAGGCTTTTACCGTTTCGATACGTATACGTACATCATCTTGTAAACCATCACCAAACGGTGTACAATTTCCCTTTTCTCCACTTTTTTTTAATTTTATTACTAGGCATTGAACCTGACAGTAGTCAAGAATTGTAGAAGTGAGCTCCATCTCTAAGCCTGCCACCGCTGCTTTATAACAAGTTCTTTAAAACCCATAGATTGTATAAAACTGCAGGCCAACATTTATTTACAAGTAATGAAAAGATGTTCAGGATGAGACTGGGTTTGTGCTCATTTGAGCTGACATCTGAAACAGAACTACCCTTTCTGAAAGTGGGGAGCCCAGGTGAGGAGGGAGAGGCACTGCCTTGTGGAAGCAAACGCAGTGTATGCTTCCACCCGAAGCCCCTGAGCCCACACCCTGTCTCTGACCACAGGATCCCATCGCCTCTCACTAGCAGCTCCTGTCTATTCTGAAGTCTCACAGTTGAGCACAAATTAGTCCCCTCTCTTGGACTCCCACTGGGCAGCCTTGGTACATCACACAACACTGACAGAAAATCGCTCTTTAGTCTCCGCAAATCGCTCTCCTACCTGCTCCGCTGGCTAGGCCTGTGCCATTATTTATTATGGAATGAGCACTAGCTGTTGAGGGTCAATTATTCCATTGACCAGGCATTACAATAATTCCTGGTAATTAAAAGAGGTACTTATGTGAATCTGGATGCGTATTGAAAGAAACATTAGTCCTTTTGTCAGCTTGGCAAGCTTATTGTTCAGAGCCAGGCCCAACCAATTAACATCTTTTGCCAATCCCTGTCAGCAGGGGCTTGAAAGGAGGAGAGAAAGGGGGGTCAGTCAGATGCTAATTTAGATACAATTGTGTCAGGGTAGATGGGAGGGGTCCTCTGAAGAAGAGACTCCGGTTTAATGAAGCAAACAGCTTAGGTCCCCCAGTGACCCTGCGGGGGTAATTTTAAAAGGCCCCTCTGTGTTCCTGTGCCAAATAGCAGAGGGCCATCACAAGAAGCTCTTCCTTAAAAAAAAATTAAGAGAGGGATAATCATCCATTTAATCTGCTCATTAAACAAATCTCTCAGGCGGACTTAACGTGAATTAGCGCTTCTCTAAAAAGGTAGCCTGTGACAGGCAGCAGACAGCTCTGATCATTTGGAAGGTCACAGTTTTTTATTATATTGTTATTAATGTATTCATATTTGAAGAAACTGAGCAGAGACCACTTTCATTCAATCTGGTGAGCAAAACAGTATGTTTTCCTAACTGGAAAACAAAAACATAAATGTTAATCAGGTCTGAGCAGAGATCAAAGCGAGCTATATATAGCAGGCACCCTTTGTTTCCTTTTTTTTTTTTTTTAATACAGAAATTAAGAAAAACCACATCGAATTTGCTGCCTTCCTCCCTGTTCCCGCCTGACACCAGCTAGGTTCACACATTGGGCTAGGCAGATGGAAACAGCCCAGTTCAACAAGACCTCAGTCTACATGGAACCTTCTGAGACCATTGTGCCTGTGCTCCTGGGCTGTTTGGTTGAGAGCACCACAACCCTGACATCCCAAGTGGCCGAGGCTATAGGAAGATTTGTGACTGTCGGGGGACCTGGAGGCTTTCTTCACTCACATGTGAAATAGCACAAGGGTACAGATTTCTCACAAATCTCCAGTCTGACGTAAAGATGGACAATTCATCTTCTCTTTACATTTACTAAATCATTTCTAGGTGCAGAGAATGTTCTTGTTGGAGTGCATAATGAGGTCTGGAGAACTCCATACCTAGTCAGCCTAGTCTCCAGACCAGAGGTGGCTTCCTGTTCAAGTGCTTTCCACGGGAAGCCAGCGAAAAGGCCAGGCTATCCCACTGTCACGAGAGATGAAGAGAGGAACGTTCAGAGACATGAAAACAGAAACTGCAGACCAAGGTTCATAGCAGCATGATTTACACAGTCCAAAGGGAAAAACCCCAGAAGTCCATCAACAAAAGAAAGCATGAAGAAGTTGGGATTTACAAGTATGCAGGGGAAGTTACCTAGCCTTAAGGAGATACATGCTAGCATGAACCTGGAGGGCACAGTGCTCCCTGAAACAAGGGAGGCACAAAGGAAGACACAGGTGGCTTCTAGATTTGGCAAATCCATAGAGACAGTAAATATATGGTGGGGATGGTAATATAAGGTATATGGAATAATTTGATAGTTATAGTAATATGATCTTTCAAGATTATTTAATATATGCTATTTACAAGAGATAATTGGAAGAAGATCAACCAGTAACTATATGGTAGAATTTTTATACATAGTTGAGATGTAGCTGGTTTAAATAAACATGTAGTGTGACTGGTAGTATATAAGAATCTTCAAAGCTTGAGGTGTGTACCATGAAATCTAAACATTGTAAGGAAGTCAGAGGCACTAAAGTCACTGCCCAGACTCTTGTCCCCTTACAGTGCAGCCAATGAACTATTCAAAAGGAAAAAACAAAACAAAACAAAACAAACCCTAAAACTTTAGGAGCATGATTCAATTAAAGCCACTATCTAGCTTTTCAGACTCAACACTATTTGCTCCTATTTCCATCCAAATAATACTTTCTGCTTTATAGGCTTGTTACAGGAAAACTAAGGCTCCCAGAGTACGATTATTTAACAGCATAGGGTCCCCACTGTCCCCAAGAGGAAACTAAAGTGCTGCATGCAAGAGTCTCCTCTCTGAAGTCACTTCCTTTGAAGCTTGCTGCTGGAATAGTAAGTCATGTCAGCTTTGGCTCAGCCCCCTTGAGGCCTGAAGTCACCAGTGGTCTAGCAACTGCAGCAGCCGCGGGGCGTCTGGAATTTGTCAAGCGCACTGAGTCTTAAAATGGAACAGCTGCTGTGGAATGCTGCTGCAGGACTCCTAAGGGGACTCAGGCCTCCAGGACCCCCCCTGTGGATCCCAGGGAGGGAGGGAGGACTAGCCTGCTTGGGACAGGACAAATGGAAAAGATAAAAGAATGGAAGAGCAACGTCAGGACCCACTAACTGGGAGCGGAGAGCCCTTCACAGTCCCAGCTGGACAGGGCTCAGTGGGTGAAACTGTGTTCAGCACACCCGAGTCACTGTGACCACAGGCCTCGGTGTTCAGGTGAGAGCTGGACGCACTGGCACGGGGGCTGCTGACTCAGAGAAAATGCTTCGTTAAAAGTCTTCTGCAACGGATACAGGAACAAAACAGTGTGTGTCTAGAAGCACACTTGCTAGCCCTGAAAAGACCCCATAGCAAGCGCTGGAACGCCAACTGTAAGTGAGATCTCTATGGTCTCACGCTATGATGCTTTAGCTACTTCAATTCCCTTCATCAAGAGGGGATCCAGACACTGCTCATCTCTGAATATTGACCTTCAAAAAAAAAAAAAAAAAGGTCCGTTGAGCACACAAAACACCAGCCCGTTCTAAAACGAAAAGCAGTGCAGTAAGGTAGTTCTAGAAAAGCACCTTCTAGATCTCACTTCTGTAGCCTGAAGGGCAGAGTTCTGGCGTGCTAGCGGTGATGGCTTCCACCCCCAGCCCCACTTCCCCTGTCCCCCTCAATTAAAAAAAATAGTCCTGTTTTTATTTTACTTTCTATTTTTTCTTTGAGAGCAAGATCTGTTTTCTTTATTTTAGATCATCATTTATAAAGCCAAGATTCTCGTGCGAGCAAGCACTCTACCACCGAGTCCAAGTACCAGCCCCAACACCTTCTTACTCTGTATTTCACTCTGTTTATTCCAACGGCAGCACGATGTTGACAGACAAACGCCGTCTTGTGGAAGATATAAGAAAAGTAAGAGGCTTGGGTGTATGAGGCATCAAGAAAAATTAAAACAAAAAATCTCCCAACAGACCTGCTGATCAAGCAAAGCTGTAATCGTTTCTTTTCAGGAACTTTGTCTTAAAGTTCAAAGGTTCAATAGAGCCCACTGCAGATACTCATGAAATGGTTGTTAAGTGGCTAATGTCAAGAAAGTCTGAGAAGAGCTAGCAAGGGAGGTGGAGGACCTCTGTCACCCAGAACCCCACTGATGTATCTACATAACGGACCATCGTTCAGCTATAAACAAAGAATAGAATATCTTATCATTTGTGATAACACAGCCACCATGTAAAGTGAAATAAGCCAGACCCAGGAGACAAATACTGCATGAGCTTATTCACATTTTTTCTTTTTTTTTTTTTCTGATTAGTTATATGTCAATTTGACACAAGCTAGTTATCTGGGGAAAGGAGCCTCGAATGAGGAAGTGCCTCTCCATAGGATTGCAGCAGGCAAGACTGCTGGGCATTTTCTTGATTAATGATTGACGTGGGAGGGCCCAGTCTGTTGTGGGTGGTGCCACCCCTGGGCAAGTGGTCCTGGGTGCTATAAGAAAGCAGGTTGAGAAAGCCATGAGAAGGAAGCCAGTAAGCAGCACCCTTTCATGGCCTCTGCATCAGCTCCTGCCTCCGGGTTCTTGCCTTGCTTGAGTTGCTGCCCCAACTTCCCTTCATAATGGATTGTGATGTAAGCCAAAACCATTTTCCTCTCTAGGTTGCTCTTCGTCATGGTGTTTGTCACAGCAATAGAGAGCAAACTAGATCACATGTGAAAGCTACGAAGTTGATCTCCCAGAAGATGTGGGCAGAATGGTGGCGACCGGAGGCTGGAGAGAGTGAGGGGGAGACAAACTGGTCCACTTTGCACAGGAGGGTAATACCAAAGAGCAAACTTCAAAAGAGCTAGAGATTCTGATGTTCTCATCATATGATGTGTTCAAGGTGAAGAATACAATGATCACCCTGCGCTGAAACCTGACACCGTATTGTCTTCAAACATGTACAATTATTTATAGATTCTAGTTAATCTCTTATAGATTCTGCTACAGGCAAGGGCACTACCACTGAGATAATCTCATCTCAGGAAGAAGGAAACTTGGAAGAACCTGTTGTCAGAGGGGTGAGGAAGAGGAAAGCTGTATTTGAAGCCTGTAATACTGAAGGTGAGGTTAGTGTATCCTGTGTGCAGTAGGCAACACCGGCCAGTATTGGGAAAACTGCCTCAGAGAGCTGGGCTAAGCATATCATGTTAATAATTTGCTAGATGCTGAAACTGAAATAATGGAATGTTCTCATAATTCTTTGGGACTTGAGAGTATAATGAGGAGCAGATGTGAGAACTGTGGATTATAATGGAATACGATCTGATGGAGCAGACAATGTCCTACGAAAGTGACCACTAATTATAGGAGAGAGCGTAGGATAGAGAAGGTGTAAGTCAACACTATACTTAAACATTGCCATTTGAATCAGGTCTTTATCCACGAGAGCAATTTACCCGGCGGAGTGGGTAGGGAGCATTTTAGGCAGAAAATGGCATGTGTTGGGGTTGAAGAGTGCAGAACAACACAGCCCATTAGGGAGGACTAAAGCTCCTCCAGGTGGCAAAGAACGCGGGCAGGTGAATGGCAGTCATGAGGCTATAAAGTCTTTTCCCTCTGGGGTCCAAGTAGCAAAGCGTCTCGGATGTCCCCTTCAAGATCTGAGTGTGGAAATGAAAGCTGGCCAAAGGTTTAAGAAATCTGACAGCAGTGGTTGTCAACCTGACAGGACAGCAGGCACAAGGAACCTTGTGAAGGTGTATTGCTTGCTGGACTCCACACCCTAGGTTTCTGATTCCAGAGGTCTAAGGCAAAATTCACAAAATGTTCTTGTTGCTTATTTTTGAGATTGTATTTTAATTACAACATTTCTCCCTTCCATGTACTGTCTCCAGATACTCCCCCACACCCCTCCCTATTCCAAATTCATGGCCTCTTTTCTCACCAATTGTTACTGCATTCATACATATATTTGTGTGTGTGTGTGTGTGTGTGTGTGTGTGTGTGTGTGTGTGTGTGTATCCTGTTGAGTCCATACAATGTTACTTGTACTGCTTTTAGGGTTAGCCATTTAGCACTGGACAACCAATTACTGTCTTCTTCGCTGAGGAGGACCACATCTCCTAGTCTCCCTTGCCCTTTGACTTGGTTCTCTGGAGTTCATTTGTAAGAGCAAAAGTTATGTTTTAAATCGTAATTACAGTGCCCAAGATAGCTATGAAACAAAAAGACAGAGAACTTCCTGAGCTGATGGGTGGGGCTGTTCATGTGAGAGACAGAAAGACATAATCCTGTAATCCTACTGGCCCAAGGACAGACAACCTCCTGGGGTGTTGGGTGGGTAGATTCCACTTGGTTAATCCAAATGCACTGGATATGCATAGTCTCTTGTAGGCAGGAGATAACCCAGACAGGAAGCACATCAGGATAGATGCTTGGTCCTGATTGGACCTGGTGGGAAGTACATAGCCTTAGGGATTCTGCCTCTTTGAGCATCTGGGCCACACGGCTCAGTGCCATTTTGTGGGAACTCCAGAGCGTGGCAGGAAGACTCTGTGGGAACCTCAGAATGGACCTGGCTAGAGTCCAACATTCCTGGTCAATATTGAATTAAAACTTGCTTCAAATTTGGTTCAAAATTGTGGTGATTGTCTTCTAGACTGGTAGGGTTTATACTTTGTGTAGGGTTGAGGCTTCATGGGCTTTTTTCTGTCTAGTTTGGCATGTGCGTTTGTGTAGTTGCTCAGCTCACACTCAGGCGGTAATGTTGGTGAAACTCCATCGGTACAGCTTCTGACGTTACTGGGACACAATCTCACAGCAAACTCTGTTTCCCTGGCTCTTAAAATCTTTACTTCCCCTCTTTCACCATGTTCCCTGAGCCTTTGGTGTATGTCACACAATGTTTAAACAATATTCTTTAGATGATTCTCATTCGTTTCTTTTAAATCAATGTTATTCCTATAATTATAAGATCAGAGGCACATATTAACAGGGTATATGCCCCAAGATACCTAGTCAATGTCTGAGATGCGGAGTTCCAAACCCACCACATACCCGTATGATTTCCCCCGTATGCCCTGCAGAACTGCCACCCAGAACCAGGGTTAATTTATCCCTCCATGTCTTTTGTCCTGTTACTTCCTTTATCTTGCTATTCTTTTGCTTCCAAACCTTTACCAAGCAAAATAAAGGTGACTCGATCACAAACATTGTAATATTCCTGCAGCTGTTCTGATGACAGAGCCAACTCTGAATGACTAACAGGGCAGGTAGCGTTCACAGCACGGTCGGGCTGAGCAGAAGGGTGATTCATGTCCCAGTCAGCATGGAGTGAACTTCAACACGCTAGTTAGAGTGGGTGAGTTTCGAGTTGTTATTTTTGGAATTTCCTATTTAATGTTTTGGATCATACTTGTCTATGACAAGTACTTGGCAACGAAGAAAGAGAAATTGTAGATAAGGGGTGGCTACTATGCGCGTTATGTCTGGAGATGGGCGGCCCCATGGAGGACAGCACTGAGGCTGAGGAGCAAGTTCAGCAGGCTGAGAGTGCGGGGTGGGGGATGGGGTGGGGTGGGGCAGGAATGGACAGTGAGTGCAAACAGAGCCCACCTCACACAGCTGAGTGACAGGAGCAGTATGCACAGAAGAATGCATGAGATGAGAAGGGCAGTCTTGGGATCACCCTGAGCGAAATTTGACTTAGACTCTCAAGGAGGCTGCTGATAGACAGCTGATCAGCTGGAGTGATTTAGGTTCCCACAGAACAATTGGCCTGGAGGCTATACTGGGGGAGGGGAGGGAGCAAATGGAAAGGGTGGGGCTGATAGGAAGCCAGGGAGTCTGGATACTTACCGAAAGGAGGCACAGACACAAATACTAAGAAAAGAAATCACAGGGCAACAGAGGGTTAAAACAGCTATATCGGGGCTACCAGCTCAGGAGAAGCTGAGGAGGATTAGCACAGGGGAACTTACTATGTAGACCAGGCTAGCCTCAAGCTCACAGAGACTCGTCTACCTCTGCCTACTGAGTTTGTTTTCAAGAGCCTGAAGACCTCAGTTGTTTAAAAGGGAATGACTTTTTAGATTAGTTGAAATTCACTTAGCAAGCATGAGCCTGAGGGTTAGGAGATGGTTTGGAGAGCACAGTGCACCGGGCCTGAGGGGGTGGGGCACCAGAGGGTGACACCTGTGTTGAGAAGACCCACATTCAGGGGTAAAGGAGAGGGGAGGGGAGGAGAGGGGAAGGAAGGAGGGAAAGAGAGAGAGCTGAGTAAGTAGCACATTGTTCTTCAATCGGTAAAGCTTCTGAATGCAACTGCTTTTGTGCTTAGAATCGTAGAGAAGAGGGTGTGCGGATGGTCCCCAGATCCAGCCATCTCCACTCCTTTCCTGCTGAGTGGTTGTTTTCACTGCCCCTTTTTAAACCCACACTCCTAGTCCATTTCATTTGCCAAAATTGTTTATTCTTTTCTATAGCTAGTGGGCTTGTTCCTCAGCGGATCCCGAGTCTAGGTTAATGTGACTAAAACACGGTGAATCAGCTCTAGGCGGGCATTTCCAAATTTGGCAGGACCACTAGTGTTTATTTGCCGTACATACGATGTTTTCATTCTAACTGCTCAAAAAGAGATATTCCTTTGAGGTCACTGTCAGAGAGACAGGGTCCTTTACAGATAATCATTGCGTCCCATTTGGAGACAGGTTCCCTGCCAAAAGGCTACAGGAAGCTTCCATGGCCTTCTTAGCTTAGCTAAGAAACTCAGAGTGATCACATCTAATGTTGAGACTTGGTGTCTGCAGCTGGCCTGCATCTAGGCCACTGTTAAAGCCCACCTGCTTGTTCCTCTCTGAACGCACCCTGCTCCTGCTTCTGAACGCGCCACAGAAAACAAGGGAAGCACAGGGAGTCCAATCCTACACGTCCTTCTTTCTAGTTCACTTAATTTTTTTCCCCTTAAATTCACAGATTCAATGATGGGCATGTCATATAGTTATAGGTTTAGATCTCTTACTGAAATTTTATTTTTACGGTAAAATATATACCTACCAATATAATTATGTTCCTACGCAGGCATACACACTCACCTGCAGCTTCCTGATTCTCAGCACCACAGGTGATCTTTTCCTTTACAGGAAAACAAATGCTACTCCTGCTCCGTATTTAAGCGAAACTTCTTGTCCTACAGAACTGCCAAGGCCCCTTCTGTTCTGCCAATTGCTTCCCACACCCACCCCTTCCCACCAACTCTGCTTTCCTTCCAAACACAGATACTAGCAAACCCTGCAACCCAACATCATCCTGCAGCCACTCCCAGTGCCACCCAGGCTGCTGGCAGAGGTCCCAAGAACCCTTTTTCTCCCAGGTCTGCCATGTTCCCTGTTCCAATGGGAAGTCATTTCCCGGTTCAGGGCTATGGCTATGGTTTGTGTGCTGGGCTCAGAGGCAGGATAGAAAGTCAAGGAAGATAGAGAGGAAGTGGGAAGGGAGAGGGGGCGCTTCACTCTATGGTGAGAGTCTGGGATTCCAGCACTATTAGCACTTGCTGTGAAAGTGGCCAACGCAGAGACAATATTCTTTCATATAATGATATTTCAAGTAAGAATGATACAACTGCCAGGTGTGGAGGCACAGGCTTTTGATGCTAGCACTTAAGAGGGATGGCCTTGAACTCACAGACATAAACCAGCCTAGCCTCACACTCACAGTCTGGCTCTGTCCATAACCCTCAGAACAATGCCTGCACCTCGTAGGCATGCATGTGATGGATACATATGTTAATGAAATACATAATGTGTTAATGAAATTGCTCCTGAAGTAAGGAAAGCCTTCCATGTGTCATTTGCTAAGCAGTCATTAGGAGCCAATGGACTGTCATCCATTATAACTGACAGACTCTCATGGCTCCATTGCTCAGCCGTATCTAGCACACTGAATGAGCCATGAGATGCTACAGCATAAGGGGCAGTTAAGCGGATCCTTCCTATGGAGTCTGCCAGGGCACACTGGAGGCTTATCAGGCGCTGGCCTCGCATCTAGACTGGGAGCCTCGGTAGGCCTCATCCAGGCTTGCCAACAATAATCTCTGCTGATAACCATGTGATTAATGTGTCTAATACGCTGGTGGAAATAGCCCTAGATGTGTGACTGTCTAAGGCTCCTTCACATCTAACACTTGGCACAAATTTCAACTGCTTCTGCCCTGTGTATTCTTCCAGGATTGTTATCAATAGTCATCGTAAAATTCCTCACATCCATGCGAAGGGCAATCACACACATGAAACAAAATTTTAGGCCACAGTGCCAGGTACCTTTATCCCAACACTTGGGAGGCAGAGATAGGCAGAGCTCTGTGAATTCGAAGCTAGCCTGGTCTACGTAGAAAGTTGCAAGCCAGCCAGGGCTACACAGAGAGACCTGTCTCAAAACAGCAACAACCCACCCAATCAAAACACCTATGTTTTGTATAAAGTCAATATAGTTTGTGGCCCTGTTATAAGCTGCAAATAGGGCATCAAATAGGTCACGGAGAAGGAGAACAGGCTCTCATCCACAAGGGAGAGGGAACATCGGGTTCCCAGAACATGAGTGACACAGGCAGGGAAAAAATTCATTAAGAAGAGAAGAGTCAGGGAGGAGGAGGCAGGAGATGGGGCAGGGGATGGAGAAAGGACACAGGAAAGCAGCTTCTGTCCCCATCGCTTTTAAACTTATTTTTCCCAAGCCTAAAACCAAACTGAATCTCTCATAATCAAAGAGATGCATCCTGCTGACTGACACTGATACACACACACACACACACACACACACACACACACACACACACACACACTCTTTGTAGGATAAAAGGACTTGGAAAGCCCATTACTTCCATTTCTTCAAGACGACCAAGTCTCAAAATTAAGTAAACAGCAAAAAGACCACCATTCCAGTCTAACTGCTAAACTTGCTACCTGGGGGCATTTCCCACCACACCAGACAAAAGACAAGCTTTGTGGTTTTCACTTTGGCTGTTCCTGGAGGGCCATGGGTGCACTAGGTGTGGAGGAGGAATGTGTAGCAGGACAACGTGGATCAGAACCATCTCATGGGGTTCCGTCATGCATACAGGTTTTTAGTTCATGGTGGGGGGGAGATGGGGGGGACATATGGTTCAGATCTAAGAAGCAGGCCAATTTCTAGACCATTCCCATTAGGATGAGCTGCGAACAGGATCACTTTCCAGTGGGAATGCCTTTGAGCAGCACTGAGGATGCAAGGAAGGAAAAACCACAGAGAACTTGAAACCCCTAGCAGTGAGCAGCATGTAGGAAAGCACATTTTCATTAAGTGCAGGTAACTCTCAGGACAGCACGGCCTGCATTTTCAACTTTGGTCTTTACTGGCTCAACCCAGGCAAACGAGCAAGGTCCCTCAGTAGCCTTGGGAGCGCCACCCTCATCTCCAGCTGGCGGTGGGAGTCATGGCCCAGCCACACCGCACTCTTCAGCCCTGCAGACCCTCCATTTGTGAAGTTGTAAAAATGCGTTCCAGGTTGTGAGGGGGCAAACATGACTTAACCTGAGAGTAATGCTTTAAAACAAATTTCATAACATCTGCCATGTCATTTTTAAGCAATACCGTCTGTTTCCACCGAACTTAAACACAGCTTTGTTTTTAAAGGCTAAATTTCACAGGTCTTTGCTTTAGCTCTTACAAGATATTCCCCTCTGGCAATAAAAGGCTTCTGTGATGAAATAACATGTTCCCAAGGGTGGCAGCATTTCTACCCCATGGACTTATGCTCAGAATGTTCCACAGTCGTAAAGAAAATCCTTCAGTCAGGTGTCGTCTTAGTTCCCACAATGCTCTTTTGCAAGAAATCTAATAGTGGCTTTAATTAAAAATGGACCCAGTGTGACAGGGTACAAACAGGTACCCGTGAAAGAAAAAGGTGACCTTCATCCTGGCAGTGTACCACGGAGGAGAATTCATTAGAACAAAACTCTGAAGCTGAATTGGAAGTTGTTAAGGACCTCTAACCAACATGAGCATGCTTCCCAGCCCTCTGACTTTCATTACGAAGGTACCTCAAGGTATTTAAAGAAATACAAAAAATGAAAAAGATCTGTCTCCACTTTCAATATAGAGCCATAGCTCAGCATCCTTGTGGGAATGGGTCTTAGGATCCCTACTGCTACCCCAGATTAAATGGTGTGCAAGTCCTTTATGTAAGAATGGCCCAGTGTCTGCATAGAACCTGTGTGCATACTCCTGTACACGTTACACAGTCTTCACGTGACTTGTGACTCCCTGTATAGGGACTCCCTGCACTATTGTTTGGGGAACAGTGATGACAGAAATGTCTCTACCTGTTCGGTACACCTACAACTACAGAGGAAAATAGGCATTAAAAAGTTGTATGTACGTGTGTAGGGAAACCCATACAGACAGAGATGGAGGTCCAATTTTAAACCGAACTGTAGAAAAGTGTTACGCTAAGGGCAAATATGTTTCTTAGCTGAAATTGGTGTTTTAGTGGATATGATAAAAGCTAGAAAAAAAAGTAAAAAATTAAAACAGATAAAGTGGCCAAGGAAAGGACCCTTTAGACCACTTACATTTAAGAAATGGGTCATGAGGAAGAACGGTTCAAAGAACTCGTAGGAAATCGACAGTCGGGAGACCTAAGGAAAGAATTATGTCTCTGAAGCAAGCACCATGGAGGTGAGCAGAAAGCAAGGAGAGCCAGGGCAGGAGGAGAGCAGGGGCTGTGCAGGTGAGCGGATCTGTGTCTGGAGGGAGGGTGTGGGGGGTAGAGCAACATCCTACAGGGAGGGAACTAAGGTCTGCATAAAAGTCAACCTTAGGCCTGAAGCAACAGTCCTTCTAGAGGGTCACGGCATCAACCCCAGGCCTCCATGCCTGGGGGGCGGAGCTGTGGTCAGACCGTGTGGCAGTGTTTACTAAAGAGCAGTGGGATTATTTCCCGAACAGTCTTCTTGCCAAGAAATAGAGGAAAGGTAAACTGATGTAAATAAAAATTATCCATACAATCCTCTACCTAGGGGATTCCAGCTTTCTGATACTGTAAAATATTTACTTAAATGGTTTAAATTATACACATATATCTCCTTATTTATTATAATTTGTCACAATGTGACAAATTTGTTACAATGTGACAAATGAGTGATAAAACAAATTTAAGAGCAACTAATAGACTTTGGTCTGTTAGGGAAAGGGGGAAAAATCAGAATTTGAGCAACAACAAAATGGCAAAGTAGAGGAATTATTGTCTGGAGATGGTAAACAATCTCCTTGTTTCTTCCTTGGTAGAGGATGTCTATCCATAGCGGTGGAGCTTAAATACTGTTGCTTCCTTGCCTTTCACAGGAAAGACAAAAGGCCACGTTAAGGAACTAGGGAGATGACTCAGTGGGTAAAATGCTTGCAGTACGAAGCAAGATGATCTGATTTCAATTCCCAGGACCCACATACAAAGCTAGATGCACACCGGGAATCTGACACTGGAGAGGCAGAGGCAGGATGACCCCTGGGCGGGGGCTAGCTGGCCAGCTGTCTAGCTGGATCAGACCTTGTCTCAAAAACAAGGCAGGGAATTCCTGAGGAAGACACGAGGCGTCCAACTCCGGCCTTCACATACATGTGCGTGAACCCCCACACAGGCACGTGCATCCCCACCCCCGTACTCACACAAGCCCCACACCACACCGAGGCAAAGAATTCTCTAGAAGGCGGGCTTCCGAGATAGAATTTCCACACAAACATAACTGACATGGAGGTCTAGTTCAACCTGCGCACTTGGTTCGGAGGGAATTCTCTCAGCCAATGTGAGAAGTTTTGCACAAGAGTTTGGCCGCCTTGAAGATAAGGTCCTCAAGAGAAAGCGTGTAAACTAGCACGTCAGATGGGTAGTTCCATAGCGGCTTCATGCTGTTTTACTTTTACACCAGGGAATTAAGTGTGAACTAGTTATAGTCTACCATATAATGTGACTGCTGTGTCCTGTCTGGCCAACCTGGGCTCTCTTTGGTGAGCGGAAGTATCCACCTTACAGATGCTGTTAGCAAAATACTTGGGGGTCTTGGGTCCTGGCCTTTTTCTGTCTCTTTGACCACATCTGGGGATATGTGTTAGTGACCGAACTCGGGGTTCTTATGCGTGACAGGTTCAAGTTTTGCTGTTAAGTCATGCCCCCAACCTTCTTTATCCAAACTCTTTTTTTTTTTTTTAAATTAACATACTGGATTCTATGAGACCATTTTCATGCAAATATATAATGCATTTTGAGCTGGTGGGAATGTGAGCCAGTCCAGCCATTACAGAGACTAGCATGCAGGAACCCATTCCGGGTGGCCAGGAGTTTGTAGGCCGCAGAGACATATAACCAACCTCTTCCACTTGGAAAAGCACACCGGACATAGGCCATCTAAGCCAGGGAAAGCCACGTGCCATCAATTTCTACACCAAGGATCTCCCAGAACAAAAATTAAATTAGATGTGTGACTTAATACAGACAACAAATACTTTTCCCTACCACCACTGCCCTCATATTCTAACTTTTTGGGGGTGCTATATGTGAGGGGAGTGGGTACTGCATCAGGTAACGTGAAAGACGTATTGCCAACGGTGCCAGATATATAAAAACACACACCTTACCTAAGAGTTGCTTACCATTGCCCACCGGTTTTACGGTTAATGTCTATACCGCTTTAGGGGAAAAGAACCCAACTCCCTCTGACCAAGTGCACTGGAGCCCACGGATGTGGGCAGCGGCAAAGGGCACCATTCGAACTAGAAAGCTCCTGCTCGGACAGCTGCCCACCTGCCTCCCATTTAGTGGACTTTCCTTCATTCCTCCAGTGGAAGCTTGAACTGGGACACCTCCTTGCTTTTCTTTAAAAAGCCCCTTCCTTCCATAGGAATCCTGGTTATTACAAGTTTGTATTGGATTACCCAGGGCCAGAGGGAACTGTGTCCATCTAGGTAAATAAACACTTCGTTAAGGCACAACGCATGAAAACAACCCCCATGGCTGTGAGAATCCAATTGTAAATGGAGATAAATGCCTTCCCTCCACAAATACCCAGCTCTGATGGAATTCCCCTCATCTCGGGCCGTGATTGTTTAATTCGAGGGTAAACACGACTATAGACTTAATAGGAAGAAAACGCCGTAATCAGGAACAGTGGGCGGCAGAGATTTCCCTGGCTCGGGACAGATTCTATTCAGGCTATCAGCGTGAATACAACCTATCCCATCAGCATGCTGGGGAGACCACATTTGACCACCTCTGAAGGAGTACATCAGTCACCTCAAGGGAAGGATGGAAGGAGAGAGTGACCGGGCCAGACAGAGGGACAGAAGACAAAAAGGCAAATCAAGAAAGGAGACTGGTCCATAGGTTAGAGAAAAAGCCCTATACAACTGTAAGTGGCTGTGTTCCCAACACTGCGGACACAGCAACAGGAAGCTCCGGAGGTCGCTGACCAGCCACTCTAGCTGAACCAGTGAATGCTAGGTTTGGTGAGATGCCATGTCTCAAAATAAGAGGTGGAGAACAATTGAGAAGACACCCAACCTTGACCTTTGGACTCTGTGTGCATATGCACCTATATCCACAAGGCAAAACACACACACACACACACACACACACACACACACACACACCACTCCTGAGAGAGTAAAATGAGCTTCCTTTGCCACAGAGGTGGATACAACTTCTGCTTGTTCTGATTACTGAAGACCGCCAACCCTCCTAAGGGTAGACATTTGTGCAAGGCAAGAGTGAAGGTCTCTGTCTTTTGACTAGCCGTTCCCTGGGATGCCCTCACAAGAGACCGTGATTGAGGGGGGTCTGGGAGGGTGTTCTACAAGAGCCACATTTTCCATCCAATAGATCCAGGGTCCCTTTCTTACGAAGAGAAATGTCCTGTGTAAAATGGGATGAAACTGCCCAGGAACTAAATTGACTTGGGCTGGGGCTGTAATTAGGTGATAGAGCAGGGAGTCTAATGTCTACAAGGCCTGGGTTCTATGCCCAGGACCTAAGAGAGGAGGGAGGGAGAGCCTCACTCTTCTTCCCATTGTCCTCAGCTGGGCTTTGGGTCACTTCTCCTAAGCCACAAGCAGTTCACTGAGAAGACCCATTAGTGCCTCAAAGCACCAGGGCCTGCTGGCACCCTGGCTTACACAGGCCATGTCAACGGCGCTGCCTCCCATGCACTGTGGCCTGTGGTGCTGGTGTCTCTTTAGTCCTGCCTGAACCTAGAAAGGATGACTTTCTAGTCATTGGAAGCTGCTAGGAGGAAGCCACATGACAGACACCACTCTTTCTCAGCCTTCCACCCACACTGGTAATCCCAGGCCACTGCTCACATCTTTCCCACAGGGCCTTCTTAGTGTACAGAGATGGAGATGCTGGCCTGCCAGCACTTGGGAAGGGCCACTTGCTGCTCACTGAGGGGCTAGTCTCTGCCAGACCTCACCTATAATTCCTTATCATTCCATCCTGCAGTGAGAGGCCCCCCACCGATACCCATAAAATCAACTTTCCATAATGAGATGATGCAGTTGGCCCTGCGGCATGGGAGACAGTGGGGCAGATGGAGCAGGGGGGATATTTGTAGCGGCTCAAAGAGGGTGACTGCTGGCTGCTGTGAGGGTCCTGAGACCCTCCAGAAGGCAAACCCCAACTCTTCTCCAGATTTCATGACCATGGGCATGTGCCTTAACTTCCCTGAGGCCTCTGTTTCTTGCATGGAGTAGGAATTATGGTACAGATTAAATATATGAAATACACAGAAAACTGTGCAGCCCCTAGAGAGCCGCCATCGCTGCCATCATCTTCTTCATCATCATCATCATCACCATCATCATCATCATCATCATCACCACCACCATCTCAAACCCCTCCCAGCACAAAGGCATTCCAGACAACGTAAAAGAAGCCTCTGACTCCATCAGTGTGTAGGGACAAAGGACCTATGGTAACTAAGTTTGGAAACAGGCAACTCTTCAACAATATCTGCTGACCCTCTGAAAGCGTCAGGAAAGCAAGAGCCATCTTCTAAGGGTTAAGCAAGTGCCTTTTCTCAGGATGTCACATGGGGCTAAAGAAATGTTAGGTGACGGTGATCAGTCAACCCCCAGTCTGGGCACGTGAAGTGCCCCGGATCAAACCTATAAACGTTACGTGGTCTCATGGCACCTTGGGCTTGTCCTTCACTGACAGAATTCAGTGTTCGCAGCCTTCTTTGTCCTGAATTCTTCTGCCTGGGAGTGTGGCCATGAAGTGAACTGGTTGTCTGCCTGGAAATGATGCCAGGTTGGGGATGGCCAGGCACTGTCCAGTGTTCATTAACCCAGGAAATAGGATCTGTGGTGATTTTTTTTTTTTTTTTTTTTTTTTTTTTTTTTTTTTTTTTTTTTTTTTTTTTTACAGAGGAAAGAGCAGTCAAGGAAGCTTAATCTCTTCAAATAATGAAGATTTTATCTGCACCAGGGCAGCCTCTCTGGTTCCACTTGGCTCAGTAAGTGACTCTGCATTTAAAGCCCCCTAACGCCATAATGATAATACCATCCCCGCCATCATTAACCCAGGGTGGCAGCGTCATCTGCAGCAGGCCCATTAGGCGTCTTGGTCTTCTAGCCCTGCATCCCGCCTGCACCCTGCAGGACACACAGCCCTGCTTCTTGGTCTTCTAGCCCTGATCCCGCCTGCACCCTGCAGGACACACAGCCCTGCATCTTGGTCTTCTAGCCCTGCATCCCGCCTGCACCCTGCAGGACACACAGCCCTGCATCTTGGTCTTCTAGCCCTGCATCCCGCCTGCACCCTGCAGGACACACAGCCCTGCTTCTTGGTCTTCTAGCCCTGCATCCCGCCTGCACCCTGCAGGACACACAGCCCTGCTTCTTGGTCTTCTAGCCCTGCATCCCGCCTGCACCCTGCAGGACACACAGCCCTGCTTCTTGGTCTTCTAGCCTTGATCCCACCTGCACCCTGCAGGACACACAGCCCTGCATCTTGGTCTTCTAGCCTTGATCCCACCTGCACCCTGCAGGACACACAGCCCTGGCGTCTTGGTCTTCTAGCCCTGATCCCGCCTGCACCCTGCAGGACACACAGCCCTGCTTCTTGGTCTTCTAGCCCTGCATCCTGCCTGCACCCTGCAGGACACACAGCCCTGCTTCTTGGTCTTCTAGCCCTGCATCCCGCCTGCACCCTGCAGGACACACAGCCCTGCAGCTGCCAGTGTTTATTTACACACGTTCCTGTCACAAATTGAATTAATGAGCATAATTTGACGCAGACAATATCCCTTTCCAGCTCTCTCTCTCTGCTCCTCCACCCTCCTGCTCCCTTCCTCACACCTTCCCTGGTGGCTTTCTGAAGAGGGCTCCGGAAGGCTGTGCTGCGGGAGAGTAGCGATTTGACGTCCATAGAAACCACACACACCCTTTGGTTTACTTAGCTCAGTGCAGGTGACTTAAAGATCCCAATGGAATGCAAATGCTACATAAGTATAGGTTTTGCTGTATTACTGTCTAGGTGGATTGACAAGGAGGAAGCAGTTAGGTATTCTCTACAGACGGAATGCTTTTCTTTTCTTCTCCAGATGTTTCCAATCTTTAGTGGGTGGTGGGTGAATAGCCAGATGAGGAAACCGAGATCTAGAACATCAAGCATCAACAGCATCATTTCCCCCTCTCTGAGGGTGATGTGTTTAACCTCATCTACCTCTATGGACTGCATATGGAACAGAGAAAAGTCAAACTGTAAGTCCTATTAACTCCCAAACACAAATTCCAAAGCTGAGGAGCTAAAGAAAGCATGGAACGAGAATGCTGGGACCCTTAACTTTTACACAAAAAGCTAAAGTAACCCCACATGAGAAACTTCAGTGTGGATGTGGTTAGATGCAGGAGGTCTGTTTATTGCCCTGGGCAGACCGACGAGGAATTTCCTGTGCACTGTGCCAAAATCAGAGTGCAAGTAAGTCTGTCTGAAGTCTGAAGAAGCCAGCGGTCGTCCTGTGTATCCACACACTGTATACCTCTGCTACTTGTTCCTGGCGGAAACCTTCCTTCCACGTTCTACCAGGTGTAGAAAGAGATTAAAAAGGAGGAGAATTTCTTCTAAAATAACCCCCCCCAAAAAAAGAATAGAAGAAAAGCGAATTAAAAAGGAAACCCATGTCAATGTGTTGGACTTTGTTCTTCTAGAATACGGACACACGTAGTACCTCCAGCAATAAATATCCTAACCTTGGACCCAATACTGTTTGCCTAGGTCCACACAGATTCAGCCGTTGGCTGCCTTAATAGAAACAGTTTTCATGTTGAATTCTGCCCAGAAAAGTAGATTTGGGGATTTTTTTTTTTTTTTTTTTTAGGAAAGATTGAATTTATCATAAAACATTTCTAGGTCCCAGCAAAATGAACCACCTTTTTACCCAAACCACAAAGGCTTTGGATTCCTTTGCTGGGAAAGTTGGCTGCTTCTGTTGGCAAGATTAAGTTCTGCTGAATAGTTTGGGGCAGGAAAAGATAGGAGATCACTTTGTCCTTCTAAACGGAAGCTCCAAGAAACAGAAAAGGTACCTCACGCGTACCATTTCCTTACTGCAGATTCTTACAGCAGATTTGCACGAGCTGACCTAAATATGTTCTAGAAAGAACCTAAACCATGCAGCCAAACCCAAATTCATCTCAAATCTACCATTACCCAGAAAGATCTCTCTGCAAGGATGATGGATAAGGAGTGGTTTCCCTTAGTGCTAGGAACTTACTTGCTCAAATTGAAAGTACCATTATTTCTATCAATACGATGAAAGAGTGCTGAACAACCCCTACACCCCGCCCCTACTTATTTTGTGGTTGTTTCTGACCTGATAACATCTTGAGGGAAAAGATGCACTGTTTAATAGTATGGGATATTTGGCCAGTTTAATGAAATGTGAGGTTGCCAAGAGGCTGACTGCCTTACGGATTTAGCTGCTATATTTTCTTGGAGCAAAAATGAAAAATTGTTTTTCAAATTGCTTTAGACACTGACAAGTTATGAACTGTTATACACATACTTAAATTTGACTTTTAGATTATCTGATCATATCAATCTGCATCCCTCTGCCCCGTGGGCATCCAGGTCAGTCTCCAGAGGCCTCAGGCTGTGGAGAAGGAGTTCTGGAAGCTACTTCTCCTATATTACGTCCTTGTTAATTTTGAGACAGGTTTTTTGCTATGTAGTCCAGGCTGGCCTGAAATTTATAACACTCTTGGGATTACAGCTGGGTGCTACCACGCCTGACTCTTACTAGCTTTCTTAACCTGGTTCTCCATTTAGCCCGTTCATCCATTATTGGGGCTGCAGTTTAGCTTATGTCTCTTTTTTCTATTTCTTAGATCAGAGCCATTTTGGTGGCTTTTGTTGGTGCTTGCTACACTCAAGGACTCTGACCGTGATAGCTACTGAAGTTCAGCATGCTTAGGTGAAGCCTGTGTCAGGCCAGTTGAGTGGCCTGCTTTCTTTTAGTAACTCCTACTTGGTGCCACCACTGATGAAGAATTTCTCTTAAGACACATGCTGACACGGGTTCCAGTTTTCAGATCTGCTTTGGTGGAAACAAATCACATAGAATACAGTATCCCAAGTCCAGGCTTTTAGACCTTACTGCAGTCTCTGTTCTTGGTGTCAAATACAAACTCTCCTGCTTCTTCACACTCCCTGTAGACACACACATGCAGATGCTATGGGTGCTCTAACAAGAGGCAGCACAGGCTGCTCTGATGAGGGTGGCAGGGGAAATGGGGAAAGGTAGCTGCAGGTTTTAAGCAAGCCTGATGGGGAGAGGATGGTGCTGACCAGAGAGGAACACGAGGAATAGACAGAAGCTATGCTCTGCAGTGTTGAGGGTCTGAGGGACCAGGAAGCCACTTGCATGCTTAGGTGACATGGAATCAGCCAAAATTATTTCAACTCACTGTATGGCTATTACCCCATAGAGTTTGTCACTAGCCATTGCTTTTGATACAAACTATACAACAAATTGAAGATTACCAGGAATAGTGATAGGGTGAGGGCTCCTGTGGCTTATTGCCCCTGTCGTCCCTATCCTCACTGTCTCTGTGGGACCACTTGTAAGGTCTTAGCTAAAGGACAACAGAGGTTCCTTTTCTGACCAGTGAAAGCAAGCGGTTAAACTGTTCACTTCCTCTACCTACTTAGCAAGTTGGTTATTTTCGTGGGCAACCTTCTAAGAGAGGCCTTCACACTTCAGGGCTCTCTACACACAATAGAGGCTCTGTTAGGAAGTCATTAGAAAAGGAACATTTTCCCCCTTTGTCAGCAGTTGCATATCGTAAGCAACGTCTTTAATGAGTCCTTAATGAGCAGAACTACTTTCCATCAGCAGCCCGAGGCGCAGGGGTTTAGAAAATGGCTTCCAAACCCACATTTTTTTTGGTGCAAACAGCTCGAGAACACTCTCTTGGCAAAGCTGGGACAGAGTAAAATTCTGACCTAAAATTGAAACTTAAGCTGCCATGCGGGTCTCAAAAGATGCTTGCTATTAAGAGCAGTAGAGTGTGTGTGTGTGTGTTTGGTCGGGGGCAGGGAGCAGAGGTGCCAGGACGGGACTAGTGAGGACTAACTTTACAGATGGGAAATACAAACAACATGGAAGCATAGTCAGCAGCCCCAGAAAGCTGAGAGAGAGAGACGTGGAGAATTCATAAACCATAGTCTCTTTTCAGATGTCTTGCCTCCCTAGAAGATCAAGATCAGAGTTTTGGAAGCTCAGTTTTCCTTCTCAAAGTGTGTGTGTGTGTGTGTGTGTGTGTGTGTGTGTTTGCCTTGCAATATGCATGCAGAGTCCAAGGGGGCAAGGCTGGGCGTCTTCTCAATTGTTCTCCACCTCCTACTTTGAGACATGGCATCTTACCATCCCTGGTGTTCACTGGTTCAGCTAGACTGGCTTGCCTTCAGGGAGCCTGTTGCTGTGTCCCCAGGGTTGGGAGCACAGCCACTCACTGTTGTATGGGACTCTTTTTCTTCTGTGTGCTCCGAGGACCGATTCGGTCCCTCATGCTGTACATCAAGCACTTTTACCAACTGAGCCATTCCCACAGGGTTACATTGTCTCAGAACTTTCAAGACTAAAAAGGTAGGCTCTGTTGAACATATGGACTCAAAGCGTAACTTTTAAAAATACCACTCATAATTAAGGAAGTTACATACGGGACACAGGGGAATAAAGAGTAATTACTTTTCTTTAATATATATTCTATCAATCTATCTATCTATCTATCTATCTATCTATCTATCTATCTATCTATCTGAGAAAGTGGTGTAAAACAGCATCTGATAGATGGTTCTCTTACCAAGATGACCTAAGCTAGAAGAACTACATAAAATTAAATTTACATTCATGCTGGACAAGAGAATATTACTCTAATAAATTTATCCAAACATGGAGTAGGGTAATTCTTTAAACAATGTTACCTCCTTCAGAGAAAACTTTATCAGTTACAGTTGCTTCTTGTTTTTATTTTGTTTTTTTGTTTTTTTTGTTTTGTATTATACACAAAGCTGTTTCTGGCCATGGTGGGCACACGCTGGTCATCCTAATACTTGGAGGGTTGTCGAAAGAGAATTGTGAGCTGGGAGCTAGTCTGAGCTACACAGTGAGGTTCTTTCTCACAAAATCAAGGGCTGGGTAGAGCACTTCTTAGCTTGTGCAGGACTCTGGCTTCCATCATCAGCATGCAAAAACAGACAGACAGACAAACAAACATCCCTCCCCCAATAAAAATCTATTGGGCAATATTATTTTTTAGAATCATGCACATTCACGTCAGAGTTGTGAAATGTTATTTATGATCATTAAGTTTATGTCAAATGGAAGTCTTATGACACCCTCATTGATTGATTCTTTTTGAATAGTAGATAGATCCTTAAGAAATAAACAGGACATGACTTTCTAAGGAACCCTTTTAAACAATCTAGCAGTCAGAGAGACAGCTCGCCACAATGTTCATGCTCTCTTTTGTTTCTAGAATTACTTTTCCCACATTCATCATGAAAGGGCAAAATCCAGACTCACTCAGTTACGGGACATTTTTCACGGTCACTTTTTCTTTCCTTACCAGGCCTGATACAGTTTCTTAACTAGTCATGGAGTCTCAGCCTCTCCCTGTAGGTCTTTCCTTCCACCTGGCCTTCTCCATCACGAGTGCTCCTGGTCCTCCGCCTCTGCCTTTCCCTACCCCTGCATCTCCCTGTTCAACAGGACTTTTGACCATAGGGCTCACAGCTTTCCTTTGATTAAGATGCAGCGTTGCGGACAGAATCCCCAGTACTATGTGATTTCTTTTCTTGCCACCTCAGTGAACTCGGTGCTAAGAACTCTGCATCCCTTCAGCTGGGATGCCAGATCCACTCACCACTTTCAAGAAGCCAGTGACCTGGAGCCCCCAGTCCCTTGTCCTTGTAGGAGCAATTCCTCAGGAAGCTCACTTCACCCGTGAAATCACCTCTGTGATTTACCGGAGGCCAGATGCTACTAAAGTCTACGCCTGACATTTTCTCTGCCCAAACCTCTTCACAGTTCCGCAGCCACGTACTTAATTTATCACTCCAGGCTCCCTGAACATCATTGTGAAAAGCTGTCCAGCAACGTGTGTCGGTTTGGGGTGCAGTGACTTCTGCTGGTGCGGTCTGGGGTGTACCCATCGGAAATGTGTTGGACATGGATTAGATTAAAGCTTCTGGAATTAGGCACTCCAAATCCATCTTGTTCTCATTTTGCCCTTTTTTTTCATTATTATCAGACAAATAAATACATCCCATGAACTAGCGAAATATACTTATACAAATATGAACATCAGCGATATTCCATACATTCTTACTGGGTAGCAAGAAGAAGTTTTAGCCAGAAACCTTCAGTCATTCTTTCAGTAGGAGAATTGCACAGACTTGTCACAGCTTCTTGAACACACTTCTCTAAGGGAGAACACTAATTCCATTCATGTAGCCATCCCTTCCCATGCCTGGGCCTTTGGTTTGGCCTATTCCAAATGCTCACAGAAGGAAGAGTTCTCCTTGAGCCAGTCTCAAGGGCCCTGGACTCTAAGCCATTTTGAATTGTTGGCTGCCGGGAGAAAGAGAAAAGTTTCTATCTTTTTTTATTTCTGTTAAATTTTAAATGTCAAATCATTAGCATCTATCCTAGTCTGCTTTTTTGTTTGTTTGTTTTTGGTTTTGGTTGTTGAGGGGAGGCAGGCAAGAAGTAGTTGGAGGAAGGACATTCTGGAGGCAAAAAGGCAAGGCAATGAAATTTTGCATTTCATGGTGGATTCAAGCAGGAAAGGTTAACCAGCTGTTTTCCTACCATATAATAATGACAGCTGATTTTTCAAGAAGGGATAAGAATTCTCTCTGCTTTAACTTGACCCAAACAACTTTGCCTTCCATGTCTGTAGTTTGACTGATTAGACATTTTTACGGAAAGTACAGAGTTGGCTACAGCTCCAGGGAGAGGTAGCCCCAGGGTCACGCTCCTTGCCACCAGCTCCCAGTTCAGCTTGCTCCTTGCTCAGCTGACAGCAGACAGGTGCTTCTCTGTTTCTGCAACAGTTCCTGGCAACTCCAGGCTCACACAGCAAGCTTGGCAGCCCGGAACTTTATTCCTAACATTAGTTTTTATGAAGACCCTTCATTTGCCTCCAGGCAGACCAGTGTGGGCTCGGCGGGCATTCCTGACTGACTGCTTCAGTGAATGGGAAGGGCAGTCTTGGGGGCAAGTCCTGGGCTTAAGATCCAGAGTCTAGGAGCAGAGCAGAGGCACCAGAGTGTGCATCTTTTTCTTTATAATTCATTTTTTATCTTATTACGTGCTTGTGCACATACAAGAGTGCACACACATGAGCAAATGCTCACACATGAGGGTGTTACGTACATATGAGTGCAGGTTCCTGTGTAGGCCAGAGGAGGGTGTCAGATCCCTTCCAACGGGAGCTATAGACAGCTATGCCTGACATAGTTGTGAGCCACCGGACGTGCATGCTGGGAAATGAACTCTGGCCTCTATCAGAGCAGTACACGAGGTTCTTCACCACCGAGCCATCTCTCTAGCCCCAGAAGTACTTCTTGAAAGAGGGGAAGGGACTGAAGGCTGGGAGCACAAGAAAGGGAGACATGTAGGGCAGGCAGAAGATTCAGGGCAGGCAGAAGATGACGAGAAGCCACAGTATCCTGCAAGCTGCTTCAGGACCACATGGTGTGAACAGCCCTCAGAGCACATTGGGTGCGTTCTCTCTCTCTCTCTCTCTCTCTCTCACACACACACACACATACACACACACACACACACATACACACACACACACACACACACACACATCCCAAATATATCAGACTGCACAATCCCATCAACTGATATTTCTCTTTGGCTGTGTTTAGCCAAAGGACTGCTAAGTATATGACAGCCACTCACTCCAACAGCTGTGTGCCACAGCTCCAAAGCAGCAAACATGGAAACTGAAAACCTCACCTATTCGAATCCTGTTTGCTGAACTGGTCCATTACTAGCTTTGTATTGATGTTCATTCAAAAGCTTTATATTATTATTTATATAAATCAGCCACATCCCAGCCCTGGTTGATAAGCACTTTATACCTCCATTTCAAATTTCCTTTTCTCATCTAGCCTATCCTGGTCTATCCTGGTCATGTTTTCTTGGACAGGTCTCTGGCTTGGTGGCCTTTCTCAACAATCTCTATTCCCTAAAGACCCCCGTCTCTGGGGAAGGGGACTGCTGCACTGGTCACCTGCCACCAGCCAGGGCCACCGCCCTCTGAAGATGTCTGAGAAGCTGGCCTCTTTGTGCAATGTGAACAAGACTGTTGCAAAGACACATTTCCATGAGCTTTGTGAAAGGAAAAGTTTAAAAACCACATAAGTCAGACTCTGTGACCACTGGGCATGAATATTATAAACAAACAAATCAGCATGTAACATGCACTTTAATTTGCTGACAGATATTTAAAAAAATTAACGTGAATGAATGACAAATGGCAGTGCCACCACAGAACTTCTAGCTGGAGAGAAAATAACTAATAATCAAAGCCACCTGGCTTCTAACACCCAGCACCCTTGCAAGAGAGGGCACGGTAAAATAAACTGCCCAAAGGGAGAGAACTGTGCACTGGAGGAAGGGAGAGCTGGTCCCCCAAATTTGGTGCTTTCCATTACGTTTTCCAAAACCTCCTGTTGCTTGAAACTTGCTGCACTGCAGAGAAGACTCGGTCAGAAATGAGGCTCAAACCTCAAGTCGCCGCCTTCTGACTTCACACCCCTGTGTTTGGGACTCTATCCCAAGGCAGGGCGGGTCCTTTCAGATAAAATGTAAAGCAACATTTTAAGGAGGGTTGATTGACAGTCAGCAGATCCTGGTTTATCATCACCCTTGCTGCCGTCCTTGCAGTGACAGAGGGTAGTCTCAGACCCTGGAGTTTAAGAGAATAGTTTGAGGAGTTTAAGAGACTTGTGGGAATCCCCATGCCGACCTGTCTGGCTACAGAGCCTCTAGGCCTCAGTCTCTCCAGACAGTTGCAGAGTCACAGATGAATTGTTCAATTCACTATGTATGTGATTGCACTTGTACAGTGCATCTGTGTGAGATGTATTCAGATGACTGTCTACATATGCACACAGGACATCTGTGCATTCAATCACGAGTAGAAAATGTTTTAGAAAATTGTTCTAGAAAATTGGGCTGCGAAGATAGATCATTTAGTAAAGTGCTTCTTGCTGCATGAGCAAGAAGACCTGAGGCTAATCCCCTGAATCCAAGTAAAAAGAAAGATTGAGCATGGTGACATTCCCTGGTAATCCCAGTTCAAGGAGGCAAAGAGACAGGGGGTGGTATGAGGAGCCCTGGAGCCAACCCATCAGAAGAGAGCTGCTGGATTTTGTCTGACAATTAGTAATTGTGGAAGGAATACTACTTTGCTATTCACACGTGTGTTCTCTCTCATTTCTCTATTAATCTCCAGGTACACACGGTCTTTCTATACACCATTGGCTCCATACTCCTGGCAAAAATGGAAGCTCGGAAGTAACACAGACTGGATACTACAAACAATAAACTTAACCATGCAACTGTCTCAGGTTTCAGGTTAATTTAGTTCAGGTCCCAGAGTCACAAACAGAATCCATACTGAGTAGGAAGAGGTTGGACATGGCTCTTTACCACACTGATGCTGTTACTTCTGAAGCTCTGCTGAGAAGTAGGTCGGAGACAGGGGTGAGCTCTCATTACTGCTCTTAGCGAGAACTGGAAGTCACTTCTTGGGGTCTCCAACTTAAAAAAAAATATGTATATATATATATACACCTTTCTCCCTATTTCTTAACCAATGAGAAGAATAAGCAAGATATTTATTTTCGTGGCCGTCTTCGTGCTTATAAGGAGCATCCCAGCATGTACTCAAGCTTGGACGAAGAAACCTTTCCTTCCCAGGTTCCCACACAGAGGCCACAGAACACGCAGGAGCAGCTCCCAGGAGCGCCTGACCTGGGCTGGGTTAGAGGTGGTGCAGTTCATTCAGCAACTCTTTCCTCTACAACTGCCCTGGAGACTTCTGCTTTTGCCTTTCTAGTCTGTCTTTCCTAACAGCCTTAGGGTTCTGAGGGCAGATTCAGTTCTGTTGACTGAACAGTTCCTCCAGTCTGTGGTAGTCAGCTTTCAGTTACTGTAACAGATTCCTGAATGACTAACTTATGAATGGTATTCGGCTCATTGTTTCGGAGGTTTTGACTGATGAGGTTGGCTACGTTGTAGCAATGAAGCAGATCATGAAGAGAGCACATGACAGAACAAAATCGCTCCCTACTTAGAAGAAGCAAAAGAAAGAAGGGCTGGACTCTCTTTATCTCTTCAAGGACACATTCCAGTGACGGAAAGACCCTCCCGCTAGTGCCACAGGCTGGGAAACTGGGTATACGTTAGCATTTGAGAGACATTTAGAATCCAAACTGCATCAGGCCCACTGTTGCATCTACTACACCATTTAGAAGAGAAGGTGGGTGGCTCTTGATGGATTTCTTGAGGGAACAAATGTCTCCTTCAAGCTTCTGAGCCACTTACTACTGCCAGGAAGCTGAGCACTCCCCTGTAGCCAGGGGACGAAACAACAGCTGAGAGGAAGACCCCATACTACACCATCTCACCTGAGGATTATGCCTCATCTGGTGCTTGGGCAGTGCTCACCTGGCAACCCTGGTCCTAGGGAGACACCATAGAAATGCAGCTGAGCAAGGTGGTCTGCACGCCTTCTCAGCTTACCTGTTGGAGCACACGCAACCTGCAAACAAACTCAACGTTTTCACATTTCATCTGGGTACACCCAGACCTGAGATCACACAATCCAGGGAGACAGCTTCTTGGGGAAGAAGAGCCACAAACCACTTTGACTCAATGACAGCAAAACAGCACCCTCCCCACCATCCCTCCCTCTGTTTGCGTTTAGTCCAGTGGGGTATGCGCTGTATTCCCAAGAATGTTTGGAAAGCTCACAAATAAATCCATTCTCGTATTTAGGATAAAAAAAAAAATCCACTCCATGCCAGTAACTGGCTGGGGCCTGGTGTTTGGCACTGAAGTCAGAGTTAGCAGTTTGTAAGCTTTGAAGTGAGAGGGCTTTCCCCCTTCTTTTATTAGCAATGAAATAAACTTTAAAGGAATAAAAAAAAAAAGCTGGTGAGGAGTATTTTTCCATGGCAAGCCACGTAATGTCTTTGGTAAAATTCCCTATTTAGAAAGCTGAGCTGCCTGGAGGCGCCCACTGGGACTACCTGGTGTGTCACACACCATCCAGTCCATGAGAATTGGGTCAAATGTGTGGATTTTCAGTGGACGACCATCTCCGACACATCTGGCAGGGGCTACAGTGTTACAGCAGGATATTTTAGAGCAGGGATTTCCAAACTGGGCTTCTATACCCAGAGATTTGAATCTCTGACTCTCTTCTCTCTCTCTCTCTCTCTCTCTCTCTTTTTCTCTCTCTCTCTTCATCTCTCTCTCTGCATGTGTATATATATGCATAATTACATGCGCATATTATATTATCTTGAGGGACTGTCATTTTAACAGGCAGCCTGGATGAGTCTAATGGAAACAGTCAACAGCCCATATTGAGAAAAACTCACTTAGGAGCTTTTAAATCCTTTGGCCAAAAGCACTGCAGTTTTAAATTGTTGTAATATTTCTGCGCAGAAAGATTCAAAACCCATTTGTCCCTCCAGGAAAGGAGGACTTGTGTGTTCTTGACTTCCCACAGGCTATTCCGGATCAGGCTGGATGACCTTATTCTGACTTAGCTGATTAGGAAGTCACCGCAGGTCAAGAGATGCACAGAGGGCGAGGTGGCCCTGACTGGGGCAGGGTCTCCATCTCTTGACTTCAGAGCAAAGGTGATGTTTGGTGTCTCCCTTCACACAGCCACGATGTCAGAAGCCCTGGGAACTGCCTGAAGAAAGTTCGAGCTCACTACCACTCTGGCTTTGGATCCAGTTTCTCTGGAAGCCCCACACCAGCAGAGAACTTTGGGGACAGAGGTACATTAAGGAACTTAGCTGTGTTCCCTTTTAGAGCATTCAAGCCATGTGGTTATGGTACCCTGGGAAAACATCCTCATTGATTCTCCGTAGCCCAGGGCCATGCCTTTCACAGAGATAGACACAAGTCAAGTTCTTAATTTGCTATAGATCTAAGTGTGCTCCTAGAGGAAAAAAAAAATGAAGAAATGGGGTGTCCCTTAAAATCCTTGGAATGCTGCATGTTTACCAGAGTCCACTGATAGCTTTTTCGATTTTACAATGTCCAACTGGGACTTCCTGGGCTTTCCCATACCACAACATGAGGTGCTAGAGGGAAGATGAAACTGACAGTGGGAAAGAACTCTTTCATTCTATAGCCCTTCCTTCCCTCTGCCCGCAAGGGAAGACCTGCCTTCAACCCTGTGAGAAAAACTCCTAATAGAACGGACTAGACAAAGAAATACTTAATCACATTGGTGGGGGAAACCTCAGCGTAAACAATGCCTCTTTTCAGTGTCTGAAGATGCTATGAATAGATACAACGCTTGCTGTCACATCTGGCTCTGGCTCTGGAGGGGAGAAATACCATTTGCCATTAGATAGTAGTTTAATACTAGTTTAATTCTAGAGCTTCAAAGAATTATGTTCATCTGCCAAAACCCCACCGAGTAGTCAACTACAAAGCACCGTTTATGAAAAATCACTGGAAGCATTCTTAAAATAGTAACTTCCAAAAGCATCTTTTTCCTAGAATGCTTCTATCCTTGGGAGTGGATACAGCCCGGGGCACGCTCCCTCGGGACCCTTCCTCCTCTGACCACACCCGAACCCAGCTGCGGTCCCCTTTGATGACACAGCTTCTCCTGTGATGGGAGAGAGAACCCTTCTGAGGCTTCATCTGGGATATCGGTCTGGCCCTAGGCACTCTCTACACACGTGACCAGTCGGCACCATCACGGCCTTGCTACTTCTCAGAGGATCAACAGCCTGCTGAGGCGGGCAGCAGGCGAGATGCTGCTGTGGGTCATAGAGGAAGACGGGAGATGATCAGCTCTTTGATGAAAACTGTATGGGTCCCCTTACTCGATGTCAAGCAGAAGCCTCAGTCTTACCTAGCTGTTTTGAAATGACCCATTTGCTTCCTGCTGAAGCCAACGGACAGAAAGGAAGAAAACGTCACAGTGTAAGTGAAATGTTAAGTTTTCGTATGAGAGTGCGGTGTAATTTAACTGAATGGGAGCAGTTCTCCACTCCTTGTTGGTGGGGACGGCTCACCGCAAGGATAACCATGCATCGCTTAAGGACGGGGACCTTTGGGAAGTAAATCCTGAGGTGACTTCCTGATTCCCCACGGAGAGTGCTTACACACTCCAAGATGGCTATGCTCTGTTGTCACTGGGCCACACGACATCATGGGACTGTTGTAGACGCATGTTGTCTTTTGTTGACTGAACTGTTGTCATCCGGCATACGACACACATGACTCTGACCCGACTCAAGGGAGCTGTGAGCACCCTGCTGGCTTCATGATGAACTCAGCCCCTCTGAAGTTTGAAAGTCAGTCACTTTATGAGAATGAGAATTGGCAGATGGCCCAATTCGCCACGTTAGAGTTACAGTTACCAAGGTGAGTGTACACAGAGCAGGGCTTGCTAGGGTAGTCAAGGAAAGGAAGCATTCGCCAAGGAAGGGTTCTGGCTGCTAGTCAGGCACCCACTGACCCCATCCCGTCAGCTGCAGCTCTCCACTAATTAAAAGAACTTTAACGCTGTTTGATTTCTTTCTTTACAGACACCAAAGACGCAATGAGGGGCATGTCAGTCCACTCCTGCAGGCTACGGCCAGCATGCTTGATCCTCACATTCGTGGAGGCTCGGGACACTCAGGGATGTTGGCTGACTTATTTACCAAGTGAAAGACAAGGGATAGCAGCCCTGAGCTCTCCTAGGAACAAAAGCTCTTGGACACGTATCTAGACTTGGGCAGACCCGGGCGCTTGTGTTCATTTCTGTAGAGTGAGGTAGAGCCAGGATCCAGGACTGCCATGCCCTGATCCTCAGTTAATCTCTTCCAACCCCTGCTTCTGTTTCCGGTATTATAAGCACCCTGCTGCAAACTCAGGAGGCTAGTCCAGCACAGACATCTGCTCTAAGAGCATACGTCCTACAAGAGGTTTCTAGAGTTAGGACAATGACAGCTAGGTTTGCACATGTTGGTTTGGATCTGGAGAGATGCCAAGGCAGAGCCGGACAGTGGGTCTCTGGCTATTTGGGAAGAAAACACAGAGCCTAAAGAATTGACCTAAAGTAATGACACAACGGTGCTTTGCTTTACAAAGAGAGGTGAGCCTAGCCATCGAGGCTCCATAGTAGCTCCTAAAGCATAGGGGTTGGGGCATCCCCTTGTGGGGATCTAAGAAGGTTCTTTGTGCAGCCCAGCATGGGTTTGTGGGGTGGCTCACACAGCTTCACTTGTGAACTGTGAGGAGGCTGGTGGTTTAGGCCATACCCAACTCCTTTCTCTCTACACCTGAGATGATATGATAGAGTTCTATGACCTAATTGGTCATTGTTAGTGGCTCACTGTTAGATAATCAGGCATAGATAATTATATATCTCTATTACATATATCATATATATATATTCAGAAACATTTCAAACAAGTGTAAGGTCTCTAATCTCAGCTGCTTTGGCTGGTTGGAAGAGATAAACAAAGAGAGGTTCTGGTACACCAATTACCTTGTTACCATAGATATTAGGCTGATATTTTACAAGTGACCAGTTACCAATTAAGCAGTTAATCATATACTTAACACGGAACCTGTAATCAACACAAGCCTTGATCACGACCGCCTCAAAACCACTCTAGTTTTCCAAGGGCCGCAAATAGTGTTGTATACGATCAGCACACAACTAAAGGAAATATGGGCGGACTGTGTAAGTCAGAGGACTTAGGGTGGGATTTTTCATAGTACTCAAATTTCCACAGAAGTGGTGTGGTAAGACAACCTCTTCTAGCTGCTTGAATTTGCTTATCCTACGGATATGTTTTGATGCAAGCAGATTACTACAGCCTTTACTGAAGTTCAATGTCACGAGACACAGAAAGCTGGTTCACTCGCATGTGCACAAACACAGTGGAGATCCACACAAGATTCCCAGTACTGACCTGCCCTTTCATGTCAGGAGCGATGGGGATGGTCGGCCAGATGGTTGAATAGACACCGAAAAACACCAGCCAGATCAGCATGCTTCCCCAGACCGCCAGGTGACTGAACTGTGGAGGGAATGAATGCTTAGACATGTCTCTCTGCTGACCTTGAGAAGGGGGGTCCACTCCAGCCCATATGTTGCCCAACCCCCATCCCATATCCAAGCCCCTGTCCTGATGGGAAGAAACGGAGGATATCCTAGTTACTGGAAAACGCTGTCTTTCAAACCAAGTATCTTGTCTTAGAATTTTTAATGAAGAATTCAAATCACTGGTGGTTTAAACTATCCTGAAGATGAAAGTGCTTTGAGCCTCCAACCTGCTTCTGAAATGTGTGCCCTAGCCATAAACCACCCACCCTCAGGGGTTATCTCAAGTGTTTACTTTATAAAACAAGGGGTCAGCCATCTAGCGAGAGAGTGGGGAAGTGGGGAAATGGACAGAATGTTCTTACTTATCACTAAGACACACCATCTGTCCTGGCCATTGCAGGAACTACTTAGAAACAACTCGAAATGGATGATTGCCTTTTTTAAAAAACTTGAAACATTGCATTTAATAGAGTTTTGAAAATCCACACACAACTTATTCACATTTATAGGTACAGTAAGACCTTCCAATACATGCATATAATGTGTAATGATCATGCCAGGGTAACTGGTATATTCATGATCACATATAACATATATGTGTAACACAACATATAACAGATATGTAACATATAATTTCTTGATATGGGGGACATTCTTTCTGAAAGTTCTTTCTGCCAGTTGTTTTGAAAGACACAACTACTGGGTACTCGGTAGAGTTACATCACTTCCTACAAGAATCTGCTTCGCCCTGCACCTGCTGCTCTCCCTGTGTGCCCCCTCCCTTCTTGGGCTCTAGCTACTAGAGTAGTAACTAAAATTCTATTCTTCACTTCTGTGAGATAAACCTCGGCTGTCTTATGCCCCTCTGAGTTGTCAGCCTTTCTCCTCTGTGCTCTGAATATAATCATTGCCTTCTCTCTTTACAGCCTATAATCCAATCTACCAGCAAGCTCTTCTTTTTATGCTCTATTTTTGAACAAGTACTTCCATGTTCCAACACTCCCTACTTCTTCCTCCAGCATTCAGGGACAAGTCACTATTCCCAGCTCCTGCCCTCATCCTTTAATGGATTCCCCGGCTCCATGGTGACCTTCCGTCCTACCCCATTTGCTTATCAGAGCAGGGGGTAAGTCAGCCACAGTTACACAGTGGCAGAGAGACACATGTGAAGTGTGGTTGTTACCCTATCTTGGAAATAGCCAAATAGGAAATAGGGCGCTGGGATCGCTACGCAGATTAATATTCTTTATTCATGAGCAACTGTTTCGCAGAGGTGTGCTTTAAGGACTCAAAATGTGAAACTTTAGGTGAAAAAAAGCAACAAAACTGTACGTGCTGCAGTGCCCCCTCTTACTGAGAATGCACATGAAGGACAGAGGAGGAAAGACTGCAGGACTGCCAGAGAAGAGGTGAGAGCAAATTCCGCATTTTCTGATTTGTCCTTCTGCACATACACACACTCTCTCCTTCCTTTCCTCCCTCCTCCCTCTTTCTCCCTTTCCTTCTCCCCCCCCCACCTCCCCAGTTATGATGAGGATTTTCATTTAAGGTGGGTAACGGTCAATAGCTTTAAGCTGTGCTAGGTGTCGAGCAAATGAAGCACCAGAGGCAGTTGGGCTGCAAATTTGCCTTGATGGAGATCAAAGACAATTTTTAAGTTGCAAAAATTTGAAATAAGACAACTATGTAGTGTTTATTGCTTCCTCGAGGATTAAATGGCGGTCACTGCACACAACTCTTTATGGCGGAGAAAGAAATAATGTGAAAGAAACTCACTTTGGTCCAAGCCGTTGTCTCCAAACCAGCTTTCAGGCAAACTGTAACCACCACGTACTGCGGAAAAAGAAGAGAGGAGTTTGGTGTGAGGCGTTTCTCCATCAGTCTGAACTTCAAGGGACCCACAGCCCATAAGGGCATTGAGTAGCTCATTCGAATGTGGGGAGTCTTGCAGAAGTGGGGCGGTACAGCCCACACGTGTGCCCCTTAGGACTGGCGCAACGTGCTGAACTTACCGTGTAAACAATATTCCCAACAAACAGATAGTCTGTGGCGTGACCACTGGCCAGTGGAGTATCTGGAAAACAAAGGAGTCCCTGTTAGCTTCTAGAAAGCTACGGTGCAACCTCTCTCTCCCTCCCTCCCTCCCTCCTCCGTCTGTCTGTCTGTCTGTCTCTGTGTGTGTGTGTGTGTCTGCTTTCAGAACATAAAGAAATGGAGCAGTAGAACCATCTATCAAAATGTGAGGGCATTTCAAAACTGACTCCGTCATAGTTCTAAAGGCACTTTCTCACTGTAACCGTGTCGGTTTTTTTCTTACGTTTCCCTCAAATGAATAAGACAAAATCGGGTTTTCAAACAAAACAAATGCTCGATTTGCACCGAATCTATACTTTTCTAAAATCAAAGGATTTTTGTTTGGCTTGAAAAAAAAAAAAAAAAGCAGAAGAAAGACTGGCCTAAGGACACATTAAGCGCCTCGTACTAGAACCTTTTCTAACCTTTTCTCTTCTTGATATTTGTTAAGTTGGAACCTTACAGCATCAAAATCGGTGCGGCAGTGATGACGGAACCTATCTGGGGAGAGAGTCACTGTTCTTGTTCTCGTCCGCAACCTCATGAGCTCCTGGGAGCGAAGCAATCCAGACGGAGGTGTTTCAAAGCACAACTAGGATTTCAAAGCTCCATTTTCGTGTTTCCTTCCTTTCTTTACAAGGGTGGCTCTGCAAGGCCCCTGGCGGCCATGAAGGCCGAGCTACTCTGCTTGGTGGGACCCACCCTGCAGAAATCTGACTCCGATCCTGAGAGCGCAAAGCTGTTTTATAGTCAGGAAAAGCTTCCTGAGTAACGCTCCCAGCTCCTTCCCTCCTTCGCACTCAGGTTCAGGTCTGGGGCCCGCGCACTGGGTAGAAGGATTTCTGGGCTCTCGTTTCCAGCACGGCTGCTGCTGTCCACGATTGTTTTGCCTTTCCATGCATACCTATATCTACGCATATTGGGTTATCCACACATATTTGGGTTACCCATGCGTATGTGGGCTATCCATGTGTATTTGAGCCTGCTGAGTTACTCGTCTAACCTGTTGAAAATTCTGTTTATTTTTCTAAAAAGGTGTGATAATTGGGTTGAGTCCTAGGTGGATTCTGATAGTGACTGTGTCCTCAGATTCAGCCCCGGGGCATAGCTTTATTCCTGGTCCTGAGAGGTCCGTCTATGACCACGGGAAGATTAAATACGGAGTGGCGGGCACCAGGGCTACATTAAACCACAGCCCTGAACTTCAGTGACTGGCTCCTGGGGGCTGTAAGTTTACACTAGGGGATCCGAAAGAGATTCCACAACAGACATAAAAAGAAAGCTCTGGAGGCTTGGGGGTGGGGGGACAGGGGGTAGAGAGAGGCAAGAAATCAAGGGAGAGCCTGGTTTAAAGAGAATGAAAAGTTTAAAAAGGGAATGGTTAAATTAATTTCAGTAAGACAACAAATTGATGTATGGGTTAGGTGTCCCTCGTCTGAAAACCTGAAATCTGAAGGGCTTGAGAATCCCATGGAAGTCTTTTAGGTTCTGGATTAGGGATACTCAATGAGTAAAGTCTATGCTAATATCCCACGGTCCAAAATCTCTGAGCTAGGAAATGCTTCCAGGCCCGAGCATCAGGAATACTCATCCTGTCCTTGCGAACAGCCATTCTAAATGGAGAGTGCCTGTTTCTAGTAATGGTGTCTAAGGTATTTTAACAGTAGATGCAGCACTTTAAAAGACAACTCCACTAAGGTTCACGTGAGCTTAGACAGGGGTTGTTTATTTGAGTTTAACAAAGATCATAGCCAGGATAGGAGTAAGCTCAATCTTTTATGTACTCAAATCTACTCTATGCAATGCATTATGAGAACTGGGAGAAGGCTCCATCTCCATGGAGTTTGAATGACAGCAGGGGAACAGAACGTACACAAGTGAACAAACTGGCATGTTGTCTGCTATGAAGAAATGTAAGGTAGACTATTTGAATGTGGAGTGATCAGAGGTGGTTGTTTTAGCTGGAGAGGTGACATGTGAACAGATCAGAATGATAGGAGTTGGTTCAATGATTATCAAGAACAGGTGTTGGTGGCAAAGGGATCTCAACGGTGGGAGAGAGAGAGGTGGGCATCAGCGTCTGCGACAGGGCAAGTACCCAGCCCATGGCGCATCATGTGGCTTTTAAAATGGCAGATCCTGGTACATCAGTTGAGTCCCAAGATGGGAAAGCCTGCTTGGGCCATGCCCAGCAAGCTTTAGGTAGGCTGACTGAAGCGTCTAGTAAGCACGGACCAAAGTGATTGGACCTCTCCCTCATGCAACGGCCTGCTTCCTCAAAAAAAGCCCTCATCCTTTCACAAGAAGTAGATCTGCACCACGAGGTTGGTCTCCAGAGTCTGAGTTTCTTGGGCTAGTGACTCTGCCATCACTCACTACCTGGGGAAACACCCCTGCTTCCACAAAAGACTACACACAGGCTCCTGGGAAAGAGAAACTGCTAAGACCTTTAGTGAAAACTGTTAGATGAGCTCAGAGCCATGAAGACCAGTCTGTCTAGGGACTGGGTGGGGGGTTGGGGGGAATAGCCAAAGGCCAACAGAGGCGGGCTGCAGCAGAGTCTGCGCTTCTGTGGTAATGGTGACTGACGACTACGGGAGGGTGCTGAGCCGTCTTGGTGAAACAGTTCTGAATAATCTCAAGGGAATGGTTCAGCTGGCGGGTGTGTGGCAGGCAGCCCTGCAGTGACGGAGAGTGACACTGGGGACAGCGGAGCTGCACATCCACTACGGCAGCCACCAGCTCCCTTTAGTCGCCTACCTTCAAATTAACTGGAAAAAAAAAAAAGTTAAAAAAAAAAAAAATGAGATCCCAGAGGCTTGGGATTTCTTGGGAGAACCAGTGAACTGGAGGAGGGAGAAGGGGAGAATGAGATGTTGCGTAATGAGTGCAGAGTTAAAAGCTGGAGGTGTTGAAACAGTTTTTTCAAAAAGCTGGAACAGCAAACTCAGTGTGAGGAGTGTCTCCGATCTGCATACGTGAAAACGGTTAAAACGGCTGGGTTTATTTCACTGGAGTCTGTACCTACGATCACAGTATAAAATTAACAAAGCGTGACCACAGAGCCAAAACAACACAGCAGCCTTCAGGGTAAGTGAGAGCCCTGCGTCTTCCCGGCCCCAGAGTTAGGAATTGTGCCTGACCCTGTTCCATCTTGCTGTGCCATGTTTGAGCAGTAACCCTGGGAAGACTGCTCTTTCTTAGGGGAGAGGCAAGGTGGGAGTAGGAGGATGGGGAGAGGGAAGATGGGAGGGAGCTGGGAGGAATGAAGGGAGGTGGGGAAGGGCGTGGGAATGCAATATACAAGAGAAAAAAATTCTAATAAACAAATAACAGTAATAAATAAAAAATAATAAATGGGCCGAGGACCTGAATAGATACGTGTATCAGAGAAGACGTACAAATGGACGACGGGGATTCAGAGAAGCCCAGCATGACTGGGTATGAAGGGAACAATCTTAGAGCCACTCGAAGAGTCACTTCATACCCACTGGCACGGCTGTAACAGGGACAAGAAGAGGCGGGGAGTGTGGAAACCCGTAATCGTTCACACATGGCCGGAAGCTGAGTAAGCCGCGCGGACATTTTGGGAAACTTTTGGCGCTTCCTAAAAAGAGGCTGTGCGCGTTTATGACACGACCCAGTAATTCCCAAGAAAAATGAAAACGTGAATGAAAGGCAAAAGCTGACACATGGCTGTTCATGGGAGCGCAACTGCCCACGAAGCCTCAAACAATGAGCACCCTTATTCGCCACTCACAGTGGCCTATTCATGACGCAGATGTCCGTCAACTGGTGAATGAACAAATACGAGCCCGTCTCTCGGCGAGTGGTGCATCAACACAAGAGGGTATTATTAAGTGTGGGGACGTGCCACAACATGGATGAGCCTTGAAAAGTGAAAGGAGTTCAAAGGGCCATATGTTGTAATGCTTCTGTTTGCAAAAAAAATGTCCAGAGTGGCAGATCTACACAGACGTGTGCAAAACGGCTGGTGTCCAGAGCTGAGGGTCTGAGGGGAAGTGGGGGGGGGGGTTGACAGCTTTGGGGGGTGATGAAACATGTGGAAGTTGACAGCAAGGTGGTTGTGTAACTGCAGTTGTACCCTGAAATGGGTGGATTGTGAGGAGCAAACGCAGAGACACAGTTATATGATGATGAAGCCCCTGTAAACACTTGGTTCCTTGGTCACACTGGCCACGTTATAGATGTCCAGTAGCTATGTGTGGCCGGTGGCTACTGTCCTGGGCAGCAGATACAGCCACCATCTCCATCTTCCTGAAATCCAACTGGCGACACAGGGCCGGAATGGCCACGTCAGAGGTGCTGAGAAGTGACAGAAACTGGCAAATATTTTGAAGTAGGAATGACAGGATTCGCTCAGGATTCGGAGGCAGGGTAGGAAGGGACGTGAGGAACCTCAGCCTGAGCAGTGAGGCAAACGGGGATCACTGACTGTGTCGGAGGACAGCGGTCTGGCCCTTTACCATAGGGAGACTGGAGGAGGAGCACACGGGGACCTGCAGGAATGTTTCCAGTTCGCAGTAGAAACGACGGACATGACACGTGGCTGTATACAAAAGAAGGAGTTTGTAAGCGAGGCAAGAAAAGGAATTAGCTTAGTGGGCAAATCCTGGTCATGCGAGTTAGGAGACGTTGGTGCAGCCTGACTCTCTCATCCCGACTCTATGGTAAGACGGTTTTCCAATGTAGGCTGACTCATGGACTAAAGGAGGTTTAAAAACGCAAGGCGTCTGTCTAACACAGAGGGCTTAGAGTATATTCCACATTTTATGCATACCTTAAACAGGAAAGACTAACCTGAAAGGAAGGAAGAAGAAAGGAGAATTGAGCTGAGAGAGGAGGGAGGACTGACCAGAGAGTTGGGGGAGGACTGACCTGAGAGAGGAGGGAGGACTGCCCTGAGGGAGGAGGGAGGACTGACCTGAGAGAGGAGGGAGGACTGGCCTGAGAGAGGAGGGAGGACTGGCCTGAGAGAGGAGGGAGGACTGGCCTGAGGGAGGAGGGGGGACTGGCCTGAGGGAGGAGGGGGGACTGGCCTGAGGGAGGAGGGGGGACTGGCCTGAGGAAGAGGGAAGGGGAGGACTGACTTGAGGGAGGAGGGAGGACTGACCTGAGAGGGGGAAAGACTGAGCTGAGGGAGGAGGGAGAGCTCACCTTAAGGAGGAAGGGGGACTGACCTGAGAGAGGAAGGGGGACTGACCTGAAGAGTAGGTCTGATCTGAAGTGCAGGGAGAATTAACCTGGGGAAGGAGAGCATTCATTATCTATTCCTAAATCCTACTAGCTGGTTTCCACAGGGTGGATAAAAAAAGTCAGCTTCCTGTGTGCTTGGGTTGGCACCACTGAGTAGCACTTAGAATGACCGTTCAGTGTACGCGGTAGCCCCACTGTCATGAAGGTGCTCAGGCCACACACAAGGGAGGAAGGCTGTCCTGGAGAGCAGGGTACCCTCTGAGACAGGACAGTCCAAGGTGTCGAGAGGCACTGGACCCAGGAAGTTTGAGAGTCTGGTTTTCCAGACACACATTGTTTGTAATTTTTTTGTTGGATCCAGGGACCAGCATAATGTAGGCTTAAACAAATGAGTCTGGAGGCCCAGTCACTACAGCAGACTTTTGTGTACAGACTGGTCCAAAACCACATAGGCATCCATATTTAATAGTAACAGTCCCCAAAATGTTGTATGCAAAATTTCTCTGAAAATAGTTGTGGAGAAACCCACGGTTTATAAGAAAAGTATGTCTCATTTTCCGAACAGAACAACCAGGGAACGACTTTAGAATATTCCAAAGGGTGAGGCTGACGATGGTTCACAAAGACACAGTTGCAATTAAAATGCTCATTAAAAAAATCGCATCATTACCCAGCCAAACCACAACGTGTATTAAGGAACGGCTCCGAAAAAAGGCAAAATGCTACAGCATGGTGCTGTACGGTTAAAAAGATAGGACGTGGTAATCATTGAGACCAGATGGGAGATGTATATGGTAACGAGAGAAGCAGGGGACAGCTAAGGTGACAGCCACAGGTATCCTGTCCTGCAGAAGGCAATAGGGAGGAGCCAGGAACACCAGCCTCTTCTCTTGCCCAAGAGCCTTTGCCAAGACATTTTGGTCGGAACCAGCGCCAAGCCCCTGCTGCCTTCTCTTCCCTCTGCTTCGAAACTTCCAGCAGAACAATTTCAGAGCAGAGCTGACTGACTCCAGACTCTCAGCAGGGCCCCCACCCCCTGCATAAGTCGCTGTGCGATTCCACAGGCTCTGAGGGACTACAGACAGCTTGCTACTCCCAGGTTCACATCCAGAGCAGAGATACTGTCCAGAATTCAGATAACTCATTTACAAATAAACTTTCAGAACCGAACCGGCGGACATGGCTCTCTCACTATCGCCAGCACCGTTACTTCTGCTTCCAACTACATATTCATAAAGAGAACATTTATCTCCCCCTCTCCTTATGAAGAATGGTATGAAATGTTGGAAAATACTCTCTAAAAAGAAGGGTTTATACAAGTGTTAGCGATTATAATTACATTCGCGACCGGCACTGGGCTAAGTTCCTGGTTATATAAGCCTTTACGTTTCTTCTTGCTCCCGCCATTTCAGCTGGATGAAGTTAAGGACACAGGACTCAAATTTCAATCTCTTTTTTCCTCTTGTGTTTAACTAAAAATAGACTTGAAAAGAGAAGTTAAAAACGAGAGAAGGTAAACTTGATGGCGATACCAAATATCAGTGTGGCCGCAGACAGATAACGGCCATTTCCCAGCCTCTGGTACCTGAATGGGGCCGCTGACAAGATCTTGCCAATCAGTTATGAACAGAGGTGAGAGATCCCTTCAGGAACAAATAAACCTTCAGGTCCTTCCCTGCTGGCGTGGAAGCTGAGGGTGACCTCAGGGGCTGTGTGCTCAGGGGAGCCTGTGGTCCTGGACCTGACTACAGTTGGAACTGTAGAAACCCACAGGTAGCCATATCAGCAAGTAACAGATGGAGACAAATGCTTTCATGATATCCTCTATCTGCCTAGGAAAGACTTGGGCCCAGGATGACTAGGGGGAGGGTCTGACGTGTGGCCCTGGTGAAAACAGATGGCGGTCACCTACACTGTGAGACCCCTCCACCCTCAGTATTTCACACATGAACCCACCACCCTTCAGAAGAGCATGTGGCTATCTCTCTGTTAAGTGCTTTGAGCTCAGCCACCTTTGCTTTCTTTGAGTAGCATACTGTCTGTACAAGGCTCCCAAACTCAGGCATACAATACGAACGTCCCTGTTAGCCAAGCCTGGTGCCCCAGGCTTGTATTTTCAGTTATGTGGGAGGCTGAGGCAGGATTGAACGTTCAAGGCATTACAGAGTGAATATAAAAACCAGAGCCACTCTGGTCAAGTTATCAAGATTCTACTTCCAAATTAAAAAAAAAAAAAAAAAAGTAAAAAGAGGGCCAGAGATGTAACATGAGCAGGGCCCTAGGTTCACTGGGTACAACCCCAAACAAAAAGGATGTGTAATGTTCTCTTGATAGTCTAGAATGATCAGGACTTTATCTTGTTTCGGGCTTCCTTACAACTGAACTCCAGGGCCAGACATGCCACACAGGAAAGTTCCGTGGAGGATCCCACCAGACCATGCAGGAGGAGAGGCTAACCCATGGACCAGAATCTTCAAGGGCTCTCAGAGAAAGACACGGTCGTTAGGGTTTACAGGATGCACATCAGAGTTCCCACTAACAGTGTGGTCATAGCAACTGTAGGCTAGCGTGATCAACCGCGTCATCCCTCCAGTCTGCAATAGGCCCCACCTCACATTTACTGAAGAGGTACACAACTGCTTCTTCCAACACTGAAGAGCCCTGTTTCTTGATCAGTGTCAATATTTAAGTATCTGCCTGCACACGACATTTTCTTCTTAAAAGTAAAGGGACTATTCTCACTGTGGACTCTGGGAAACGGAGGTCAATATTGTAGCAGTTTGCTCTCCATTGCTGTGATGAAACACTACAACCTATAGCAACTCCAGGCTCTCATTACAGTCCATCGGGAGGGGAAGGCAGGACAGGAGCTCAAGGCAGGAACCTGGGGGCGGGCTCTGAAGCAGAGGCCGTGAGGGGATGCTGCTGGCTGGCTTGCTCTCAGAATCACTACCTTTCTTATGCTTCCCAGGATCACCTGCCAGGGGATGGCACCACCCACGGTGGACTGGGCCTTCCCATATCAGTCATTAATTAAGAAAAAAATCCCTGAGACACACCCAAGGGCCACTCTGATGGAGACATTTGTTCCCTCTCCCTAGATGACCCTAGCCTGTATCAGGTTGAAACACAACAACAACAAAAACAGCAAACAAACAAACAAAAAACCCAAAACAACTAACCAGCACAAATATTTGAAAAGAAACTTTCTCTTCTGGGAAGCATGTTTCCTTTTTTCCATTTCTTCTCTCATAAATTTCATCAAAGAAAATCTGAAAACATTTTTTTTTTTTTTCAAATCAAAATTAATTTTGTGTTCCTTCGCCAATAACCACATTCCACTTCAAGGAGGGCAGCTCCACTGAGTAGACCGGAAATGCCAGTGGAAAGCCCCAGAGCAGCCAACAAGGCCCCGGAGCTGTGGGGTCTGAGAAGGTGCCATCCATGATCTTAACCTACAGTAGCTTTCGGATCAAAGGGTGGGGCTTTGGGTAAGTCACATTGGCAGCTTGATGGCGGGTCAGTGGAGAGAAATCTGATTTACTCATTTTCTTGAGAGGAAAAATTTATTTTGAAAACTTGGAATGTGTCATCACAAACTCCACCAACAAGACGGCTTTGAAAAGCCCACCCCAAACCAGGCAAAAGTAAGCAAAGGGAAAAACGCGTGGAAACAGCCTAGAGCATGAACGACCTGCTCGCACCTTCTCAGGCATGTTTCTTCCCGGGATCATGTTGCCCTGGCGAGAGAGAACCAGGCTGATTGGCACCCTGGACCTTTTGCCAGCAACGGGTGGGAGAGGGTTTTAGAACGAAACTCGCTGATTTTGTGACATAATCCACATGGTAGTGAATGAAGACGCAAAGTCACCCTAGAGACCTTAGTCCTGCTCAAGCAAAGGTTCTTCAGGACTGTGAGTCGGGGCGAGGCTGAGGGACTCGGGGAGCAGCCCCGAAAGGAGGGAGGCAGGCCTGAAGGCACCTGTGCAAGACGGTCCTCACTCAGCGCTGGAGAGCACCTTGGCTTGTTTCAAATTGGTGACATGTCCCTGTATTCTCGGAGAGGAAGTGGTCGCACCTTTCTTTCTTTTCTTTTTTTTTAAAATATGTTATTATTACTATTACTATTTTCATTATTATCATTATTATTTTTTTTTAAATTGGGTTTTCCAGACAATGTTTCTCTGTTGTATCTTTGGCTGACCTGGAACTCGCTCTATAGACCAGGCTGGCCTCAAGCTAACAGAGATCCATCTGTCTTCGTCTCCTGAGTGCTGGGATTAAAGGCGTGGCCCAGCACCGCCTTGCTTTTATTACTGTCTGAATCATGTATATGTGTGTGCATTTCTGTGTGGGTCTGTGTATGAGGGTGCAGGTGTCCAAGCAAGTCAGTCATATCCGATATCCTGAAGCTGGAGTTACAGGTGGAGGAGGAAGGAAGGAAAAGGGAGAGGGAGGGCAAGGGAGAGGGAGGGAGGGAGGGAGGGGAGGAGGGAGGGAGGGAGGTAGGAGGGAGGTAGGAGGGGTGGAAACAAGTTAACTTGTATTTAGGACATTAAATTACTTTCTGGATCATTATTATTTCCATCTTACCAAATCTATCTATCTGAATGAAACGAAACACACAGACACGCGTGTGCGCACATACACACCGCCCCAGCAGCTCACGCTCTTGCCAAACCCTGTGTTTCTCTGTGCTTAAGACTGTTTAGTCTTTACTTGGTCACAGGCAGAACTTTATGACACGACCCTCCTGTCCTCCGCCCTTCAATAAGAGGTTGTCTCCCTGCACACTGTCAGTCCGGGCTGCAGTCTCTTGTCTCTCCCCTCATCCCGTCGCCGTCCTCCCCTTTATGCTGGTCATCTTGCTGCCCAGCTTTCCACACAGGATGCTGGACGAGTGCAGACACTTTCCCATTCTCGGGCACACAAGGCTTAAGGAGGGAAGTGGGGGACGCTGCCCACTGGTGCTGCTCTAACAAGACACCACAGACTGTGACAATCCACACAAGCTTATTCCCCAAAGTCAAGACGCAGGCGGTGGCAGCTGCCGTGAGCGGCGGGGCTCATTCCCCACTGAGGACTCTCCCTATGGTCTCTTTCACAAGGGTGCAACGCCCACCCACGGGGGCTCCACACTCATGACATTACCACCCAGAGGCCCCACCTCCTACATCATCTTGGGGGTAAAAGTTCCATATAGGGATTTAGGGGAGTCACAAACCACCCATTTCCATACTTGGGCTCTTCTGCCATTCCTTCATAACCGGATCCCACTCGGGTTCACAGCTAAAGGCCAGCAATAACCCACATGAAATGTATTTCTGAGCTCTGTGCTCAACCACGCTCTGACTGCACTTTACAGGAGATATTTTCTCCTTGTCCTAGAGTTTTCCATGTTTGAATCTAGCTCCCCTGACTACAGTATAAACTCTTAAGAGGTAAGACCCCCCTGACTACATTTGTACATTTACCTATTACATCTATTATTTATTTTATGTGCGTATGGCATGAGAACCACAGCATGTGGGAGTCAAAGGAAAAACTGTGGGAGTCGGCTCTCTCCTTCTGCCGTGTGGTCCCAGGGAAATGAGCTCGGGTCACCAGGCTCGACAGCAAGCACTTCATCGACTGGGCCATCTTGCTGGCCCCTGTGTTCATGCCTCATCCTTGAAATCCAGCGTAGTTTCTGAGTTATGAAAACACGGCATATAGCCTGTGCTTTTGATGATTCCTGCTTCTAAGTCATTTACAAACTAGTCATTCACACAAAAACAGTCAATCAGTTTGTTAGAGAAATCAGATCAAGAAGAAGAACAAAAATGGTCTCCGTGTCAATATGCCTAATATCTGACATTGTTTCCCTCAACGCCGTGACTCTGTAGGCAGTTTGCTACACCACTAAAAGAAAACTCTTATGCTAAAAATTCACCAAATGACACTGACGGTGATGACAACAGATGGGAACACCTACCTTTTAAAAGACGTCCTGTTGTTTGGCTGCTTGGCAAGCAGTGGAATTGGGAGGATTAGGTGAGGGAGGCAGAGCCTGACTTTAAGAAAGTTGGGTGGCATCTGTCACAAGTGCGTGCACGTCGACTTCTAAACCCACGATACACTTGGGGAATGAATGGATGCGAGGGACGGAACCTAGGCAAACTGTAGCAACGCCGAGACCACCTGCAGGCCGCCCACAAGCTCGCGCATTACGGAGCCACTCTGTAGCGCGTAAATGCCCGTCCGAGCCTGCGCAAACCCCAGCCGCCCAGTGCTCTTATGCTCAGTAGCTGGCCATTCCCGTCGCCGGTCCGTCCTGCAGTGAGGACGGCTGCCCCTGTCACCCACGCGCCATAAGCTGCGGAAACAAAACCGCAGCCCGCGCCAACTCTACTTAAAGAACGGTCAAAAATCGAATCCACTGCGAGTAAAGATGAGGTGCACAAGGGCCCCCAAGTAAAACGGTTTTGCTAGAATGTTCTTTTTTTTTGGGGGGGGGGGAGGATGAATCTAGGAGCAGACAATTTCATTTTCTGATCGAGATAGTTGAGGACCTTCAAAACAGAAGCATCTGTGACGTGTCTGAAAAGAAAAGCGCACAGACTAAAAACTACAAATATAAACAACTGCGCATGCTCCGACGACGTGGAGTAGGTTAGAGAGCATCAGCGAGGCGAGTCATTGCTGTGCGGAACTCGGGCACACTGACAGGAACGGAGGAGCTTGCACACCTTATATTCTTAGGCCCTTTGGAAACTCCAGGGCCCTGTCTATCCAATATTAACAGTTAATTTTGTCCCAGGGAGATTATGACTCCTTGAGAGGGATGACAATTTTATGGTGCGTTTTCATCAAGGAGTGTGAACTAACACAGGCTGTCCCTGTACAGAGACACTAAGGCCAACCTGGAGGATCAGCTACAACTTCGGAGGTGTGTGTCAGGAAAATGCCCTCAGAAAACACGGGACAGGGTTAGACTTACAAAACCTGAGTGACTGCGCACACAGATACCAGAGACTTGAGGCAGAAAGTGTAAGTAAGGAACAGAGGCTTTTAAATTAATGGGCAGGAGACATAAGAGTTCCCTCAAGGTTAAAGACTCAGTCATCATGAACCGAGTGTGGAGTCCCTAGTATTTATATAGCAATTTCAAAGCAAATGCCAGAACTGACAGGACTCGCATGCTACGGACTCGGAACCAGCTCCTGCTGCATGGCAGGTCCGTGTTCCCTAGCTTTAATGTCATGTGATTCACAACTGGGGAAGATGGTTACACTGGCCTCACAGGCTGCTGAGTTCCTTGCTGATGGTTGAAATCAGGAAGGCATTACCTACCGTGCTCCAGTGCTATCATGGGAAGCCAGAAGAGGATGAGGGAGTGGACCAGGGCGTTGATGCAGTGACCCCAGAAAACCTGCAGGAAGACAAACCCAGGAGTCAGAGCATCTGGGACTCAGGAGCTCTGTGTGCAACTCGCAACAGACAAGGCATTGTGAAGGCTTCAGGCATGGGCTGGGCACCTCTGCAGGGGGCAGTGTTAGTCTCAGATTTAAAATAAAGAGAGAGGCGGGGAGGGAGAATAAAACTGTGAAACTGTTCCCTCCTTCTTGCATGTAGATGGCAGGATGATCTGCAGATAGTATTACTTCAGTACATCTGTCCACCTGCGTGGGGATGACATACAACCCACCACATCTGAAAACTGAGTCTCAGTGTGTGGGTGTTCCCCATCATAAGAAGACTTCATAATCACTCAGAAAAGGGGCTTAAGTTAAAGCCGGAGAGTTGGAAATTAAAATTTTGTTCATTTTGAAAACATTAAATCTTATTTTATGTATAAATTTTCATTCTCTTTTTTTTTCTCCTCAATGTCTTAAAATACCTCTTACTCATTTTTTCCCTATCATCTTTCAGGTCAATGCCAATGCTAAAAAATTCTTTTAAGGGGCTGGCAAGATGGCTCAGTGGGTGAAGGTGCCTGCCACCAAGTCTGAAGGCTGAGTTCAGTCCCCAGGAACCGCATGGTGGAAGGAGAGAACTGATCTCCAAGGGTTGTCTTCTGACCTCCACCCATCTACGGTGACACGGTACATCCCCACCCCAAACACAAAATAAAACATAACATGAGAGATTCTCTTCTAGTGTTTGCAATGTTAAACAAAGGGCACAGGGTTCTGCGCATTCTACAGGACAGTGTCATGAGCGTTCCAATGTTCTAAAAAGTTGTGTTTTGATCCCAGGCTATGCAGGTGCTCTACCAGGATGAGGGTGCTTCTAAACCCGGATGAAACTTATTCAACAGTCTATAGGTTGTTCTGGGAAATGTCACCAAGGTGATTAAACAGCAGTTAGGAACAGCAAATAGCAAACGATATTATATTATAAGGAACTGGATTTATGCCTGGTTTTATTTATCTGTCAGTCTATGGTCATGACTGGGATCAGCTCCGGGCTTCAGTGTGCTGGGAAATGCTGTACCACTGCCCCATTACCCCAGCCCTTAGTGTTCACTCTTTTCCTGACCTCTCCACTAAAAAGACAAAACAAAACTAAAAAAAAAAAATACCAATAACCCTGGTGCAGGGTGCCTGCATGAAACCGAGGTCCACCCAGGTCCTCCACTTCTAGTGTGGATCCTGCTTCAGGCCACCCCTAAAGAGTCAACCTGTAGAAAACAGACTTGACTTGTGAAAGCAGCACAGGGAAGAGGGATGTAACTCCTCCTTAATAGACTTGGTAAACAGAGGTTGATAAAATGAGCCACGATAGATGGAAAAGAACAGAACCGATAGAACGCCTCTTATTGTCTTCAGTCTTGGATGTTCCTATTAAGCTTTCCCAGGGATAAGGCGGCCATGACAGTCGAGCATCAGCTCCGTCTGAGAAGGAACAGCCTGCAGAGGTGGTCACTGTGATCTTGCAACCCCTTCCCACATGGCACGGCAGTCACGCTGCCATGGCCACACCTCTGCAGAGTACCTCCTGCATGCGTGCCTCCTCTGCAGGGAAGATCCAGGGCTTCCCTTCAGGCAGCACCGACTGCACTGCCACTGGTTGCATGCGTGTGACTGAGGCCTATGGGATGGGCCCATTTTGGTAATCCAGACTGTTCCACCTGCAGTTTTATAGATGCCCCGCCTCTGTCTGGGTCTCCGCGGGATTATCCATTCAGGTTAAACATGTCTAATCTGAAAGCACCAAATCCTGAATACTCCAAAGTCCAAAACTTGTTGAGCACTTGCTGAGTGATTAGACTTGATCCCACCGCCAAGACATAATATATACACAAATATCCCAAATTCTACCCTTTCCTCTGAAATCCACAGCGCATTGTGTTCTAGGCAAAACAAGCAAACAGAAGGACCCGAGGATGCATGGCACGTGTGAAAGTCAGCACTGCCCGTGCATGCCTATAAACCTGGCACTGGAGGGTGGGTAGAGCCAGATGATGAGAACTCTCTGGCCAGGCACCCTACACTAAACGGTGAGCTTCAGGCTCTGAGAAAGATCTCGTTTCAAAAAAAGGAGGTGGAGAATTACAGATGAAGACAGCCGACATTCTCCTCTGGCCCGTGCATGCTCATGCTTGTGTGTGCACCCCACATACATATGTGCATAGCCCACGCACACAGAGTTAAATCCAGCGAATTAGGCTTGTAGCCAGGCTCCACAAAGGCCGCATGAAAGCCTGTGGTTGATTCTAACGGCAAGGGGCCTGAGATGCTGCTGCCCACAGAATATCAGAGCTGTGAACAGAGAGAAGGAGACTCTGGCTGGACCCGAGGGGAGTGTTTCTGGGTCACAGGGCTGGATGTGAAGGGGATATGTCAGTATCCTCTGTCAAGCACCACTTATCTCGTGGACGGGTCATCAGAGAGGTGGGGCTGCGGCTCTCACAGGTGAGAGCTGCTTCACCACACCACGTACCTTTGTGTTGAAGCCTTCTGCATTCTGGGTGATTTTGTAGAGCTGTGGAAACCTGAGCATGCTCTCCTGAGTACAAGACCTCTCGAAGATTCCCAGAGTGAAGGGCGGCAACGCGGTGAAGATCTGCATGGAGACAATAGGCCATTAAACTCAGTCCTTCTGGCTCACGCTGTGCCAGTGTTTCAGCTCTGTGAATGACGCCTTCACTTCTGGTCAAGTCCAAACCCGCGACTCCATGATTCACAGCTCCCCAGACATCCTCCAAACACAACAAAAGACATAAAGAAGTTGCTTTTTTTTTTTTTTTTACTGTTAATTCATGTAATTGAATCTGTGGAACATTAAAAACACAAATTCCTGATGAGCTAAGGGCTTGTTGGCGAGCAGCTGCCCTCCCGTGCAGGAGCAGCCTTGACGGTGATCACATGACAGCTAGCTCTAGGAAGTGGTGTGTTTTCTGTCAGTCCTGGCTCATGGTCTGTACAGCTTTTCCTCCTGATTCTATTCAATAGGAGGCACAGGAGGCCTCATCCATTTATTATTAATTATTATTATTATTATTATTATTATTTACTCAACAGTCACTGTGAACAAGATGGTGGCAGACAATGTGTGGAGCACTGAGAATTCAGACACTTCTCCAGAGAGGAAGAAAGGCCAGCGAGCTTCTGGGGCCCCGCGTCTACTGCGGAGGTAGTGACCCAGGACAGCTGGGTATCAGGGATGTAAAGTGTGGAGCATGGGTCTCTGCAAGGTTGCTCAGCCAGGACGCCACGGAGCCACTGTGGAGAAGGACTCGGTGCATCAGAGGGTCGGACCTGCGGGGCTTGGTAAGACGACGCTGGATGTGGATGAGGAGTGCTCCTGGCATTTCCTTCGAGAAGAGCACTCTCCCAAAACTCTCGGTATTGACAGCATGTTTTGGGGAAACCTGTGGCATGCAAAGATCTGGCTGACTGAGGACACAGCACAAAGCTGAGAGGTGGCCACAGGAACAATCCTTGGGCACTGCAGTCTTGGGCAGATAGAGCCTTGAAGATGCCAACTCTCACCTGTTCTCCTTAGGAGTCAGGTGTGCCCATGATTCTGTGTTGCAAAATGAAGTCGGATGCTGAAGATGGGGTTAGAAGAAATGTGCTATTTCAGCTTGGGACACGGGTGTCCCAGGGGCCAACTCTCTTACTTGGTTCTGGCAAGCTCAAAGACTGGCCCAAAAATTACCCTCTGCTTTGGTGGGATCCAGATCCACAAACCCAGCCAGCTCTCCAGCCACGAACTCTAACAAGCCTCTCTAGGAGAATCCTAAACCCACACCAGTTACCTGGAGACTGAGAATCTGGCCGGTGAAACGCTGCTGGGATCAGACAGGTGGGTGAGGCCAGGGACTCTCTCAAGCGCATGCTTTGGCCCAGGGCTGATGGAAAGCCGCCCTGCCGTTTCAATGGGAGGATTCAAAGAGTGGCTCCTATCGCTGCCCTGCATCACCGGAAGCTGCACGTTTCATCGCCAGCAGAAGGCATGGCTAAGGACTGTCTCAGGAGCTCCGCACACACTTTGAGTGCACGCTTTCACCTCCAAGGTCGTGCGTTAGGCCCATGGGTCATGCGTGTGTCAGCACGGACCGTTAGTGTTCTTCTTCTCTTCTACTTGGATCTTTCTTCATCCATGTCCAGCCCTTCTCCACCCCTCACTACTGCTGGGCAGCCCAGCAAGTTCTACCATGCTTTCATCCTACTTGCTTAAGGCATGCCGCACTCACCAGTGTAGGCTGGCGGGGGACCATGATCTTCTTTTGTTTTGGACAAAATGAAGACATTTCATGCATTTGTCTTCATCATAGTTTTCTTTAAAGCATACGTCACAGAAAGCCCTTCCAACCCCTTGGATTGAAAGCTAACACAGCCTTTTTGGTTTTCTTAGTGCGCACACCCTAACTCACAGCGGGGATGTGCCATGGTTCTGAGTTATTAATCCATCCACAGGCACTCATTTTGATTCCAGCCTTTTTTTTTTTTTTTTCTGTTATCACAAACATGTAACAAACTTCTATAGCATGGCACCATGCATGTGCTGCTTTTATTCCCGGGGAGGAAGAGAGCTGCTGGGCATAGAAGGAAATGTGCAGCTTTAAATTTTGTGATGCTCCCTGCTTGCCTTCTAAAGAGGGTTCCAAATCTTTTATATCTCCCTTTGCGAAGAACAAGAGTGACCTTTCGCCAGCTTCCCTACCTGCGGTGGTTATACTCCATGTTTATCATTCTCCTGTCTGAAAAAGTCAAGATATTAACTCTTACTCTAGAGTCTTTACATGTCCCTGTCTCCCAGCGAGCCTGCACCTGCTGACCATCCGGGTCTGCCACTGTCCGACGTTTAGGTAGGCCCCTTTCTTGCTCTCCACCGCTGGTTATCTCCACCGCTGTCTCTGAGAGTTCTTCGAGTCCTCGGCTGGGTCTTTGACTTTCGTGGGCCGTCTGTTGGCTTCTTTTCTTCCTCCAAATGGCTTCTTTTGCAACTGAAAGTTTTTGCATTTAAGTGGTCAAGAACAGCTCTGGCCTGTCCATTTGTGAACAGCTTTCCCCGGGAGCACATTAGGGGAGTTCTCCTGGTTTTATTTTTCCCACTTAAGTCTTTAATATGTTTAGAATTTATTTTTCTATGAGCTATAAGCTAAGAATTCATTTTTTCTCCCCAGATAACGAACCAGATGTATTTCACACTCTCCCACTCTGTTGAAGAAATAAAAACCACCATTAAGGTGTATCAGGCTCTAATGTATTGTTGTTCTAGACTCTGGAAGTGGAACCCAATTCTAGAACATCTGATGCTGAATCTGAACAGATAAACATAAAGCCTCTTATGGGGCTTTCACAGCTACTCTGATAGCAAACTCCACAATCGTTCTTGAACGTGTTTTGTATATCTAGTTTCAAATACTCCTTAATTCCAAATCTTGGGTGCAAATGGGCCTCCCCGCCGGCCTCTCAGGCAGCGGGGACTCAGGCATGTGCCGCTCTGCCCAGCAATGGATGCATTTAATTGCTTTCTGAAATGAGCTCTTACTATTTTTGCAGTTTTTTAAAAGAGTTCATTGGTAGACTTAAAAATAGAACAAATAGGACCAAAAAAAATGTCTTATCTGGCTCTTTTGGAAGTCTCTCATATTTCTGGTATTTTTCTGTTGGTTTCTTTCGGGATTTCTGGATAAACAATCGTACGTGACCATATTTATGCGACAGGTGTCTCATCTGCGTGAGTATTTGTGTAAGCATCAAAACCACCCATGATTTCCCCAACAGCTGTTTCGCCTTCTTGGCAGCTGCTGAAACCTCTAGAATGATGCTGACTCTGCAGTGTTGATGGCCGGTTTACCGACTAGCTTCCGACATAACGTGAGACGGTTTGGGATTTTACTGTGGATGGCAGCGTGCTCCGCTTTGCAGGCAGGCTGAAATCTGGCTGATTGGCTTCTTTGCATTTCTATTTTTCCTCCAGGTCTTATTTTGGGAAAACCAGCTGAACCGCTTCGAACACTTGTGTGGCATTTACTGATGGGACCGTTTTCTCATTCATTTTATTGACACAGTTAGAAAGATTTACTTTTAATTTGAAATTCTTATGTTCATGACATCAGCCCCGCATTGTCAAATGCTTTACTCTTTTAACACAGAGCTACGCTCCACTAGCTGGTATTTTATTGAAATGCCTATAATTACAAGTGAGGCCTGCTCATGGTTTGCTTTTTTTAAATTATGGTGGCCTGATAATGGGAGCATTTTTTGAAACAATTTAAATAACACTAGGGTTATCGCCTTACTGAGAATGACATAACATTTAGCTATACCCCCCGACCACCCTTTTTACTCTGTCTTCCCACACATTTAACCGATATGGAATTAAACGATAGCTCTGGGCAGTGCTTTGTGCTCGGGGTTATGATCGTTGGACACCAAACGCCTCCGACTGTGCCCAACACAGGCTATAGTTTCTCTACATACATCTATCATGTTTAAATTTTAAATTAGGCACAGTCAAGGTGAACAGTGATAATTATTAATAAAAGAGAGCTGTCCTAACAACATGCTATGATGAAAATGGTTAAAATTTAAGATTTTTTTTTTCCTGGCATTTTGCGTAAAATTTTTTTTTGAGATTATAATTACATCATTTCCCCTTACTCTTTCATCCCTCCAAGCCTTCCCAGCTACCCCTTCTCTCTCTCTTTCAGATTCATGGCGTCTTTTTTCTTCAGTTGATGCTTATTTATTTGTGTATTCCTAAATACATAAATACAAGCTGCTTAGCTTGTATAATATGACTCGTGCGGTTTCTAGGGCTGGCCATTTGGTATCAGAGGTTCAATTACTAGCTCTTCCTTTGGTAAGACCGTTCCCGCCGCTCTTAGTGTTCCTCAGTTGCCTGTGCAGTTCTTTGTAGAGCTGAGGCCTCATGAGCAGCGGTGTTGACACACATCACGTACCTTGGCAGTAACCGAGAGCTCTCTAATTGGACTGAAGGTCCACTCGACAAGAGGGATATCATGCCCAGTACTGGAAAACTAACTACTCAGGGTTAGTGAAGTTATGGATCTTGGAGAAGAACCTACAACCACCATGTTACTAAACCAGCATAATCGCTAACTACATTCTAAATTTTTTGTCCTTATACCTTCAAGTGAGTTCATTCTTCACCCCTCATCAAAGAAACTTCTTTTGTAGTAGTAAAGACACATAACAGAAAACCACAACCAATCGCAGTGGATGGTCGTGGAGCCCGCTCCCAATGGCTGCACCCACAAAATGCTCCTGAACCTAAGGCTCAGGAACCGTTGCAGAAGACAGCAGGAAGACTGGAAGAGTCAGAGGAACGGGGAGTTTTCTGTGAGACTGTCTCCTAGTAATCTCAGAGGCTACACCCACAAAGTCTCAGCAACGGGGGAATCTTACTTCTGAGAGTCTCAGTTTGTGGTTGACTTTGAGGAACCGAAGACCCAGAAAGTGAAATCACAGGCAGGTGACTAATGTAATGAGAACCTAACGTGACACAGTTAGCTCATTGTTTAGGGACATGCAAAATCACGTCTGTTTTATTCTGTTTAATGGGCTGTGGCAAACTGAGAAACAATGACCTACATCAGCTGGCTGGGAGAATCAAACATTTTTTTTTTTTTTAAATGGTACACAAGAGAAAAAGCAGGAAAGAAATTGAGTGCTTCACACCTCGCAGGCTGTACCTTGTAGATGGTCTCTGGCTGTGGACTGGACCGAGCTGCATAGGACATGGCTGGGACGATGACTGCAGGGTTAATTATAGATCTGGGAAGAGTGTACGATCAGGCTTTTCAGGTTTGATCATTACACTGTCGTTACACACACAGTCTTAGCAACTCTACACTGAGTTGGTTCAGGACAGGTGTGTGTGTGTGTGTGTGTGTGTGTGTGTGCATGTGTGCGTGTGTGTGCACACAGGCATGCACGCACAAGGACACACACATGTGTAGGTGGGCACATGCATGGAGAGAGACAGCAACTAGGGGCAAAGGGCTAATAATTGGCTGATCCAAGTAAAGGATAGCTAGGGGTTTTTTGTGCTCCTTTTTGTAACTCTTCTTTAAATCATATTTCTTAACGAAAACAATTGCCATGGGAGAATGTGCTATGATTTGGATATGGTCTAAGTGTGTTTTCCAGAAAGTCCATGGCTGGAGGCCTTTAGGTGCAAGGTGATCAGGTGAGAGGCTCATCAGGCTGAGCCAAACTTGGACTTCCAGGTTCTTAGAAAGTGACCAGTAAACCTGTTTTCTCTATAAAGTATCCAGCCTCTGATATTTTGTTATGGCACCTACAAATGAATGAACTGCCTTCATACTCTCAAAAGGATTGGAGCTTCTATTGTGAGAGATCCCACAGTACCCCCCACCACCTCCCAGCACTCCCATTACCTTTAGCACCCCAAGCACCTCCAGCACCCCAGCACCTCCATCATACCCCAGCACCCACTTTAACACCCATTCTATGGACTCTGGTAACTCAAGGTCATTTCACCTATGGATTGACTTCTCTGCTACAGCCCTCTTCGCTATTAGTTGGCAGAGCACTGTCTACACACAACATATCCCCAACCCTACATGTGAAAGGTCGTGGTGGTTCTTAACTTTCCGTGGGTACAACATCCCCAGGAGTCTTTCTTTTAGAAGTATGCATATATCTGAGGCACCCTTTACTGAGTGGCCTTGGGGCTCAGGAATCTGCATTTAAAAATACAAAACAACCTTGTTCTTCTATATTGTGTGTGGACTCTGGGCCTTCTTTTAATCGACATAGTCCTTCAGCCTACTCAGATCACATGGTACAGGCATCCCATAGCATTTCATTTGAATTTAATTTGAATTTCCCAAGGCTACCTACCCAGAGCTAAGGAAACTATCCTGCCCTCATGACCTGAGCATGAAAACCGGGGTAAGCCCTACTCATCCCATGGGTACCGCACAAGCAGAGCCTCTGAGGAAGTAGCTTCGCATGAGAGTCAGGAGCGTGGCACGGGTTTGTACGTGGCTTCTAGTTCTATCTAGCCATCCCTAGTCTCTCCTTAGTATGCAGAAGAGAGGCCCTTGAGTCATGCCTGTGTGGAGGGTGGTTAGAGAACAGTTTTAGCATGTTAATTCAGCCCTTCCTCTCTCCAAGCTCACCTTTGTCTTGTAGGGGATCTGCACAAGCATGTAGCACACTTTGCAGTGGGTAATGCAGTTAGCTAACTGACCGTCACAGCTCAAATCAAAACCAGAACCCAGCCTTGCCAGTGTGTAAGCCCACACACTTGGTCCTCTTCACTGTATGTCACCTAGGCCCAGGTCACACTGTGTGTTCAGCATTTTAAAGCCAACAGGTTGGCGGCAACCGAGAGGAGAGACGGGGAGGATGTGACTATACAGCCACCAAAGCACATGGGCTGTTCGAGCCAGACTTTCCCGATTCCATCTATGCCTCCCTGGGGCAGCTACTGCAGAGGTAAACCCCATGAAGTGCAGGAAGCTAGGACTGGTACCCAAAGCAGTAGGAGACAGCAACTCACGAGATGAGTCGCCGTGGTGACCCCCAGATGGGTCACTGTGGCACTCTGCCACATCTGCATCTTCGTTCTTTCTGCTAAGAAATCTAGGCAGTTTAGCTTAAAGAAAAGAAAAATACCAAAGACACTGATGACTGTACTTGCAGGAGCTGGGATTCAGAAGCTATAGATAATCTTCCAAGAAGGGCAGAAAGCTCACCAGGGCAGATATTCTTTGTCCATATCTATGTTTAAGAATTCAGAAGTAAGGTTATAAAGCGGAGTGTGTTTAGACACAGGACTGATTTTTTTTTTTCCTTGAAAATGTTTCAGAGGCATTTAGTGAGGGGGTAGCCAGGGGTCTATTACCAAGATATATGGGTTAATAATTTCATGGGGCTACTCAAGAATGATCTGCTATGATTGAAACCATGTGTGGAGAGTTTGGGCTTCTGCAAGATGTGTCGCAGCAACAAAGGCCCTAAAGATATATTTGTGCTGCCTGCTAAGTACACAGACGATTGGCTTAGATACACTCCCCAGACATAAACAGTGGAGGAATGCCCTGAAGCTCTGCGTGCTATCAGATAGGAAGAGGAATGCTTACCACATTGTACAAGCCGATGCACCAGCGCTCAAACAAAATCTGCCCAGAAAATCCATTAACAAAGGCGAACCAAAGCTGCAAGAGAACAAAGTCCGTCAAGTTTTCTATCAATATTGACCTAACTGTTTCTACTCACTGGAGAAGGAGTGGGGGAATGTGGGTCACCGGCTGGCCACATGTGGGACACTGTGTGCCAGGACTGTGGACCACCGGCTGGCCACAGCTGCCGAGGGACACTGTGTGCCAGGACTGTGGCCATTGGTCATTCAGGAAACATGAGTTCCCAATATCGTAAATATCAATATTTTAAAGAAAATTTATGTCGAGGATGTGGGGAGTTATATACGCCGTGCTCACAGGGAAATGAACCTATACCAAATACGTATTGTGTCAACACTTTCTGATTGACTGCAAGAGTCTGAACTTCATTTCCCCCTGTAACGTTGACTTGATAAATATGATTTCTCTTTGTAGGACTTTCAAATAGATAAAGATCATAACTAATAAAAAAAAAAAGCCCCACGAAACTCTTCTGTTGACCATGAGTGTTTTCAGTTGACAAAGTATCACCTTTCTTAATTGTCTGTCTACCACTTCAGTAAAGGTCAACACACAAGAAACAAGGACGCTCGGACCATCTTTTATGGAAACATGGGTGTCTTAGTAAATAAAAAGCCAGATTATCATTCATGAGCAGCTGTGGAGCAGAGTGTTATAGAGCAGCCAGTGGATTAGCGTCTAAGATGTATAAAGCGCTTAAAACCTAGAACACTAAATAAGCAAGCATTTCAATCAGTGAACGAGAAAATGAATTGGTTGAATTGTTCTTGTTCTCAGAACATGAAGTGAAATGCAGGAAACACATGAGAAAAACAGCAACTTCAATCACCAGGGATATGCAAATTAGACTACAAGTCCATCTCAATCAGAAGACCATCAAGAGCACAAATGGCAACTGTGATGTTTTGAATAAGAGTAGCCCCCTAGGCTCTTACATTTGAATGTTTAGTCAACAGGGAGTGGAACTCTTTGAAAAGGATTAGGAGGTGTGGCCTTGTTGGAGGAGGTGTGGCCTTGTTGGAGGAGGTGTGGCCTTGTTGGAGGAGGTGTGGCCTTGTTGGAGGAGGTGTGGCCTTGTTGGAGGAGGTGTGGCCTTGTTGGAGGAGGTGTGGCCTTGTTGGACGAGGTGTATCATGTTGGTGGAGGATTGAGGTTTCAAAAGCCCAAGCCAGGTTTAGTGTGACGCTTTCTTCCTGCTGCCTATGGGTCCAGACGCAGAACTCTCAGCTACTTCTCCATCACCATGTCTGCTGTGGACCGCCATACACCCCATCATGATGATAATGGACTAAACCTCTGGAACTGTAAGCCAGACGCAACTAAATGCTTCCTTCTATAAGAGTTGCTGTGGTGATGGTGTCTCCTCACAGCAGCAGGACACTGAGATAGCAACCAATGAATGCTGGTGAGGATCTGTCATCAAGCAGAGAACTCATGACACATGGGGATTTGCTGTGCTGCTACAGGAGTCCTCTCCCAAGAGGAAGTGAGGTCAGCAAGGCCTGTGACAGGTGAGCAGTGGAGAAGAAACAGGAAGTTCCGTGAGAGAGCATCCTGAGACAACTGTGACGGTCTCTCCCGAAAAGGTCTCAAAAGGTAAACAAAACAAGGACAATGTGAGCAATGAAAATAATCTCACATAGGGTTGTGGCAGATGCACAGGAAATAGTCTCTACAGAAGAACCAGCCACAGGGCAAAAGAAAACGTCAAAGGTTCTTGGTGAGCCTGTAGGATCTAAAACAAACAAAAACAAAAAAACCATATGGCTTTTCTTTGAAACAGGAGACAAAATTAAATTTGTAAGAAAACAAAAAAAGTAGCAAATAGGAAAAGATCAATGTTTGATACTAAAGCCACAGAAAGAAAAGATAGAGCTGACGTTCATGTAAACCAGTTAGAGATCGATGGGGTAGGATTGAACAACATATGTGATGGGCTAAGAGAGGGCAGTGATGGAGGGCTTGCTGTTCTTGGGAAGAACACAGATTCGTTTCTCAGCATCCGTGTCGGGCTGCTCACAGCGACCTCTAGAGCCAGGGGATTTAACTCCCTTTCCTGGCCTCCGTAGGCACCTGTATACACATGTGGAAACACACATACATGTACACACACACACACACACACACATTCAGAAATAATAAAAATAAATCTTAAAAACCAATGTTATGCAAATGACAGAAGCCTACACTGATCTGAAGAGAAAGAGGAAACCTTTCAAAGATGACAACAATTAAGAATAAAAACATTTTTATTATATTTTATTTAATTTGCAGCTTTGGGGGGGGTCAGGGTGCATATGTGGCAATCATAGGACAGTTAGGAAGAGTTTTGGCTGTTCTCTCTCTTCATTATGTGGGTCTTCTGGATAGAACTCAGGTGGTTAGACTTGGCAGGAAGTGCCTTTACTGGCTGAACTATCTTTCTGACCCACAAAAATCTTACAGTATATTGAAACTTTTAAAAAAAATAGAAAAATATTCAAAGATATAATAGAAGAAAAATGTCTAAAACCTCATTTGACCCAGGAAAGAAAACAGATAGAAATGGATCCGTCAGCATTCACATATATGCTGACATAGGAATTAATGTGTTTATTTATTTATTGACATGTGGTTTTGGAGATCTTCCAACCCACAGCCACACGCAGGCTAGTATACGCTCCGTAACTAGAATGTCTGCCTCTTTGCTCTTTAATTGTGAAGCTAAAGATGAACCCAGAGACTAGGTTAAGCTAGGCCAAGTCCTCCACACCAAGCTATTCTGAGGTTCGCAGAAATTTCATTTTTATTGAAACACACATACACCATACAAGGTTATCATTTTTGACCTACCAGGTAGACAAGGACAGAGATTCAAGTCAGAGAACTAGCCACTCCAATCCTTAACTAGGCGTGCAGTAATCCTGACAAATGTTCAAAGTACTTTCCTCTGACTTGAGCATTTTACTTTCAGGAACATATTCTTAATTATTTAAATCTTACTGCTTTAGTCTTATGATATTAAACACAAAAATATAAAAGTGTTTGCTTTGACATTATTCGAAAAAATAGAACCTGCATACACTAAACAATGATGTCTGTAGACGTCTCGTTTGTTTAATTAAGCACAACAATCCATCTAGAAGAGCAACACAAACCATATGCACTGATTGTCATAAAGAAAGCTCCCAGACGCATCACTGAAAAGGCACAGAGGCTGAGGCAAGAGGATCTTGAGTTTGGGGTTAGTCTGGACTACATAGCAAGACTGTCTCAAAAATCCAAAACCAACGGACAGCAAAAAAAATCCAAACAAAAAACTTTCAAAACAGTACCCAAATCCAAGCCTAAACCTACCCCCTCCGCCCAATCCAGCAGAGCACACGCTGAGGTCAGGGCATAAATCCCCGAATAGTTATTAGCTCTGGATCTTTCTGAGGAGAAAGGGGAGACTCACGTATGCCTCTTCCAGTGCTTTGAGCGTTCGAAACGTTTGAGCTTTATTCATGTAATTGAGGCAGTTTTCAGCTAGGAATACGTAGCCAAGGAGGAGACATCCCATGGTGTGTGGAGATCTCCTCCGTGGTCACTATCTGAAGAGGGATGCTGATTGTCATGGAGCCGTCAGAGGCCGAAGAGTCTGTTGAGCACAGCCCAGGAGGGTCCCTGACAGAGGCCTGACCTGACCCCAGCTGTCAGTAACACATCGTGGAAAATCCCTGGGTGTGTTAGGCCAGCCTGGTACACAAAGCTGCGCTGATGTGGTCACGGGATGAGGAGCGTGCGGTTCAGAAAGCTTTCCTCCTTCAAACAGTAACAGTTCCCCAGCAGCCTCACGACTGCAACCATGACTGTAACCATATATATACGTGTATATGTGTATATATATATATATATATATATATACACACACACACACATGTATATATATATGTATATATATAAAATATATAATAATATATGGCTGTTTGTAGGCTGAAATTTGTGAGTTGCTGAATTTGTTTCCAGTTACTAACTGCTACACTGCTACTACTCCTTAAAAAGAAAAATATATATATATATACATATATATATATTTTTTTTGAGATGGGGTTTCCTTGGCCTCGCATTCACAGAGATACGAAGGTATGTGATGCTACCCCTGGGCTCACCAGCCATATAGTTTAAGAATAAATTACTGAAAAGCTTTTTAAAGAGCTGGGGTAAACTTTGTATGACCAAGACGCCCACATCATGGGAAATTCCTCATAAGAAGGGGAAAAAAAAAAAAACGTATCTTAGGAAAGTTCTTGTCTCTTTCTCTGAATTGGTCTGGGACAGTAATGCGCTCCTTCCTACCCATCTGAACCCTACAGAGGCCTCCACGGTCACTTCAGTACCGGGACTTTGATCATGCCCAGGCCACTCCCAGCAAGCAGCTGTTCTGACAGCTGGGCTGGCACCGCCTGCTGCCTCACAGTCTGGGTGTGCTTCACCCTCTTTATCATTTGCAGGTGCTTCCGGGTTTTGGAAAGTGTAGACAAACCCATGCTCACCGATTCCCTCTGCATTCCGATCCTGGTCAGTCGCTGGATGATTAGGACCTGTTTATTTGATTGGAACTATTTTTTAAGGGGGCGGGGAATTAGAGGAAAATGAAACCCCAAAATAAACAAAGCAAACTTACTCCCCAACTCCATCTTATAATTTCAAAACCCATGAGCTCTTTGTTTCTTCCCCTGTAAAAATTCAAACTTGATTTCGTTCTGGCAAGATTTCCACAGGTAAAGGTAAGAGTATAAAAATGTACTGTATTTTCAAACATTTATACCAACGGACTTAGTTTTTATTTTATTTACTCGTGAGGCAGGTACACGATGCCTCTCTGACACACTATAAAATCAGGCTTTCACACCACTTAGTCATATACAAATGTTGATTCATACATAAAGGCAGAACCACCCAATTCCTGAACACCAAGGTCATTTTTGGTGGGCCTTTGGCTCTCAGGTCCGTAGACCAAACGCCGCCCCCAATGCAAACAGATGGCCTGTCCTGCAGACTTGCAGTTAGTTCTTGGAGGGCTGTGTGCTTTCAGCCACTGTGCTTTACTCTTTTGGATTAATGGGAGAAAAGATCTTTCTCCTTTAACTTTCTTGTTAACCAAGAATGCTCTTAAAGAACCAAGCCAAAGCCCAGATCTGGGCAGCCTCAGACTTGGTGGGTTGGCAGGAGGCCTGCCAAGCACTGCCGCTTGCCAAGCTCCTGGGGTTTGGGTCCTCAAACGTAGGGCTGTTATGAGCAAACTGACCCAAACTTATTAAATGGCTTTTCCTTCTCAGAGAACGATTCGTCTTTGCTTTAACTGCTGCCTGTCTGCCAAAAGCAGAGTAACCATGTTAGCTAATTGTACAGGCTCCCGTCTGGAGGAGCGGCTGCCATTGTTCAACCTCGGTGGGTCATACCTGTCACTGATCGTGGCCCTAGCTAACAGCATGTTTAACAGATGATTGTTGGCTTGGGGGAAGGGATGGCTTGTCCTTCTAGGCTGCCTGGAAGAGAACGGAAGGGGAAAGTGTCCTACAGAGAATGATGGAATAAATCAGCCACCTGATTTCTTACTGAAGGGCAACTGAAACACGAGCCACTGGTTTCCACATCAGGTCTGAGACAATGAACTGGGATTAAAGACATTTGTTTCAATGATAAATTGCTACCCTCTCCCCCACTTAACCTGGCCATATGTATTAAAAGTAAATACCTAAATGTATCTTTTGTCTAAAATCTGTTTTGAAGTTAACTTCTCATTAATAAAAGCAATGGTTCATGAAAAAACAGTGTCGTGATGAATAATGAAGGCAAAGGGGAAGAGGCTGAACATCTTTTAAAACAAATTGTTGCTATTGTGTATGACCAGCGGGGTCAGAGGATAATGTTGTGGTGCTCATTCTCACTTTACAGTTTCTGTGGGTTCAGGGGATTGTTACAGGTCATCTGGTTTACTTGGCAAGGGTAGTAGCAGTATGCCACTGTGTGGGCTCAGGAAGGAAGAGACAGAGGCTTCATATGTGCAAACCCTGCCAGACCTCAGCAGAGGGAACCACCGTCATGGCCAGTGCCATCCTGGACAGTGGAACCCTGAGCATCTGAGCTCAGGTGTTTTTATTGAGTCAGAACTTCTCAGGTGCAGATCATAAGCAATCAAACATCACCCGCAGAAATCCAGCACCTGCAGACAATACAAAATGCCAAGACCTAGGCAGACCCTCACCCAACAGTGCATAAAACAAACTCAACTTAAAACATACAATAGGCAAGTGCTTTACCCACTGACCCATCTCTTCGGCCTAGACACTCAAGTTCTTTAGTAAGAGGTCACGTGACTATAGCAGATCTATGAACCATTAAACATTTGAAAACGTGGATAGGAAATCAAGGTGGGGGGGACGACCAGCGGTGTAATACAGAGGAAGGGGTATGAGAAGCGATTACAGCACGGGAGGTAACAGACTCTACACGCTTCCCCTCAGGTGATCTGTCTGATCCATTACATGACTGAGAAGCCAAAATGAAACAGACTAAAAAGCCAGGCAGGGCCCCATTTTAACTCTCAGGAGAGTTTTCTTTCATTCAGTTAATATTAGACAGGTAAAAAGATGGGAGCAAATACAGTAAACCCATAAAACAAATAAACAATAAAAAAAATAATGGTATATATAGGATCCAGATTGTGTAGGAGCATATAAAGTGGCACATTCATATACATTTATTTGAGCCCAAGAGAGCATTAAAGGCTGGTCCCGCTGTTCCTGTTGGTTGCGAAACAGCAACAGAGGCGGATGGGAGGAACACTGTTAGCTGTATACATCACCGCTGCCATCACAGCACGGAAGTATTGCTCCAACTTCTGAAATGTACATAGAAGAAAAGCACTTAGTCTTCTGTGTACCCCACGACGCTCGTTTTTCCTTTAGCCTGACACACTCTTTAATCTTTGTTGCATTTTCTGGCCGTCCCATATGACCGAAGGTTGTATGGGATTTATTTACGATAGCGTACTTCAGACCAGGCGCAGGCCTGGGAACATAGCAGTAATGAATGTTCACAGAATAGTAGCACTTCAAGAGGAAGCTAAGTGAGCGCGCGGTACGTTCGTCTTAACGCTTTAACTGCTTGCTGAGGATGGACCCTTACTCTCCCCCATCTTCACTGAGAAAGAACAAGAGAAAATACGAGGATTGCTAAGAAGTCCAAGCCTTGTGACACTCGCGATGGATTAGCTCGCTTGAACCTCATCGCCACCCTGAGAACCGCTGCTCCGGCCTCACAGTGCAGAAAGTGGAGCACGGGCAAGGGAAAGACGCGAGGTCTACGTCAAATCGATGACTAAAGACCACAGCTACCAACAGTAAACGCTGCGTACCTCATACATGACCTTCAAAACAGTTAAGGTAAGGCGGTTCAATTTCAAATCAGTATTTATGACCAACTTGCCGCTGACATTTTAAGACTGTAATATCAACAAAACATTTCCCAGACGGGAAATTTATTGGAGAAAATAATCCAGATTTTTGTCAGTTTTGAAGCTGAAAAAGCAAAGAGGCTCTTTAGGGTTTGGGAAGCCGGCTACAAAAGTTTTCTCCACCAGTCTCACTTGGAATATTTCCCAGTAATATTCTGAGCTAACATATTCTAATCTTTTGCAAACATGGTTGAGACTGACCCAGCAGACAATCAAAAGTAAACTTCAAAAGCAATATTTATTATCCAAACTCTTTGAATAAAAGCATGCAAATGAAAGCCTCGGAAAAACTGCTATTGTTTAGAAGGACTAGAATCTGAAGCTGAAAAAGCATGAAGTAAAATAGAAACTATCACAGCAAATGCACATAGCGTAAGATGTGTGAATATACATTTTCTTACTTTTTTTTTTTGTTGTTGTTCTTTTCCATTCAAATTTCAGATGACCCAACAAATTGAATGTTATGGCCCAAAGCCACAAAGTTAGTAAAGGGGAGACTGGTAAACATTTTTAAAAAGTGTCTCTAATTACTAATTTCTCAGTACTACTAAACGCCTCTGTTCCTACATAATTACACAGTTATACAGTTAAACTATAGAATATCAGGTAAGTACGAAGTCCTGTTTTCTCCCCCATAAAAGACCATAATTCTGACCAGATGGAGTATGCACAATTAAATTGATTTTTAATAAGGAATTCTTGGCACAATAGAATGTAATCGCTCTAAATTGTATCAAGGACTACATAAAAAAAATTTTTTTTTTATATAGTTCAAGGCTTCAACTCCTCAGTCCAAATCCTGTGCTGGCATGCAAGGGACCAAACGGCTCTGGAGACCCATAAGGAAACAATGAGCCTTTCGTCTGCTATCGTTCATTAATGACACAGCTGTGTTCAACCTCCTGGTGCTGGAACAGTGGCAGGGGGTTGCTATGCAAGGGGTAGCAGACATATGTGTAAGATCATTTCATTTATGGGCAGGACCTATGGCAAGTATTTGAGAACATGAGTTTTATAACCAATAAAACAATGCTCTTAACTTATTGACAGTAAGATTTAGTGTTTGGCTCTGCAAGCCAGGATGGTCAGAAGAGAGCAGAACTCAGCAGAACTGAGCAGAACTCAGGTGCTCTACTACGTCTCCATCAGTCTCTTGGAGCTACAGTCTGGGTGAGGTGTGGATTTCCTTTGTGTTTTGTCCTGGGAACCGGAGTGAAAGGCTCCTGTCTACGCTTTCAGAGGAGACCTGTAAGAGAAGAACTCTAGTTTTATTTATTTAGGGTTTTTATGTATGAATGTGCATATGTGTACATGCCAGTATACATATGTGTACTTGTATGTGGAGTCAGAAGACACCCTTGGGCATCATCCTCAGAAACCCTGTCCACCACCGCCTTTGAGACAGGGTCTCATTGGATATGCTTGACTCACGAGCCAGTGAGCCCCAGACATCCTGCTGTCTCTGCCTCCCCAGTGACTACAAGCTCATGCCACCATGCCTGGTTTTTATATGTAGATTCTAGGAACTGAACGCAAGTCCTTGTGCTTGCAAGAAAATGATTCACTGATCCTTCCTGCTACTTCATTTAAAAAAAAATCCATAACCAAGCTCTCTACTTTGATCAGGTTTCAAACCATGCATCACGTTGCCAGCAACAGCTACCTCTGTGCTGAAATAATTCGGTCTGGTTGGGTATTAGAAGAGCTGAGCGGGGGCAGGGAGAGGCACAGCATAGAGGGAGCACTGGGTTCTCTCTGGAGGAGTCAGCACAGCATCTACAAACGGGGAGGGCCACGGGAAGACGGGGAGCCCCTGTAAGTAGAGGGAGCATAAGTGTACAGGCTGTGGATTCCAGGGTGAAAAGAAGAGACATGAAGTGGGAGGAGCTTCAAACAGCAGGTTGTTCCAGACAGGCAAACAGCTTGACATATATCCCCTCACAGAAATTTGAAGATTCATGTACCTAGACATTTGAAAAACTACTTAAATATGTTTATGTTTTACTGTGGAAAAATATATGTAGCAAATTTACATTTTAGGCTGTTTTTATTTTAGCTCTCAGTTGGGCAGTATTAAGTATGCTGACAGGGCTGTGCAAGCGTCACCAGCATCCACCTCCCAAGCTTTAAGTCTCCTGACATCAAGACTTTGTCCCCAGTGAGTCATTCTCCCCTGACCTCTTCTTCGCATCTCTGGGACCATTCTACATTCTGTCTCTAGGAATTTGGCTGCTCTGGTCATCTCAGTATTAAGGTGTTTGTCTTTTTCATTTAGCTTACACAGTTTAGAACTTCCATCCTTTTTTTAAAGTTAAGATGCCAAGGTGGGTTCATCCACATATGGATACTTGGGCTGTGTCCCACTTGGGACCCTGGGTACCAATGTAGAACATCTGTTTGGGTCCTTGATGTTCTGATCTTGGGGTGGACAGGGAAGCAGTGGATCTGTGGAAATCTTTGCTAACACAAAGGACCCGCTAACCCGTCTTCCACAGTAGCTGTTTCACGTTGCTTCCCCAGCAGCAGAAGTTCTGGATTCTCTTCATCCTCAGCAACCCTCACTATGATGTCATTGTGATACTAATGATGACTGACATGGAGAACAATTTTATATGGGAATTGGCCACTTGTACATCTTTGTCTCTTCAAGTCTTTTTTTTTTTTTAAAATCTGGTTTTTGTTACTGAGTTTCACTTCTTTCTGTATTTAGAATATAAATTCCTTATCCTGTTTTGCCAATAATTTTCTATTTCATCTCTCGCTTTTCACTGTTGATAATATTCTTTACACAAAACGTGTAATTCTGTTAAATTCCTGTCCATCTTTCTCTTTTTGTTGCATGGACTTTTGATGTCTTATCTATGAAATCAGTAGATCAAACACAATGAAAACCCCCTCTCACAGTTTGCAGAGTCAGTTACTAAGGATCCTCTTTCCCACTGAGGGGTCTTTGCACCCTTCTTGACAATCATTTCACCACACGTTCAAGGGGTTGTGTCGACCCCCTTTCCTACTCCTGTGGCTCACGTTTCTGTCCGCTCACCAGCACTATGCTGCAGAATGTTGTGAGTACTGCAGCTTTGCTTTGTGAGCCCCTGACTTTGCTCTTCCCTTTCAAGACTGTTCTGGGTACCGGGGACTCCACCCACATGCCACAGGAATTCAGGATAACCCTTCCATTTCTCCTGTATTTGTCTTTATCTTTTATGTTCTGTTTCACTTTGAGGAAGTCTCACTAAGTAGCTCAGGGTCTCCTTGAACTTGAAATGATTCTCCTGCCTTAGCCTCCAGAGTCCTGGAATTATAGGTTTGTGTGACCAAACCAGGCTTAAGTTTTTCTATTTTTGCAAAAATAGGTCATTAGGATTTTGATAGAGATTGCACTGAATCTATAGAGAGCTTTCATCTTGACAGATGTTTAAGGTAATATTTAAAACATTTAATAATAAAGTTAAATAGCTGTAAAAGTTATAATTTCCAGGATAGGATATCCTAGATATGGAAATGATAAAATAAATGTTCACTGCTTTTTAATGTCATTAATGAACTTTAAATATCACAGATGCTCATCAAAATTAAGAAAGATACAAACAAATGCTTTCAAATAGTCAGAAGTTTTTATTACTTTCACCTTAAATCTATTTTCCATTTTACTTGACTCTGGTTTATCGTAATGTACTTTTGTCTGAATGTCTTTTTTGACACAAAAATCACAAATGGAAATGAAAGTGAGTTTTCTCTTAATGTAGTGTGGCTACACACAGTAAGAGTACTGGAATGTTCTGAATTGAGCTTTCGGTGCAATTTTTAGTGGTATAAATTGATAAAAGTGGCAAATTTTGATATTTATTAAATAAGTAAACTTTTGTTGAAATGTAACCTTTTTTTGTGCATAGTGCAGTTTTGTTTAAAGAAAAGAAGTGTAAATCATAATGACGTAGATGTGACTGAATCCTCCGTGGCTCATCAGTTCATACAGCCATGGAAAAGTACACTTGGTTGCTAGATTGAGAAAGGATTTGCATCATTCATAACCTTGCCACTCCTTCTGTAGACCTAAGCTGGGAAAGCTGGCGCACAGAGTGAAGAGCAATTGTTAACTTCATTAGAGCGGATCTATCGATACTGTAGCCTTCTGATTCACACGCCAGAAAGAAGGGTGCTCTAATGCCGAAAGTATTCGAAACCATTGCATCCTGACACCTTCTTGACTAGGTAATTTTGAGAGCTCCCTGAAAGCAAAGATGTAGAAACTACCGATGTTCAGAAGGATTTTTAAAATTAGTCAGGAACCTCACTTACTGTTAGGGATACTTCTGAAATGTAATAGGTGAGGTTCCTGACTAAAAAATACTTCTGAAGGTCTAAGCTCTCATTTAGTGTCCTTTTCCCATCAACACTTCCAAAAAATGTTGGAGAAAAAAAAAAATGCTTCGCTTGAAACCTGTTTTTACTCTGCTGCGATCAATACCACCACCATCGCCATCACCACCCCCACACCAACACAATTTCTTCTTCTTCTTCATCATCATCATCATCGTTATTCACCCCCACCATCACCATCATTGCCACCACCACCACCACCACCACCACCACACCACCACCAACATTCCTACGCCTTGTTGTGTCCAGGGTGAATAAGGTTCTCTACAGAACATCTCACATGCTGTCATCAGCACATTCAAAGTTTGTCATATGTCTGCCAAACTGGCAACACTTGTCTTCACTGCTTAAGAAAAAAACAACCCAGATTTCATATCACCATGGGAAACATGGCGGTTCTGAGCTGGCTGTAGACACTGGTCAATGAAACGAGCAGATCCTTGGCCATGCAATTAGTGCCTGCATAAAACGAAGGCTGACGCCTCCCACATTTCTTACCAAAGGTCTCTCTGGACTCTTCCCCAGGAGCATCGTGAGGAGTAAAAAAATGCGAGTTGCTGGTTTTCACTACAACTAAATGTCTTTTCAGTGCACATCTTCCTGGTTGTTTTGTACCACAGTAAAATTCTAAGGGGCAAGATAAAATGCCTTTCTTCCTTCTGTAAACTGGGAACAGGACTGTGGAGAGGGACACGAGGGAGGAGAGCTGAGAGTACATGGCAGTAGGAGCTTCTAGAAGGTTTATTTGACCCCAGGATTGCGTTCTGATCTAGAATAGACCCTTTGAAGCCAAGTAGGAGCCCAGGGCCCCCATATTTAGGCTGCGGGAATCACACAACTGCACTGTACTTTTTGGAAGCTTATCTAACACAACAGTATAGGAGGCAGACCCCAGGGCTCTGAGGGTCAGGAACCGCAGCAGTTGTAGAGAGGTCTGAAGTGAGTTTGATTGACAGGAATTACAGAGGGTGGTGGCAGCTGAGGAGGACTGTGGAAGGCCTTTGAAGGGGTTAGAAAGGCAACAATGCTAAGGACCAGTGGTTACAGGGTCAGAAGAAGGTTAGTGTATCCTGTGGGCGTGGCAGGTGAGCAGCACCTGTGTGCTGTAGGTAGCAATTCAAAGCGCGAGGCTGATGCTCAGGGGACTGTTTTAAGTAGGAAAAGGTCCTCACAGTTAACAAACAGACAGGAATTCCACCAGGAGGAGTAACAATCACATACTGGATCCTGTGAGGAGGCTGAAAGTACACCATGGGTGGTTCCGGGTGACAGTGGCCTGTACAGGTCAAGGGCCAGAGACAGAAGCAAAGACTTACCAATACATTTTATAAGTGGCACTTAAATATACAGTCTATCCATCTTAACCGTAAGTAAATACTCGCAACTGGCCTGAGACTTCCATGTCTGTGTTATTGGCCAGGATCAGGGCAACAGTCACTTCCAGAGCAGAACTGAGAATGGCTGTGGAGGAACGAGGGAGTGGATGGGCTGGGTCAGCTCAATAATCTGCCTTACCAGGTCTGGAACTACATGAGATTTTTTTTTTTTTTAAGCTAAAGCTTTGCCACACACTGGAGCATCACTTTCTCTGTCCTGTACTTCACCCGGGTCACCCAAACTGCACCTGCAGCCTGGACATCCCTTAGTCTAAATGCCAGGGGCCAATGGTTTCAGGTTTCAGATTTGTATGTTTTGGACTTTGAGATATTTACATTTGTGAAAAAAAAAAACTGTTTAGGGAGATGGAACCCAAGATTCACTAGAAAGTCAACTTATGTCCTAGTTATGGTCACTATTTCTGGGATGAAACCTCTGACCAAAGAAACTTTGGGGAGCAAAAGGTTTATTCAGCTTATGCTTTCACCTTACAGCTCATCATCAAAGGTAGTCAGGACAGAAACTCAAACATGGCAGGAACCTGGAGGCAGGAGCTGATGCAGAGGCCATGGAGGGGTGCTGCTTACTAGCTTGCTCCTCATGGCTTCCTCAGACCGCTTTCTTATAGAACCCAGGGCCACTGGCCCAGGAACGGCACCATCCACAATGATCTGGGCCCTCTCCCATCAATCCCTAATTAAGAAAATGTCCTACTTGCTTGCCTACAGCTGGATCTTAGAGAGGCATCTTCTTAACTGAGGTTTCCTCCTCTATGATGACTCGAGCTTATGCTAAGTCAACATAAAACTAGCCAGTACAATCGACTCCTTGTCAATCTGACACACAGATGCATCACTTTTCAATTAGAACCTTTCCTTTCTCATGTATCCCCAAGATGGCAGATTAATATTAATATCACAATATAAAACATAAATGACTTTAAAAGTTCCACAGTCCTTACAAATTCAAACACATTAAAACTTCAGTCTCTTTAAAATAGCCAATCTCTCTAAAAATCCAAAATCTCTTTTACAAGCTCAAAGTCTTTCTCCTGTGGGTTCCTGTAAAAAGCAAAATTAAACTAAATACCTTCTCACTTCAAGAGGGAAGAGCCAGGGCACAGTCAAAATCTGAACAAGGCAAAACCAAACTCCAACTGTATAAGTAACTCAACATCCTGTGTCTGGGATTCACTGAAAGTCTTCTCGGTTCCTCCAAAGGGCTTGGGTCACTTCTCTGGCTCTGTCCTTTGTGGCACACACAGCTTATCTTTTAGGCTCTGGACTGGATGCACTCCAAGATTGCTGCTATTCTTGGTTGTCGTCCCATGGGACTGGCATCTTCAGTGTTGGGTCCTTCTGTTGCAACAGGGCTGTATTTTCACCAGTATCCTCTCATTGGCTCTCTTCATGGTGCAAAGCCTCAAGTTTTCTTCATGATCCCTTCAACCTTGGGGCTTCCGTTGCTACTCTGGCTGCACCTTCACCAATGTCTTCTCTCCTGGCCTCTCACAGTGCCAAGCCTAAGACGCTGTCCATGGACCTTTCATGCCTTCAAAACCAGTACCACCTGGGTGACTCTTACACTACCTTGTTCAACTGCCAGCACGAGGTACAACCTTGGCAGTCTCTGGAGTACAGCTTCTGTGTGCTGACCCTGAGAAAACACTTCCCAGAAGATTTCACCTCAATGATGCTGTTCTCTTCTTAGTCATTGTTAATTTGTCAACTCCAGCTGAACAGCATTAATTGTCCCAGTAAAACAAAGGTTTCACTCTTGTGGATCTCATCTCTTGTTGATCACAACTGATTCTTTGGCCCTAGCTGACCAGACACCACAGATTCTTCACACAAATGACCCAATAGAGTCTTTGCTTACCCCTGAAACTTCACAAGCCAGTCCTCTATCATCTGCACTGCTTTCAACATTCCTATCTTCCAACCTCCTTCAGAACATCCTACTGACCTCTCAACATTCAATGGTTTTTCTAGCCCAAAGTTCAAAGTCCTCCCGCAATCCTACCCCAAACACTGTCAGGTTTGTAATAGCAATATCCCATTATTCTGGATCCAATGTCTCTTAGTTAGGGTTTCTATTGCTGCAATGAAACACCACGACCAAAGCAAAAAAGAGGTTTATTCACCTTAAGCTTCTACATTACAGTTCATCATCAAAGGAAGTCAGGACAGGAACTCCAGCAAGGCAGGGACCTGGAGCAGGAGCTGATACAGAAGTCATGGAGGGGTGCTGCTCACTGGTTTATTCCTCATGGCCTATTCAACGTGCTGTCTTATAGAAGCCAGGATTACTGGCCCAGGGATGGTGCCAACCCAAATGGACTGGGCCTCCCCCATCAATCGCTAATTATTAAAATGCCCTACAGGCTTGTGTATAGCCCAATCTTATGGAGGCATTTTCTCATTTGAGGTTCCCTCCCCTCTGATTACTCTAGTTTGTGGCAAGTTGACATAAAACTGTACAAGTTATATCTCCTGTTTGTCCTATGAACATATCCTGAAGGCGACTTTTACATAGTATTTTCAGTGCACCTGTGTTTTGACTGGAGCTTTCTACATGTAAGCTATACAAATGTTCTGGATTTGAGAGCATTTAGGATTAGCGATGAGAAACCTATACAATGTTCTGGCACTGAACCCTGGCAGCTTCTGCAAAGGTTCCTAATTGGAAGCTGCTTCCACAGGCTGAGCTCTGTGACCTCAGAATATGGAAGATGCCACTTCTCCTAGTCAGCACTTTCCAAGCCATAGAAAGTCGTGGATACAGAACAGAGTAACACTGATGAATCAACTCAACGTCAAAGGAAAGCCATTCTGAATTTTACTTCTTTGCTCTCAGTGTCCCAGAAGGGATAAAAGCCCTGTGGTGACGCTCTTGCAGCTCATCTACTATCATGGCTACTGTATTTGCCTTATGCTTAATTATAGTTTTAGTAATATTCAGAGAACATAAATGCATTGAAAATAATTTAAGGAATTGATACAGTAATTGCACCATCTGTGTGTTCAGAACACTAAGTATAAACAGAAAAGAGAAAAAATTTTCAGGGTGTAAAGGATGGAAAAATCTAAATTACAGTGAGCATCTCTCCAGCCAAACAAAAGGAAGCTAACGGATGCGCAAAGAATGTCAATCGACACTTTTATACCCAGCTAGTCTAACAGTCAAATGCAATCATAGAATAAAGATGTATCAGAAACATCACATAACACTTTTTATAACCTACGGATACATGTGCTTCATGAACACGAATGAGGAAAGAGAAAGAGAAGGAATCCAAGAGCCATTATCTCTTGAAAACATCAAAGAAGCAAAATCTAGCATCAAGCAGAGGCCTACAGAGTAAGTAGTGTGGATGGGGACAGGCTGCTGAAGGCAGTCGAAGGGGGAGGTGAGAGTTAAAAACACCAGAGTAATGAAACATGGAGAGTATTAAAGACACGAGGGATTCAGATGGGACAAGAGACAAAGAGGTGTGAAGAGAGAGCACAGGAGCTGGGCACTGGGTTCATTCACCTGTAACCCGAGCACTCAGGAGGCCGAGGCAGGAGGATTTTAATTTTGTCTCAGTCTGGGCTACATAGTGAGATCATGTCTCAAAAGACCAAGGGCTGAGGGCTTAGTTTAGTGGCAGAGCACTTGCCAAGAATAAACATGGCTCTGGGCTCCAGTCCTAGCACCATGAAAATGAATGAATAGATGAATGAATGAATGACTGAATGAATACACACACAAATAAGGAACCAGACACACTCAATAAGCTAAAACCCCACTCTCCATCTCTACAACAAGCATTGTTTGTTAACTTTAGAGAAGCTAATTCAGACTCTCTGAGGTGATGCAATGTGAAGAGAAGTCGAGAGAAGGCTGAGGAACCCACAGGAAAGCCCCACCACTGGAACGAGAGTCAGCAGTGCTGTCTAGACTGGAGTCATTAGCACAAACACATTATTGAGAAATATGAAGATAGCCTTTGAGAGGAAAAGAATTTAAAATGCTTTCTTTAGACGTTATGACTAGGAAGCAAACATCTTGCTAATGACATGTAAATATATGGATGAACACATGTGCACTATGTCTCAGGAGCCATGGATGTTCAGTGAGTTCTGGTTTGAAAACCGTAGTTGGTTAGATCTTACAGGGGCACTGGGTATGTCCAGAACCAGCTGGCAGAACCACCTGTTTAATTCTACACTGGCGTCTGGATCACGCTTGCCATTTTTCTACTGCCAAGGTCATACCGCCGATACTGCTGTCTTTCATTGCCAAGGGCATTCTCCGTGGCAATTATCAACTGAGGCCGTGTGACCACATCACATTCAGCCTTGTTTATGGAATTGAAAGGGGGAAACAAGTATGTAAGCAGCTGCCTCTTAATTAGGATGGCAGTGTCTTCTAATATATACACAGCCTTTTGTTTTGTTTTTAAGGGAAGCAAATGACAAAAATTTTGTACTGTTCTATCAGACAGTTCCTTACAATCCTGAACTATGATGTTACGGGTAAAACTTACAGACAGACTGCTAAGAAAATGATGAAGTAAAATGGGAACATAATTAATAGTTCCTTGAATATTTACTTTCCAAAATCCTGGCAAAGCTCAATGATTTGGCATGCCACAATCATCACATCAATCAACACACATGCGTGCACACACACACACACACAGTGGAAACACCTGACTGGCAGGTAACTGTAGGTTAATTTTGGCTTCTCCCTCCTAACCCTTTCTCCTTTCAGTGTTCCAGCTCTCTAATTAAACCACTAATGCCTCTGTGTTTGAACTTTTTAGAACTTTATTTGCTCTTACAAACATAGTCACATGTGGCTGCTGGGAATGGATCTGCGAGTCAGCTATCAGCACTGGACAGCTGGAAGAGATTAATTCAATTTACTTTACTTCCATTACTGTGTTGGGTATTGGGGGACAATGAAAAGGAAAAGTCATCTCTGCCCTCAGAGGTTTCGAGATTGGGGTTGGAAGCAGCAACGGACTGCATAATTGATTTTTTTCGTCCTGAACGTGATAAAGGCTCCCAAGAACTGGGAAGCAGTGGGCTCCTGATGGGAAGATTTCCCAGAGAGGCCCTGTTTGCTGAGGCCTGAGAGGCAAGTGAGTGAGCACCCTCCCTCTTAAGCTGCCATCTTTACCTTACTCTCCAGAGAAACAAACTTCTGAATGAACTGGGAGATGAGGTTAGAAGTGTGGATAAACTCAGAAACAGGAGGAAGCTTCATTCAGAAAAATGTGCTTCCTCCCGCAGTGGTTAATGGTCACAGACTACAGGGGTGGAGGAAAAGCTGTTCTGGCCATTACTTTTATGAGACTCAAAACAAACAAAACAAAACAAAAACAAAACTGAAACAACTTCCTCTCTCTTTTCAGATGCTTGAAGCTGCTTGGAACAGTCTCCACGGGAGCTAACTGCTGTGGCAAGACGCTGATGATGGCGAAGCATATCTGGAACATCCTTGCAGTCGCCCCGGCTCTGGCCTTTGGAGCATTGTTGGTTATCAAACACATGGCCAGGCCCCAGTCCAAGTGCTAGAGACATGTGGACACGGACAGATAACATCCTGCTTCCAAGGCCATGAGGGACCAAGGGGACACAAGGGAAATTCAAAATGAACCAAATCAGACCATTAGAGCTTCAAGGGCAGGAGCAGCAACCTCTCAGAGGGGACAGAGCATGGCCATTACCACCTGAAGCAGGAAGACTCGCCTCCTCGGTTCAAGTTACAGTAAGCAGGCAGCAGGAAAAGCCATTGGGTGAATGGTGCAAGCCAGTTTGAAGTTCAGAGGAAGTTTACAGGGCAGACAGCAGAGCAGAAGGGCACGGGAGATGAGGTGCAAGAGCAGGTTCTGAGACAAAAGAGACAACAACTTTGTGGACACAAAGCTTGAAGGACAGACAATAAAAATTTCCATTAACGCTCTTCGTTTTTTTTTTGTGTTTTATTATAGCAGCATGGCACTTCCGGGTCATTTGAAACTAGCTGTGTATGTCAGCCAAAATTGTCAGAATCAAATCACTTAAAATGTAGCATGTGAGTATTCATGGTGTGATAAATTTTAGCAAATACAAACCATTTCCAATGGGTAGCTCTTAAATAGCACACATCCTTCCTTCTGGGGGTTTATATTTCTGTCTCCTCAAATTCTCTAGGAAAAAAAAAACCCTCTTGTCTCTGAACATATGGACTCCTACTTTGGTTCTAAAGCAATCCATTTATATGGCCACAGAGACGTCTAAAAATTAAGTCATAGGCATTACGGTGTAGGCATTTGAAAGATTTTAAAAGCAACTTAAGTAGAAATAGTAGAAATATACTTTAAATAGGTATTTTGGTATTAAAAGGGCTTTGGGGAGCAAGGAGAATAGTTTGAACCCTGCTTTAGAAAATGCTTGCTCAGTTCAGAATACTCTGACTTCTTGCTTTTACATTGAGTAACTTGTGAATCAAAATGAGGATGGAAATATCTCCAAGTGTGTAGTAGGCACGGACTACAGCACCCAGCTGATGATGGGTCTCAGTAGGGTAAACTCCAGGTAATTCAGTGCCTATGGTCAACCAAGGTTACTACAGAATCCAAACACGTAACTCCTTCCTCTGCTTTCGCAGTGTGAGGGAGAGGCATGCACCTACAGGCCGTGCTGCTTTGCAAGGCTCCTTCTGTCTTCATCATTTCATAGGGGAAAGAAGTTCAAGATAAGCAGAATAAGCCACAAAATAGGTAGAAATAATAATTATGAGAAATTACTGGCTTAAATGAGACAGAGGAAAGGAACCCAATGTAAGAGCAAAAGTTATGTTTTAAATTTTAATTACTATGCCTAAAAGATCTACAGAACAAGGACAGACAACTTCCTGGAAGACTGGGTGGGACTGTTCAGGTAAGATACAGAAAGGCAGAATCCTGTAATCTCACCTGCCCAAGAACAGATAACCTTCTGGAATGTTGGGTGGGGAGTGTCTAGATCTCAATTGGTTCCTCCTCCTGCACTGGATGTGCTCCAAATGCACAGGATATGCTTAGTCATTTGTGGGTGGGAGAGAAGCCAGATAGGAAGTACATCAGGATAGATGCTTGCCCCTGATTGGACCTGGTGGGAAGTAAGTAGCTTTACAGGTCCTTTTTAAGTACTTGTGCCATGAGACTGGGGCCATTTTATGGGAGGTGGAAGGTATACTCCGTGAGAACCTCAGAATGGACCTGTTCAGAGTCCATCTTCCTGAACAGTTAATTAATTTGTTTAAAGATTGCTTCAGTTTGGCTCAGTTGTAGTGGTCTTATTCATGGGGCACTGGGCAGATGTGAAACACAGGCAGAAATCACCGTGTTAATGATCAGGTCTTTGAGTTCATATTGTAAGCACTCTTTCTGATATTCATGTTTCCATAAATAAGCCAAGATACAGGGGACTGGCAATTTGGTTCTTGAATTGGTAGTTGCTGGACTTCCCCTTTCCACCCTGACTGCCCATAGTTAATGGACTATCAACCTAACAGACAGACAGACAGACAGACAGCCTTATGCCAGGAACAGCTTCTTGAATATTCCAGGATGCCTTAAGACAACCATGCAAAGGTCACAGCTCACTGTCCTGGCTCCTGAAACCCCAGCCCTAGTCTCAGCCAGGGATGTGTCAAACAGTTTGCAGCAGACTCTTTGCAATCACAGACCTCAACAAACTCTAGGTGACCCTGTAGCCATTTCTACCTTAGCTGAAGTGGTAAACTTCCCCTGGAAGTCTAGCAGAACTGCTATGACTGGTGCTAAGATACATGGCTGTGACTGGGACCAGACAAATAGCCGAATTGGCTTACAACAAACAGCTATGATGGTCCAAATGTCCATTCTTGGGCTATATAAGCAAGCTGCATAGCTTACCCTGTGTGTTGGCGGGGAGGCAGTCTTCTGTGCTGCCCCTCCCTGGTACTGCAGTATTAGGTCCAATACAAGACATCTTTCCTTTCCTACTCTAGCAATGCAGGATGAGGTGGTGGTCCGAAAAAGAAGAGAGAGGCAGAGAGAGCAGAATGGCAGAGAGCAGGTCAGCAGTGGCTGTGGCAGTCAGCTACTTGACAGCTGGAGAAGCAGCAGCTTAGTGGGCCTGGAGCAGGCAGGCCAGGAAGAAAGAGGGTAGAAGCTGAGAATCAGCAGAGGAAGCAGGGAGCTGAGGATGTGCTACAAGCTGGAGAGGAGGAACCCAAGGTTCCAAGTGCCAGGAGAGTCCCAGAAGCTGTGAAGTTTCCACATCCAAGCATCTCAGTCCCAGACAGAACTGTAACCCTGCCTGCTGCCCAAGGGCTAAGGGTTCCAGAACCTGAGGCCTGCATGTGGATTATAATATTTTGTAGGGCCAAGAGTCCCAGTACCAGAGATTCACTAGAACACTAGTGTCACACTCGAGAGAGCTGCTTGCTGACAATACCTCCAGCCCACTGCTGCTGTTCAGTGCTGCCAAACATGGGGGAAGGGAAGCTGCCAGCCATCAGCACTGAAGAGCTTCTCCTGGCCTACCCACTATCCTATCAAGGACGGCGAAAGAAGCTCAGCCAGTTGACTGGGAACATGAGTCTCACTAGGGGAAATGCAGCAAAAACATTTGCATTGACAGGACTACAGGTATTTTTCCATTCTCTATATCCTACCTGGTTTTAGTGAAGTGACTAGGGGGCCACTTTTTTTTTATTTAAATAATTTTAAGATGGATGTAGGCTAATCAAATAGAGCTTAGAACCCAGAAATAAACTCTCTCACTTACTGCCATTTGGTTTTCAAATGCCAGCACAATTCAATGGGGGAAAGAAAAGCCTTTGTAATAAGTGGTGTTGGTACAAGTGGCTGTCCACAGGCAAAAAAATAAAATTGGGTACCTACCTCACGCCACACACCAAAATGTCCCCAAATGGATTAGAGTTCTAAATTCATAACACAACATACAAAATTCCCAGAAGAAAACAAGGACACATTTTGGTGATCCTGAGGTAGGCCATGGCTTCCTAAATGAAACACCAAGAACATAGGCGATAAGAGGAGAAAAGTAGATGAATTCTACTTTATCAAAATGAGAATGATTCAAGTTGCACTACTCAGGGGATTAAAAAAAAATCTACCTATAGAATGTGACAAGAGAACTGTATATAAAAATATATACAAAGAATTCCTACAGCTTGATTAAAAAAACAAAACAAAATCTAATTTCAAGACTGCCCAAAGAAGACAAGCACATGGAGAGAAGTTCACACTCGATGGCAGAGAACTTCCTGTGGCTGTGATGCAAAGAGAGTAATAATAACAAGTGTCGGTGAGGATGAGGGACAGAACTGCATCGCTGTCGAGAACATCAGCCGGTGCTGGCACTTTGGGAAACTGTTGGCACTTTCTCAAGACAATGAAATCAGAGTCACCATCCCATGACTCAGTAATTTCAGTGCCAGGTATGTCTGTAAGGAAATGGAAAACATATGTCCACACAAAACACTGGTCCATGCAGGGTCACAGCAGCCTTATCCATGGGAGAGCAAGTGGGGGATGCAGAGAATGGCTCAGCATGCCATATGTCCGCTCAGTAGCTTGTTTTGTCATAGAGAGAAATGAGGCACTGACTGAGCACTGACACAACATAGATAAACCTTGAAAAATCACACCCAAAGTGAAAAAAGACAAAAGTATATGAATATAAATCCATACACATAAAAAATCCATACATATAAAAATCCAGAAGAGAAGACTCAGCCAGACAGATGACAGGTTAGCCGTTGCCAGGAGCGCAGGCAGGGACTACTGATCGGTGGGAGGTTTCCTTTTGGAATTCTACAGCCACACTTCTCTGGGATTCTACTGAAACCACTCAGCTCCTTTCCTCAGCAGGGCAAGCTTACTGGTACGTAAGTTATACTTTAACCTCAGGAAAGACCTCTGCTTTTAGTTCACAACTCTCATAACACCAGCTATCTATCTACAGCTAGTAACCAGATGCCTCACCGACTCAAATTCCCCCTCTGTGTAGCAACGTGGAAGAAGAAATGAAATATGGCTGGAGAAAAGTCCTCTGCTTCAGTCCTGATTCTGCTTCTCGGTGGCCATATGATTTCCTGGCTGTCACAAATTGTAGCCTTTCTTTGTGATGTTCTCCTTCTTTGGGTGATAAGTGAATTAGACAAGGTAATTTCTAAGGGACTCTGCTTAAAAATGGTGCCTTCTATGCACTATCTGTAGAACGCTTTACTCTGGAGAAGATTTCAAATGAGAATGCCTCAGAACTTCAACCCAGTCCATACCATCAGTTCACTACATGGATGCCAGGTAACTTCAGCCCTTGACTGAAGACAGGTGACAGAATGCTGGACTTCCCTTTTAGCTTCTTCAACATCCCAAATCTCAGGTAGAGCAGGACCAGTAAACCACCTTGTATATTTTTCTGCTTACATGTCTCCTGGTCTCTTCTACTTGCAGGCTGCTTCTTAAGGTCTTGTGTCTGGTCCAACTTCTTCTACCATTTCATCCAACTCCCAACTCTACAGATTTTGGCTCCATGGCTTTTTCTTGTGGACTGACTTTTAAAGTTTAAGAAAAAATAATAATAAACCACTCTTTAGATCCCTCAAAGGATGACTGTTTCTTAACAGAAGTCTCCATTCTAAGCCCAACTTTATCAGTGCCACAGTTTTGAAATGTCTCCCCATCCCCAGGTCTCTCCCCATCATCCTGGGGCTTAGTAGACATTTTCAGTCCCTATTACTCTTCCTGTCTTAGGAAAAGTGCTAGAAAAGATCAATGCTCTCAATTTCTTCTCTCTCCTGACTGCTGAAATATGATAGACAACTGTTCCCAACCCTACTTTAGTTCCATTTCTTCTGGTCCTTTGAGTCAGCTTCCTCTTCAGGAACATGGCGGGGGTTGGAAGTCAGGCTTTCATGTTCCTTCTTTATCACTCTTCTGCTGAGAGCTCATCTCTTATGAGGCCCCAAGCCTTCTTTACATGGAATATTTGTTGTGTGGTTGCTGGTGATCAACCCCCTAAGCATTCCATGGTTAATCATCATCATTAAACTTGACTGCATTTAGAATCACCATGGAAACATACTTCTGGGTGTTTGTAAGGTTGTTTCTAGAAAAGTTTAACTGACATAGGAAGAGCCATCTTGACTGTGTCATGGGTTGAGGTCTTGGACCGAGCATAAAGGAGACAGCAAGGTGAGCACCAGCATTCATCTCTCTGTTTCCTGATTAAGGATGACGTGCAAAGCCAGCTGCCTCACGCTTCTGCTGACATGATGACCTGTACTTCCAAACTGTGAGCTAGAAAAAATCCTTCCTTCCTTAACTTACCTCTTTTTGAGTATTTTGTCGCAGCTGAGTTATATGCCCTCAGCTCTATGTTGATGATTGGCTATTGCTGGATATCTTCATGGTTCTTTGTTTCCATTATTTGGGATGGAATCCAGGGCGTCACACATGTAGACAAGTGTCCTATGGCTGAACTGCAACCCAACTGTTTTGCATTTTGGTTTTGAGACAGTCTCAGTATATAGCCTAGGCTGATCTGAATTCTCTTTTGTAACCCACAAGGCCTCCAAGTTTCAACTCCTTTACCCAAGCCTCCAGAGAGCTGGGGTCGTAAGTGTGTACCACCACACCCGGCGCAATACCACCATTATCTTTATGCATCCCAACAACTTTCAAACTAATAGACATTTTCCCTCTTTAGTTGAATGTTTATAGAGAAACTGAGTGGAAAACACAAAGCTGACATACTCTCCTCCAGCCCAGTCTTCGATTACTAATTTTCCTTATTAACATTGCCTTGGTTACTTTTCTATTGCCAAGAAAAAACACCATGACCAATTAAAAGCACTTAACGGGGCTTATGGCTTTAGAAGGTCGGCGTCCTTGATGGTAGAACAAGGCGTGGAGCCGCTGAGAGTTCACATCTTGGCCCACAAGTAGGAGGCAGAGAGAGCACTGGGAATCACTTGAGTCTTTTGAAGCCTCAAAGCCTGCCCCGGTGCCACACCTCCTCCACGTGTCTCATCCCTCTCAGTAGTTCCATCAACAGGGAAACAAGTATTCAAACATATGAGACTATGAAGGCCATTCTCACTCAACTCACCAAATACACCTGTCCTTAGTGTAGCGTATTTGTTACAACTGGTGAACCAATGTTTGGCTCATTATAACTCACTACAGCCTATGGTTTACACTAGGTTCAGTCTGTATACAGGGCTCTGTGAGAATAGACAGGAGTAGGGTATTCTGGGTCCATGACCACAGTGTCATGCAGACTATTTTCTCTGTGATTCATTGACTTCAAGGCTTCTCAAGCCAATGCCGCACACTCGGACAGGTTTCTCTCTAGACAACCCATTTGAAGGTTCTTCTTTCTCTCCCTTCTGTCTTCATCACCATCTTACAGTGTCTTTGATATTCCTCTGCCTTCATTGCTCTGCTCTACTGTATAGCCTGGGAGCTACTTCAAGTAGGAAACTTGCCATGCATGGCTTTCTAGAGCATGTATGGTATCTCTAGCTCGAAATAAGATGCATATTTAAACAAATATGAATAATGATCCCCGACTCCTGCCACCCAGTGCTCAGGGTTCACAGAGATCCTGTATTGCAGCAAGAGTGCAACCTCAGTATCTTTTTTTGGTCTCTCCAGACAGGGTTTCTCTAGCTGTCCTGGAACTCACTCTGCAGACCAGGCTGGCCTTGAACTCACAGAGATCCGCCTGCCTCTGCCTCCCGAGTGTTGGGATTAAAGGCGTGCACCACCACCGCCCAGCATAACCTTAGTGTCTTTAAGGTGAGAGTCTGTGGTTATTTTTATTCTTTTACAAATATTAGGTATGTGTAGAGCAAATTAACTGATACAAAACACTAAGCAGCTCGCCTGGCCATACTCTGGTAGCCATATTGTCTCCATAGCAATTTAGCAACTTAGCATTGTAAGGTCTGCAGCCTTCATCCAAGCTAATGTCAACATTACAATTAAGTGTGTCATTTATAAAAGATGGCTCATATCTACTCTGAGTAGCTGTGTTTTCGGTTGGGACACACAGAGGCTTTGCACATGTGTGAGCTCTGTATTTCCGTCAGGAGGGGGTTTATCAAAGAAACCACTCCTTTCGAGTAAATTATATGTCGGAAAGACAATTTTTATGACTAGACAAAAGATATTTTGTTTCATGGTCTCTTAAATAATGGAGTGTAAAAAATGTATTCTAACTCTCTCCCCTGTCCCACTTGGTGGAGGTTAAAACAAACAATTTCTAGGAAAAAAATGCAAATAAAAGATGTTTAAACAAAGTCTTTAGCAAAGGCCCCCCCATGGATACTACAATTTAACCAGGAAGACAGAACAGGCAACTGGATGCTTAACCTTGGTGAGCCGTCTAACAGCTCCACTGTAGTGCTAAGACTTTGCAATCATTAAACACGGCTAGAAACCTATGGGCATCGTCCAGTTCATCACTCTTCCTTTTCCCCCTTAAACGGCTATTGTGCTCAGCGAGTTTCTGCCTTCCCTTTAATGCTAGACGTTCTCTTGAATGGGGGCTGTGACTTTCGGGTCACTGGATTCATTTTTGTATACACCAAGTCAAGAAGTCACTTAGTGGGGCCCAGTCCCACCCAGGGCAGGCAGCTCAGTAGCAAGGCCTTTAGGTTCAGAGCCCTCCCTCCCCCAGGAGCCCCAGGAAGTAAACAGAATGTCAGCTCATGGTAAAAGGAAAAGGGGGAAAGTTTATATTGAGACATTTTTAGACGTAGGATGTGTTTACAGAAAGTCCTTAACGGATTCCATGAGCCAGTGATAACTGAAGAAAGTAGCCCTATGCGCGAGCTCTGAAAAGGCAGATGATCAGTTCCATTTAGTTGTTCCATTACACATCTGCAAAGCCGCAAAGTTCATTATATGAAGTTGGTAAATAGTAAGTACTTTTTAAATTTGTATTTTTGTGTGTGCGTGTAACTGGCTTGTACATATTCCTGCATGTTTATTGTCTGCAGAGGCTAGAGAAGATTCTGGGTCCTCTGGAACTGGAACTATAGACGACAGCGAGCTTCCATGTGCGTGCTGGGAACTGAACCTTAGTTCTCTGGAAAAGGAGTCAGTGCTCTTTATATGAAGAGGCACCTCTCTAGCTCTAAGTTGGCCACTATTAAAGTCTATTTAAATCGCGATACACATAGAGGCTACGGAACTAAAATGAGTAGGGTGGCTTCTAAATAATCCTGTAGCACACTTGCCTAGCACTCACAAGGGCCGGAGTCTGCTCTCTAACATCATAAGAAAAACAAGCAAACAAACAAGCGTACGATCTCCACTGAGATTCCAGGTCTTCCTAGTTAGAATGACTATCACATACGTACGTAACAACAAGCATGTTTGTGAGGGACCCTTGCACATTGCTGGTGGGAATGTGAATTTCTGTAGTAACTATGGATGTCAGGTGGAGATGCTCCTCAAAAACTTAAAACTCGATCCTACTGTTCCTCTCTAGTATACACACAAAAGACTCCAAGTCAACACACCACAAGGATATTTGCACAACTGAGTTCACTGAAACACTACTAACAAGAGCCAAGACACAGGAACAGCGTGAATGTCTTCCAATGGAAAGATGGACACATACAGAAAATGTGGTACGTAGAGATCAGAAAGATTTATCCATCATGGCTTGGTTATAGGTTTGATCACCAGCACCCCTATACAATGTCTCCTATAGAAAGAAGGTATAGGTCTCAGGAGAGATGGGAAGAGGCATGAGAAGGCCTGGATCCCCCTTCCTAACATGGAGAGGATGCTGTTCACAGGAAACAGACAACAACAACAGAAAGAATAGTGATATGTTCTTTGCAGAGAAGTGGTGGAAATAGGTATCACCATGTTAAAAGAAATAAAACAGGCTAATGTACGTCAAATATTATATGCTTTCTTCATGTGTGGAATCTTGATTTAAATATGTATGCATACATATACTGCAAAGGGAGAAGGGGGCTGTTTGGGGGAAGGAAGGAGGACGAGGGAGAGTGGAGGGGGACAAGAAAGGGAAATGGGGTGAGCATGAAAGTGAACATGATATTCATGTATGGAAATGTCATAATGGAACCCATTATATGCTAGTTAAAAATGATACTTGGAAAAAATAAAAGTAACTGTAGCATTTCAAACAGGCACATTTATCCCCATCTTCACACTTCTCATGTCAGTTGTGATATTTAGCAACACTTCTTCTCAGCCAAGAACACACTAGACGCACATCATCCAATTGCCAAGCCTCGCTCCTCCCCAGAGAATGACTGAAAGTTAAGACAAGCATTTTCATATATATGAAACCCCAAAACATCTCTCTACGTTTGAACAAGACGTTTTGCCAAAGTCTACAATACTAGATGCATAAGTAGACCCTCTGCCAGGGGAGTTACTGATATACCTCCCATTTGATTTGCCTCCCCCGAAGGGGGCAAATGATCATTTGTCACCTCCTCTGATATGCAAATGTTCTTCATGGTCTCTCTGACCCTGTCTCTCTCTCTCTGGGTCTCTTCTCCCTCTCTTCCTCTCTCCCCCTCTCTCTCTCCCCCCCCTCTCTCTCTGTGCCCTCATGCAATGTGTGTGGTCTTATATCAGTTAGGCAAGAGAGCTGCTGTCTGATACTTAGTGACAGAGGGTGAGCTCCTGTGCAGATGTCATAGGCTGTAGTCTGAGGCTACTGAAAACAAGCTGCGTGAGGGAAGCACAAGAAAACCACGGAGGTAGAAATTTAACACTAAGATGTGAGTATTGGTGGGTACAGCCTTTGGGGTTCACATGCCTGTGTAGATCAAAGCATGACAGCAAGTTGGTGCCCGAACCCTGTGTGCTGACTACTTGTTATGTGGCGATAAATTGAATCTGTATCTAGGTCACGTCTAGACAAATGTGCTATTTAATAATAAACATTTACAGTTTTATATATAAATCGGCACCATGAACTGCTACTAAATTACAGTGTTGTAGGTTTAAATATCCCCCCAATACTGAGATTATGGTTTTAATGCATTTATAGAAAGCTCATTTTACCAATCTGTTACAATTCTGTCATCTAATGATTCAGTTTCAACCTGCAATAAGTCACAGTTGAAAAACCAGTGAAACCTGATATATAAATATTGTATTTAAGTTAGAATACACAAGTGTACATTCATCCATCAAAACTTGATTCTGTGGCCAAGAATGCTGGGGCTGGAGTGCCCTGCTCCCCGGCACACGCAGCTGCCACGGCCCAGCGGGGCTCCAGCCAGATGTCTCTACCTTCGGGTTTTGGCCTTAGGAAAGGAAAATGCGCGAGGCAGGTTAAGTACAGATCCTTCATGAATTGTAAAGGTTTTCACAGTCATCTCATTAAGTGGATCCCTCTCCCCAGACTCATTTTCCCGTCTACCCAAATACAGATTACCTTCCATTAGAATTCTTTTCCGCACACATGACTGGACCTAAGTTAACGGTACGCGGGTTCTAATGGCTCGTCCCCGGAATGGAGAGGCGGCTACTGAAGAGGTGTAATGGATAAGGGTGGGGTAAACATCACCTTCCTCCTCTCACAAATGGAGGAGATGTCGGAAGTTTTTAGCAAGGAGGGTGAGAATGTTTTCATTTCGTGATTTCATCATAAAATTATGGGAATCAGCTTTTCAGATACGACTGTTGCAAACCTACCACCCAGCACCCCCGTCCGCTGTTTAATGCTTTCGCTATGTCAGGACAGACTGGCTGAGAGCAGACCCCATTGCTCGCAGGCTGCTCCTTCCTTCAGCTCGAGACTCTGTTTTTAGCACAAAGAACACTTATATTCAATTCATACTTCATGTAGGAAAATCAGCTCATCAGAATCACTGGACCTTCTAATTACACATCCAACTCTGATCTCAAAGTTCATTTACTTATTTAAATCATTTATTATGATTTATAACTATTATGATATATATTACATATGATATACCATATAATATGTTTCTAATAATAATATTATTATTAATTATTATTTAAAGTTGGAAAGCACTCAACAGGCATTTGTGATCTCATCTTTCAAAGCTGTGTACCCCTTTATGTCCCAAAGATGACTGCTGGCCTTGGAGACCTTCATCACAGGGCCTCAGCCACAGTCACTGGATTGTAATCACTCACTTCATGCAAACTGTTCACCACGTCCACTCTAAAAGCAAGTTCTGAGGTAAAAACACGTATGCTTCTATTTAGCAGTAAATGCGTGGTTTCTCACAAAGCAGAAAACTTTTTAAAAAGTTGTGGTCTTCCCACAATCAATCTCTAACCAAAGCACCCTGCTAAGGAGACAGTACTTTTAATATGTGAGACGTCAGGTAACTTTTCCATTGGCCTCACATTTGCCTGACACTGTTCAGACTCTCAGCGGCCAGCTGAAAGGTCTGGTGGAAGGAGATTCCAAGACAGCCGTGACCCATCTCAGGTGCTGTCTCACCTGCTGAGACTGTAGCACAAGGTACCTCTTAAGGCCTGGCAAGAATCTTGAAAACCACAGCCGAGAGCCTGTGTTAGACACCCGGGACTGACGTGAGAGGTTTCATGACAGTTTCTGCTGTGAATACCCTTTGCTGGACACCCATTCCCCAAGATGGGGTTTTACACGGGTGTAATTGCAATTATAACTGTGTGTTACCCTTCCCTTTAGCAAAACAATTGACTGATCTTCGCTTCATCTGGCTCTGCACAGATGCCCTGTACTTGTGCTTACTGTTCTCAGGGATGCACATTTTAGAGGCTGTATATGCCGTTAGAGGTTTTAACAACAGAGTGTCCAGTTGACAGTATTGGCCTGGCCAATGTCCAGCTCTGGAGAAGTTCCTTAACCTCCAAGACAGTGACGGTACCTTCTAGAAGGTCGTTAGGTATTAGTGGGTATCACATGCATTACTAGTCGTGAAACAATTAAACCAGTGATCACTTACAGGAAAAGATCAATAACTATTAGCCACCATAAAATATGCTGAGTTATTGGGAACGTTTTCACCTTTTTTTTTTTTTTTCATTTCCCGTGACCCTGAAGATCTAGGTGTTTACTGGAAACATCTGAGCTTTGTTTTGAGGTCCTCAGTTTGTTTTTTTAGGCCAGAAGAGAAAAGAAACGACATCCCCAGCTGAGGGGCGATCGGAAGTTGATGGCTACTAGGAGAGGGAGAGCCAGTTGTCTTCAGGAGTTGTGACTCCTGCTACAGTGAGCGGCCCTGCACCCGTGCTCAGACCAGCAGCCCTAAGTAGGCTCAGTGAGCTAATAAAAAAAGAGCTCACGAAGTTGAGAGGGGAAGTGGCTGTAGACTAGGAGTTGGGTAGGAGAAAATCGGGGTGGATTTGATCCAAACATATTGTACAGACGTATACAATTCTCAAACAATAAATAAAAAATATAAAAAACTTTAAAGAGAGAGGGAGAGGAAGACGGGGGAGGCGGTTGGGGGGGGGAAGAGATTGAGAGATTGATTCATTTGTTAATCACATATTCCTTGCTTGACCTGGCTCTAGTCAGAATAGTGACCTTGCCCTGAAGCAGCAATAGTCCACGGGGACTCCGCCTACAAACACCCTATCGTACACAAGCCGGTGTGGCTTCTCTAGAACGTTAAGATGTGGTGGCATAGAGGAACAAAGCCTGTAGTGGTAAGACAATCAACCAGTCAGACTGCTAGAAAATGTGTGTGGTGCAGCTTATTTCACAGCCCACATAGCCGCCCATTAATATCTTCTTTATGAGAAGTCAGTGAATGCAAAGCTTGATCTGGGTTAAAGTCCCTTTAGACATAAAGGAAGAAACTAAGATAGTGAAACAGAGGAGACCCAGCCCTGGTAACTCCAGCAGGAGTTAAGCCCATCTGCTTAGTAGCATGGCCAAAAGTAAGAGAAAAAAAAGTCAAGCACAACGAACACGCAAGACAGACTTAGCGGTGGAGATTTTTGAATGGTCATTTAAACCCAGCTCATGCGGAAGTGTGAAAGTCCACTAGTCTGTCAGAAAGATGACTCTGGATGACCCTGCTAACATGTGAGACGTTGCTGAAGAATGTTTATCTAGTAGGGACAGCTATTTGTAAACACAAGCACGTGCTTTCCGACAGTTGAAGGGCTTTAACTCTGTCTCGGAGTACCCTACTTCTGTGCCAATGGACAACTTTTGTTTCCTCGAGTCTTAGGATAACCTTTTGACCTTAATACGTAACCCAGACACAACTTTTGGTTCCTTTTCTTTCAACTCCATTACAGCACCCATTCAAAAGCATGTGTGAGTAAGTTGTGTGTATTTCCCTCAGTATAGAGACCAACATGTCAGTTTAGGATATTAAAAAATCTATTAAACCACTGAACATACCATCCATAAATTTGGTAGTCTAATAAAAGCACACTTGTTAGTATACTCTCCCTGACTTAGCAATGTGTTTTATATGCATGTATATTTGTACTGAGTTTCTACAGTGTAAAAGATCACTATTTACCCAAAGAAAGCTTTCTCTTGGTCATTAAAAATACTCATTAATCTTATTTTTATGTACACACAGGGGCCTAGTAACTGCAAACAAAGTGTCAAAGTGTCCAGGCCCTGCTTTGGCTAGAGGGGAGGGTCTGGCTGCAGCAAGACTGATGGGGGCGCCGCTCAGTACGGATGCAGCCTGATGTCAGAAGAGAAGCTGTGAATGGAGCTTGTTTCTGTAACTTCATTTCCACAGTTTTCTTTCTCTATTCCTTTAGATTAAGCCTTTCTGATGTTCTGAGTACATTATCATTCCAAGTCTCGCCAGTATCTGGGGTGCCAAGTAGGTGCTCAGGCTCCATGCTTCTTCCCATCCAGAAGTCAGATGTCCCATCAGAAAGCTTGGCTTGTGGAGCCAGGTGCAGAAGCCTCGGTATCCTGAAGGCTCTGTTTAGCTCTCTGAGGCCATCAGAGGCCCACACCCTTCCAGAAAGTCTGTGGACCTAGCTGGGACAGAGCCCTGCCAAGGCCCACACCACAGGAGCCCTGCCACCGAAGGATTCGCCATTTCCATCCACTCCATGGTGCCCTTTCTCCTTCGGTTCCATATTCTTTAAGATCTGCTCTTCACAGGAATAAAGCGAAAGAATCAGCAGCAGAGAAAGCTGTGTTCACATGAGGGGTGCTTCGAATCTGAAGGTGCATCCTTTGGGGCTACCATGGGAGAGAGGAGACAGTCCTTGGAGCGGTCAGGCCTATTCTCAGGTCTGGGAACAGCTCTTCCCCAGTAAGGACCTTGGCTAATTTCTTCTTCTGGGGAGGGACTGCTCACAGTAAGAGGGACTCAACAAGTACCCTGATGTTCTTTCTAGAGGCCCATCCTTAGAACTCCCACAGAGGAGATGGTCCAATAGTCCCTGTGGTCAAGGTACAAGACCACACAGCGCGGCCTCATACTAAGGGTCTGTAGTACTGAATGGTCTTAGCCAGGTTGCAGCCACAACGTATTCCACAATCCCAAGATACTCTTAAGAAACAAGAAGTCACAGAGACCCCCAGGATGGACGTGGGGAAGGTTAGAAAGGGACTATGCCTCTTGCCTTAGGCTGCCAAGTGCTCAGATTACAGGTATGAGTCACCACACCTACATACACAGTTTAAAAAAATTAACCAGGGAAATACTGTCCTGAAACTTTAGATTCTTAGCTTGAACTCTAACAAATAAATATAAAGAAATACTTTCTCCATCTGTCAAGTTATAACCAGTCCTCCATTTAAAGGGACTGATTAGTTACTTAAAAAAAATTAAGAAAGCACCAGAAAAAAAATTGAGACAATTTTAAGTTAATTTTTATCTCTTAGGTAAAGGAGGTCTGGGGTAAACTTGTTTACTGCGTATTATCCACAGCTACCTTCTAAACATCAGAATATGTTGAGTGATCTTGACAATGTTTTTGGTAAGACGTTTGTTAATAGATACTAACTAGGTTGACCTTAACCCTAAAAGGAAAAAAATATCCTGTAAATTTGACATATGGAATAATAATTATTCTCATTATATTTCTGGAAAAAGCTCTCTTAGAAATCATCCATTCCCACTAAAAATATACATCTAAAGCAATCTATGTCAGTGTGCTGACAATCTGTCATTCTACAGAAACCCCTCCAGCTGTCACTGGGCGGATATGGAAAAGAAACTGGCTAAATATGCTAAGCACAGCACACAGAGGCGCGTGTGCTCAGGAGCAGTGGCTTGTGGTTTGCTACGATACACACAGAGGTCAAGGAAATAGAAACAAAACAAAAGTTTTTCTTTCTTTCTTTTTCTTTCTTTCTTTCTTTCTTTCTTTCTTTCTTTCTTTCTTTCTTTCTTTCTTTTTTCTTTTTTTTTTTAACTATTCTGCCTCAGCAGGTCAAAACAATGAGGAACATGAATCTGTGGGTGGCTCAATGGTGCAGAAGAGTACCCCTGCCCAACACCCTTCAACCCTCTGAATTCCCAGGACAAGAACATGGAGTAGGAGACAATCTCTTGTGACTAGTCACACACTCGGGTGGAAAGCAGTCACTGGACTTCTCCAGGATCACGTTATCTTGCAGGAGGCTAAGTGTTAAGTTTTTCAAGTGTTCTGGTTTATAAAGTATTGAAACAATACCACGATTGTAGCCCTGTTGCTATGAAAACCCAGCCAGGGATGGGTGGGTTGTACTTAGCAGGTGTAACTACAAATGATGCTGATGGTTGTGGGTAAGCTGGGAACATGCTATCCATTATAGTAAATTTTCATGTATGTGCATGTGTGTGTGAGAGAGAGAGAGAGAGAGAGAGAGAGAGAGAGAGAGAGAGAGAGAGAGAAGGGAGAGGGGAAGAAGGGAGGTAAGGGGAGGGGAAAAGAGGGGAAGAGGTGGAAACAAGGAAAAGAGAGAGGAGCTGAGGGAGATGGAGGGAAACAGGTGGAAAAGGCTTCCCCCACTTCCCCCAAAATGGCTTAAACAATGACAGAGTCAGGGCTGGCTCAGTAGGGATTGCACTAACTCAGTACTAGCTAGTAGGGTGGGACTGGGTCCTAGGAAGCTCCCACTCTCTCCTGGCTGGCAGCTGACACTGAAGAGGGGCAGATGTGTGTGTCCCGTCCCAGTCTCCCTACCTCCCATCTCCTGGGGAATCTCCCTTCCTTCCTGCCTCCCTCCCTCCCTCCCTCCCTCCCTTCCTGCCTTCCTGCCTTCCTTCCTGCTTGCCTACCTTCCTGCCTTTCTGCCTTCCTTCCTGCCTTCCTGCCTCCCTCCCTTCCTTCCTGCCTTCCTGCCTTCCTGCCCGCCTGCCTTCCTTCCGCTCCTGGCTGTCCTCAGAGTTACTGACATGATTGCTTTGGCATGGAGGTTCGGCTTCCAGCACCGCACGCAACACTGCAGCAGTGTTGGTAGAGGAAACCCGAGTCAGGTCAGTAGGAGTCTGGGAACGCCACCGGCCTCGCTGCACACTCTGCAGGCCTGTGGCGCGCAGAAGGCGCAGTGAGGGGCGCTCCTTCCAGCCCGTACCGGAAAGGTACTTTAACATTCGTAGCAAGAATTATTGACTCAAGTAGCAGTTCTGCATCAGAGACTGGCATCATAAACACATCAGGAACACCAGTGGCCTTCACTATGAACTAACAGAGAGCTAGGGACTTGTTCCCTTCAATTGCCTCATTCATGGTCAGCACAAAATTTTTCTTTTATAACCAACAATTTTCCAGGAAAGATTTTTAAAAGGAAGGCTGCTATGTCTTCCCTAACAGAGCTTGAAGGTATGCCGTAGAGCTTAAAGGTATGCCGTGTTTGTTTGCATGTGTATCTCCACACAAACTTGTTTATGTATGTACATACATGCACATACACATATACAGAAGATACAGACACATGACGGTATTACAGGTAACCCAGTGGGGGCGTGGTTCAGTTGGTAGAGTGGTTGGCTAGCATGAACAAAGCATGGGTTTCATCCCCAGTACTTCATAAACGTGGCATGGTAGTAACACAGCTGTGACCCCAGCACTTGAGAGGTGGAGGCAGGAGGATCCTGAGTTCAAAGCTAAGGCCAGCCTGGGATGGGCTACATGAGATCCTGTCTCAAAAGCAAACGAACAAATTCTCTGCGGTCTTTGGGGGAAATGAGGCAGATAAGCAGCCATTTGCCAGAGCAATTAAACAGGCCTATCAGGACATTGTCTCACGAGAGTCACTTGGAAGAGCCACATAGCCACACGTGGGGATGGTTTATGCAACGGGGATGGTGTCAAATGTTAACTCAAAACTGAAGTCATAGGAGCAGATGCCAGAAATGCCTGCAGACGGCCATTCCCAGAATTGGGAGTCTCCACAGAGCACAACAAAGTCTGGTTGACGAATCATTCTAAGGCCCTCCAAAGAGGCCAGTGAGTGGTAAGATAAATTAAAAGAGAGACTGGCTGAAGAACTATTACTTCCCAATTGCCACTCACCTGATTGCCTTGAAGCGAATTAATGAGATAAGCAGAAGATGCGCTTCTGCCCTCCGGGGACTTTATGGTCTAGTTAGAAGGATTAGAGAGCACTTTGAAAATGCTTTACAGAAGTGGTATGTTTCACCACGCTGAGCATAAGGAGGTCAGACACACGGAGGTCATGGGCAGGAGAGGCATCGTGGATGCCAGCAAGGCTGGGGCACTTGGTCTGGGCCTTGAAGAATGTTGTGCACACGGAAGGCATGAGAAGACACCTCACGGACAGGGTTCTCTCTGAGTCTGGATATGTAACATCGGGTGTGCATGGCACACAACACTGTTTTGTTGTTTTAACTATTTGTGGTGCAAACCTGGGGCTTTTACTCCAGTTCTGCAGTAAATATATCTGCACTGTAATTAGCGTGTGGACTTAACGCGTTGTTCACACAAGGATTTTTGAGTAGCAGCTTTTACAACTTGAAGATGAGGATTGATAGGTTTCACTTCCTTTTTTGCTTCTTAAAATCAGATTAAACAGTTTTGGGTCAGGGATGCAGATAGAGACTAGACAATGTTCTGACGAGCTGCTCGCTTTAGGCTCTGGCATGTCAACCAGCACAGAAAAGGATTTTGTTTGTTTGTTTCTTTCTTTTTTCTTTTTTTGCTTCATTTTGCAAACTGAATATGGGTAAGTTAACGTTAGGGGTAGATTTTTCTTGCAAGCTCCCCCTACCCAAAAGGTTACCACATAAAAAGTGTGGCTACGTTTCATAATATTTAAATGTACGTAGCCCACAGAACAGCAACACAAGCCTGGAGAGTTGTTCTCCATCTTCACATTAAACAGTAGTTGCTAAATGCACAGTGGCTTGTTCTTATGGGCGGGTCTTACAGAGCAGGTGAAGTTCGTGTGTGTCCACACTTACGGATTTAAGAGCACCGAAGGAGAGGGAGCGTGGCAGACAGGACTCCTGGCCCATTAAACCTATCCGAATGTTCTAGATTTAGGATGGTTTGACTTACAGAGTCTCAATTTTCTTATAGTGCAGAGGCCACAGGCATTTGCTAGGGACTTGCGTTGAATTTTGAGAGTTGCTCTCTGCCCAGGCTGCTGATGAGAGGTCTGGGTATCTGTGTCAGGCAGCAGTAGTGCCCACAGTTCCCAACCAGGCCCATGATCACCTAGGGTGAACAACTAGCGCTCTACAGTGTGCTGCTGCCAAGCTGTATTGCTGCTAGATTGGGTCGCTTCCAGGTGCTTCTAATGACACTGTTAACTTATCAAGACCGAACTCCATCGTCGGTCAAAGACAAATTGTTCCCAGTCAAAAATGCAGACTAACGTAGCAATTAGTCCATCTGGAAGCACGGACATTATTTGTATTATTAGTTTAATTGCCACCAGGACCTCAGAGAGAGATAGGAAGTATAGTTCCCCAGAGCTGGTGGTCTTGTCCCTTGCCTTCCAAGAGACATCCAGACTCAGTGCAGCCTGGACAGTGGTTTTGGGCCAATATGAGATGCTCCGGGTTTGAGAGAACACAACAAAACCCACATTCTGAGAGCAGTGGAATTGCTTTTAAGTGGATTCCTTTATGGGGACATCCAGATAGACAGGACTGCTGTGTGTGTGTGTGTGTGTGTGTGTGTGTGTGTGTGTGTGAGGGAGAGAGGGGGGGGAGGGCTGAAGGTTCAAAGTGCTAGGTACATCAGCTTCCTCTTTCCATCTACCTGCTCCTGAGGGAACTCGGAGTGTGGGGGTGCCCAGATCTAGGCTGGTGACAGAATTTGCAAACTCCACAATGGGTCAGTGCAAACGTGAGGACACAGATATGTGAGAAGAATGATTTCTTAGTTGCGGACTGGAGACCAATGGAAATTCCTGCGTTCGTTAGTGTCTCTGCTATGAGCAACACAGACAGGAAACAGGGCAGCTTAATCCAACAGAGGCGGCTATGTTTACTTGCCTTGGTGATGACACAGGGCCAGAATGTCCAAAGTTATATTTGAGGAAGAGCTTTCTAAAGGTGCAGTGAGGGGAGACCTGCCTACTCCTTTAGGTTTCCAGCAGACAATCAGTGACCACCATAGTGTTTTAGGCACAGAATCTTGACCTGGGGGGTGGGTCAGGGCAGTATCTGGACCAGAAGACCCACAGATCCTCAGCAATACTAGAGCCGTGCCTGCTAGCACCATGTCTCTAAACACCCATGGTCACTCCAAGGGTTCACGATGTGACTGACCTCTGCAAAAGGTTTTCCTGTTATCTTGCTTTATCCTCCCAAATGCTTTCACGTGTGAACTTCTACGACCCTTATTTACTGAGAATGGTGTGGTGGGGGTTGGGTCCAAGTGTGCACGGATGGAGCTCAGTGCCCTAGGGTTCTGACACAGAGTGTCACCCTGTGGCCAGTGAAACTGTCAAGGTAAGAGTGGTCTAGGGAGAAGCCGAGCCCATAGCCCCCATCATTTCCTCTTTATAGGAAGGGGAAATACTGGCTGGGTACCATTCAGGCCAGCCTGTTACCATTTTCATCATTTCATGCTAGTCTCCCCAGTTCTTACTCCAACCCTTCTTTAAAACTGGGATATTCCCTGGTGTCCTGTAATACCTTGGTCCTGGATTCCCAGATCCTGGGGTGGGGTCTAGGCAACTATCACTCTAGCTCTCAGCCATCGAAAAGTGAGCTAGGGCAGCAGCAGCCAGATCCTCTGTGATACGGAACCAGAGGCCTTTGGGCAAAGTTCTTGCTTATCTTTTCCCTTGTGAATGCCGGATAAGCCAGATGGGGATGGGAACCATGTTTTTACTGCTTGGTGTGAAAATGAAACTCTATTCAGTTTGATACACAACTGCGCAGTTGCTGGAGACTGGAGGCAGGGGTAGGAATTTGCCTAGACGTGCAAATTGGGTTTATAGAGTAGATTCTCTAGGAGGGTTACATGGGAAAATATATTCGCCGTTATGGGTGGTAGAGGACGCCAAGCTTACTCGTGAGCAAATATACGATCTGAAGAGCTGCAGTGCTGTGACAGAGTAGAACAGATACGTCGCCAAAGAGGATAGGCAGGTGTGTTCACAGAATAACTCGCAATGGGAAGACAATACAGCATGCCCGTTATTAGGTATTTACCAAGTGGGATGAAGACCTGTCTATGCTAAAACACAAAAATGTGGGAACTACTCAGAACTGTAGAAATGGGAAGTGGCCCACATGTCCTTCAGTAGACGGGCCCAGCTGAGGTACATCCATGCAATGGAATACTTCTTAACAGTGAAAGGCAGCGAAGGATGAAATGCTGACGTTCGCGACAGCGAGGGTGACTCTCCAGGGCACTCAAGCAAGTGAAAGGAGCCGCGCACTCACACTCCCATCCACGTGACATTCGGACAAAGGCAGAACTGCAGCATCAGAAAACGCCAGTGCCCTCTAGGGTCTGGGGGCAGGGCTGAGCATTGTCAGCAAAGGAACCTGGGAGATATCTGGAGCAATGGGCGATTCTGTACCCGACCGAGGAAGTGTATCTGGTAAGAGACAGAGAATGGTGCACCGAAAGGGTTAATTTTAGTGCATGTGAATGATGTATTATTAAGAAAGGAAGTGGCATACCGTACCAATAAACACCTTCAAAAGAAGTAAAGAAGCCTTTATGGCGAGGCTAACAAGGAGTAAAAGCTTCTAGTTAATAGCTCATGTTATGAAAAAGCAAGTTTCAAATTGGCAAGGGGCTGACAAAAAAAAGATTACCACAACAACATGCGGCTTGTTCACAGAGCGGTAATAAACTTCATCCTATAATCCCCAGACTAAAGAGAGGCCAATATTTTAATCGATATTTTACTGGCAGGCTCTGGAGGTACACACGGTATTTAATAGGATGAATCTGTGCTGCCTCCCGTTGGCTTGAAAACCCAGGCAAGAAAGCTTGCGCATCAGTCCGCTGCCTGAGCTTGCTTTAAAGGGTGCTTGGTCTATCAGGGCTTGAGACCCGAGGAGCAGAGGGTGACCCAGTGGCCCGGGACATCGTATACAAAGCAGTCTAGCAGCCTAAGTGGATGGTCAGGGTGCAGCAGATATAATTTACCACTGAAAGTACCAACACTAGAGAGCTTCCTGATGTGATGCGTCTAACCGAAGCCGTTTGCCCTGATGGCAAAGGCGGCCCAACAAGAGGATCAAGAAAGAGAGTGCTCTAGCGTGGACAGTTACATTGAACACATGCACACAAGTGGGCTTTAAAACACAGGCTGAAACAACATCCCCCTCCCAAGTTGGGGTGACAAGCCGTAGCTAGAGAGGAGCAGGGGAGCCTGCATCCTGCTTGGGACTCTCCACAAGCCAGTGCAGGGCTGTCAAATGCTGGTGACGGTTTTCCACCAGCCGTTCGAGTGGTCTCATGTCATGGTCATCTACTCCTGCCACAGAGCATGTTCTTTCTGTCGTCACGGGCTTTTCTACTACCTATTACACGAACTCCACTCTCGAACTTGGACACCTTACCATTCCTAACCAAATATCCATGAAACCTACCTGCTCAGAATTGTGAGCCAAGATGCATAGACCGGCATGGTCAATAGATCTGTGCTCAGACTCTGTCACAGAGGTAATTTTGGAGTTGCATGCATTCATGTGTGTGCACATATGTACGTGTGCATGTGTCAGCGTGTGTGTGTGTGTGTGTAATACCGTGCACATATGTGTAGGGGTCAGTGTGGATGGATGCTAAGTGTGCTCCTCAACTGTTCTCTGCCTTGTTTACAGAGACAGAGCCTTCCACTGAGCCTGGGGCTCGCTGACTCAGCTAAAGTGACAGCAGGCTCCAGAGACCCTCCTGTCTCCAGCTCCCAGCACAGGGATCATAGATACCACATGTGTGACACCACATCTGGCTCTTTGAGGTAGGAACCAAAGATCCAGACTTGGGTCTTTACAGTTGCTTGGCAAACTGAGCCATCTCCCCAGCCCAGCAGAATCAGTTTTAAAAATTAGACAGTTGGAAGTTTTAGGTAAGTAGATCTCTAGTGTCGGAAAAAGAGGAGTCACAAAGGAGAACAATACAGAGGAACAAAAAATGGCAAACAAAACAAAACAAAAACAAGCAAAAACATTGGGGAAAAGACCAGTTGGTAAAGTCAATTTCACATGGATGAAAACCTGGAAATTTTAGACAAGATTAAAAACTAGAAAAGGGGGGAACGTGCCAAAGGTGTGTGATTAAAATTATCCATCATTTCCTCAAGAGACAATGCTAGACAAATTTAATATAGACTGTGGTACTCCGGGGCTGAAGGTCTCTCTGTGAAAATGATGCCACAAAAGACTTAGGTTAGATCAGAGAGCCGTCTCCTCAGAGGGGAGACACATGTTGTGCCCTCCTAAGAAATCCCTCCTAGTTTGAAAACACAAAACACAGAATAGCAACAGCACAGTATCAGACCCTTACATGTCTGCCTGAATGTGCTCACTCTGTCCAGTCCTGTCAGGGGCAAAAAAGAAAAAAGAGTTAAGAAATAGTTCCTGTTCTTAGAGAGGCCATTGCCAATCTCCAAAATAAAAACAACCGGTGTAACAGGGGTTGGAATTCAGGAGACTTTAACCTGGGACTGGGGTGAGCCACCCCACACCACTGGGACTGCAGCGCCAGCTGGGGAGGAGGGGGCACCAGGTGAAGCTCTGGAGGCAGGGTCGAGCTCTCGAGGTCCCCTGATTCTACAGGTTCTCTGCCTCAGCTATGTTTTTAGACTTGGACTTAAAAAAATTATTATTCCAAGGAAATTTAAGCATTTTATAGAGTTTCAAATTCTCAATTCTAAAACCATCAATGCCTAAATATGTTTCTTTTTTTAAATGCTGGGTATTTATAATGATCCTCTTAGATAAAACAGCTGCAAAAACATCATTAAGAAAAGCTCACACCATCACATGTAAAAGGAGCAAGAGTCTATTTTTACAAAGTTCAAAGTGACCGTGAATCTTGCAGGGGAATCCCTGAGGACTCCAGGACGGCTGTTTCTCTGCCTTTGGGCCAGCCTCCTGCCTGCTCCCATTCCTTCTCCACTTTGTGCTAATAAACTCCCAGCCCTGTGCTAGTAGCAACCAACTGGCCACTCAAAGAACATTCCCAGCACATGGCTAAGTAGTTCCACAGGCATCTTCTGACTGATATACAACCCCCCACCCCACCCCGCATTCCTTACCCAGGCCTCTGCTAACGCTGACATTTATCTGAGCCACAATGAACGCTGAGTGCAAATGGGAAAGACAGGTGCTGGCCTCTGTTGGCACACTGACCTGCCCTCTCCTCTTGCCCTTTCCCGGCTCTGCATGGCTCCTGCTCATCCGTCTGTCTTAACCTATTTCACCCTGGGACCCGGGAGCTCCAGCCCACCACCTCTGTGAAGCACTGCTTCTTACAGCCAGTACTACTTGCTCTTCCCAGCCGCAGTCAGCTCACTGTGTGGAGTGGCAGGACCTGCATCCCCACTCTGCGCCAATGCCACACAGTTTTCACTAGAAGAAAAGTAGACTGCAGAATATTTACGTTTCCAGGTAATTTCCCTGTTGCCTGATGGGAAGTCTCTCTGCGTGGTTTTCCCACTGACACTTTGACTACCCAATGCAGTAATCACCCAGGTACTTGTGGACTCTATAAGCCTGGATGCTCATATGACAGGTTGGCACCATGCCTGCACATACAGTTTCCTGGGCACACAGTCACCGGGACACTAGGCCACATTCACCTGCCAATCATAGATGGGACCGTAGTGGAGGTTATCCTGGACGCTCTAATCTTAGCATTCCGCTGGCTGCAGGGTTTCTGTACAGAATGCATGGTGTGTACAGGTGATGGGGTCACACGAAGGAAAGGCCCACAGGTAGACTGTCTTCTGTGCCTTTGGCCTCACATTAAGCTCACAGCTGTCCATCTACTTCAAAACATGTCAAGAAATGGAGCCACCTCTGCCAAGGCAGGCACATAGACAAGAGAGTTTAGCTATCAGGAATTTTATCGTTTACTACAATGATATTTCTTGTGTTAAGAATAGACACGCACGCACGTGTGTGTGTATGTGTGTGTGTGTGTGTGTGTGTCCATGCAAGTATGTGTACATAACCAAGTATGTACATGGTTATACATGGTACATGTGGAGGTCAGAGGTCAATGTTGAGCATGTTAATCACTCACCACCTTATTTTGTGGAAACAAGGTCTCTTACTGAACCTAGAGCTTACGGTTTCTGCTAGACTGTCTAGCCAGCAAGCCCCAGGAATCCGGCCCCTGCACTGAGATTACAGATCTGTGTCATCGCATCATGATTTTGGGTGGATACAGAAGATCTCAGGTCCTCATGCTTGTGCAGTAGGCCCCCTTACCCACTGGGCCATGTCCCTATCCCCGAGACATGCTGCGGGATCTGTAAGTTATGTGCTGTTTTTAAGCAGGTAAGTCACTGACTGGATTGCGTGAGAGTGTGGTAGAGTGGAGATTGAGCAGAGAGCCTTGTGCGGTCTAGGTAGGCACGCTACCACTGCACGATACTCTCAATCCTTTTTCACTTTTAAATTTTGAAACAGGGTCTCACTGAGTTGCTCAAGCTGGCCTTGAATTCACCTTATACCCAAACAGGAATTAAATTTGTAATCCTGCTGCCTCAATTTTCCAAGTAGCTGCAATTACAAAGCCTTTATCAAGAGGCCTGGTTTGGGTAAATATTTCCTTCCTTCCTTCCTTCCCTCCTCCTTCCTTTCTTTCTTTCTTTCTTTCTTTCTTTCTTTCTTTCTTTCTTTCTTTCTTTCTTTCTTTTTCTTCCTTCCTTCCTTCCTTCCTTCCTTCCTTCCTTCCTTCCTTCTCTCTTTCTCCCTTTCTTTCTTCTTTCTTTACTCTTCCTTCCTTCCTCCCCCGTCCCTTTCCTTCTTTTTATTTTAGTTTTTCAAGACAGGGTTTCTCATTGTAACTCTAGCTGTCCTGGAACTCACTCTGTAGACCAGGCTGGCCTCAAACTCACAGAGATCCACCTGCCTCTGCCTCCCCAGTGCTGGAATTGAAGGCTTTTAAGACAGCTCTTCTCTACAGATGCTAACATCAGTTATTTTTATATTTATTTATTTTACGTGTATAGGTGTTTTACATATATATATATTGTATGTATATATACATTGTATGTATATATATATAGCATGTGTATGCCTGCCTTGTGTCTGCAGAGGCAGAAGAGGGTGTTGAATACCCTGAAACTGGAGTTACACGTGGTTGTGCATTGCCTTGCAGGTTCTGAGAGCCAAACCTGAGTCCTCTGCAAGAACAGCAAGTGCTTTTAACAATGGAGGCATCTCTCCAGTCCCATATTTTAACATTAAAAGCAAAATTTATCCCCATATCTACACAAACACACACACACACACACACACACACACACGTTTAAACAATTTAAAGAACACATACCATATCATGAGATGTTTTGAATTAGAAAAAACAATTTGTATATAATTGAAAGTCATTTTGTGTTTTAAATCTGAAGCTGGAACACTGCTAAGCCTTTCTTCATGTTCTGGAATATTAGAGGCGGACTTGCTGCTTATGAGCTTGTTTTGGGCTTGTCAGACAGTGACAGAGCATCACTGGCTATCTGCCAAATTCTGTTAGTTCAGGCTTCATTTATGCCTGCTAGACTCTTTCATTCAGTGGTGGTATTTGCAGACCTTCATGAATGCACAGCCCAGAGGGTGTTATCCTGCACCAGTTTAATGGCCCCAAGAAGACGGCAAAATGTCTTATATACATTGCCATAAGTTGACATTTCAAATCCTATATGACTCCTACACCATAGTCATCACCATGGGCGCTCTCAATGTATGGACCAGTCTCATCTCTGAGACAAGATGGTGTACTGCTCCTAACTGACACCAGTTTACAAGAGTGTGGCGTCATTGTCTCCCGCAATGTCAGCTAAATGCAAGTGCTGGTCCTGTTTATCTACGTAAGTTTAATGAGTACTGAACTGAATTTTTAAAAAGTACATTTCAAAAATATTTTCCCAGGGCTTGGGGAAGGCATGGGGAAGCGCCACTCCAGAAAATGCTTAAAATGCTGCTGGAACAACAGAGGGGGACATACCACAGAGATGACACACCAGGACTTCAGAACTTTACAAGGACCCTTCCACAGCTTCCTCACCCCTAATTTTGCAGCTAAGGCAAATTCTTTCCATTATCAAAATCAAAGAGGTCTTTGAAAAAATCTGTCTCTGGTTTTTGTTTATAAATTACACTAGGAGATAGTTACGTTAAGGGTCATTTGTCACGAGCCAGGCTCAACATTAGCAAGACATCTAACTTCTCCACTTACTGTCTGCCCTCCACATTGATGGGTGACTTTTTTTAAGTCACTTTAACCACAAAAGTTGTCTGTTGGCACACACAGAAAGGGAATCTCAGTTTCTTAAAGAAACAGAAGGCCCGCCAGGTTGTTGGATCCCACACCTCTGACAATGCACACATCCTAGCCAACCGTTTCTCCTAACCTTCACTACTTCATCCCCACAATGGTACCCAATGAAGAGAAACGGGGACGCCCCTCTCCTGCTGGCTGCTTGGAGTTGGAATCTTGCGGCCCCTGGGCAGCTTTACCTTTGGAGGGTACTCCATTCAGCTGCCGCTATATAACTTAGTGTATAATAGGCTTAATGCAAAACAAAATTCCATGTAAACTTCCACACAGTCTGCCTTTCCCCTGCGTTTCCCTCAACGTGGCTAAGGGGGCAAAGTGCTGAGACTTCCCCGCACCTTTGCCTTTATTTCAATAGTGAGGTAGATCTAACACATGCTCTACCGTCCTACCCCCCTCTGGACATTCACACCACAGCAGTTACCACCTGCATCCTTCTCCAGAGTTCTTTGTGACACTGATTACCTGTCAGGGGCAGACAGGAATTAAACTTTTTTTCCTAACAAAAATCCAGTTTTAACTAATAGAACTAGACACCAAAAAGAGCCTATCTCCCAGGATTTTAACTGTACTTCTAGAACACTGATCGAAAACAACATTTCCCATTTTCCATGGGAAATGAAGCTAGTGAGGAATGGGCCCCAGACCACACAGGGGCAGATGGGTGGAGAGAGTCGCTGGGATCCCAGGTACCTGGCAAGGGCGGGAAAACCCAGCACATCCTCAGGCTTGCTGCCAAGGCTTCCGAGCGCCTCTTCCCCAGCCACCCTGCCAGCCACTGGAACTGATCATGTGTATGTTTCAGGAATCCCATCCCAGCTTCCAGAGACAGTTCGGAAAATGCAACAGTCATGAATCAATGGAGGGATCAATGGAGCAGAGGCAATGGCCGTGTCTTGTTTTTTAGTTTTGCCTGCTGTCTGGGCTTCTAAGAGGCAACAGGGGCCAATGCTTTGTTCCTACTTTCAGACCACGTAAACAATAACTACTCCAGCCTCAATAGATTTTATGTGGAACATGCACTAAAGCAGATTTGTTGGCAACAGAGAACTTGTTAGGCAGACCAGAAGTCTCCACATCAAGCCCGTGGTCTGCTCGAGGTGGTGTGGTGAAATGGACTAACTAGACCAACATCATTTTGGAATACCCACGGCCTCCGGAGAGGGAACACTGTTCTTCCACAAGGCTTCTTATAGATGACAGTGGAGATGACACAGATGCTCCTCAGTGCAGGAAGGGTCTTAAACAGATGGTAGGGGATCACACAGTGGGACAGCATACCCAGGGTCTATGTGAAGGAGTGGACAATGGCTGTCAAGGGCCCTTCAAGTGAAATATGAATTGTAGACCACGCTCCATAGCATGATGAAATTTATCTAAAAAAAAAATCTACGTGCCAACTGTAAAGAAAATGGCAAGGGTGGGGTAATAATAATAAGTGGGGTAAATGGTGGGAACTTCCAGTATGCATTCCATACAGCTGCGAGTATAATGCACATTTTCCTTGGATAGGAAACCCCGCGTTTATGGACTAGGAAGAACTTGTGCCAGTTTCTACTGAAAATCGAGACAAGAATCCTAATGAAATAAGCTGAGTCACAGAGTCTGTGTGCATACGCATGCTATGTAAATTATCTTTATACTATATGTTTAAAAGTCTGGTAGTTAAATATCTCAGAGGGCGTTTGAGAAGAATACATGTTACCATTGCAAAGGGTCCTCTGTGAGTCACAAGAAAACCCCTTAAGAAACACAGGCAGCATGCTTAGTTGGTTCTCACTTAAATCACTAATTATAACCTTATCTTTAGGGTTTTTTTTTTTTTTTTTGGCAAATGAGCAAATCACTCTGAAATAATCTTTGACCCTGCAGTTCAAAAGCACTGAAATAGCCTGCAGGCAGTTCCTTCTCACTGTGAGCAGTACATCCGGAGCGCGTGCGGGTGCCGGGGCGGTAATATGGCAGCAGCAGACATTATCTAAGTGGATACTCTGGCCATGAACTAGTCAAGGGTTTTGTTCTCTTGGTTTCCAAATTAGACTCTCCCAGAAATCCTAACTCGAAACGGAGACACGGAATTGAGGAGGCTTTCTGTGTTTTTGAAAACTCTCTACGGAATGTAAGGAAGGGGCTTTTACAGGGAACCGTTCAGCATCTCCCAGCTGCGACTAGTCATCTGAAGCACTCACTCAGCACTTCCGGGGCTTCATTCCGTGTAACACTTTGCAGACGGACTAAAAGGGTGCTTTACTAAGCTTTAGCCCACTAATCAAAAGCAAGATAGTGGGTGTAAATGACTACGAAGGGCCCCTGAGGGGTGCTCTGGGAGGCGGAAGGTTGGGAGCCCCATGCAGAAAGTCTTGATAAGAAGTCTAGACTATCAGCAATCTGCTGATGGTGAGGAAAACCAGATTATAAAGAAGCTCCGTAAAGCCCACAGCTACAGGGACAGAGTGCTGGGAAGCTTGGGATGAAGTGTAGGGTCCGAGCTCCCCTCTCGCTGTTCATGCTGTTATCTGTGACCCTGAGTGACACTAAAGAGAGACTCCTATCATGTGTGCCAGAACAACAACAACAAAAAGGCAAAACACTGGCAGTTGGCAGGAGAGAGACAGACATTTCTAAATCCCAAAAGGGAACTGTAAAATGGGAGCAGAAGGAAGATAGTGTCAGCAAAATCCGTGACACCAAACATCTCCATGTTCTTGCTGGGAGAAGAGTCAGCTCCTTCAGCACAAGACAGGCAGACAAACATGGATTCGAATCTCCCTATCCTGAATCACATAGTATTTTCTTCCTCGAGAAAAAAGCAGTACTTGCTGTTCACTGTAAGCAGACTGGACCTTTGATACAGAAGTCCCAGGCTGAGAAGGCCAGAACAGGCTGTAGGATGGTAGTCAGGTCGCTTCTGATCACTTGGAAGATTCTTTTAAGAATCAGGGGTGCTCCCAGCACATGAGGAGCTATGGGTCAACCAGACCTATACACCATCCTCTAAGCTACTGGTTCTCAACCTTTAACACAGTTCTTCATGTTGTGGTGACCCTCAACCATGAAATTATTTTTTGTTGCTACTTCACAACTGTAATTTTGCCACTGTTCCGAATCATAATGTAAATATCTGATATGAGGGTGCTCTTAGGTGACCAATGTCAAGGGTCTGTTGAACCTCCAAAGGGGTGGGGACCCACAGGCTGAGAAACGTTGCACTATGCAGAGGCAGCCACACCCAGGGTGCACAGAGTGACAAAGAAACTGTCCTTTATGAAAATCAGCAAAAACCTGTTTTCAGGTGAGCCTGGAGGACGTTGACACACAGGCTGTTTCTGCTCCACTGATGTTCTTGGCTGGGCAGCCTTGTCCTGTAAACAACCTACACAGCTTGGGAAAACCCTTTTTCCTAGCGTGGTTACCAGACAGGAGACATCAGCCTGTATGTGTGACTTGAAGGAGTCATTAGGAAAGAGTTAACAAGCTGATAAAGTAGCAGTTAGTCACCATTACTGTATCAAGCCACCTGTCTGAGTGAGGCTTTTAAGAGACAGTTCTGGGGGGAAAAATTAGTTTCTTTCTTAGTTATTATTTTTGCTAAGAGTTGAAAAACTATACCATGATAGAGTGAGATGTTAAAATAGAGGCAACATTGACTTCAATTGCTGTAAAGAATCCACCCCTTGTGTCTCCTCCACCTCTCCTCCTCCTCTTTCTCCTTCTCCTCCTCTTCTTCCTCTTAGACAAGAGCTCAGGTAGCCCAGGCTGATCTGGAACTCACCGTGTAGCTGAGGCTGACCATGACACCCTCATGAGTCTCTGACTACCAGTGCTGGGGTTACAGGCATGTGCCACCCTGTCTGACTGAAATACTTTTATGGTCTTTTCTGACAGCAGCCAAGTTTAAGTAAAGACTCCTTCCCCCTCCCCACATCTCTCATGGTTGGTGTTATTATTTGGTATTGGTAGTGTGGACCGAATCTTGGGCTTTGCACATGGTGATCAAGTGCTCTACCACAAAGCCAGATCCCCGGCTCCCCTCTCTTCTAAATACGTTTGGCAATCTGGTGTGCCAAGACAGCCCCAGAGACACACTTTTATAGCAGGACTGTTCTCAGAAAGGAAGACCCAAGTGACCGGTACCAAACGGCAAACCTAAAGAACCTCCTCCACTTCTGGGGCCTTGCCCTCTAGCAAATGCAGGGTGTTTTCATAAACGAATTATCAGTTTGTAAAACTGCAGGACAGTTCGTTTTTGTCAACTTGACACAACTTGACACTCTAGTGATCTGGGGAGGGGAATCTCAACTGAGAACAAGCCTCCATCAGACTAGCCTGTGGGCAAGTCTGTAGGACATTTTCTTGACTGATGATTGATGAGGGAAGGGCCCAGCTCACCGTGGGCGATGCCACCCGTGGGTAGGTAGTCTCGAGTCGTATTTAAGTGCAAACCAAGGGGAGCAAGCCAGTAAGCAGCCTTCTCCATGGCTTCCGCCAGTTCCTGCCTCCAGGTTCCTGCTTTGAGCTCCTGCTCTGAATTCCCTTTAGTGAAGGGCTACAGCTAACCTGAAATAATCCTTTCGTACTCAAGCTGCTTTGGTCAGCGTTTATCACAGCGCTAGGAACCAAGACGAAGACACAGAAGATGAACTCAATATGATTTTAAATGATCTTGTCAGTTTCCTACTAGACGCCCACTCACTCCCACCTCTGCTACAGGAGCCCTAGCGTCCAGATATCCCAGAGGTAGTGAGGACATGCTCAGGAAACAGCAGATTCCATGACAAATGCAGCAGGGAATCAGGCTCTGCTCACACAAGGGAAGAAAAACACGGGATGGGAAGTCCAGAAATGTCTCAGAGCCACCCAGAAAGACGGGCACCTCTATTTCCTGCCACGGACCACGCTGGTCTCATTCTGCCCTAGCAAGAGGAAGAAGAGAGGCACAGCAGCATTCTCTGTCACCACGGACGCAAGCTTGTGGCAAGGAAGGGGCGCACAGGATCAGACCAGGGAGGGGAGATCTGGAGGAATCACAGCTGCACGGGGAAGAAAGGCTGTACTCAGCCTCCATTACTTATTAAAAGCCCCATGGTACAGCCAGCTTAAAGGAGGCTGCATGACACAGAATTTAGTAGGACCCAGCAGTATCTTAAATTTTTCATTAATGAAACCCTTTCTTAAGACTGATTTAACGTGTAAAGATGTCCTCTGCAGAGGTCTGCCTCCTTAAGGGAAAGGGTGCTCCCTCCTTACCTCGATGATGTAGAGGACCACGTTCTTGTAGAAGCAGTACAGGATGCACTTGGTCACTCGATTGTAGCTCCAGGCTCCATGAACCAAGAGCAGCTTCTCCAGGTAGGAAAACTGAAAAGGGACAGTGACAAAGTTCAGAGCAGCCTGTCTTTGAGGAATCAAAGACACAGACTGTCCTTGTGAGCAGAAAATAGGCAGGGAGAGGAAACCAGACCCTTGGGTAACAACAGCAACATCAGAACCCCCTAAACAAAACAAACAAGCAAATAAATAACCCCTCCCAAAAAAAAAAAACAAAAAGAATAGAAAACCTTTTCCCCTAAGGTGGAGCTTTCAGGGTAGCTTTGAAGGCAAAAATCTCCTCAGCTGACTATTATTTTCCCCAAACATGCTGCTGGACCTCTCACTATGACTGCTGCGGAACCCGCTGAGCTGAAGGCCTTTCAGAGACTTAATAAGGAAAAGAACGTGGCTGCCTGAACTGGAAGAAAAGCACGTCAGAATGGGACACCTCCTCGAGACCCTCAAGATCTGGCCACAAATTTTACGACGACCGAGTAGGAAAGGGACAGAGACACTCAGCCGGCAAAGGCTTGACTCAAGAAAAGACACGCATGTGAGTACAGCGCTCCATCAGTTTGCCAGCTAAGAGCAACTTATACTTCCCACAGCCTACAGAGGCACATGGGCAGACTTACACATGGGCACGCAGCTGTAAAGACACACAGACACACACACACACACACACACACACACACACACACACACGCAGAGCCTCCACTCCTACATCCATGCTGTAGTCCTTTTTCTCCCACTCAAACAGAGTACCCAGCTGTGCAGTCAGGGGCAGCTGACTGGCTCTGAGTAGGGGTGATTGAAGGGCTCTTGTAGTCCTATACAAAGCCACGGTGTTCCAATAGCGTATATTCTAAATCAACTCTGTCTTCCCAAAGTCATCCAAGACAGAGAGAGGCAGGGGCAGGTGGAATGTGTTCTCTGGCAGACTGGGAGCAGAGAGCTGTGGACACACTATACCACACAGTCCCTCTGCCTAGGCCAGGTGGCCAACAGCGGCCAGTCACCGGTTCAGCATCTGTGTGTGCAAGCATGAGACAGCAGAAAGGACATGGAACCAGGGATCTAGCAACTGCATGACTTTCCTAGCATCTATGGGGCATTTCCTTCAAATCACAATAAAAAAAAAATGCAACAACCCACATCAAAATGGGAAAAGGACACGGTGTTAACTGCAGCCGGGCATGGAAATCAGTTCAATGAGGCAGAGGAACTCATTCAACCAGTGGTTATTTCTGGCTTGGTAAGTATGAAAGAGGCAGTTTAGAAACTAGTGCTTGGCACAAACGCAGCCCTGAGATGACAGCATGCCCCTGCAGGACAATGACAGGAAAACCCAAGCATGGGTATCAGTGGCTGCCTTAGGTTCCTTTAGTAGAGGTGGCTGCTGCCCTGGAGGGCAAAGGAAACCTCCAAATGGACTTAGGAAGCTCTTCACCGTCCATCTTTGGTGCTTTCTGTTGACAAAACCATTTGCTTCGCCTTCCGTATCCTACCCGTGTGCACTTTCAGCAAGGAATCCCCCCCACCCCCAGACACTCTGAAGAGAAAAGCAGACAAATATTTGCCTGCAACTCCTAGGAAACCTCTTAAGATCCCTTCCAGCCGTATGATGTTATAACTCAAGTATTTAATAATGCTGGGGTGTATAACATCCACAGTCACTGACAGCAGGCAGGAAGCGTGGGTCCCCTGGGCCTCTGCACAGTTGACTCTGCAAAGTAATGGAGCAGGTGTGTGTGGCGGCCCCCAAGTTCACGGGGGTCTGCAGCGCTCTGATGTCGGGCCGGTGCTCAGACCTGAGGCCTGAGTGCACAGGACCTTCTGATTTCTCACCCGGAGAATCAGAACTCCTACTGCCTGTTTGAGGAATCAGCTCAGAGATTTGAAGTCCACAAAGGAACACAAAGCCACATGGTTTGGGTGATTTCTTTCTGCACTGGCAGAACCTCAAACCAGAAGGAAACATTAGAGGTGATCAAGCAGAGCTTCCCTCAGGAACAGGGAGGCCCAAGGCTGCAGAGAACCAGGCCACAAGCTCTGGGGCTGTGAGAAGGCTGTGCATTTTCTATGCATCTCCTGATTTTAGCTGAAAGAGCGGCAAAGCCGCTGTTCCTTGTAATCACGCAGTTAAGGTTAACACTCTCTCCACAAGCCTACTCAGGGAAGCAATGTGGGGAGCTGGCACTAGAGCAAATGCAGGCATTTAGCCACAAGGCCTTGCAACTGGGTATGTGAGAACACGCCAGTGTTCTCTGGGACTTGGCTTCTAGATGATCTACCAGGCCAGGTAGCCCAGACACTCCCCAGGAGGCTCATGAGGTTGACTCTTCTCCTTCACCTCACGGCTGTCATGAAGGGATTGGACATTTCTTGAGTTCTTGGAACACGTGAGATAACCAGGAAACATATCAGAGCCCAAACAATGAAGCACATCAGAAACCCTGCTGGCATCACTCGGTTTAGAGAAGGATGGACCAAACTCAGCCCGACTGCAGGAGGCTGCCTGCTACTGACCATGAGTCACCTGACCCTTGCTCTCTCAGTTCACCTCATAAGCAGGGGTCCTGGAAGGTTCCCAGCCATGACTGCCGAGAGGGGACATCTGTAAGGGGCTGCTTCTTTCTGACCTTAACCACTTTCGAGGGGCATGCCAGCACTTCTGGAAGAAGGGGAGGTCCTTGTGTGAGAGACTAGTGGTATTGTGAGAACAGCTATTCTTCAGTGAGAGATGCACAGAAAAAGGGGGGAAAAACCCAGCAGGAATAAGAGTAGAGGTCAAGAAGCCTAGGAACCTGTTTGTCAGGAAAGGCACATCTCTAAAATGACAGGTTCATGGCCAGTCCTACCTCAGGCCAGGGAAACCCAACACAGAGAAGGGGGCTCAGAGTGTTCAGAGAAATCATCAGGCACTTGCAGCAGCCTCCCAGGTACTAGACGATGCCCTCCCAAGGTAGGCAGAGTCCTTGGGGCTGAGCTCTCTGTTCTCCCTCGTGCCCAGCTGCCTTCACTGTAAAAAACGGAGGCTGACCTGTGCAATGGCGTAATCTGAGTTGTTGGTAGCCTGCATGCCCTCGTTTCCATTGATCCCGACCCCTACGTGGGCTGTCTGAATCATCCCCACGTCGTTGGCACCGTCCCCAATGGCCAGGGTGACGGCTTTCACCCGCTTCTTCACGACGTCCACAATCTCAGACTTCTGCAGAGGGGACACCCTGTGAGAGAAGAGAGAAGAGGGGAGACGAGTGAGGACAGCAGGCACTCTTCCTGAAGAGACGGCAGTGGCTCATGGGCTGAGTTCAAAGGGTTAATGAACTGCTTAATCACAGTGCAAGCCAGGATGATCCAGACAACTTCCAATCCCAGTTTATGCTCAGGTGCAAAGAGGCTTTCAGAAAATAGGAGCTTGTGGTTGTCAAGTGCTTGCCAAGTTCATGGGTGTGATGCATATCTCTAGAGCACAGCCTGTCCGCTATCTACTGCTGAGTGGAGCGAGAGACAAGCAAACCCTCTGGGGCTTGTGGGCACTGCCCAAGACCAAACACAAGTAATCTAGATTCCAGGACCTTTGAAAGCATCTTCTGGATAAACCAGAACACTGGAAACACACACACACACACACACACACACACACACACACACACACACACTCTATGCAGCCTTTCCAGTGCAGGCTAGCAAGGGCAAGTTGAGTGGTCGGAGTGTGAGAAAGGGCAGGGAGAAACCGAGCAGGAGGAAAGCAGCGGCCATCTCTACCCAGAGATGGTGAAGTGTTTCCTGGGCAGCCAGGGGAGGAGGCTGAGTCTGGAGAGTCCCAGGCCTGAAGTACAGCCCAGAATGGAAAGAGGAGAGCTGTCCCTGCCTGGGAGATGGAAGGTGCTGAGATGTGAAGATCCCTCCTTCTGAAAGGAGACCTTCTACAAACCTGAGGGTCCAGTGGGCAATAATATGGGTTAGTGAACTGTTGAATCACAGTGAAGCCAGGATCACTCAACGGCATGAAAAGTGCCACTAGCATCTCAGGGGTGCTTTCTTTTTGGTCCTGAATTGGCAAGCTGGCATACGATTTGGGGAATTTACAAATAAACTCCTGATTCACCTCCAGAGAGAGGTGCAGCGGCTGCCCTCACATGTGGGCTGTGTGCAAGCTACAGCAACGCCCAGATGTGGCTTCTTAAGAACTGTGCCATCTGGCATGGCCCCCATGCTCAAGGATACCCTGGGCAGACCTGTGGCTGCACTTTCCGAGGTCTATATGTCACCCAACTGAGAGTGAGTCGGCCTTTATAGGGTGGTTTAGAGAGAGAGGCTGTCTGTGGGATGGAGATTGGCCATTTCCCACTGAAGGAGGGGCCTAGGAGAACCTCGGACATGGAATAGGGAAGGGGCTAAATAAAGCAATGGTGTTGTTTGAGCTGGAAGTTGTTGGCTTTCTATTAGGTGTCAGTTTGGTTCTTAAGGGGTCCTACAGAGACCTGTATGTTAAAGGTGCAGTCCTCAGGTACTGGGCAGTGGTGGAGTCTATGAAGGATAGAGACCATGGCTGGAATGATGGCTCAGTGGTTAAGAGCACTGAGGTTGATACCCAGCACCTACATCATGGCTTACAACTGCCCATAAGTCCAGTCCCAGGGGATCTGTAGGCCTGTTCTGACTTCTGTAAGCACCGGGCATGGTACACATGGTACACAGACATACAAGCAGGCAAAATATTCAAAAACATAAAATAAATCTTAAAGAATTTTTTTTTAAATAATAAAAAAGATGGAGCCCAGTGGAAGGTGTCTCAATCATCACCAAGGTCCCCCCGCTTCCTCTTTTCCACTTTTAGCCTTGAGGTAAAGGTCTTTGGTCTGCCATGTACTCCCTGCTGTGATGTTCTGCCTCACCATGGGCCCCAGACAGCACAGATGATCAGCGACAGAGTGAGACCTGCTATCCCCAATCACTTCCCTTACAGGAACAGAAAGCAGGCTAAGGCGGCCCACAGAAGTGAGTTGTAAGTCATCAGGCTTGTCCAGAGATTTGGCCCTGAAGCCACTCAGCCAAGCCTATTGCAATGGCTGACAGTATACTCCATGAACATCCAACAGCTGCCTCTTTCCAACTAGCAAAAGCAAGGGGTGTGAAAAGCAAGTCCTACCGTGGCGTTTTAGGAGCGTGAAATTCTCATCTAGGGTTTATTATGCCCTCAGCGGTAATGCCTGGAGAAAATATAAGTCTAGCACATGATCAGGGTTCAAAACAGAAGTCAAACAGCCAATTTCTACGGAACTGCCTGGGCACCATCACACTCTTGCCACGTGGAGCCCTTGAGTATGCCAAGTTGCCAGGAAGCAGAGCGCAGTTCTTTCCTAATCTTAATTTGTGACCTGGAATTCATGCACCATACTTAATAAGCATTCCCAGCATATAATGCGTTCACCCCATAAAATAAAGCCCCAGACCACATCTGAGCTGAGCGAGGTGCTCGGCACACTTCTGTAACCAATTTTTGTGCATTATGAATAAAAACATACACTCTAAAAGTCCCATCAACCCAAGAGGTAGTCTACATACATGCAGAATGCAACAGGCTTGCAAATGAAGAATTCCCTTTTGGGATTTAAAAAAGGCTCAGCACCCCTCAGAGAGTCTCATTTTCCATGTTCTGAGTTTTTAAAACTGGTTTCCTCAAGTTACTTAAACATGATGCTTAAGTAAAACCTAGGGTGTATGCTTTCACGGGATTAACGGCATACGTTAATTTACCTGTGCTACAAACACCCTGGTCAAAGTGCTTTTCTCATTCTGATCTTTCAGGGTATTATAAGGAAACTTAGCCAACACCCTTCCTGCTCAGCCACCTTTCAAACAGGACTGGACCCAGATTATGGGTTGGTGAACAGAGCTCCCATGAGCCAGAGGAGTTGAAAAAGACTTCTCTGAGAAATATTGAAGAGAATGCCAGGCAGACCACCAACACCAACCAACTAACCAGATTCCCTGAATACAATCACACTCTGATTCTAAATGGTTAATTTAATAACCACTAGGAGTTTGCACGCAGAGTACTGTGACAGTGAGTCTCAAGTGTTAAATGGGCACCAAAGCCATGCACAGACCCTCATTCAGAAAGCCAGGGAAGAGTCTGCGTGGTGCTTTGCATGAGAAATGTCCCCCATAGGCTTATGTTGGTGGCACCTTTGGTGAGGGCTTCCTGTGAGTCTTTGAAATGTGATCAGTATGCTTCCTGCCAGGCTAGCCTCACACACCTGCTGCCATGCCACCCCTGCATTAAGGACTGCATCCCCTCTGGAAGTGTTAGCCAAATAAATCCTTTCTTCCTTATGTTGCTGCTGTTGGTTTTTCTTTTTTTCTTTTTTCTTGGGGGGCGGGGAGGTGTTCAGGACACTGTCTCAGCAACAGAGAAGTAACAGACACAGCCCGTGATGTGAATTTCTAACCGGGTAATGCTGAAGTGGTCTGTGTTGACCTCCATGGTACTGAAAGTTCTTTCTAGTTCCTGTTTCCTAGCCACACTTGAACGATACCATCGGGTGCATCGAAAATGTCAGATGAGAATAACAATCATAACTTAGTAAAATCATTGCATCTCATTCCCTTCCTTTAAACCTTATGGAGTCTTCTTTAAGATCAAATCATCCTGATATTTCATTTAAGAGATCCTTCAAATGTGAGTACTGCACACGGGAAGGTAGTGGGGGAATGCAGGATGAGGTAGGTGACACTGCGCCTCCTCTTTGCATTGCTGTTGAAGACTATCCATCTATACCAAGCCTACAACACAGAAGAAGCACTGAGCAACACGCTGCCCAAGTATCAGAAGATTTCGCTCAGAAAAGTTCACTTTCCTGTAAAGGAAAATAAACGATGATGGGATTTTTCTTTGATTAGAAGATCCATTGCAACGAAAGACTACAATGTGCTCCTTACAGCAACCGCTTATCTTCCAGAGTTACAGGAGGGCACAAGACTCTCTGGTACTGGAGTTACAATCGTGAGTTGCCACAGGTGTGCTAGGAACTGATCCTGGCTCCTTTGCAAGAGCTCTCAATCACTGAGCCACCTCTCCAGTCCCATGTAGTACCTTCAAGAGGCTCTTATTTCGGCTGGTGAGAAGGTTCAGTGGGTAAAGGTGCTCGCAGTCAAACCCTATGACCTGAGTTGTCCTGTATCCAATAACATGGCAGGAGAGACCCACTCCCTCAAGTTGTCCTGAGAATCTCCACATAGATACTTGTGACCACACATGTATACACACATCCACACAATAGTTTATAGAATTTAAAGGTCCTATTTTAAGCAGATATGCACATACCTAATTTGTAGACATAATGTCTCAAATTTATGGAACTATTCCACATACATGCTGTTAGGTGCTTCCCTGCTTGACCACCTGTTTGGACCACTGTGACCTTTCTTTGACGCATTTGGTACAATTCTATGGGAGTCTTGGGGCCAGATGTCTAGGCCATCTGTGCAGCTTTGCCTGTCTAGAAAAGCCTTTATCTATCTAAATGCTTTGACCTAAATGCTCAGCTTTCTCAACTCCTGCCCCAGTTTGCAGCACATCTCACTGGGGTCCCAAGCTCCAAAAGCAGACAATATTGACAATATATAATGTTTCATGGTCCCTAGAGCACAACACGGAATGTGGAACTTTGGGGAGATGGTCAGGAAAAGGGTGGATCCAGAGAGCCTTAGGACTATGTTATTTGGAGGTACTGGTGGCTAAGAATTCAAGTGAGCCACTTAATAGTTGTAACAAAGACAGTGGTGTCCCCAATATTGTATAAGTACAAGCATCCTTGGAGAGAAGCCCTCTTATAAGGAATCTTAAAGAGACGGTACCGCCAAAATATGTAGCAATTAAGAAACGGGCTCCCCCTCTCTTTATTCTTCCACAACTCACCCCACACATGCACACCCCTTTTACAAAGCACCTTCAAAGCAATGAAGACTGCTTTTCCATCAACTCCCCTTCTCACCAGATGGCTAACATTGAATTCAAAGGTTTTGCAGCAGAGATTCAGTGACTAATGACTATCAGGACCATGTTTCCAAGATGCAGTACTAGTCATAACTACAGAAAATGAAAAAAAAAATTGCATCATGGCTCCTCATAAACAAAAAAGCTAGGAATAGGAGCATGGTGTTGTTGGACAACCCCGAGAGACTACCGATCCATGGAGAGAAGAAAAGAATTCAAGATTGTCTGGACAACTCTGTGAAATCCGTATTTTCCATGAATGATAGTTCACAGAAAGAGATAAAAATACGTCATTTTACTGTGCTCCAGGGACAGACAGTGTTTGCAAACTTCCTGACCAACGCGCTGGTGGTCCTGATTCTATTTCCTGCTACGATCCTTGAAAACATTCCAGACTTCTTGTGACAGCTCCCATTGACAAATGGGCAGTAACAATCTCTGGCTTCACAAAGGCTCTCCTGGGAAGGGCTAACATGTGAGCCTGGGCTTTTCGTCCACCTTGCTTCTTCAGATCACAATGCTTTGATTGTTATGGGCCAACCATTAGCCCTGGATATCATCTTGCACAAACACTCCGAGGGCTTAGTAAATACTTGCTTTCCAGGCATTAGGACTTTTCACACGGTCTTTCGGCAGCACTGGGTAATGCACATCAGGATGGCCTATATTTATATATCCAGGTAGGCCCCAAACTCTCTATTCTCCTGTCTTATCTTCCCAAGTCCTGCGGTGGCAGGCAGGTGCCATAGTGCCTGGCATAACTCAATTTTTTAAAATCAAGATTTGAATTCTTGTTCGTATTTCATAAAAAAGAGAAGGGGTGCTTTAAAAACATTGTTGTGTAAGTATGCTACTGTGACGATACATTATTTAAAGGCATGTTTAACTCACTCTCGATATGGACTCTACACTCATATAAAGCTTGTTCTTCCTTTGCGGTGTGCGCAATGCACACTGCCCGCATGGTGTAGTCTCAGTTCTCCTGTAGACCATCAAAGTACATTGACCTCTCGTTTTGAAGGACTTTCTTGGAGCTATAAATTGATACACCTTATCCATTCTTCTTTTGTGGTTCTGGGAAACTAAAGAGGGGGGGCACTCTAGCATTGAGCCACTTACCCATAATCTTTAGAACGCAAGGGACGTAAGACAAGCTACACTAGTAGCCCAAAGCTATTCTATGGCATCTACATCTAGTTCAAGACTGCAAAGTTTCCTTTCAAAGCTAGATTTACAAAGGGAAAAACCTTAACAGCTGACCTAGAGATTGTGTGTCTGTCTGTCTGTCTGTCTGTCTGTCTCTCTATCCATCCATCCATCTGTCCATCTGTCCGTCTGTCTACCTTCTGACTGATACTAATGACGGCATCACTGGTGGATGCTCTCAACACTTGTAAGCCTTCTCTTCGAGGCATCACACATCATTCTGCTGCTGTGTAGTCATGGCAACTTGATATTCTTTATTAACCGAACAAACCTCATAACCTGATCCTGCCTAAGGCTGTAAAAGCTGCCTCAGTGGCTGAGATTCAGAGAGGGGCTGTGAGAAAAGGGGAGGGCTCCCTTCTGCCTGAGACCAGCTTAACCCTGTGACTGAGAAAGGGCACACTGTGAAACACAGACCTTTGGCATGCCAGTTCAGAATTTAGGCATTTGTCCTTGCGTATCTGCAACAATTTTATCACACCATATTCTGACGGAAACCTGTCATCAGAACACCTAACTGGTCCAGGAAATGATGTGGAGTGTTCTAAGATCTGGTCAGCCTCACTTGATGTGGAAATTGAATGGAGTGCACACTGTGAATTTCACGTGGTTTCATAATCACTGAAAGTAACTGGCTAGAGGCTGCCTCTTCTTCAGTGAGGCTGAAAAGGATGAAGCAGTCTAGGAAGGCTGGGATTTAGGTAAAAGATATTAGATCCTCCTGTTCCCAGGCTGGAACTGGGATTAGAATAACACATTTAAATACCTTAATGTTTTTAGCACAAAGAGCATTAATTTGATACTCTGCTTCCTTGAAGAGCTTTATGAAGGCCCCAAGACCCTCTCAGGAGTGTCTGCCTTCCTTGAAGTTAACATGCATGGATTGTTTCCACTGTATTTCACGACAGTGTGTCTGACCTCTGCTGTGGGGAAGGTGGGGATAAGAAACGGAGCCGAGAAGAAAGCTGAGAAGTGTTGGAGTTTTGACATTTCAGAGCAGACTTACAGTCCCGTAGGGCCAGGCTGCATGAGCTCATGCAGCACTGAAAATTAACGGTGCCGATGGAGGTGCTCAGCTCGGCTTCACTTAGACTTTCCCTTCTGCCATCACCTGTACCAGGGGCCAAAGGTCACCCGCGTCCCAGTCCAGCGTAACACCAAACTGTAATGGCTCAAGCTCTGCAAAGAGTCAGGGTAGCCTGTCCCTTTGCTATTTTTTTCTAACCCAAGCAACCCAGAGCCCCCAGAGCCACAGGAACAGCCTCGGCCAATGTCATGTGTGTGCCACAGTCAGAGGCAGTCTGCAGGTCAAAGTACTTTTCTCCTGGTTTCATTTCCTGTCCCCCCCACCCCCAAGATGGGCTTTGTTGAGTAGGAATGGAAGTTCTTTCTCCCAAGCAGCACACACACCTTCTGAGACCTAAACCCGAATTTAACAATTTACTAATTCTTGATTTCAACAGCAGAAAAACATGATGCTTTCCTTCTCCATGACCACATAAGTAAAACTGTCAGAAATAAAAAAGCCTGGTGGCATTCTCTCGTTCCAAACCAACATCGAAGTGACTCCCAATAGATATAAACGCCTCGTAAAATCCAAAAGAAGGACAGAGAAAAACAGACAGGAAAGCACCAGGTCCACGGCGGGGAGTCATGGTGGTGGGTGGGACAAGTGTGGGCATGAAGGTTACAGGAAGGTCTGTCTGTGCAGTGGACATGACCTCAGGATACTGCATACTCAGGGGAAGAAGCCACACCATGTTTTATACTGATTATCAACTGGACAGGAACTAGTCACACCTTGGAGGTAGGACTCTGGGCACATCTGTAAAGGGTTTTCTAGATTGGGTAAGTTGAGGTGGAGAAACCCACCACGCACATGCACCATGCCATGGGCCAAGGTCTCAGACTGAACGGAAGTATCGAGCTGGCTGAGCACCAGCACTACTGCACTCTGCTTCCTGGCTGTGGACACAGTAGACCAGCTTTGTCTCTCTCCTGCTGCCATGCCTCCCCTGACATGATGTGCTGGTCTGTGCACCTGTGAGCCTAAATAAACCTCTCCTTCAGCTGAGGGTCGGGCACAGAGTACAAGGCGGGAAATCGTCTATTTCCAACATCACTGAAAGCCAACACCTTCGCTTTTCCTCCAGTTCTTATAATATGGTGTCATCGCCATTGCCTTACCAGACACCCATGAAGCCCTAACAACCATTAGCGGTAGACCAACCCCCGCCCGGATCTGACCTGACTGCCTGGTTAGCCGTCGCTATTGCTTATGACACACAGCAAGGCCATGGTGGTCGCATTAAATGAGAAAGTACAGTTTTGTGGTTTTTATCAAAGAAAGCGAAAGATGAAGGCTTCAAGCTGGTGACAATCTCAGATTTCAACCTTCTATTCCACCTGGAAGCCATACTTTGCAGAGTGGGTTCATATGCCAGTAATCGTAGTTTTCAAATTGCCACCTTTTGTAATTAGCAGCCACCACCTAAAAATCAAGCTCGCTAGTGGTAGGGTTTGATGGGTGGGGCAGGTGCCACCAACAACTGTCACATTCATGTGGCTGACAGCTGCAGCTTGAGACAGAGCAGGGGTCCAGCTCCATTTTGGAGGGGAGTCTAAGACCAATACTAGCCAGGCCGTACCTGTCTGGACCAGGGCTTGTTCCAGAGTGGAGGTTTACAAAGAAGAAAGTTCTAAGCAAGAAATGGGAGACGTGAGCCAGGTGTGGTAGTACAGGCCTTTAATTTCAGCACTCGGCAGGCAAGAGTGGGCAGATCTCTATGAGTCTGAGTCTTGTCTGGTCTACACAGTGAGTTGTAGGCCAGCTAAGGGCCACATAGTATCTCAAAAAGAAAAAAAGTAGAGAAAGAAGAAAATAAAGATGTAAGAGGTGGTTGGCGGTGCTGGGCATGGCGTGACAGTGTTTGTTAACGCACATGGCATAGGGTCCCAGCTTCAGCAACAATATGCTTTTACTCTGCAGCCCTAAGAGTTGTGAAATGCCATGCTCAGACCTCTGCTGCAGCAAGCACAGTGAGCCTCGGCTTGGAAAACGGCGACAACAGGGGTCAAGCTGGGAAGGTAATAGAGACCAAGAGAAGTCACCACAAAGTTCTCCCTTTTACACACACACACACACACACACACACACACACACACACACACACACAATCTCCTTATATTGAACTGGCATACACATAGAATCTAAAGCAGTTAACAGCTTTGGCATAGTAACCTTTTGACAATGGCACAATGACAGCGACCTCCCATGCCCTTAGATTACAGTGGACAGTTTCCAGGCACTCATATGGGGTCCCTCGATACGAAGGGGATGGCAGCATGTACTTGAGTCCTTTAGAGAAACAGGTGATGTTTTTCTTTCTGTCTTTGGTTCATCATCCTCACTAGGGCAAGGTCCAGGTCAGCTTCTGTGAGCTTCAGATTGAGACAATGGTCATCAGCATGGAGGGAAGTCTGTGCACCCCCACCCCCACAGCCCCACAGATGCCCTGGAAGGCCTGTGGACCATCCATCAGGAGTCAGGACATTCGCTGCTCTAGAGTGAATGCTTCTTCTTGTCATAGACGTGTCTGAATCAGGGGAAGGCAATGTGTGGCAAATGATCAGGGATGTTGGGAATGACAGTGTTAAGTGGGCAGGATCCCCTGACTAGCTGCGAAGGGAAGCTGGCCTCTATTTCTCTGGATCCACTTCCTCCTTGGTGTTCTTTTTCCTTTTCTGTGGAGAGCAGCAAGGATATTCCTACTGCCCTGAAGGCTGTGACACCCTGTTTCTCGGCAAGGAAGGGAGTGTGTAGCAGTAACCTACTATGTGAGCACAGCAAAGGGTTCATAGATGCAAACCCTCTAGACCTCAGCAGAGGAAAGCATCTGTCACGGCGAGCACCATCCTGGACAGCTGAACACCAATCATCTGATCTCAGGTGCTTTTATCGATACAGAAGCTCCTCAGGAGTTCTCTTGATACAAAAACTCTGCCCTCTCATCCAAAGGCCTATTTGCACAATGAAGGAAACCTGTAGCCTAGTCTCATCCCACAATCCTTTAGCAGCCAAAATTTGTCACCTTTAAGGAAGGGAGCTCAAGGCTCAAGAGGATCCCACAACCCTTTAATGGCCGAGCTATGTCACCTTTACGGTGGGGGAACTCAAGGCCTAGGGGAAATGTTCTCTCCTTGTTGCCCCAGACTGTGGGAGAGAGGGACCACAAGAATTCCTCCACGGCAACTTTGCTCTTCCACAGTCTCTCTGCCAGAGAGCAGTGAGCAGGTGCAGATCATGAGCAAGCTAACATCTTTTACATACAGCCAACTCCCGCAGAGAGTAAAAACTCCCAAGGCTTAGGCAGGCAGCCCTTCCCCCAACAGTGAACAAAGCAATCATTATAAACATAACTAGAAATAAACTTCTGCAACAGGAATGGAGTGCTCACATTGGATGATTTAGTCCTCACCACAGCTCTTCAAAATCACTATTGTTCTCTCCATTTTACAGGTGGAAAAACCCAGCTCGGAAGGGGTGACCCTGTGTGTCCAAGGTCACACACCTATGTTAGACCGGAGCACAGCTGCACCCTCCAGTGAGCTGGAATGGTCCTGGCTTCTGTGGAAATATACCTAGAAGCTTTGATACAGTTCCGCTGGACCACAGCTGAGGGTCGAGCACAGAGAACAAGGCAGGAGAATGTCTATTTACAAGACCACCAAAAACGGACAAGTTTATTTTCCCTCCAGTTCTTATAATATGGTGCCATCAGCATTGCCACCTGCCTTGCCAGACAGCCACGAAGACCTAACGGCCATTAGCGGTAGACCGACCCCTGCCCGGATCTGAGCTGACTGCCTGGTTAGGCATCTCTATGGCTTGTGACACACAGCACCACCCATCATGTCTAATCGGGCTCCCTCTCATCCCCGAAGTGCATGGCCTGGGGCCCCCTCAGAGTCTTCAGGGCGGAGATGGATAAGAACTAGGAGAGGGTTCTGGCTGGCATGCCTCCTGCTTGGATTTATTTCCATCCCCATTAAGTCCCACTTTGGATTATTTCTACATATAATTTTATACAGAGTTTATACAAGACACACTGCAAGTTGATCATCCCTAATTCAAAAATTAGAAGTCTGACATCCAAAACTTTTTGAATGCCAACATGATGCCACCAATGAAGAGTCCACACAATGAAAAGGCTTCATTCACAAAACTATTAAAAGTACTCTGTGAAATTACCTTTGGGTTATGTAAATGAGATACATGCAAAACAAACAAGTTTCAGTATTAGGGTTGGGTCTAACTACCAAGATATTTCAACATCAGAAATATCACCAAATCTGAAAAGCTCTGAAACCTGACATCATTCTGGTTCTGAGCATTTTGGATGAAGGGTAGCCTGTAATCCTCACAGGCTCCTGTAATCCTCCTGTAATCTTGTAATCCTGGAGATGACGAGGCAGGGGCAGGGGTTGGAAGACTGGGTGCTCAGAGCTTCGGCTGCCCACACTCCCTCGGGGTATTCCCCCACAATTCCTCCATGTGGCAGGAATCACATCGCAGCAATAGGAGTGTTCTGAAGGACACACACAGTTAGCTTTGGAGCAGGAAGTCACTAGGTGGACAAAGTCACAAAGGCTTTGGCCACTCTCCCCCGAGGTAGCTTTGTTCCCACATAAGGTTAAGAACCAGCATGGAGTCAGCTCGGCTCCACAGATTGGATTATCATGATTTTTCTTAAATGACAGAATGGGACAACCAGCTCAATCTGTCCTTATGCCCTAAAACCATGTCAGCTGTCAACTAGAGCAAATTACAAACACAAGGGACACATGAGACAATCACAGGTGCCATCTCTTCAGTGTCGATCACCACAGAGGGGTTGTCTTCTCTGCAGTGTTGGAACAATTTCCCCTTGCTCTCAACAACACCGGTTGACAAAAGACTTCAAGAAATCCATCTAAACCACAAATGAGGTGATGGAGGTGCAGTCAATATGGGGTGGGGGTGGGGGTTGGCTCTAGTCCTCTTTCTAGAACAAAATGGTGGACATTACACAAAAACATTTTTAAGGTCTCCGAGGATAGGGGAGATAGTGCACAGGGCAAGTGCTTGCCTCCCAAGCCCAAGGACCTGAATCCGATTCCCAGAATTCATGTTAAAATAAATGGACATGGTGGTGTACACTTGTAGCCTAGCTGGGGGGACACAAATAAGTGGATTTCTGGGGCTCACTGGGCAGCTAGCCTACCCTAATTAGCAAGTTCCAGACTGGTGAGAAGATCCTGTCTCAAAAATCAGTGTATAGTGCCAGATGGTATGAGCCTATGCTCTGACCTCCACAAGCACACGCACACAATGCATACACACCTGCACACATGTATGCACTCCTGAATATACATGTACACACACACACACACACACACATACACACACAGAGGAGCCCAACTATGTGAAATAGCACTAGATGATTAATAAGTGATTGATTAATTAATTAACATAACTGCCCATGTCAACAGATGACCTAATGAGATTCAGTTGTTAAGACTATTAGACTTTCAGGCTGGCCAAAATGGACAGGTGAGAAAATCCACAGGGTCTCATCCACAACCGCTGTATAAGCCACACAGATTCAGGGCTATGCAGGGGGAGTGGTTCTTTGTGAGTTCTTGAGCAAATGACACAGGGAAAATGCACAGGAACATTGGCCTAATATACTTTAACTGTAATTAGGATACAGCCCATTTCTATTTCTTCCTGATGCTGTGGTTAACAAAGAAAATGGACTTTTCCCTCACTCTGGGGAGTCAATCTTCCCTGAGTTTTGTTAAAGGTGGCTTTCATTTTTTGAGTGCACCCTAAGCACAAGGATAAGGAGACCCTTGACATAATCAGGGGTTTTACCACATGACTCACTTGGGCTGCAGTTCCAGACACAAAACATCCTGAGGACTGGGATGTCACAGAAGAGCCTATCCCTCCAGTCACCTCCTGCTACAGAAGTTTATTTTTAGTTACGTATAAAAGAGTTGTTTTGTGCACTGCTGGGCGAGGGGCTGCCTAGGTCTTGGAGTTTTGTATTGTCTGCAGTGTTGGATTTATGCGGGGGATGTTTGATTGCTCAGAATCTGCACGTGCTATCAGTAGAACACCTGAGGAGTTCTGTATCAATAAAAACACCTGAGCTCAGACGCTCGGGGTTCCACTGTCCAGTATCAGGGTGGCCATGATGGTGGTTCCCTCTGCTGAAGTCTGGCAGAGTTTGCACCTGTGAAAACACCTCCCTGTCTTTTTGGATAAGCAATGCACTGCTACAACCTCCCTCCAGGTGGGTACGTGTCCAGTCTTCCCAGCGCAGCTCAGTCCCGGGTACAGAGCTGGTGCTGGGTGTGGCCAGTCCCTCTGCACTGGGAAGAGACTGATCCATTACAGCTGTCCACACTCCATTCTGCACAGCAGAGCTCTGTGTGCATGAGAGAGAGAGAGAGGCCAGTAACCACCCTGCCCAGAGTGTGGCCAACCCTGAGCTAGACTGTAAGTTAGCAAGAACCGACTTCTTTTCTTTTACATTTTTTTTTAAAGTAAGTTTTCATAAAGTAGCTCAGGCTGACCTGGATCTCACTATGTGACCCAGACTGGCCTCTAATTTATGGCAATTCTCCTGCAGCAGCCTCCACGATGCTGAGATGATAGAAGTGAGCCACCCGGCTAGGCCAACAGGAACCACACCCATGAGAGGCCACACTTGGCTGTGGGCTTCTCACTTCCAGGTTTGCCCCCTTGCTCTCATGTAGTGGTCTGGGGCATGGTGTGGCTTGCCATGGTCGCCTGTTTCACAGTGGTACCAGTGTCTGTACCCTGTCCAGGTTTGTCCCTTCTCTTGCCAAGTAAGTTTGAAGCCACAAGGAGACGGGGGGCGGGGGGCAGACTTTCCCTATCTGGGCAGACCCAGTGATGTCCCCGGTGCTCCCCACCGAAGTGGGAGAATACAGGATATGTGGACACGTTATCCTGCCCTGTATCAGACTGCTGTTACGCACAGCTCAGAACACACTCCAGGGAGGTGAGACAGAGAAAACAAGCTAGAAAAACTCAGACAACTGGTTCTGAAATCATGGACAGAGGCCAAACCCACCCAAAGAAGCTTGGCGCCAGGGACACTTTGAATAGAGTTTGACAAGACCTAAACAGACAAAAACTATACAAAACATCGACACAAATGGTCTACGGAACTATTTTGAACCACAGTTCCGCACACAGCCCACCATGATGGAGAAGATACGGTGGTGAGAAGGGGCTCCAGGTGCGGCAGTAGGAACAGAGGTGGCTGGGCACACGGAAGCCACAGGCAGGCCCCAAAGATGGTGCTGGTGCTGGGCTCGCTTCCTTAGTTTCTTCTTTTTATTTAGTCCAAGATGCCAGCCCATAATACGTCTCATTCACATTCAAGGCTAAACTGCCTCAGTTAAGCGTCTCTGGAAACATCCTTACAGACATGACCAGACGTGGGTCCTCAAGGAATTCTAAATGGAGCTGACAATGAGAATTTACCCTCACAGGAAGGCCGCGGGTGAGTAATGAAGCCTACTGAGTGAGTGTTATTCACACAGCAAGCTGGCGGTACTGGCTGAGACCCCAAAGGTGCTTTGAAGATGCAGTAGGAAAAGTTTGCAAACTCAGCAGTTTTCCTCACAGTCTTTGGTTCCTTTGTGCCCGTGTAGGGCGCCAGTGCTCAGGGACAAAGCGATGACTAGGAAAGATCCCCAGCTCCCAAACCCTCCTCTCTGGGAACTGAATGCATCCGATTCTGGAAACACAGGACGTGGTAGACACTAAACTGAAGCCACTTGACTTCAGGGACTGGGTCGGGTGAAGGAGTATGAAGGTGTGGAGGGGGTGAGGACAGCCGATGGAGAATGTGTCGGGAGGAGAGGCTGGGGAAGAGGGCTGTAGGGGGGCAGCTTAGGCTTACTTACGGATGGCACTGAGGCTCAGCGGGATTTGCGGACGAATACTGGTTTCCAAAGGAGAGTGTGTTCCAGAGGAGAACTTCGTATTTAGGATCTCAGATTTGACTCTGATCAGTCCACATAGTTGGTTTTATTTTGTTTGTTTGTTTGTTTCTGGATTCTTTTCTACTCTTTATGGAGTCCTGAGAAACCCCCCATAGGCTAAAAAATCCTAAGAATACCTACCCTGCCCATCATGCTAGCCTAGCCTGGTCCACCTAAATAAGGCCGGAAACACGTCTATTTGCCTATTCAGTCAGGAAAAATTACCCAGGACAAAGCCCATCTTACGATTAAGAGTTGATCATCTCATAGACTTGACCCCATTATCTTGTGGCTGTCTGTCTAGGTCCCGATCTTAAGATTCCTTAGTTTTCAGTGTTGGAGATGAAGTCCAGGGCTTTGTGCATTCCAAACAAGCATTCCACGACTGAGTTGTGTCCTCAGCCCAAGGTTTTATCTTTATTATTATTAATTTTGTGTCTGTGCACCACACGTGTGCAGTACCCATGGAGGCCAGAAGAGGGAGATAGATATCCCAGGACCAGAGTTAATGAAGATAGCCACTATGTGGGTGCTGGGAATTGAACCCAGGTCTTCTGAAAGAGCAGCCAGTGCTTGCCATTTCTCTAGGCCTTATTTGACTTTTCATGGTGTGAGAGCACACACATATAAATACTCACTTTTTTCATCTTCATTATAATATTGATAAATTCCACGAGATAGCCAGCACTCTTGTTAAAAAAAATAAGCCTTGGGCGGAATAATTTTGCTCAATTTCTGGCTAAGGAACTGTTCTGAACACGTTCAAGGTAGACTAGATTTAGATATGATATACATGTTCAAGGTAGGCTAAGTCCAGTTGTGGTCTACAGTAGATTCCATATATTAAATGCATTGCCCGTGTTAAACTTACTGTGGGCTTATTGAGGTTTGGGTCATCGCAGGCCCAGGAGCATCTGTCTTCAACTGGAATGCTACCCGGTTGCGTTCGATTAGAAGTGCAGTGCATGCTCCAGAAAGCCCTTAAGAAACAGCCTGCTACATCTGGGTCACAAACCACCACTGTGCCTGGGCATTCTACCAACTGATACTCCCACCCAAGCAACAGTGTCATTGAAGTCTCCATTCTGGGCTCTAGAGGGATGCAGACAAGCCAGTACCTACCGACACAGTGAAACTGTCTCTACACATGATAACTCTCTTGTGTAAGTCAGAGTTCATCCCTACGCAAATAGTCGCCTTTGAAACATAGATGTCAGATATCAGAAATAAAGGAAATGTGTAACAGCGGACTAAGTCGTCCAGTGAGAAGAACATTCGGTTCATGCTTCCATCCCTTTGTTTATTGAAAACCTGCAGGAGCATAGAGGGTTTACTGCTCCTAAGAAGCCATCTGCTGTGGTTTGAATGAAAATGGCCCCCATTGGCTCACAGAGAGTCACACTATTAGGAGGTGTGGCCTCACTGGAGAAAGTAGCTTTGAGGGCTTGGAGGTTTCAGATGTTCAAGCCAGACCTAGTGGTACTCTCTCTTCCTGATGCCTGCTGCTTCACTCCCTCTCCAGAACCATGTCTGCATGCCTGCTGCCATGCTGACAATGGACTAGCCCTCTGAACTGTAAGCCAGCCTCAGTTAAATGCTTTCCTTTACAAGGGTGTCTCTTCACAGCAACAAAACTCCAAGACACGGCCATCACCTCCTCCAGAAAGCCCTCCAAGGCCTCTTCTGAGCAAGCCTGGCTCAGGACATACCCCCCTCCACGAGATTCTCCCACATCCTTCCCTGAAGGGTTCCTTTCTTTTCCCAGCTGCCTCTTCCTCTAGCTTCCTCTAGGTACATGTGGGTCCCGACTGTTCATAAACCAACACTTGCCCCAGGTCCTGCTTTCTCTCCTGACCTAACCTCCTCTTTCACCTCCCTAGCTCCCAGGCTCGGTAATGCTAGCTCACACTCCATTTGAAGACATTTCCCAGTTTCAGGTTCTCCCTTCTTTCCACCTTCTTGTCATGTTCCTCTAAGTCAGCAGTTTGCAACCCCTTTGTGGGGGGGGATGACAGGGGTCGCCTAAGACCATCTGTAAAACAGGTATTCACATTACAATTCATAACAGTAGCAAAATCACAGTTATGAAGTAGCAAGGAAAATAATTTTATGGCTGGGGGGAACTGTATTAAAAGTTCACAGCATTAGGAAGGTAGAGAACCACTGCTCTAAGTCCTAAAGCATCCCGGAAAGGATGAGTCAAACCCCTCCCCCGCCATCCGGAGACAATCACTCTGTACCTGGAAAAATATCAAAATCTCCGTGTGTGGCAATTGTTCAGCACACACGGCCCTAATCCTAATAAAAGGATCAACATTTTCTAACAGGAAGGGAAAATAATAATTGCTTAGGCCCCCACGCTACTCTGAACAGAGATATAAACATTGTTATTATGACTTCAGTCCTCTGGTTGCCAAACATATTGTAGCTTTAAATCTTAGGAAAGTGTTCATTGATTTTAACCTCCACACCTTGCTGTCGAAACGCCGAAAGTATGTATAAGTGGCAGCAACAGTGGGGTGGCTCTTCATCACTACAGAACACGTTAGAACGCAAAGGAGAGAATCCCATCTTGCCAGCACCACAAGCCGAGCGAGAGTAACTGCTAATACAAACAGAACGGGTCACTGTCACTGCAACCAGTCACTCTGGCCAGTCCCCTGTTGGAACTTGGAAGTGTTTCAGCTGATGAACAGGCCCTGACACAGAAACCTCTGAACACAGGCTAATTGCCCGGTGGAGCAGGGTCTTCTGTTGGTTAAGTTAACTATTACCGAAAACACAAGAAAGACCTCAAACTGTGTGCCATACGACAAAATTAAACAAGCGGCTCCCGCCTCCCTCTCAGAGTACGGCCGAAGAAAGCCGGATGGGGTCCAATGAAAAAGCAACAAATACTCATGTTGATTAATGCTTACAGGGGTTTCTTCCCTTTCTGTGTCATAACATTTCATTCAATGGCTCAAGCAAAGTGTTTATATAACATTAAAAAAAAAAAAACTTCTAGTAAGCTTAAGAAACTTCAGATGTGTCATGGGGAAAAATCAGGTCACTCCAAACAATTATAAGGAACCTTCAAACCACTGGGCAGACAGAACTCTGGGCAGTTCCATGGAATGTTCCCAACATGAAGTTGTGCCGAGGGAACATTTTATCTCTTTTCATCAAAAACATTTCTACCATAATTTTTTTTCTACTTCTAAATTTTATTTAAAAATGTGTGTGTGTGTGTATGTGTGTGTGTATGTGTGTGTGTGTATGCGTGTGTGTATGTGTGTGTGTATGCGTGTGTGTATGTGTGTGTATGCGTGTGTGTGTGTGTATGTGTGTGTGTATGTGTGTGTGTGTGTGTGTGTGTGTATGCGTGTGTGTATGTGTGTGTGTGTATGTGTGTGTGTGTGTGTATGTGTGTGTGTGTATGCGTGTGTGTATGTGTGTGTGTATGCGTGTGTGTATGTGTGTGTGTATGCGTGTGTGTATGTGTGTGTATGCGTGTGTGTGTGTGTATGTGTGTGTGTGTATGTGTGTGTGTGTATGTGTGTGTGTGCGCATGTGTGTATGTGTGTGTGTATGCGTGTGTGTGTATGTCTGTGTGTGTATGTGTGTATGTGTGTGTATGTGTGTGTATGTCTGTGTGTGTATGTGTGTATGTGTGTGTATGTGTGTGTGTGTATGTGTGTGTGTGTATGCGTGTGTGTGTGTGTGTGTATGTGTGTATGTGTATGTATGTGTTCCTGTCAAGGTTGAGCTAGGATCTCTCACTGAACCTAGAGCAGTGGTTCTCAACCTCCCTAATGCTGCCACCCTTTAATACAGTCCCTCATGTTGTGGTGACCCCTAACCATAAAATTATTTTCATTGCTACATCATAACTGTAATTTTGCTACTGTTATGAATCATAATGTAAATACCTGATATGTAGATGGTCTTAGGTGGCCCTCCCCAAAAGGGGTCACAGTCCGCAGGTTGAGAACCACTGACCTAGAGTTTGTTGATTGAGTTAGATTGGCTGGCCAGCAATCTCCAGGGACCCTCCCTCTGCCTCCCTGGTGCTGGGATTGCAAGCAAAGGCTGGCGGCCCTCACACTTGGCAGCAATCACTCTCCCTCTGAGCTATCTCGCCAGCCCCATGAGTAGAATTTTCTTAACTCAAGCGATTATAGCTCATTGATAATGTTAGTAGTGTTGTGAAAACACGTACAGCAGGCCAGGGATATAGCTCAGTGGTAGAGTGTTTAGCTAGCTTGTGTGAGGCCCTGGGCTTAATCCCCAGTATTAAATAGGAAAGAGATGTAGCTGTACGAATGGACTGCTTACTCACTAATTTAATTTTCCGAATTGGAATTTAAACACTATTGTAATTCCCAGACCAAAGGGAATTAAACATATCTAAGACGTTACCTCTCACAGATTTTATGAATGACCAGCTGAGTTAGGTTCTAAAAATCTAATGAATCTCTCTGTAGGGAAACTAACTTACATATTTGTAGGAAAATGTCTTAAAGAAGTCAGATGAGACTGTCATCATGCTAAAATGTCCAAACTGGAAAATTTTATTTTCTGAGCACCATTCATCAGGTAATTCAGTACTGTGGTTACGAGTGTCATTTGAGGTGGATACTTACTCTGCAGCTATACAGGCCTCTAACTTCTCATTTTCCCGTCCCCACCTCCCAAATTCTAGGACTATCGGTGTGCACAACCACAGAGCTGATTTATACTATTTTAACTAATGTGCTGGCGCTTCTTGGGTAACTCGATATTACTCTGTCCTAGCCTGTGAAATGAGGGTGAAGATGCATGCTTAAGAAGACTTCTGAGATTAAGTGAATTAGTACTTGTAATATATATCTTCAAATTTTAGCAGCTTAAGTTACTTCTACACTCTACAGCAGATGGGTGTCAATACCTTCACAGTGGGTACTGAAGCCACTGACATTACCAAGCCTTAAAGATGCTGCTTCTTTTCCTTACGTGTGCACATGTGCACACACTCACCATGTGCTGTAACTTTCGTAGTCTGGGATGTGACAGCACAACTGGCATCCGTTCCTTTTCTGTCCCCTACAGGTTCGGGGACAGAAGAGTCTCTTAGCATAGATTTTAGCAGCCATAACACAGAATTTTTCTTTCCTCATTAGGTTGAGAACTGTCACCTTTTCACTTCAGGGAAATGCTTTGCAAGCTTTTCTTTGACAAAGCCAAGTTGCCAGCATCACTGGCCTCGTGCTGTGGGGTCATTATCAAGTAAAACGGGGGTTAACTGAGCACAAGCATTATGAGACCGTGACGGTAGATATAATGGCCGAGTGGGCGAAATGATGATGGCCTACCAAGCTTTCCATGACATATTTTACGGCACAGTTGGCCATGAGCAACTGGGCCACACAGGGTGACGCTACAGATGGGGAGGGTAGTGCACATACAGTCTTATGTGGAGCTATCTACAGAATGTCCTCTCTGCTTGGAATGCATCCTGCCTGCACGGATTTCTCCCGCACACTTTATACATACCCCCTCTGCACATACTGATTTTTCTTTTAAGCATACAGAAAAATAGATATCTGCTATTCTAAATCTTTTCAAAGATGGTGACACCATCCCCATTAAAAAATAATTTAAAAACTCTTGGGTGAGATCAGGAAACATGAGGAGGAAAGATTCCCATGCTCCAGAAGAGGCAGGAACTCAGCAGTGATCCCCTGTGGGCTCAGAGGTGCTCCAAGGTAGGGCTAAGATGGTTCTGTCTACAGTGCTTTGGTCACAGGGGTATTCTGAACATACGGTCCAAAAGGCTGGAGATGTAACCACATTGTTTAAAGTAAGAGTTGAGAAACATCTATGGATTATTCAACATGGTTTCTGACCCCAGCTGTAAAAATCAGCTTTCCTGCTGACCTGATTATGCAGTTCAGTGTCTGATAGATTTTCCTTCCACTCTCTGGCTAGAACCGTCAGACACTGAGCTTTTTAAGGCTAGGGGTCAGTATGGAATAAATAACATTTGTCCACGGGAGAGAAGACAATACTGTCAACTATGGCTAATTTTCTTTTCTAACTCCAGTGCAATTTCACAAATTCTTGCACAATATACAAAGTTATACACAGAATAATATATATATATTATATAGAACATATGGAATAATATACAAAGTTACTTAAAATATCTTTTTTTCTACAGAAAGATCATTCCATATATCCAAGGACCCAAAAGAGAACACGTTCAAGCTCAGATTCTTTGCTCAGCTTCATTCTGGAAAGCTCCACTTTCCCACGTGCCAGACTTCCTTCTCATTCTCCAAGCTGAGTACCGAGAAACCTGCGCACACCTACCACACATCCTGCTTCACATCCTCGTCAGCTCCAAAGCCACAGACAGTCTAGAAACTATCAGCAAAGGCCCCTTCTTGTCACTGGGATGTGTCATTGCTTTGGGGTTCTTTGGTTTTGAACTGGCTGTGTTATCAGTTCACTGGACATGTCACTGAGAATGCCAGTTTCAACTGGAAAGATGCCAGTGTGAATAGTGTATGCGTAGGAATCCTTTCGGCAGTGGGTCTTTTAGTTGCTGAAGAGCATTTTGACAAAGGTTTGCTGCAGAGGCCTGGCAAAACCTACAGAGTTATGGAACATCCCAGGATCATTAGGACTTAGCCCAGCATTATATCAGGAGCAAAACTCACACTTTCTCATTGAAATACTTCTTTTAAAACCACCACCAGCAGCAACAAGACTGTATTTATAGAAAAAATATTTAAAATACTTAAGTACTTTTGTTTGTTTGCATTCTTTAAAGTAATCTTATTTGGGGGGGGGGGAAACTAACCAATATCCTGCAAGCATTAGAAATTAATGTCAGATCTTCATTCGCAAAATAAGCATTATCTTTATGTCTGTACCAATTACATCTTTGTTGAATTCATATTCTGCACATACATACTCCACACACTCCAGCTACCAGGGGATGCCATGCTCGGTCACTGAGAGGACCCATCATCCGGAGCGTAGACAGACATATACCAAACAAACAGAACTGTCCAAGAGTTCCCGCGCAGTAATCATGACAATGATGTCCTATTGGTTTTGGGAACTGAAACAGTATAGGAGAGCTGAGCTGATCATTATTAGTTGACTTTAACTTCAAGACTGAACCTCTGCAGACGAGCATGCCAGTTCTCATCGGTACTGGCTGGCTTGTAGCATAATGCACACAGCCGCTCGTATTAGTGTCAGGAAAAAACCTGGTAGCAAAGGACTCACCATCTGCATCCTCCCTCATATCTCAGATTCCCAGACAAATCAGAACAGCCAGCGGGGGGGACCTGTCTACTGCTCTCCTGCACCCCCCTTCCCAACCACATAATGCAGCCACAAAATGCTGCCATTTTCTCCAGAGATGCTCATTTCCCTTTTACTATCTGCAGGATGCCGGGCTTGTTCCTGAAAACATAATGTGTCCAGTTGGCAGTGGCAGAACGCTTTCTCCCTGGGCTGAATGCCTTTTAACTTCGAAGCACAGCTTATAATACGCTTTTTCTTTCATTACAAATATCTGAGGCAGGTTCCTGTCACCATGGTGACTTAGGGATGGAACGAGAGGCCTCACACATGCAAAGCACGTGATCTACCACTGATTTACTCTCCCAGCTTTCCATACTGTTTTTTTTTTTAAGCTTTCTAATCAATAAGGACATAACTTAGCTAGGATCAATATCACTAGGATATAGCTAGGATCAATGTGACCATCCCATGACTACTTCCTAATTATGGATACTGTTATAGTATGTCACACTATAGAGTATTTTTTCCTTCGTTCCCTTCTTTTGATCACTAGTGAAATAAAGGTCGCCACTTTGCCCAAGATCTTGCTTGTCTCCCCCCTCCCCCCACCCTGCATGCTTCCAAGAGGCTGGAAGGAGTCTGTTTCACAGGTTTCTCAAGTTCTCACCATCCTGTCCTTCCAGAGGACATGGAGGGGGAGAGGGGAGAGCCTAACTTTTACAGGCAGGGTTTCATATTTTGAGAGTATGACACACTAATGGTCAAAAGAAGGGAATGAAGGAAAAGGAGTCTATCTATAGTTTCCTCATTAAGCAAAAGTTACTGAATTTTCTTGGACTTGGAAGGTAAGACATGAAAAAGGAATCAGGTAGCCAAGAAAATTCGCATTCGGGACATTCTTTCCTACAAGATCGAGGCCCCCATTGGTAGATGCTAGTTTGTGAAATTAAAAAAATGTCTAGAGGAGGCCCATGCTGTCAGGTAACTAATGACTCCAGATGTACGTATATGCCAAAGAATGGTGGGGCTTTTTCTCCCATACGTAACCAGCGCAGCCACAGGACTAACTCACATCCGCCAGCTTTCCTCACCACCCAACTGCTCTGTCCAAGGACAGCCCATCAACGAGTAAATCAGCCATTAACCGATAGCACGTGTGCTACTTGGTGGGCCTTTACCCCGTTCATCAGTGTAAGTCTTCATAACTAATTAGTGTTTCTCGCCGAGGGTAAAGAGCACTGAGCAACAGGTAAAGTGGATGAAACTGGCCAGTGTGTTGAAAGCCTCAGAGCAGATCACCGCACAGCGCCCTCGCCCGCATTGCTCCACGCCTCCCACACATCTGTCTAGTGTTTCTTTACACTTTCCCTGCCCAACATCTGCCAGAAGCTGGTGTGCCATCTCCCATTACAGATGAAAAATGCAACTGCCAAATTCCTCCTGTGACAGTGGGGCTTTTGCGGCCACCCACAATGGGAACGGTTCTCGGTGCCTCTTCCCTGACTGTGATCAGATAGCCCACCAAATGCTGGAATTCTAGAACCTGCCTGTGGGATCATCTCCCCCACTTTAAAGGGCTTTGAGGCTTCTGTAGCAAAATGCCACAAACTGGGTGGCTTGAATACCATATGCTTCCTGTTTCTGTAGTTTGATGGAGGTGCTGGCAAGGTGGCTTCCTCCCCCAGTCTGTGTCAGCACCTTACTCCAGTGGCTTCTTGGCAGTCCTTGGTGTTCCTTGGAGGAAGCGTCCCCTAGGTTCCTGCCATTACCTCCACGGAGCATTCTGTCTGTGCGCCTGTGTCTAAATTTCCACCGTATAAGACAGTCATATTGGATTAGGGCCCATCCTAACAACCTCATGTTAGTTATATCTGAAACAATCCTATTCCCAAACAAGGTCATACTATGAGATACACAGGGTTAGAATCTCAACCAAAAAATAAATAGAGTGTAGGTTCAATTTAACTTATAACCCATTTCAACTTACAATCCCAATCATAGACACACACACACACACACACACACACACACACACACACACACACACACAGAGACAGAGAGACAGAGAGAGACAGAGACAGAAACAGAGACAGAGAGGGAGGTCCCTACTTACTACTGTTCAACTTTACAATGGCTAGAAAACATATACATATGACCATTCTGGGTTTTTTTCCCTCTCAGTGCAGTTTTGTGTCAATGGTTTTGCCCAATTGTAGACTATAGGAATGGTCTGAACACAGTCAAGGCGGGGCGACTGAGCTGAAATGTTCAGTAGGTTCTTCTAATAAAACACTTTCACTGTCCACTGACGGTATTCCCAATTCACGATGGGTTTCCTAGGATGGGCAACACCATCGTGAGGTGAGGAGCACCCACAGCATCTGCTTCCCCACACACTGCATCAGTTACTTTGTGCACCACTCTAACAAAACACCCGACAAAAAACATCTAAAGGATGGGAGGGTTATCATGGCTCACAGTTTGGGGGGTAAAGTCCACCACAGTGGGAGGTGTGGCGGTGGGAATACGAGGCATCTGGTCATTACATCCACAGCCAGAAGACAGATGAAGGCTGACGGTAAACCACTTTCTCCTTCCTTCCTTTATATTTGGTTCTGGACCCCAGCCCGTTGGATGATGCTACCCACATTCAGGATGGGTCTTCTCTCTTCAGTGAAAACTACCTGAAACACGCTGTACAGACCTGTCTAGAAGTGTGTCTCCTAGGTGACTCTAAATCTAGTCAGGCTAGACAAGGAAGACTAACTACCACGCATGCATAGCTATGATAAAATTTAATTTATAAATTTAATATATTGCAATAAAGTTCTATGGGTGTGGTTTGGCTGAATTATGCTGATTGAGGTAGACAGCAAAGCTTCATATGGCTGGGTGGTGGGGAGAGGACTATTGTAGCTCCATTCTTTGAATGATCTCCCACTTCCCAAACTATATCGAGGCTAACCAGGAAGACCTGTGGTTCTTACTACATGCTGCCTTACATTCCACATCCAGGAGAGCAAAGGACATCGGCCTTACGGTAGACATCCCAGAGCCATGCCAAGTACAGCTTCTTCTAGCTGATCTAAAATTTCTGCTTATGAGTGTCAACATGCTTTCCTTAGCCCAAGTGACTCCGAAGATTCGTTACTAAAAGAAGAGGGTATTAATTGAGTTGAATGTGTTTGTGAATCACTGCACAGCACACAAGCCTTTTCTGAAAATGAAAAAGAAATGATGCCAATAGGTGTCGCTTCGATGATGGTGAGTAGGAAGTGGGGAAAAAAAAAAACATTTTGAGAAACACAGAGCCTTGCTTTTTAAGCACTTCTAACACTTCCGTGTGATGGAAGAGCTATGTTACATCCATGTTAGATGTGTAGTCTCTGCACCTATGCACAGCACTTTGCACGTGCACAGCATCTCACGAGCTTCATGTGCACATGAAGGCGTTTGATTATAGAAAACACCTTAGAGGAAGGGTAAGGTTGAGGGCTTCTGTCTGTGAGAACCTATGCGTCCGAAGAGCCTCTGATGAGGAGCCCATGAGAGGAACTGTGGCGACTGCCTTCTGGCATCAGGGACTTGACTCAGACACCTAGGAGCCTTGTCAAGGCGCTCACATCTAAGTCCACAGATCTACAAGTCAAGTCTCCTAATTTCTGAGTACATCCCCCTCCCTAAAATACGATGACGTCACATCCTCATTTTGCAAAGGTTATGTCTTTATTGAAGATCAGTAATTAAACTTCCCTAACAGTCTTAACAACCAAAAATTTGCACGAGTGTGTGTTTCAGGGATTTGGGGATACTTCTGCCTCCCATATTCATCAGTGGCCAATTATGATCCAGGAAAACAATGACGCCCAGTGTCTGAAGAAATCAAGTGGTGATCAGCTTTCAGTTTTGCTCATTATGAGCATCTTTTGAATGTTAGATACATATCAGACCCAGTACTCACACAGGTTTCTCTGACTTTTAAGAACTTGCTGGTGAGTTTTAGACTTTTTAGAAAAGGTATACCCTATAAAACTAAGGGGTTAGGATGAAGCTTAGTGGTGGTGCTCCTGTCCAGAATGAGTGCTCCCATGGACTTAATCCTAGCACCCAACACACAAAATAACAAAACCAAACTGAAACTCTTTGGATGCAAGAACTCAGTTTTTTAAAACCATTTTTCATTTCCACCGCATTTTTAAGAGCCTGAGTATATTTAAGCAGGGTAGAAATCTCATGAAAAGAAATGAATTCTTAAGTGGTTGGCTCTCATTGTTGGCCAAAGTAACCAAAGTATCTGAGATTACCATATTTTTTTTTCTAGCCCTTTGAGATAAAATGCTAATTAGAGGTCCCAGAAGACAATAGCATATCAAACTCTGCTTATAGACTCACCCAGGTGGACCTTAGCACTCACTAACATAATACAAATGTCTACAAATATCCTGTGAGCCACTGCAACCCAGCCAGGGTGGAATCCATTATCTTTCCTGTCAGATCTGAATTTCTGCCCCAAGAATCCATCCCACAGGTTGCAACCGTACTGCCAACACCACCAAGCCACAGGGTGGGATCATCAGCGACCTTCCCTTTCTCCATCTTGGATTTTCACACTGCTGCTGTTGCTGCCTACGTTTGATTTGTGTCCACCAGCACAACTAACCCCAGCAGGACCATCCCAGCTCAGATCTGCATCAATTCCTCTTGCTCTATTTCCATCCTCCTTGTGTCCCTCTCTGCCCGTAAGGCTATCTCTTGAATACCACAGTCACGGGAACTAAAGGAAGCACTGTTAGCTTCCTGCAAGTTCACCCCGCCCCTCTTTCTCTGCTGGGGGTGAGCAGCTTGGGTGGCTTCTATGGGTCAGCTCATCCCAGCAATTTGCGGGTCAATGAACACTTCCGAAGGCTCTTTGTGAGCATTTTGGTGCACATTTCTTCTGCTCACTTGGATTCTGTGTTTCCCATTATCTCTCCCAGTTGCATCAGTATGAATTTTCCAAGCTGTACCTCATTTTGTTATTTCCTGTCTATATTTTAATCTCCTTAAGGTATAATTATAATATTCCTGTCCTTCCAGATTCTTGAATTCTCCCCCATGATTCGGAATCATCTGCCAGCCTCATCAATGTGAAGTTTATTCCTCCTTTTGTGAAGCGAGATACATTGCACAAACCCCACAGCAACGAGCCGCAAGTGGTCCCTGCCTTTGAGGTTCCGTTTCATCTGCTGCCTTTCCAGTGCTTTCCGTCTATAACTCGTCTTCAAGCCAAACTGAGCTTATCTTCTAATCCAACAAAATTTTGCTGTTTAAAAAAAAAAAAAAAAGGCCTATACTTTACCAGTGCTGTGCTCAAATCTTCTCCATTGACTTAGTTATTCAAGTAAAAACTCACAGGCTCTAGTGTTAACCCTTTCTGACCCACACACTGTTTTTGTTCCAGTATAGTCTGATGGCATTAGCTATACCTATTATATATTGCATTATATATATATAGATATCCATATATATATATATTATAGATACAAATGTATCTATTATATATCCTCCAGTGCATATATATATATATATTATATAGATACAAATGTATCTATTATATATCCTCCAGTGCATATATATAAATATATATATATATATATATTACATAGATACAAATGTATCTATTATACATCCTCCAGTGCAACTAGCTCATAATAAAAAAGAACTTCTTTCTCCTTGTAAACAAGAGCCTAAGATCTTTACACTTCATTCATGATAAAGTATTGGGACTGGGTTAGGATGGGTAAGTACACAGTAAGTCTTCCTGGCACTCTCTAGCATCCCCAAGGTGACTTGGAACCTCTGGAGGCTGTAGCTGAGGGCTGATGTTCCAGCACGTGACTGGGGTCACACGGGAATCATACAGACGCCCAAGCAAACAGGTTTCTTCCCCTCTTCAAATGTACTGGGCCACTCTCTTCCCACTTCTCTTCAAGAAGTTCAAGAGAAAAGACCACCCCCCACTCCCCACCACTGCCGCCACCAATTTTACATGTCCAGGTGCATCCCAATCTCACCTTCTTCCCAACAAGGTAGGGAGGGTTTACTTTCACTAAGTCCCAGGTCAGCACTATCTTCAGACTTTGAGAATTTTACACGTTCACATTCCTTTTTACAAAGCAAATCCATATTCTGATACCCTGTGCAGCGCAGCTGGGGCAGATGCAGGCTTATCTTGCCACCTCATTAGAAGGAACAAACATGTATAAATCTTGTAGTACATCCAAAAAGTTGTCTGGCGGAAATAAGCCCTGGCGAGGGTCCAGGTGGCATGTGCCCTGATCCCAGCCACTTTGCCTGCAGTTCTACCATATGTAAATTGAGAAGCTGTTAGCAGACAGAAAACAGCTGAAAACTGAAGTGTTTGGGGTACACAGACACATCTGTAGGCCCTTCCTACCCGGGGCCCTCCCCTCCCTTCACCACAAATCCCTTCCTACTTCCTCCTCTGTATCCTCCCAGCCCACACGTACCCCACCCCCTTCTCTCTCCCATCACCACATACTTTTATCATCTGCTACTGGCTGAGTTCATGTCCCCAAGCCACAGTGGTAGACCTCAGAACGAGAGTACAGGATGTAACAGAATTCCCGAGCCCTACAACCTTCTTCGAGATTAAACTTTGGCAAATGCTGGCAGAAGAAGAGGAAAGAAAGAGAAAAGCAGGGACTGCTTAGCCAATAGAGGCTGGGGCAGAATTTGCATACTAGCAATTCTGGCATTATGGCCCAGAATTTGCATTCAGTGTCTCTATTTGTGAGAAATCTCTGGAATCTTAAGATTTAGATCCAGTCCAACATCTTTCTCTGGAGTCACCTTAAACTCTACAAAACTCTAAGAAGCCACCAAGAGAGTTACTACAGCCCAAGCAGGCTGAGCAGAAAGTAACAATACTACTAACACACCGATAACACCTCATGCATAAGGTGCAAACACGAGAGCTGTTGGGTGCAGTCTTGAATACTTTATACTTACATGAATCTATTTTCCACTATTCAAACACGGAATGACGCTCCAGCCTTCCTCTCGTAATGCAGGGACGTTATGGGCTCCGAAGGACGACGTACAGGAAACATTACCTAGACTCTGTCTTCCTGTCCTTGCCTTTCTAGACACACCTCAAACTACTCCTGCCCCTGGCACTCCACTAAAACTCCCTTCCCGTCTGTCAAGCCAGTCGAGGAGAGGGGTGCACCGCTACTGCTGCGTTAGCCGATGTACACACACACCCCTCACGCTGAACTCTGTCCCGCTTACCCCATTTCTCCCTACTGCTTTCTTTTACTTCACATCTGCTGGGCGCGTTACCCCGGTTCTGGGTTTATACACTCACATGCCGTGTTCGTTCGACCACTTTATGATAAACCTCGGCCTGTCTTTTGGCAGTCATCCAGACCACGGTCAAATTCAGCCCACTGCTCGTCTTCATAAATAACTTTATAAAGTTTTATTGGGACACGGGCTCGTGCACACACTTCCCATGGCTAAGACTTCACAGTGACAACAAAACCGTGGCCGCACAGACAGAAAGCCCTGAGTATCTATTACCACCAGCCCTTTGTAGGAAAAAGCTTGCCGGCTCTTGGTGCTGACACGCCTCCTGAGTCACGCCTGACTTTGTGCCTCCAGGTGATCTTGCAGGCCTCATGTCTCATGGGCGGCTCCAAAGTGGCGCGGACACTGCTCTCATGTCATATTTGACTTAGTGGAAGCAAGAAACTCACCAGGAACAGCAGCTTCATTCCAGACAGTCTTCTCTTACCACACACTTGTCAAGTCTGAGTCTGTCTGACCTTGCAGGACTCTCCAAGGCCCCGTTGCTCTTCTTCCCCACCCTCTCCTCTTCCCACCGTCTTTTCTCCCTCGGGATCTATCCTCTGCCTGCATCAGTTATATTTCCAACACTAAAATTTCCGACACTTATTTGTTTACTAGTTTGCTGGCACTTCCATTTCCTTCATTGGTTCCCAGTTCTGCCACAAGCATCTATTACTCTTGCTGTGGACGGGAGGGGCTGTCTCCTAGCATCCCAAGTTCTGGCTTGGATCTTGAGTATAATCCTTCGTTCCTCCTTTATTATGTTATAAATAAACTTCTCTGTCCACTGGAACACCTGCCGTCACTCAGATCGCTTCCTTCTGAGGTTCTGATGACTTTCACACACACAGCTCTCTTCACCTATGCATCACGTAGGCATGGGACACTGTTGCACGGCTTCATTGTTCTGAAACCCTACTCAGCCAACCTTTTTACTTGTGGGGAAATGACACCGCTGATATGTAACAGGAACCCTGGCCAACCATAATTATTTTATATTTGGATGAGAGTTTTAAACATTGTCCAAATGTGTATGCTTTCTAGGTTTGTTCCTAGACCAAATAACACTAACATGGGAGACTTGTTCACAGCCATGAGACCAAATAGCACCAACATGGGAGACTCTGCGTCCTTAAGTAGTGGGCTAGTCACTTTGCTGGGATAAACTATGTTTTCAAGATGATGACTATGTGAGTTTTACCCATTTGCAAGCCAGCGGGCCGATGGCCCATTCTGCTAACATGTAGTGCGTGCTGCTATACCTCAGCTCAGGGGCTGAGTCCCTTACAAAGGACACGACTGACCGAAACGTTTGGAGTAAAATGCAGACAACAGAGAAATGCTTAATATGCCTCAGGGAACATTCTTGACAAGGAACTAAATATTAGTTTTGGTAGTGCATTTCGTTTATTTCTCTGAGTATTGAAATTTAAGTATCATCTCCAAGATTTTCCTGGAGAACACATACACCCTGCACTGTTGCATTGACAGCTCAGAAAAGATGACTGGGATCTCCATCTACACTGAGCTTTTGGGAGAATATGGTCTCCTTTGGGGGAACACAATGATGAGACTAGGAATGCTCAGAGCCCTGGGCTTTGATGAGAAAAGCTTGTTTGGGGGTTTGTTTTTGTTTTCTCAAAATGTGCCCAAGTAGGAGAAGGAAAGAGCCTGGGAGACGAAAACAGCAATTCAGAGACAACCATTCAGGACGAACGACTGTCAGCCAGTTAGCACACCAAAGCACACACTGGCCTTCAGGCTCACTCAGCATCCCTGGATCTCTGCTCTTCTCACTGCCCCCTTCTTCCTTTTCCTTCCCCCTTCCCTTCTCCCTTCCCTTCCCCCTTCTTCCCTCTTCTTCCCCCTTCTTCCCCCTTCCTTCTTCCCCTTTCTTTCTTCTCCCTTTCTTCTCTCATCTCCCCTCTCCTCCCCTCCTCCCCTCCCCTCCCCTCCCCTCCCCTCCCCTTCCCTTCCCACAACTTCTGATTCCTATAAAACCCTGCCATTTTGGCCATGCACTCTTGGTGCCCTTGGCTCCTTCTCTTGGTCCTCTGTGTTCTCTTGCCTCTCTCCCAGTCCCCTTTCTCTTGGCCCCTCTTTCTTCTCATCCTCTCTCACCCCCACCATGTCTTCTCATGGCCCGGTTCAGTCTGTTGGCCATGTTCAGTGTACTATTTCTCTCCCTGCTCTGGACTCGTCCAGATGTCTCCAGCTGTGCTCTCCCTCATACCTACAATAACAACCTTCTCCTCAACCATACCTTTGGAGCAGCCATGTCCTCATTTTATTCAAAGACCCAGAATTATGAGTGACAGTGCACTATGCACGCAACCAATAGTGGACACTCCCAGTCAGATTCCATCTTATCTTCACCAACCACTGTCACCTTTACGACCTGAAATGTGGCTGTGACAAATACACGGACATTCACAAGTCCTTGGTGGACTCCTGTTCTTTAAGAAAAGTGAACAAGCCCATTGCTGCAAACCGTGGTGGTGTGTGCTTTATCTCACTGACATATATTTGTTTCTATTAGTCCCATCTGCAGCTCCTGTGTCTGTGTTTATGTACGTGTATGTGCATGCACGTGTGTGTGTGTGTGTGTGTGTGTGTGTGTGTGTGTGTGTGCATATGTACAAACTCAGTGCCTGCATTCTGTCATCTAATCTGATGCTTCATTTTGTTTTACTGGCTCTGTGGGTAGAACCCAGAGACCTGCGTGTGCTAGATGGTGTAGTCTCTGCCCCTGGGCTTATGAGACAAGGTCTCATATGTAGCCCACTATGTAACCTGCCCCAGCCTCTTGAGTGCTGGGGTTATAGACATCCAGAATCACATCTGGCTCCTTACAGTTCACTCTCTGAACCAAAGACAATGTTCCATTCTACATTCTGTCCATTTGATGACAGCTGCAGACTAATTCTAGCAGCTTCCTGGGTGATCCTAGATGTCTTACGTAAGCACTCACAGACCCAACCCTTTATCTAGGAAAAAACAAAATTCAAAGGTGGAAAGTATTTCCCCTAAATATACAGCATTCTCACCAAAGGGTTCTGGGAAGACAGTTGGAGGCTGCAGGCACAAGAGCCCGTTGAGTTACTGTGGCTTGGATTCTAGAACCCTTCAGCACCCGCCTCTTGCACAGCATATAGTGAGCTTTCAAACAACAGGGGATTGAGGTAGGAATTCTGCATGGGGCTTCTTTAAGGGCTTCACGTCAGGTGTATTAAACATGAGAAACTGTAAAAAGGACAGAGACCAAATAAAGATGCTCAACCATGAGGAGAAATCAGTTTGAGCACTACCTGTGGGTGGCAGATGTCACACCACTTATGGCCATAAACACTAAGACAGACAGGGGCTAACACCCTGGCCTCCTTCACTTCACTTGTTTATTACCTTTTAAATACCAGCAGGAAAACCAGGAGCCCTCGGTATAGCGGCTGCTAGTCCTTGTTCACACGGAGGAAGATGCAGATCGCTACCTACTGCCTGTGTTCTTTGCAATGGAAGCCAGTTTGATGGGATTAAAGTTAAACCCATCTTCACCTGTATCTGCTTCCTAACAATTTCCAAGCAAGGGGTGCAGAGAAGAGCCACTGGAGGGATGGAAACTACAGCCTCTTCTGGCTGGATGCACATCAGCATATCGAAGATTCCAGGGAACAAACCAAGTAGCAAGTGCATGTGTTTATTTGTGCATGGAAACTCTGCTCCTGATACGTACTATAGCATCCAAACCATTTCCCCTGACTGTGGCTTACAAAGGGCTAGAATGGATGAGAACCTAAGCTGATCTTCTGTTTTATTACTCCCTCTAGCTTCTTGCTCCAGCCTGGTAAAGCCAAAGGAAAGAGGAAACCGAAATCAAACAAAGCAAGCCAACAGGTGCAGGGGAGGCCTGGCTCCATGAAAGCCTGGTTAGGGAAGCATTACTACATTACTCTTCAGTAGCATCTGACCCGAAGATGGATGACGACGTCACCAGAGTGTAAATAATTGCTGTCATCGTTGGTTTCAGACCCAGGGCCTGACTAAACAATTCCTAGACGTGACAGAAGGAATAAATAACCCAATACTTTAAACCCCATTTAAATGGGGACTTCAGGCCTGCCCTGAAGGCCTAATCAGGGTCAGAAGAAATAACATGCAAAAGCCCCTCTTCACAGGGCTTGGAAAACCTGAGGGCATTCAACCGAGGCCTCTCCTCAGTTTCCTGTGGACAGAGTGAGTGGGGGAACAGAAGAAGGGTGAGGGAGAATCTCTGAAATCAGAGCAAGGCCCTCTTGATTCTGTGGTATAAGGCTTCCTTTGTCATCCTGGAGCAGAAAGGGGAGAGTTAAGAGAGAGCACAGGGGGAACAATTTCAGAGACAGCAATGCAAGGTAACCCCAGACACCAGGGGAAGCCCTACACAAAAGTAGGGGGAAAGCATCTTTAAGATTCACCCTGAGCCTGTGGATACACCAGTGAAAAATGGCGAACTCATGTTTTATGAAAGATCCTCCGTCTCCCGGGCCCCGAGAGGAAGTTATTTGCAGATCACCTAACCCCACACACATTAAGAAAACAAGGCAGTCTCTCTTAAGCTGAGATACTCTATCTCATGGATCACACACCACCAGCGAGCCAGGAAAGAAATACAAACTTTATTCCTGGCTTGACTGAAGATGGGGGCTCAGTATAGACAAAGAGAGGACAAGATACCCCTCCCGCTTTCCCCTCTACTTTTAAAGCAGGTAACACTATTATCCACATATAGCACCCCCTACACATTCACAGACACATCCATGGGGTGTCCACAGAAAATGTGATTCCGGCCACTTCCGCAACAGCTGGAGGACGGTGGAGGCAGGAGCCAAGGCCAGGTGTGTTTCATTTCCAAGCTCTATCGCCTTTCACTTCTGAGCTTCACAACTGGGAATTTCGGCACTGTTAAATTTACTCTGAGCTTCTGACATTTGATAGAGATTATAAAAGCAGGCTTTTGTTTTAACTAGATGGGACACAGTATGTGGCTCTTTGAAAGATGAACCCGGGCCTGTGTGCAGGAAGCAACCTTGCAGGTGACTTGATCCTGATTTGCTGCCCCCTTGAGCTGTGAGCAGGTGAGCAAGGGGCCTGTGACTCTGGGGTGAGCAGCAAGGCCTGGCCCAGGCCAGGGCTTTCTCCCTAAGCCGTGGTTCTGGCCTGTCAAAGATTTCCATCTGGGGTAGTTTCCCCTGTGTGGGTTTTGCAGAGTTAATGTCCTGTCCATAACTGGGGCGAATGGGTAGGAAATTACAAAGGGAACTATATTCCCAGCGGCTCATCACGCTGGAGGAAATGAAAGGATTTAAGCAGATCTGGCCTGAGTAAATATTTTCTCTATAAAAGTTAATCTACAATTACATTTAATGTGAAATATTATATAGAAAAACATCCCATGTGTTTTTGTTGCTGAAGGACACCTCTAGTTTGTGTTTTATTACTGGTTTGCAGCTTGGGCTGGAAAACTTCCCTCTGGGGAGGTTTATTTGGGTCATGGCTGACTACAGCCCTGAGCATTTCTAGCCATCTGGGACGCAGGTTCTCATGGGCGTGCAGAATGGGCATCGTGTTGTCCAAAGGCTTCAGGATCTGCTTTTTAAGAACTGCAAGTATCGATCTGCCATGTGGGGCTCCTTTGGCTTTGAGAAGAGGGAACACAGATGTGGTAATGCCGTAACCCTTTCTCTGGTTGCCTACAGCATTTGGTGGGCTGTAACCTTTTGCTAGGTTTTACAAAACACCAGAAGAGGCACAGATTTCTTTTTGTGGTATTCAAATACGCTAAGAACATTTCTTAGCTGCATGTAAGGAAGTGTGTGTCATGCAGGGTCAAGCTTAAACACTTTCAGGTCAGGTTTACACTTTACCATCCCTAGGCTAATTTGCACAGAAATGCTTTTCTCTGAGGTCTCAGCTCCACTGAGAAGGACTCCTGTCAAGCCAGCTGAGGCAGACTGAGCAAAAGCCCTAAGCATGTTCCGACCCTAATCCCCAGAAACTGTCAATTTTACCTTAAAAGTCAAAAAAGAAGTTTCCATCTATAATCTGGACTTGAGGAGATTACGAGATGGCCCAGGTGAACTCTGAATGTAATCGTCGTAAGTGTTCATAGAAGGGTTTTTACTACAAAAGAGAGCTCACGGAGCAAGAGAAATGGAGTCTGCTGGGTTGGAATATGGGGAAGATGGAGGGGAGGCCACAGCCAAGGAATATGTGATCTGAAACAACGTTAGAATCCAGCATCCTCTGGAGCTGAAAAACACAAGGGAAATGGATTCTCCCCCTGGAGGTCTCAGAGCCTTCAGAGGGTAACTGCATTTTAACCCGTTTAGGTTGACGGTGGTGTGGGCCACTGGGAGTAAGGACACAGCACACTCACATGCCCGCTCTCTCCTGACCGCCCCCTTCACCCTGCCACATGCTTCCTGCAGTTAGTGACCCTAAGACCCGCTATGACTCCGGGCCTTTCCTACCGTCTCCTCAGAGCACCGTGTTCCACTCGCTCACCGCCGCGCCCTCAGCCCCTGCCACCCTCTTACCTCAGGCTCCCCCTCCGCTCCCCCCACCCTGTCACTGTAGGTATTCCTCCCGGTCTCTGCACAAGACAGCGTCAACTATCTCACACCGATGAGAAAATGATCCTCCCTGCAGAAGAGCTCGCCAAAGCCTTTCTTTAAGTGATACGCACCACGACACATCTGACACAGACAAACCCGAAACACTCTCCTTAGTTCCCCGCTCGGCACGTGGAGCAGTACCACACACACAGGCACAGCGTTGGCTGTGAAGCTACTCATCTTTTCTGAACTTTAGGTTTTTTGTCGGATGAAGGATATCTCCACATGAATGAAATAAGCAGCACGAATAAAACTTCCAGTATAGGCTGTGGCACGATGTGAATGTTCTCTCAGCACACAATGTCTAACAAGGTCACCGGAGTGAACTTTCATGGTCCTTTTGAGATACGACTTAAAACTACAAGACTCATCTATAAGCCAAACAAAGAAATAAAAAAAAAATCTGTCTGGTTCTCTCCAGTCCTACCGTACGTGTATTTTTGTGTCTTTCCTCATAGTTCAGTCCTTATCAACGCCAATGTGGGAGGCATGGCTGGGCACGAGAAATAAGCAGGTAGTTCACAGTGAAGGAACTGAGGCAGTGTAAGGAATTGTTCTCATGTGGCTGTCTGGCCCCAAACCAAGGTGAAGTCAGTGGCACAAGAGACAGAGAGAGAGAGCCACATAGGAAGCAATGTCCAGCATCAATGGAGCAATAGAACAAAAGCTGCAGTAACAGGAAAGCTCTCAGCAGGGCAGGGTGAGTCTCAGCTTCTCAGCCCTAAGAACCGCCTTCCCAGAGTTCCTGTCACCCTCCATCTCAGCATGCCTGTTCTACTGGAAGATATCTTCCCTCAACACTCATAAAAAGCCATGGTTAAGGCCAGCTATAGCAACACGCCATTGACTGTATCTGGTAAACGCAGTCAGCTTCCCAAGCTAGACCTGTGTGAGAGTTGCTCTCGGTGACCCGGCCACCTTAACCAGACAGACGACTTCATGCCCGAAGCCTAAGTGACCATATCTCCAAGATGACCCCAGTTCCCTTCTCCCAGCGCCTGCATCCTGGTGAGGAGGGAGAGCAGTCTCTGGTGTGCTTTCTCTCAGTTCTCGGAACACTCACTTCAGAAGGTCTGGGCGGACAAGCTGAACCAAAGGTCTGAAGGGAGCTTTACATCACCGTGGTCAACATCACCATTGGAACCCTGATCTCAGAGTTTGTGGGAAACCTTTAGGCCCATTCCCACTGTTGAGCTATGACTTTTGGCAAAACTTCCCAGATATGTGACCATGGGGCCAGGGAGGTAGAAAGCAGAATAGTTAACTGGAAGGTTTGAGGGAAAGTCTTTTAGCGCCAGGCTGCTTTGGCTCCTGGGTTTTCTCTGGTTGGTGGAGGAGGAAGGTGCCTTTAGAGATAACAGTAATGAAGTAGCCAGCATTTTATCTAAGCTTCTGCAGGATGCTTGAAGATGTTGACTGTGTGTGACACTCTCTAGTGTCCAGGACACAGTGTGGCACATAAGTCCTTCTGTCACGTGCTTATTGTGGCAATGGTTATTCGTTTGTTTGCTTATGATAACTAGAAACAAGGAAGCCAATGGCACCCTACACTGGCATAAAATAAAACGAATCTGGACTTCATACTTCTGTCTTCAAGGATTGTCCAGATGCTTCCAACTGCGCCAGCTGAAGATACGGACGTGTTTTCATTCTGTTCTATGCCTAATTCAAGATACTCCCACAGAGCGGCATGTCAGCCTAACAGCTACTTATTTATCTCCGTGATCCCAGAGCACAACCCAAGGATTAGAGGTACGTGCCGTGGAGCCATATGCCAAAGTCGGCTTCTGAAATGGAGAACTAGCAGACGAGACCAGCTGGTCTTTTAGAAAACAGTTAGCACACGACAAAAACTCACAGATTTGATAACTTATATTGTCCTGAGGTATGAGTTTCATTCCCTCAGGCCCTGGCTCAAATTCAACGTCAGACAGCACTGCCCCGGGCTCTGTGCTCACCTTCTGCCTGCCCACCTTCAGGTCACATTTTCGCAGCTCATACATCCGCAACAGCCACTGCAACTCTGTCCCCAGGCTAGATCTGTCTCCTGAATTCTAAACACTTAACGGTAGTTATATTCTGAAATTGCTCAAATATTGTCACAGGACCTTCTCCAAAGCACAGGACTGTATTCATTGAACTCACCTGCCACAGCTACTTAATAACAGTGCCTGCACATTAGTAACTTCACACGTTTGTAAAGGGTGTGGTGATTGTTGTTTGGGGTAGGCAGGGAAGGAGAGAGTTTATCAGCAAGGCACAGGGCAGTTTTCTAAGATGCCATCAGGATTCCTGCCATCTCACTAGCAGGTGGGAAAAGAGTCAATTAGAACTGGGAGAGACCGTGTCACATTTGGAAGACTGGTAACTAAAAACACATTTTTTTTAACTCCAACAGGGGAGGTTTCATCCTTACAGTCTCCTGGGGTTAAAATCCAGATATGGGCCAGGCTGAGTTCTTATTGGAATCACCTTCCAAGCTTGCATGGCTGTGGGAGAATTCATATCCACACAGCTATGGAACACAGATCTCCACGATCATGCCAGAAGCCGCGTGGGCCACTCCAGGTTCCCAGAGGCTACCTCCCTCTTTCAGTGCGCAGCCTCTTCTTCACATACACAACAGCCTATCAAATCCTATTGACTTTAAAACCTATCTTCTTTCAACATAGACGGGTTGACTGATTGACAGGTGTTCTTGCAGTACTGGGGATGATAGTAACCAGAGACTTGCACATGCTGAGCACACACTTTACCAATGAGTTACATTCCCAGGTGCCACCACCCCAGATTTAAAGGGTTTATGTAGTAGCACAGGCCCACTCAGGTATTACCCAAATTTTAAAGGTAAATTGTACCATGTAACAGGACCTAGGGATGCAGATAAACCCATAATATCCTTAATGGTTGAGGGCAGGACTCCTGGCGCATCTTAGGAAGCCGTTCAACACCATAGCTACAAACAAATTCATCTCTCTCCTTCTCTATCCATCCCAAACGCTGACAGTCAGCACAGCTCTTGTACACAAATGAACAGTATTCTCTAGCTACACAGATCTTCCAACAACAAACTCCTGCTAAATGGTATTCAAAAAAAATACAGAAAAATTACAATAGGAAATGATGGAGAAAGAAGTTACAGCCAAATGGTAACTAGAAGAAATCTTCTGTGTCCAATTAGCACAGAATCAGAGACACTAAGGCAATAGCACATTGTCAGTGCTAAAGACTATTGTTTCATCAGCAATGGGAGGGATATGAAATTGGAGATACTGTTGCGTAATTTTAATCTGAACAATCCCTAAAGGTACACCTTAGCAAGCATTTACACCTAAATACCTTTAATAAACTCACCCAAGGGTACAGTTTTGTATGATTTAGTGACGTTAAACATGTGTGTTTTCCACTACCAAGCAGTTCTACTCCCACATGTTGTATACACTAGAAAAACATTTGCACAAGGAGACTTTTACTATTTTTGTAGTCACATTGCATGAAAAAGCCCAAGTCTGATAACAAGCCAAATATCTATTGACAGGAGAATAATAGTAAGTTGTGGAAGTATTTATACAATGGAATTTTAGGCAGTAGTGAGAATGAATATATTGTAACTACATAAATTAATGGATTAAACATAATCAACCTTCCCTGACGAAAACCATATTGTATAAAACAATTATATGTAATATATATAGTTATATATATATTTATTATATATATGTATATATGTATATATATATATATATTTCCATGTATATAAATTTAACTACAAAGCAAATAGACAGTAATGTTAGTCACAAGGTTAAAAAAAAAAAACATGGAGAAGAGGAGAGGGCCAAGGGGAGGGGAGGGGTAAAGGTCCTCGTTGCCAAGTCTGATGACCTGAGTTCAGTTCCTGGGTCCCACAGGGAGGAAGGAGAACATGGACTTCTACAAGTCTGTCTCCTGGCCTCCAGTTGCATGCTGGGGCATAGGTGCACACACATGCACACACGCACTGCACTCAGTAAGTAAATAATTGTAACAAAATGCTCAATTATTAGGGGAGTCAGTGAAGACGAAGAGAGTGGCTAACTAGTACAGAAGGGAGGATGTGCTGCTAGGGGCCCAGAGATTGTCAGCAGCCTCGATAAGGAAGGGTTGCTTGGTCAGAGACTGGAACGACATTTTGTGGTTGCTCGCGTGCCACACGCGTCTTAGAATGTTCAACAATGGTCTGAACGAACACGAAGCAATGCATTGTGTCCACACACTGATACACGCTGCAGCTGTATGAGACAAGTCTCTTCCAGCTGGCAGAGAGTCACCGTGTAAAGGAGAAGACTTACGGGAAGAAGGTCAGATGTGTCGAAGCACATGACACACATGGGATGCAAAAACGCATCAGTGTCTGAGCGAAAACAGGGCCAGGCTGAGGTCAGGCAGGGAGTTCCTGCACCTCACCAATGCAGAGTCAATGCAGTCACCGCTTTGGGAGACGGGGGCCTTCCAAGGGCCTTAGCTAGGGTTATCTAGAACCGACGAATACTTTGGTAAGGCACTGAGGGGACAAACTAGTTGGAGTCACCAGTAAAATAGGGATGAGCCAAAGCCACCCAGAGGAAAGAGAAACTCAACTGAGGGCCCTTTGTTAGCAGACGACCTCGCCGACCCTCCAATTCATGGCTCCCTCTGTGAGACGCCAATTGTGCATCTAACACGATGACCATTAACCTGAGCATCACAAGACATGTCACATTATAATAAAAAGTCACACGGCAACCAGCAAATGGCGACAACCTGAGGCAATTAGAACCCTGAACGCTGCTGCTGGGAGAGGGGACGGCGGCTGCAGAAACAGCTTGACAGGGTAACCCAGTGCTGGGCCCACGCCTGGCAGAGATGAAAACACATTCACACAAAAGCTTGCTCACAGATGTCCATACAGGAAAAGGTGGGAACCGTATAGTTGCCTGTTAGCTGACAAATAAATAAATAAATATACTGTATGCATATGGCAGAGAATTATCCACCCCTAGGAGGCAGCAAGCCATTGAGAAGGAAGCCGGGTGAAAACTACCATAGGCTGTAGGATTCGCTTTGCATAATAAGCTGAAAATGGGTGCATCTTATAGAGACAGAGAGCAGGCAAGTAGCTGCTTACGGGTGTAGGGGCTACAGAAGTACCACAGGGTTTTTCTCTGAGGTGATGGGAGTGTTCTAGAACTGATTTGAGATGAGGGTGTATATATCTGTGAGTGGATTATGAAGCACTGAATTATACACCTCAACGGCTGAGCTGTTGGCATATGATTCGTATCTCAATAAAGTTATTTTTTAAAGACGCTCATGGCTTGAACTGTCCAGAACCAAGGCCTCTGCTCCGCAGTTCTAATACCTAGACCAGACCAGGATCATAGCGCCAGATTTTATAAATACTTAGTAGGAGGAAGTTCATGAAGTCTGAATTCATGAAGGCTACAGCACAGAGCTTGCTGAAGGCTGTAAGGCTCATCAGTAAGCAGGAACCAGGGAGACAGTTCAACTGGCAAAACTCTTGCCTTACAAACACGAGGACCTGAGTTTGATCCTCGAACCCTGTGTGGTGGCACTGAGAGGTGGAGACTTTTAGGGCTCTGATTGGTGTTCAAGTGAACACAGTGAAGGTATCTCTTGTACTCTCAACAGCCAGGATAGCTGCATGAGACACAAACACGATCCGGCTCTTTAATAGTCTCTCATGGAGGTAAGTAGTGACTCGTGAGGCCCTCTCTCCCTGAGAGTTAGACAGTTAGCCACTACTGAAAGGGGGACTCAAAGGCCTTACCCCCCTCTGAGAACATGCTGGAGTGCCCGGAGAAACAGTGACGGTAGTGGTCACCATACTCCTGTACTAACTTGCCTCAAACCCCAAGCTCCCTGTGAATGGAATTGTTTTCATGGCCTCTTTCTGGCACCAAGTCTGGGGCAGAGAGACATTGTTCATCTCCTCAGGAATCGTTCAACAAGACACACGCTCACCCACCAGTTCCCCCAATTCGAAGAACTCTTCTAACTGCCTATAGGGAGGAAGCGCAGCCGAAATCACCTTAGGAAAGCCACACTCTGGCTCTGAGAGCCCATCGTGCTGAGGGGCCCAGAACCTGATTTTCCTTCTGAGAGCCAACTGCTTCACCTGGCCAGTCCCTAAGAGAGAGGGCAAGCTGACCATTCACGGCCAGCCTCAGGCTGTGTTAGTGGAAAGACATTCCGGAAGCCTGGAGCCAGGCGCCAAGTTCTTCCTTGTCCTGGTTTGGTGGATGGGATGTCAGTGGCCCACAAGGAATCCCAGGGGCACTGCCTCCCCAAACCTCCCAAGAGCTCTTTACTGTAGTTGTAATTCAAATAAGAATGAGGTAAGGGTCCACTGAAACCCCGAGATGCTCATTTCCCGGGGGTCCTCAGGCATGCAGGATGCTCTGCCATTCTGTGGCTGCAGTGTCTGTCCATCTCTCTCTGTGTCCGGTGACAATCTGTCCAGTTCTAAGCAATGCCAGAAGCTAATTATAACAGACAGCCTCACTGCCATCCAGTAAAAGAGGATACACGTGTAAATCTTCCCTTTTAAACTAGAAATTTTAAACTTCAATTTAAAACAATTTACTGGTGGTTTAATCTTTACTGTTCTTGGCTAAAAAGACAAAAAAAACAAACAAACAAACAAAAAAAAAAACCTGGCTTCCTTCATGGGATTTACACTGTGTCTCAAGAGATGTCCTCGGTGGATGTTCCTAGTTGCTGTTGGCTCCTCTGCAGCCTTAGTATCTCCTTTCAGGACAACTGGAGTTTGATCCCAGAGACTCAGATGGTGGAAGGAGAGAATCAATTCCTTCAGGTTATCCTCGGACCTCCATATGAATACTGTGCATTAAGACTGTCTACACATATAAACATTCTATCTCTCTCTCTCCCTCTTTCTCTCTCTCTCAGTTAATTAGCTTTTTAAAAAATGTTTTACAATGGATGGCACTGGTAGCTAAACAGGTCTGTGAACAGAGTAAACATGATTCAAGTCTATATTTAAAGTGTATGAACTATATGGTACATGAAATGTGTATATCAATAAAGCTGTTAATACAAACAAACATCTTACCCTGTCATTCAGTGATTACGATTTTTCAGTTTCATACTGTGCTTGCAGACAGTCAGGCCCCAATTTCACCCAGACTCGAAGATCTGGGTGTTGCCTCCAGTTTGCTCCTTCTGCCCATCCTGGATCACTGACTCCAGTCCCATGCATGCACACAGTGGTTTGAGTTCACCAAATGAACTGATTTAGAAAATAACTCAAGAGTAATAGCTACAGACACCGCCAACGACGTCTTAAGACGTGACATGAGAATAAGAAAGGATAGCAATGTGAGTTGGAAAAAGCCACATTTGTCCATTCTTTGGGTCAATGTTTTGTTTTCTCCTTCTGGTATCCAGCTCCCACTCAGAATTGTGAATTCATACACAGGAGGCATTTCTCTCTCCCTAACAACGGATGGCAGTTCCCTATGGCAGAAGCCTAGAACAGAAGGATCAGGATGGCTGAGCAGGAAACCCTGAAGAGAAGAAAAAGATGAAGGAGAGTGAGGGAGACTCTGTGGCTCTGCTCATGATGTCGCTGCCCTCGTGGAGGCCATCGTCAACATTACCACCGCTTCGGCAGATGTCAGCTCGACCGGTAAAATCAAGGCTGGGGTTGGCATCATTTTAGTTTCTGGGGATAGAACAAAGGACAGGAGAGACAAAAAAAAAATCTGTGCTCTAATGAAACCAGAATTCTGCAGTGGAGACAGGAGTATCAGTAATTAGATGACTGGTCAGTGCATGAAGTAGAGAGAGATGCAGGCAGGGAGAAGCTGCCAGGAAGAGAGAGGTTGTGGGGAGATCTCAGGGTGAGAGGCTCTCAGGAAAGAAAAAGCTCTGGGTGGGGGGCCCTCAGGTGGGGAGAGGCTGTCGGGTAAGGATAGAATCTCAGATTGGGAGAAGCTGCCACACGGGGAGAAATGGTATGTGATCCTACATGCATCAGATAAGCTTATCTCTCAGCAAGGATGCTCCAAGCCTATTACTCCTCCCCCCTCAAAGACTTGCCTCTATATCTCTACATCTCTAAATCGCCTTCCAAGAATAACTGAGTTATGGGAGAAGCCATCTTTCCTCCCCATGTCTTGAACGCGCACTTGCATGGAGAGACTTCCCACAAGGCTTGTCCCCCGGACTCCAGGCTCCTAGACAAAACAGTCTCCTAGTCTAACCAGTGTAGACCATCACAGCACCCTGAAGACAGACATTCTTGTGGTTCTTCACAAGGGAGTGGAGGAAGAGCCCTCTTCTAATGGGGAACTCTGCACCCCTGTGCAGAGGACTGCAGACCACATCCATCACTGGCACTGTCCTGCTTTCCAGGGTCTGCTCTGGCACACTCCATCACAGAGTAATCTTGATTCTCCCTCAGTCCTCTGAACACCAGCTTCCTTAAGATTTACGGCTTAATGACTATTAGTATGAATCATAGCACCTTCCAGAAAACTTAGAAGTTCCGTTTAATTCCTTTTTAATACTTACCGTGTGCCAGAGACTTAGGCTGTGTCCTAGATAAGACCCCATCGTTGCTAGTTTGAAGTATGAGCAGAGCCTGGCACTAACTTGAGTGTTGCCTTCTCTGAACACTGATGCGCTCTGTCAAGGCACTCAAAAGCCTCCAACCTCATCATCTTTAACGTCTTTCAGCCCAGACTCTGAACTCTGTGTCAGCTCTTCATTTTGGTGGAAAAAATGCTTGAGATAATGAACTTACAAGGGAAAGATCTTGGCTCACATTTCAGCCGGTGGTCACACAGCCTCGCTGTGCTGGCAGTGTGGTGAGGGGCCACCCTGCAAGGGTGTGTGTGTGATGGAGGGCTGCTCATCTCACAGCAGCTGAGAAGCAATAAATAAAGGCGTGGCCAGCATCCAGGATATCCCCTCCGAGGCCATGCCCCCATTCACCTAACGTCCTTCTGTTAGGCCTCCCCTCCTAAAGACGCCACCACCTCCTACTGGTGCCACAAGCTGGTGCCCAAGCCTTTAACACACAAGCCTTGGGGACATTTAAGATCCAAACTGTGACCGAATGCTTGGGGTCATGTGTTAACAGTGTCAGGACCTCAGCGAAAGCACTGCTCTTCTGTGCCTTAGTTTTGAAAAGCATAAAATCAGGGTAATGGGTTTTCTCTCTAGGATCTACGTTACAGATTTCTAGAGGCAGTACATGCCTAGTGTTTACACGCAGTCGGGACACAGTGACCACTGAGGTGGACACCACTACATCATTAGACACCCCTCACCTGGAACCAACCAGCCTCCCTTCAAACAACACACTACAGACTGTATTGCCTGTGGTCACACCTGGACTGGCGCTCTAGCAGGCTGAGCCACAGGGCAGGCAAACATTGGATCACTTGTACTTATTCAACAAAGCTTCTCAATAAACAGGTGACTCCTTCCTTGGGCCTGGGTGGACCCAGAGATGGCCCACAGCGGTGTGCTTACCTGTTCAACCATACTTAAACAAGGCTATTTCAAAACAATCATTATCACCATCATCATCATCACCATCATCATCATCACCATCATCATCACCATCATCATCATCATCACCATCATCATCTCAAGCGCTTCATAGACAAGACAGACCAGAAGAAAGCCTGTGAAGGGGCAGTTAAGACTAAGCTTCTCCTCCACATGATCTAAATGTGTGTGATACTTGGACCAGGAATTCTTGAGCTCGAGATACTCTGAGGCAGAGTGTAGAGATGCCAAGGCACCTAGTCATGGACTCCTACTGAAGACCCATGGTGGCAGCTTTCAAATCAGGTGCATATAAATACAAACAAGCACTGGAAAACCTGCAGTTGTTGTGTTCACAGTTGCCTGGAATAAATACAATCCCAGTTCGGCAGGGTAGAAGTTCATCTGAGCCGTCAGTGAAGTGCCTTAACAAAGCACAGTGCGATACCATCTCACCCTCGTTAAAGCGCCTGCATTCATAAAGATACACACACACACACACACACACACACACAATAAAGCCAGGCGAGGTGGCTCACATCTGTGATCCCTGTTCTTGGGAGCTACGCAGGACAATTATAGCAAGTCTGAGGCCTACCTGGGCTCCATAATAAGCTGCAGGCCTGAAGGCTGTAGAGAAAGACCCTGTTTCAACTCCCCTCCCCAAAAATATATTGTTGAAAAAGCAGAGAAAGAGGAACTTTTCAATTCACTTAGTAGGAAGATAAATTAGCACACTCATTATGGAAAACAGGAGGAGGTTCTTTAAAGAAAAAAGAAACAACCCCCAAAGGATCCAGAAAGCCCTTCTATGTATAAACCCAAGAGAAAACACATTGCTGTATTAGAGATGCCTGCACTCCCGTGTACAGCTGTAGCAATAGCCAAGTCACAGTGTCCATCAGTACATTAAAAGGGAGTGCCATCCATCCACTCAGAAAAGGATGGGATCCAGTCGTTTACAGCCTTGTGGGCAGAACAGGAATCTGTCACGTTAAGAGAAAGGAACTGAGAGAGGAAAGGCAGGAGACGATAGTGGCCACTGGAGACTAGACAGGACAGAAAGAACTAGAGAGAGGGCAGATCCCAGGTGCCAAAATCCACATGAGGGATCAATTCTAGCGTTCCGCAGTACAGGAGGGCAACTGCACGTTCCAAACTACGTCTCAAATGACTAAAAATGAAACATCAGAACCGTCTGAACAGAGGGCAGGGATCCATACAGAAACTCGAACTACTCCAATCTCATCAGCACACACTGTACACTTGTACTGGATGCATCAATATTATTCTTAAGTACAAGGAAATTAATAATGCCCATTATTCAAAAATTTCCCTTTTAAGAACTTCCATCGATTCCTAGGTTTGGTAAGTCAATGTCGTATCCCAACGTAGAGCATCAGGGTTTAGAGGCACTGGGCTTGAAGGTACACACACCTGTTCATGTTTTAGGTAGAAACCTTTAACCTCTTACCGTTGTTATGTTCTGTTTCAGGAATATTAATTAAATGTGCATTCATCATGATTTTCTAAAAGGAAAACAAAACTGTAAGGTTCAAATATCTATTTTAAAAAAAGGAAAAATATGGCAATTAACATTGGACTCTAATTTCTAAAATTCTAATATCCCCAAATACCACCCGCCCATTAAAACAAACGAAAGTCAAGAAGAATGAACAGAAGATTGACAGACAGACTTAGCCTGGCGCTTGCCTGTTTGTACAGGGATTATCTCCACAATGGTTCACCCTGGTCCTTAATGACTGGTGTGTCCGAGTGGTGAGAGACACCGGGAGGAACACTTGCTTAGAATGGGAGCGAAGGCTTGCTGTAGCTATCGGATGACCCAGGTGTCAAGACTTTGATGGACAAGTGTGTGGAGAGGGTGTCTGTCTGTCTTCCCCTCTCTCACTTGTATGCCTGTCAGGGAACGAACCACAGGAGATTCATCCCCGGAACCCTTAGCGGAGCTCAGTCAACTGATCCAACAGGGAACAGAAGCCCAGGCACTTAGCAGACGGGCCACCTCTGCTGGCCCCAGCAGTGTGCTGCAGAGGTCCACAGTAATAAAGACAGGACTTTAGAAGAGCCAGAAGACTCCAGCCCAGGACAGGCTCCCAAAATGAAGCAACTTCGGTTAGCTCCACCATCTACCACAGCAACTGTGGAAAACTGTGGTAGAGGGTGCTAACTGAAAATGGAGCATCAAGAATTTCGGATGTTTTTGTGGCTACTCTCCTATAGCTGTGTGGTACTTTTGAGTTCGTTACAATGAAGCTATTTCATTTAATAATAATTTAAAAAAGACTTATTGGGGGTGGGTCTCTTAAATACCATTCCCGAGTTACTGTGTTGTCTCTAAAGTTAAACAACTGAGAGCTTGATTCGAAGAGGCTTAAACTAGAGACGTGTGTAGTAGGCTCGGGTTTCATGTTGCTAAGGGCCTTCCTGGGGCATCCTAGTGAAGCCACGAGCTGTCAAAGCTTCAGGGATGGAGGAGGCCCAGTGGTCCTCAGGGTGGTTGGAGATATCAGAAGAGGGGGCATGTCAATAATTCAGGGAGCAGTAAGAACATGAGGCAATACATCAGATGTACACCCAGGAAAATGGAAAACGTAATTTTCTCTGGGACTAATTAATATAAAAACTGCTTGCATTCTCTCAGTCAGAAAGGTATCAGCCTTGTGAGGAGAGAGGACTTTTGGTTTTTTTCCCCACCATCATGAAAGATAACACGACCCTTTTCCTGTATTGATGAAGCACATCCTGACCCTTTTCACAGCAAAACGAACAAAATGCTCTTGAAGTGCAAAAGTCATCACAAGGCAGGACTTGGGGTGTAAACATTCATGAGATATTCCACATGCTTAAGCTCTGCTCTTGACTCTTTTCTCTCCCGTTTTGTTTACCCTAGCAGGAAAAAGTGCCAAATATTATGAGCTTCTGCTGCAGCATTTTGGACCACGGTTGAGCCTGGAGTCACCCTGTTTCATCTGGCAAGCAGCGGTGTTGGGGATGACAGGCAGTCATGAGCTAATCATTCCTGAACACGGGAAGAGGGAACACGTACGGGGAAAAGCTTGGAGAGTGACATGTCTACGCTCGTGGCATGGCACGTGGTTCCGCAGGTTGACAGCAGCGGAGCCAGTGGATAGGAGCGGATCTGCTCAAGTTTCTAGACTATTCCACTGAGGTTTCTCCTGTCCTTCTTGACCTGGTTTCTATGCGGAAATTCTGGTGTGACAGTCAACGGAGGGACCTCCTGCCCTGTGAACTAGGGTTCTGACCAGCACAGAAAGGAAACTGATGAGTGTCCTGAACCAGCAGGCTCTGGGCTGTTTCCTGAGCACCGCACACGGTCAAGGGTCAGGCTCCCTCTGGAGTGTCCGAGCCACTTCACTGCTCACCTCTGCGTCTGCCTCACACTTTTAACCGAAGAGCTTCTCCAGTTCTCCATCTTGCATTCTTTGTCCATATGGTCAGCTGTATGATGGCTCTGCCCAGCTCAACGAATAAGCATCCAAGTTGACCTGTTAAGTTTTATTTTAGCTTTCCTCTGAGTTATATACAGCGACAGTGTGTAACTTTTCTGGTGTGTGTGTTGGGGGGAGGGGGTGAAGCTCACTTTATACCCAAAGTCCTGGGTTCAATCTCCACAGATTCACACACACACACACACACACACACACACACACACAACCCACCCAAAAACCTGTAACTTTTGGTTGGAAGGGATTTAAAATCCTAATAATAAGCTGTTGATCTTGTAGAGTTGTGTATTAAGTATTTGCTGTAGGAATTATTTAATATGAAAGCAATCTTTCCTTTATAAACATGTCATCTTGAATCTAAAAAATTAATTTTTATTTTTCAGAACCCCAAACAATTACTCAGAAACCATCCCTTCTCCCTAGTTTGGATTAATACTGCAAAGGTGGAAGCTTTTCAGGTTCTTACCGTGGTTTAAATGAGTCATGTTTGTACAGAGATGTACATCAGTGTGACTTCCACTCTGGAGATACACTGGTAAAACATATGGGGAAAGTATATTCAAGATTGTCAGATTTTAGAAATGTTTTTATTCAAAAAAAACATTACATCTGAGAACACTCATCCTCAGAAGAGTATCGATACTAGCAAGGATGAAAGAAAAACGCCTTACCCGTGCAAATAACGCTGTGTTAGAGTTAAATGAAAAAAAAAAAGAGGTTATAAATTCTACCTTAATTGCATATGATCAACAAATCTGAAATTACGCTAATCCATAGTACAAACAATCTGGAGGAAGGTATATGGCCTGGACAAGTTAATAATGCTCCTTAGATTAAAATGTCAACCTAGGAAGCTGGCTTCCAGCTGGACATACACGCTGTTGAAAAAAATCACATCGTGAAAGAAACTAAAGAAAAGTTTTATTTTTGCAAGTGTGTGACTGGATCCCTACCAATATGGAGGCCAGTGAAAACACAATGGGTGATGCAATTCTAATTGCTGTGTCTGAACTCTGTGTTGACGTAATTCTGTGTGTCACTTGAAGGCTGAAGGATACCACACACAAAATGCCTAGAGTTCTGATTTCCTGCTATGGAGTGCAAGTCATGAATGGGAAAAGCTAAATGGGGGAAGAGACCAAACTAAAAGCCATTCCTATACTGCGTAATCAAAGCTAGGCCAGACGTACAGGGTTCTGGATGCAGGCTGAGTGAGCGGCAGGCTTGAGTCAGACATGATAGAAGGCTGAGCCAGCCGTGAGAACGAGGCTCTGGCTGAGGCAGTCAAGGCTGGCCACTTCTGCTCAGTACAGTGGCACACGTTATCTTTCTTTTTTAGCTTATTATTGCTTCATTTATGTGTGGTGGTAGGATATATAGGTATAGATATCTATCTATATCTATATATATATATATATATATATATATATATACACATGTGTGTATATATACACACATTGCATATCTTGTCACAAAACTGGGCTCAGAATCAAGGCTGGTCTACTAAGCAGACAGAACCAAGTGTGTCCCAGCAAGGACAGAGCTGCTGGCCCCTCTCTTACTCTAAATCACTTCATTTCTCCAGGCAAAGGGTGCAAATTTTGTTGCACATTTCCAGGTTGTTTAGCCATGCTTACCCATTATCATCAAATGGAAATTCTCAAGTGCTTTTCTCTTCTAAAATATAGCTATAAAAATCTTTACAGTGCTTTTCACAATAATGAAACACTATTCAGCAGCGGGAGGGGGGGTGTTGGTGGGGGGGACAGGTATTGAACCCAGGGCCTCAAACATACTAGGCAGGTACAGTGCTTTACCACTGAGCTACAAGCCAATCTCATTATTCAGCCTCTTACAGACATGTTTTTATTGCTACTTCATGTGGAAACTGTTCATACACTTTCAGGTTTGTACCTGTGGACCCTCCTTGCAAGGACACAAAGTTTCACAGGCAGAGTCTCGATTGTAGCGCCAACTCTGAAGCGCGAACTGGTAGCTGGTGGCGCTGTGAATGGTGTTTTCATTTTGGCTATCTCTACTTTCTGATTTCTTTTTCTATAAGAAATATAAACAATTCTTAGCTAGGAAAATAAACCTCCGAAGTCTTTTGAGACATCACTCCTGCCTCTGTTCTGCGGCATCACGCTGGTTTTTACATGCTTACTTTAAAATCTGTCCTGGGAGACAGAAGTCTAAACATACCCAGGGATACAAATGATGGCCACTGCTGCCCTGAGCGTGCACACCCAAACGCAGACCCCACTGTGAGCTTCATCTCCAATTCATCTCCTTCCCAGATACGCCGCACCATAAATCAATCATGCTTGCTAACGAGGCGCTGCTGAGGGGCACCACCGTCACCCGCATTCACGGGGGTCTATGCACTCACGGGGGTCTATGCAGGGGTTATTGCCGACTTCCTCACCCGGGAGACACTGATGAGTCTTTCATGATTCTCTTCCTGATGAGACCCGGTCACTTAATATTTCTGAATGCTCTCAGGAGTTCAAAACGCAGCACACCACCCCCCCACTAGTCTATGCTACGAAATTTATCTCCATTTTGACAAGAACAAAGAGCTTCAAAGAAAAAGGGAAAAAGGCGGCGCGGGGGTGGGGGGGTGGGGGGGACAGAGAAGCCATTCTTGCACACGTTGAAAATGGTTTGCACATTTTCTACACAAAATTCTCCCTCTGGTGAACGACAAATCCTCTAAAACTAGAGGGGGAAGAGCCCTAAATTAGGCTAACTGTCAGTGGAGTTGTGAGTACCGACAGCATTATGCATGTGTGAATGAAGTAGCAGGCACAGCCAGCTGGATAGGTCCTAGTAGTATTCAGATCAGCCCCCAAGCCAGCTTGGAACAGAACTGCTTCATCATGGCACATTTATGTTGGACCCCACCCCCACCCCCGCCATAGCTCCGGTTCTCTGGATGATTCTGTCTAAAGCTGATGTTGAGAAGAACGAAGCACACAGGGAGCAGACACGAAGATGAGGCTGCCACAGGTTCCGTATCCAAAGCTCTGGAAATCAGCCAGAGGCTTCCAGAAGTACAGCAGACACGGTGGCATATGGATGGAGATAACAGCGATGTCAATCGGAATATAAGAAGCCACCTCAAGGAGGGACCAGCAGGGGCCAGCAAGGGTTCAGTCTCCAGAACCCAGGTAAAGGGGGGCGGGAATGACGGACTCTACAGATGTATCCCTTAACCTTCACAGGTGCACTCTCTCTCTCTCATTCTCAAACACAATGATGATGATGATGTTAATAATACTTTTTTAAGAGAGAGAAAACATGTGCTGATTAGTTCTTGCGAACTTGACACAAACTAGAGTCACCACGAAGCAGAGAACCTCAGTTGAAGAATTGCCTCAGACCGGCTTGTGGGCAAGTCTGTGGAGACATTTTCTTGATTAATGATCAGTTTGGGAGGGTTCAGCCCACTGTGCACAATGTACTCCTGGGCGGATGATCCTGGGCTGTAGCAAAAAAGCAAGCTATTAAACACCATTCCTCCGTGGTGTCTGCTTAGCTCCTGCCTCAAGTTCCTGCTTTGACTTCCTTAGTGATCAACTATGGCCTGTAAGCCAAACAGATTGCTTCTCCCACCCAGGTTCCTTCTAGATAGTGTTTCTTCAAAGCCACAGGGAAGCAAAATGGGACGATGAGACAAAACATCACCAACAAATGCTGAGAGGAACTGGAAGTCAAACGAGAAACTGAACAGGCTACTTGCTTATGACAGGTGGAAATGCAGGACCCGGCAGCCTCACTGAGCCCAAGCCCTAGGGTGCAAGGCCGATGCAAAGAACTAATGCCAGTGCTGTAAGAAACCCTGCCTCAGAGGAGCGGAGTTCATACGCCTTTAATCTTTAACAGCATCTAGAATGTACAATGCAAATATAAAGCTCACAATTGAAGAAGTCTTTGGGTGGAAGTTTACAGATCAGCGAACACAGCAGTGGGATTTATGACCTCTGATGGTAAGCTGACTGGCACCACTGTCCTGCTGACTATAGATGACCTTGCTAAAATGTTTAATTGCATAGAAAACAGTAGAGTACAGCAAGCTGTAATTAGCAAAATTGAGTATAATTTAATCAAAATATGTAGTATACTTCCAAGGTAAAAAAATTATGTAAGTAAGGACTCATTTATTCTCATTTACCTAAATACTACGGAGCAGGTATTTGACTGTGCACTGGTTGTGGCAGCCACACTTGGATGCCCAGAAAGCGTCAGTTAGGAGGGCCTCAGGTCGAGGTGGGGTTTCGCGCTGTTCTAAAACTGGCTTTGATCTCTTAGGCTCCAGTAATCCTCCTGTCTCGGTTTTCTGAACAGCTGGGACTGCAGCCACATACCTGTGTGCCTGGTGGGAGGGTTTTTTTTATGGGGTTACTGTTGTTGGAATACAGAGAGGTTTTCAGCATAGAAACGAAATCTTTGGGAGTACCTAGGCTCACTGGGGACCTGCTGGGTTGTCTGCAATTCCCCCCTTCACTACTTAAACCTGTCTTAGATCGAAGAAATTCTTATATAGCATTTTAATTCCTATACAACATTCAACCATCTAAAAATCTGTATTGATAAGAAAATATGTAACAATTTCGCAGAAAAGTTATTTTTGGGAGAAAATAAAAAACCTTTTTCTTCTGTATTTAGAGGAAAGAATAACTTACGACGATTGCATTTTCCATACGGGAAGTAAGAATTAGGGCCAACTTTATGTGTAAAGCCACATATGAAATTTGGCTTCTATTTAAATTCTAAACACAGGTGAAGCCGCTGAGCATTGTGTTTGTAAAGCACGTGTTCAGTTTCTGTTGTTGCTTTTAAATCAGGAGTGTGGGATGAGCCAAGAAATGTCTGAGAGTGGGGAAGCTGAGCACCGCCCTGGATCTTCTCTCCAGTGAATGCTTCTGCGTAGTGGATGGTCACTGTATTTCAATTGAAATTGGCTCTCAGTGCCTATTGCAGTTTGAGCTCTTTCATGTGCCATCCTAAGGGTTGCACCTGTGTGACAGGCAGAGCCACTCGAAGGCGGCTGAATTGAGAGGAGGAGGAAACTGTTTTGCTTTGGCATTAAGCAGCTGGCTAGGAAGGAACCTATTCCTGCATTCTGTAGTCCTGCCTGGTTCCTCCAGGAAACTCAGGTGGACATGTTGGTTGTCCTCTGAAACCCTTTGCAAGGGGTTGATAGCCTGTTGGCTTTAAGGTGTCGTTTACCAGGCTGGTCCATGTGGTTCCTGGTGCTACTGTTTGTTTCAGCCACTAACAAGCTGGGGACTGTTCCTTGATGAACAACGAAGGTGGCAGGCAGAAGTGACAGGCCAGGACTTGTGGATCACGTAACCCAATAATGATTTCCAGTGTTGAAAAACTCACAGAAGTCAGGTCCTACCCACTTAGCAATTCAGCATCTTAGACACAACAAGAAACTATTGAAGACAAGATTCCCAGCATGCTTTTTACCCTTGTGACAGTACTGATTCCTTTGCCTCTGGTGACCTCTTATCTTTCTAGTAGATTATCTTCATAATTCTGATTTTCAAATCTCTATCAGTAGTAGACCTCCATGTTATATGTAGTCAATGGAATGTTAGCAACATCACCCTCAAAAGTCTTCCCAGACTCCGCAGAGAACCAATGAAGACTTTTGGTTGGGTGGTGAAATGGTTAATTCTAATCGTCGGTTTGACTCGACTAAGAAACACTTATTGCTGTAATTAAGTACATCTTTGGGTGTGTCTGTGGAGGTGTTTTCAGGGAGGTTTAACTGGGGAGGGAAGACCCACCCCGAATGTGCTTGCCACCACCCTACAGAATGACAAGAAACAAAAGCATAAAAGCGACTTGCAGCTTTGAGCAAAAATCTACCAACCAACAGCTAAAGATAAACTTAGGTGTTTGTTTAGCTTTTTCTATTTTTAAGTTAGAATTCGAAGCCTAGAATTTCCGTTCGTCCAATCCTCTACTGAAGCTCGCAACGCAGACACACCGGGATAACCAGCTAGGCACAAGCTGAGCACTCTCACCTGCAGCAGATGACTGCTTTGCACGAGAGGGCCAGGTCCAGGAAGCTTCTTCGGACTTCGAAGGAGAGTGCGTACTTCAAGGTGTGGCCGTCGATGATGAGGGCCATGTCGTTCTCTTTGCCCAACAAGTTTCCAAGGTTTGTGCAGTGCTGAGTGATGGCTGCTCTTGTTGCCTGGAGGAAGTGGAAAAGAATGGTGTTTGGGGGTTTCACACATAAAAGGTGTACTTAAAAGTTTCTTAAAATGAGAACATGGAACATGTTCACCAAACATGACAAACACTAACATTTCTCAGTTTACACAAGATAAAGCTTTAAACAGCCTGTGGGGGGTGATATAAAAATATGCATATATTATGAAGACTAACTTTAAACCTGCTGAGTGCTTCAAATTATACTATTGCTTCCATGTATCATAGAGATGAGAAATAAGCTGGTCATTTTCACATGGAAGGAACTAATCAAATTAAACTGCCCACACTCCCCAGATCACTGCCACCAGCCTAACCAAACGCTGTGAGGTGCCTATCGCTGCACAAAATCCGTGTCATTCCTATAATTAGTACAAGATATTCTTACGTGGAGGAGTGCATGGGCTTAACTATAAGAACACACCTCTTGGCTAATTAAAAAAATATAGCTTATGTTTATCCAGAAAGCATGAAAATACACTGAAATTGTTCTTGCTGCACAGTGGAAGATGAATGATAGAAGGGTGATACCATGGTTTGAATGTGTCCCCACTGTTCGTGTGGAAACTTTATCCCAGTGTGGCAGTATTAAAAGGGGGTACCTAGGGTACCTAAGGATAAGGAGAGGATCATCAGGTCACTAACTCCAGAATGAGTGGACTCAAGTATTGCAAGAGTGAGTGTTTTTAAAGCAACTCACTCTTGGCTGTCTCCTTCACCCTTTTGATTAGGAAGACAGAGCAAGAGACCGTGTAGGCTAGTTTTGCAATATTATAAATATTCCCTTTGAGTTTCGACGGGAAACCATCTGCAGGTCTTAGGGTGCATCTCTTTGACTTCCTTGAGTCTGCCCAGCCTTTCAGGTACATGTTTTGTCGTATTTTCCTTAAAAATGATCGGTTCTCCAATTCTTTCTTCTCCTCTGTGGTCTTCTTGTCTGCAGCTTCAGCATGTCTGCCTGTGTTCTCTCCCTGCGCTATCCGTTCCCAGCACCGCCTTTGCCTTGGAGACTTAATTCCTGAACGTCTGCAGCTCTTTTCTTCAAGCTCTGCCCTTGACTTTCCTGAGCACGTGCCTTGGCTTTAACTCTCATGCTCTCCGTGTCTACTCAGCAATAAGCTTTGATCAAACCCAGACTGGCCGAGTTTCCCACACATGTATGGAAGAATATAGGTCCCTTTGGTGCCGTTCTCAGGTGAGCCAATGGAAGGCACTGCCATTGCACACAGTTCCTTATTCCCAAGTGGACAGTGAACCCCAAGTCTATTTGTAAGGTAGTTATTGAGCACTTAGAAGCCCTTCCCCAGAGGAATGATGCTATGTATTGGGGTTGGATCCCAGAGTCTTTAATGCCTACTTAGCCTGGTTGCTAAAATTTATACTGTACTCCTTTTATTTTAATAAAAAAGAAAACCCAATTACTAAAAGTCACAATAGACTTCGCTGTTATGAGGGCCACAGGGAGTTGAAGCAGGGGAGTTCATTCGCAGAAGGATAAGACACATTCCAACACTCTTAATTGACATTTGCCTTCTAGGTGTTAATATTGAACTTTACATTTCTAGCTGCTCATTTACGTTCCATGATTTCATTTCTCTTGAGATTAAAAAGTACATATGACTGAGTGCCAAGGTGGGTGACTGCACCTGATGGCTGTCCCTCAGTCGTGCTGAAAAGTAACGCTGAGTTGCTGTTACGGGCCCAGTGCTTGTGGCTGCCCCTCCAGTGTTTAAATAAGACTATATAAAACCATAATGCCACCTGCCATCTCAAGAGATGGCTCTACAGTCGCTCAGTGATCGATGTTCCCCCACCTCGGGTTCATCTGGTGGTCCCTGGAGCACCGCTGAGGAGCAGACTTGCTCAACCCATGAGCAGATGGGGCCCCTAAGGTGCTTCAGCTCTTAATCACTTGAGACTGAGTGATCAAACCAGGGGAGAGGAACCTTGTCAGACCTTGGCTGTTTCTTTCTAATCTGTGGCAGGCTGGGGTCCTTCCTCAAAATCGGTCTAGTTCAGCAACCCTGTAATCTGTGGAGGCGATCCCTCCTTGAGCTCTGCAGAGCCATAGAGGATTTCTTGGAAGCCATGGGAGCAGCAGCTGCCTCCGTCAACCTTTTGATGTTCTGCAAATTCCAAGGGGCTCTGAGCCGCCTGTGCTAAAGTCAGGCAGGTTCGAGTTTCATTAGCAGCCGTTCAAACAAGCCATATACTCAGCCTTTAAGGTGGAGAGCAGACAGCCTGCGAGCCGACCTGGGGCGGATGAGTATCTAAGGAGGACGTGTGTCCCGGATCCACAGGCCCGGCGTGCTTTGTCTTTGGTTTTACCACCCTGTCCTATTCGGCCCATGCCCGCCCTGCTGTGGGTTCTATCCCGCCTCAGGGTTTCACTTCCCATTCTTCAGATCCCTCTCATTGTCAAGATCCCAGCTTTGGAGTAGACGAAGACGTCATTTCCTACCATTCTTCCTCTGTTCTTTTATTTTTTTTTTCAATACTCAATTCTAAGAGAATCATAACTTCTTCTCAGTAGCTCTGATATGCTTGATGCTGTTTATTTCGGGAACCTGATGGATGCAGTGCAAGTTTGGAAAACTTGACAGAAAGCCCTGACACAACAAAGCCATTGTAGGCCAACACAGGCTGCCAAAGCCAACCCCAGAGTGAGGGAGCTGGGCCTTTACACTCAGGGTGTCTGCTTTGCTTTCATGCACGAATGTCCCTGAATGTAAAGTCCGCAAGTGCACAGGCAGAATCTTTGTTAAATGTGCTATGCTCTGAGACTCACTAGAATTCTAATCCTTTTAAGGAGACAGGGCGGTGGTACTCCACTGGCACTATTCCACCATCTTCAAGAGACATTTTGTCTTCTTGCCTATGAACAGGCAAGAACCAGGCAGCACCAGGAACTTCTCACCAGGTGCTTCCAACATGGCACAACGCTGGCGCCCTTTGCGCTCCTGTACTACCGACCCCCAACTCTGTACTTCCCTGCGTTCCCATCCTTCCCTACCACAAAATGTATCTACTTTCATTTTTAAAATCATTATCTCCTCAGACTAAACCAACTCCATTTATTGAATCTACACTATGCCATGATTCTCTACAGGAGTATCTCGGCAGCAAGGAGTGCTGGTCTCTTCTGGAGGATCTGGGTCTGATGCCCCAGTGGTGAGCATGTGCACACACAGACTGATGGCACACGCTTGTCTGTAACTCCTGTCCTAGGAGATACAGTGCCCTCTTCTGGCCTCTGATGGCACTGCACACACGACAGTACACAGATATACAATCAGGCCGAACACCCATACACGCAAAGACAATTTTAAAAACAAAGCATATACTTCTGTATTATTTTCACTTTCTATTGTCACTGTTGCTAGTGTTCCTGCAGCTCAATTAACCTGGCATACAACAACACTGACCCCTTTTAAATACGCAACTCCGTGAGCTTCACCAAAGATACGCATTCTGTAAACAAGATGCAGAGCATATCCACCACTCTCCGTGCTTGCCTGACCCTGGCAGTTAGGTTTCACCTCTTTTAGATCACACAAAAAGAAATGTAGGTGTCTCACCCATCTGGCCAGTTCAAACAGCTTAAGCTTTTGAGATTCATCGGAAACATTTGCTCCTATCAACTAGTCCATCCCTTTTGTGGCAGATACACGACAGACCACAATCTGTTTATCTACGCATCCTACCGTACATCTGGGCTGCCCTCCACTGTTGGCCACCGTGAGGTCAGTAGATTCTTTGCTATGTGATTCAAGCATGATGTACTGCTTCAGCAGAGGACCAAAACCAACTGACTGACCAGCCATGGAGAGACACTGCTGAAACTCTAAGTCAAAATCGACTTTCTGTCTCTGTAAGTTCTTTATTTCATGTATCTAGCCATAGACATTTCTGCTAAAACACGAAGCAAGGGCACCTCAATCTTGACAGAAAATCGTGAGACATTCCAAGGTAGATGTGCATTTTGGGCTCTCGGCAATCATGTGTGAGACTCCCACTAACACCTTATCTTTACCAAAACTTAGATGCAGCATTTAATTACTGTTATTCTAGTGGTTGTGAGGGGTTGCAATTAGTAGTCGGTTTTATGTTACGTTTCCAAGATAACGATGAATATTTGTTAGGGTTTTCTGTTTCAGTTGAAAATAAAATAATATATATTTATTGCATACTATTGTATACATGTACATATTATACATGCTTTATTATATACAATGTAGCAGAAGTCTTAAGCTGCTAGTAACTATGCATTTCTGAATTCCATTTATCGCCTACTGAAGTAAATAGATTTTTGCTGAGATTTCAAGAAATATAATTAAGGAGGAGTCCCGGGTTAGCTCACTGATGACATATTTGTATACGTAATCACTATACACACAGGACCATCTAAAGAACCTTACTGCATGGTAAATGGGAAGCTCTGCTTTTGCTGCTGCTGCTGCTGCTGCTCCTCTTCCTCTTCTTCCTCCTCCCCCCTTCAAATCCCTAAAAAAGTTCTTAGTTTTCTAAAAAGGCTCTCCAGACAAAACTCCAGAGGAGACATTTGGGAAGCGGTAAGTGTCCATGACTGCTTGTGAATTAGCAAGCAGCACTAAGGAGGAGGAGGCTAACTTAGTCACTTGTGCTTTGGAGCCCGCAGAGTTTGACAACCACAAACCACCCTGTTTATTAAAGGAAAAAGTGACCAGCAGTTGACACAGCTAAAGTCGCTGAAGTTTAGAAGACGGTCTCTGAAAATATGCACTTCACTTCCCAAAGGATATTAAACAGCAAAGGTAATGTACCTCATTTGTTTCCTTGTCCCAAACTAGATTTCCCATTTTTAGACGGGTGAATCCTCTTGTACAGAAAGCAAATACGTCCTCTAACAGCTGTGTACAATAAGATCTCACCAACAACTTACACGGTTTAAGAAGCATTTCAGTTTGAGTTTGGACAGTGGATCCTTCAAGCAATTCTTAAACATGCGAAAGTCTTTTTTAGAGAAACATTTCCTACAGGCAAATTATTCCAAGGAGTCGCCTCCTGCAAGGAGTGTGTGACAGCAGCAGCTGAGAGCTGTCCCTCAGCTAGGGTAAGATGACCACTGAGACTCCTCGGAGCGGTGTGGGACCCCCGGTTGGCACACGGTACTTTCACACATGAACGCCTCTAGCAGCGGCTCTCAACCTGTGGGTCGCGACCCCTTTTGAGGGGGGATCGAATGACCCTTTCACAGGGGTCATCTAAGACCATCTGCATACCGTCCACATATCTGCATAGCAGATGTTCACATTACGATTCATAACAGTAGCAAGATTAGTTATGAAGTAGCAATGAAAATAATCTCCTGGTTGGGGGCCACCGCAACAGTGAAGAACTGTGTTAAAGGGTCACAGCATTGGGAAGGTTGGGAACTACAGTTCCTCTGCAGGCTCTGGAGAAATCCTAGACTTTCTCCATACCTGTGAGGCTCTCCCCATACCATAGCAACTTGCTCCTCTGACCTGCAGTTCTGCCTTTAAGGTCTGGGACATTCTTGCCTATATGTGACAGACACAGAGCGATTTGATTGCTTTGTGCATTTGTCTGGGTTACTCTGTGTCTCCGAGACTCTATATACCCTAGAATTTTATGTGTATCATCAGCCCCCACTGACAGAACACTAGTTCTAGGATTTTTTTTTCCCTTGCTCTCCGTTAGCATCACTGTCCATCCCATTGTGTCAACTCTGCCCGTCCATGTAGAAGAATGAATGGGGTTGCACCTGCTCAAAGGTCCATTCACAACCCACCTACTTTAGTTAGCGATTGCTTCCAGGGCAACCTTCAGGCCACAAATGTGGGTCACTGGGAATGAATATTCATAGTTTGACGCATATAATACCCACCCACAGTGCGAAGGATAGATTGGAATAAGGGAAGACAGATCCAGGCACAGGCTCCCAGGGATGTGTGTCTAGTTCTGAGAGGAGAAAGCTTAAGAGCCGGGTGACCTTTTGCGTGCACCCCATCACTCACAAACAGAATCCAAAGCATGAGACCAGCATGGGTTACGTGGCGAGTCCCAGTCCAGTCTCAAAAAGACCAGAGAGTGAACAAAGAGAGGGAGAGAGCTAGAACGAGAGTGAGGGAAATATGTTTATGGAAAACAAGAAACCATACTGGGTGAATCGTCAGAGGATGGCTGGCTAGGAAGGGGGATGGGCAGTAACCCATGTAGATAAAAGACTCTGCCATTGGTAAGAGCAGGAGACACCGAAGGGGAAGGTAGATGTTTGTGACTGGGGTCAAGGCTGGTGCTGCCCCAGAGTTGGCTCGGACTCTACTTATGCTTGCAGCCAGGTGACAGTGGGCAGTCCCCTGTGCAGAAGGTGGAGTCAGAAAGCCATTTCAGGCTTGGGCCATGCCCCCAGGTGCCGTGTAGGGACACAGCTCAGCCATGGAAAAGTCTGTCCAACCAGGATATCCTTATGAGAGTCAATAAGTTCCAACTGAACATCTAACAGCCATCATCCTGTGACTCACATTGATGAAGAGTGGAGAAAGGAACTGCTTGAGTTATTTGGTACCATGCTCCCTGGTCAAAATACAAACCAGAAAATCACCTGGCCCAGCACAGGTGCTCAAAACAAGGCTAGCCACCCATCGTGTGGGGAATACTTGCTGCTGCCTGAACTCTGATCCTACCGGAGCTGCTGCTCTGGCTGCTGTGGGTCCTGTGCTCTCCCTTACCTGCACCGCTCCTGTTTATATCTATGCTGTGACAATGGCCTTCTATCAAAAGTTTGAAAATTAGGGGCTGGGGAGATGGCTCAGTGGTTAAGAGCACTGGCTGCTCTTCCAGAGGAGCCGGGTTCAATTCCCAGCAGCCACATGGCAGCTCACAACTATTTGTAACTGCAGTACCAGGAAATCTGACACCCTAACACCAATGCACATAAAATGAAAATTAAACATTGTTTTTAAAAAAGTTTGAAAATTATTTGGAACATGGGCCCAGGGTGGGGTGTTTACATTCAGGATGGAACCATGGACTGTAACCATGACAACACACTGACTTACAAAACAGCAAGAGCTCTGCTTTCAAGGTGAGTGATCACACAGGCATCATGGAAATGGCTTGGAACGATGCACATGCTGGAGGAAATCCACATGTCTTAGGAAGCTGAAGTAAAGGACAGCACAGACATAGGGGCCTCACTGAGGAAGGCTGAAACTGGCTCAGGGCACAAAGTGCAAAGGTCACACTGAGGAGCACGGGAAGTCCTTGACCATTTATTTGAGTGGCTGGGAAAGAAAACCATTATGTTGGACTCAACCTATGTTAAATTAAAAAAAAAATGCCTTTTTATCCAAGTCTGGAGAGTTCTCACAAAAACTGATAACCAGCTTCTCCTGAAGCATCAGCTCCCTCAAGGTGTAGCCTGCTTATCTCCAAGGAATATTCCTATGTGCTGTTGTCCCTTTGGCTCAACGTCTCCACTTTTTCTATTCCAGGCTACAGAGGCCCGTTGGCTGCTGGGAATGCACTGGTTTCTCTCTAGGCCCCTCTCTATTCAGGTGGGACTGAGGTCATCACAGGGGCTGCAGACTCGTGGCGTGGGGACATGGGTACACATGGAGTGGGCACTGTTTCTCTGAATTTCTCTGCATTTCTGCCCCAGCTCAATGTCACACTTGCTCATTTTAGAACAATGTATCCTTTCACAAACACTGAGCGTCACAAAGACTCCAGACAGCTCTTGGGGGGGTGGGTGACCATGGGGCACGCACACGCGCGCACACACACACACACACACACCCCAGGTTCTTTATTCCACCCAGTGGGTGAAGGCTCAGACTTCAACGTTACACTAGTAATTTTTATAGAACATCCAAATACCCATTGATTTAAAAACCAAAAAAGTATCCAAAGAAATAAAGATTTCCTGAAGCATCTTAAAATGTTTTCTATAGATTTCACCTGCTGCACTCACAGACACACCCATAAACACAAATATATGTAAGCATCCACACACATGCATGCAAGTACACACACACACGCACACATAGACACACACACATGCACATAAACACAAACATACAGATAGACACGTATGCATAGAAAAATGCATATACACATATACATGTAAGCATACACATACACATGCATGTAGGCACACAGAAACGCATGCATGCAACCACAATACAAAGAAGCTCCACAGACACATACATGTATGCACATTCAAATACAGGCACGTGCACACACACACATACACACGTACACACACACACACATACACACACACACGACATTCCAGGTAGCCAGAATTTCTACAGAAAAAAAATAAGATGTCAGTCTTACTATTTTAAATTTTAAATATAACAGTAAAATTGAATGGAGTAACTTTTAAGGTGACTGAAAACTTCCTTCTTCCTGTACATACCTTTGGGCTCCCAAGACTTAAAACCAACATGCTTGAGAGAAGAGATGAAAAGATCATTATCCTGGGGAGGAGATACACTTTCATATAAAGACATGCAAGTGCAGACAAGTTGTGTGAAAGGAAGAGAGAGAGCACTCTCTGTATGAGGCTCTCCACTCTGCTGACACGAGTGGCTGGGAAGACGGGTGTTCACCCATCCTCTTCCCAGATACTCACATACAGAGCTACATAACATATGTGTGTATTTAATACATACGTGTCTTAATAAACAAGTAATATCTGACACTATTTTGTGAACTTTAAACTAGACTTCACAATTTATCACTTTCTAGGCTGTTTCATGAAAGTGATACCCAGGCCCTGGGGCTGCAAACATTGGAACCCACCTCTCCTCTTTGGGGAGCTTATTTTATACCACAAACACAGAATGAACAAGGGTAGAGTGTGGTTCACTGTCCAGCTCCTCCCTAGCATGTGAGGGCTTGGGTTTCATCCACAGCATCACAGAGAGACAGACAAAAAGACAAGGATTATGACAGATAGATGATAGATAGATGGGCGGATAGATGGGCGGATAGATGGATAGATAGACAGATAGATGATAGATAAATAGATATAGATATATTCTAAGAATGACAGAAGTAAAAGAGAAATGAGCCAGAAGCAAGAGGAAACTTCTGGAACAGTAGAAGTTGTGCCTTTTAAAAAGCTTTTTTTTTTTTTTTTTTTTTGGAGGGGTGGATGGAAGGGTTGAGACAGAGTCTCTCTATGTAGACCAGGCTGGCCTTGAACTCACAGATATTCATCTGCCTTTGCCTTCAGTGCACTGGGATGACTTTGAAGAGGAGGCATTCAGGAAAACAGAATGGAATGGCAACTGGGGACACACAGGGTTGGCCAGCACACAAGGTGTGTCCCAATGTCCACCATACTGTCCCTCCGCATAGTTGGGCATTCAAAGCACAACATGTCCCAAATCAAGCTCCAGGTTCCCTTCCCGAGGCCACCCTTGCAACAGAGCCACTGCCCCATGGCTGTACCACTCTCCCACTCATGCTAACCATCCGCTGTACCCCCTGACCACTGCATTTCCCTATGTCACCTAGTCACTGCATCCACAGAGCACTGTACGCCCAACCACTGTACCACTTAACCACTGTGCCATCCCAACACTGCGCTTTCAACCAGGGTGCCACCTGCCCAAGGTACCATCAGACCACCGTGTAGCCTGGCCACTGTGCCCCGTGACCACACAGAAGCAACAAGAGGGTACCGGAGAACAAGGTGGCAGCTACAAGAGCAAGATCTTAGCATAAGAAATCTGCACTTCAGGCTGGAGAGAGTGCTCAGTGGTTAAGAGCACTGGCTGCTCTTCCAGAGGTCCTGAGTTCAATTCCTAGCAACCATCTATAATGGGATCCAATGCCTTCTTCTAGCATGCAAGTGAACATGCACACAGAACACCCACATACATACAATGCATAAATAAATAATTTTTTTTTTAAAAAAAGAAAGAAACCTGTACTTCTGAATCTTTTCAGAAAAATGTCTGGTTGCTCAGTTCAGAGATGCTTCTCATCTGGGTATTTGGGCTTCCCTCTGGTCTGACTTTAAGTATCATCTACAGATCAATATTTTCAAATTTCTCTTCCTGGGTACAAACTCTCCCCCAAATTCCAGCTCCAATCATTTTAGTGTCCCTCCACATAGTTGGACATCCAGAGCATACCAAGTCCCAAACTGAGCGCCTGTTTCCTGCCCCCAGCCAGCTTTCCCCTCTAATACAGTTAAGGAATCAATCATACTACTTCTACCTTCAGTATGCACCTACACCCTGACCACATCTCTCTGGGACGTTGCAAGCTCCCAGTGCCCTCATCTGGACCAGCATGGTTCCTACTTCTTGATGACACCCCTCAGTGAGCTCTTTATCTTTGTATAAAATCATTCTCCTCCTCCATCCGGGCTCCTTATTTGTCCATCCACTTCTGATCTTCATCGGGCAGATACCATAGTCCATCCAGTTCTATTTCTTCACGGTTATTTGCTGGTATCTTCTCTCATTGGTTGCCTTTCCCATTAAAATATCAACTCTTGGGGACCTGAAATTTCTTAGATAATTCTTTCACGATTTTTTTCTTCAAAGTACATCACAAAGTCATGGAGTGTGTTCGGACTCTCATGGGATAAAAGGAAGGTTTAGACAAGGTAGAGATTGGAAGTGGGCAGTCAAGTTTGGAGACCATAGCAGTTCCCACATATCTACTGAGGCCAAGGCCCAGTTGGGGGTGGGACCAGTGATGTACAGCACAGAGGCAGAGAACTGCTGGAGCCTACACAGAGGGTCAGGGTCAGAGTTTGTTAACTGAGACAATGCCTGATAACCTTCATAGAGAGATGGGGAAGGCCAGAGCAGGGAGAGGCGAGGAGCGTGAAAGGTGGGACTGGCACATCTCAAAGAGGCACGTGACTATATTACTGTTTCCTTCTTAGGTAGAACTAAAGGGCACCAAAATCTTCAGATAGTATTTTCAAGGTTTAAATTATTCCTACATTTAATAAGCCCAAAGCCCCACAAGAGAGCATCTTCCCATGTTACAGACACTATGGATCCACACCACGCTCCAGGTAGAGGAAGGCCGCATGGAAAGGAATGTGTGGAAAATGATATCTTGCACAAGATCAGTGTTCCCACTGCTCACAGCTGTACATGAAGGAGGACCTCTGGTCTTGTGCCCCAGACTTGCATTCAGTGGGCTCTAAATCCAGCCCAGGGCTGACCTTTACTTTAAATAGATTTTCCTGGAATGAAGGGAAGAAAACATTGATTCATCCAAGACTCCTGAACAACCTACTGTTCACATTACTTGAAATAAAGTCTGCTTTAAATCAGAATTCTTGAGACACAGAAATAAATATACCAAGAGGTTTCTAATATGGGGCTTTCACCGATGGATTATTTTCATTCACAACAGTGGCCAAACTCGATACAGTCTTCCAGAAAGGCCGGCTGTGGAGCGCCTGGCGGAATAGATCAGAGGAGCCTGCTCTGACTTCAGCTTGTCTCGGGATTGACACTTCCCATAGAAAGAGCTAGACTAGTGTGTGAAGGAAGATGGCTTTTCAGGCCTTTCCAAGGCCGGTGTTAATTTAGCCACATTTGGGCATAGGGGAGAACATGGTTCCAGGAGGCCAGAGCACGGTGGAGCCGTCTCCAGCACTTGGGTTGCTCACACAACAAACGCACAACACACAGCCTGTCCGGTCTGCTGAACTCAGTTGTTAACATCATTGGTATCTCAACCTCAAGGCCCAAGGAGTCAGCAGTGCCCTAAACATAGGCCTTTTCAGTTTATTCTGTGGAAACTGAGTTTCCTCTCAAGCCGTTCAAACGCTTCACTGTTTTAAACCATTGTAAGGCAGTTGGAGAAACAAATGACACAACCCCAATAAAAGCCCTGTTTTTCCTTGAAGAAGCATGGGACTTGGCACGGCAAGTGACAGAGCTCACCAGACAAGAAATAAAGGTGTGGCCGAGCCATTAAAGAGAGTGAACTCACCTGCCGAGCCGAGCACTTGCCTGGCCCAACCATATTCACAGCGCCATCTGAACAGCACAGCACCATAGGCTACGGCTGACCTGCTGGTCCTCAACCTGTTGCAGAGCCAGGCAGGATCAGAGACAAAGAAAAGGGCTGTTCCGTTCACATTTTCTCAGGACTCTGAACATTTCAACACATGTCCACAGAAGCTGCCACCTGTGATCTGCATTCGCCTGCCCTCCCCTTCTCTGGCTAGAGGAAATTAATGGCACTAGACAGCTCAGCTGAGGTGGGAACTCCTTATCGTCCAGCATTCATGTCACAGCTCTGTTGATGAGCAAAACACAGATGCATGGTCTGAAACAATGACTAAACCTACAGGTGTGTGTGTGTGTGTGTGTGTGTGTGTGTACACACAGTCCAAGCTGCCACCTAAAATACGCACCTGTCAATCACTGGAATAATTACGAACACAAAAAAGTTAAAGGCTAAGTGCGGGGCGTGCGAAGACTTAACTCTGCATCCAGTATAGGAAGACTCTCCTATAGCCACCCCAGATTCATTTTCCAGTGCAGGAGCTCCGGATAACTAATTAAAGACACCCACTTCCTAATACAGCATCTGGAGTCCTGGGAGAGAAAAAAAGTAAACCATGCCAGGCCCTGGGCTGTGCTGATCTTCGGTACTGTGTGTGTGTGTGTGCATGCATTTGTATGCACACATATGTGAAATCCAGCAGATGTGTGGCCCAAGCATTCTGAGACCTTGTACATCTACAACACATACAACCAAGAAAATCAGCAGCCGTCCAGAGAGCCAGAGCCGACATGCGGACCACAGCTGCAGAACCTCATCTTGAACGTTCTTGTACCAAAGGTTAATAGACCAACACATCTCTCTTCCTTCTACATCGTCTGCCCTATGTACCATCACCAAAATACTATACTGCTGACACAAGCGTGTCATGCTAGCAAATCATTTTTTTTTCTTTATGGCCCTTTATTCTGTGTTCTATCAAATGCAATATTTAAAGTCTGTTTTGCATTTACTTTAATTTTTTAAAATATATTTTCATATCTTTTCAACCTTTTAAGGCAAATGACCACAGCATCCCTAATTGCATAAAAAATTTCTCCCTAAGAACCAGGGATTAGAAGGTATAAAAGAAAGCCACATGTAGCCATGGAACAAGCCAAAGGGAACTAAGTGGCTTTTACCACAACCATGAGCCCCAACCCCAAGGATGGCCTGCCTCATAGCAGGCCTTAATAGATTAATAATAGAATAACAACGCCTTAATATTCTACATGTGTGAATCCTTGGAGTAGGCCTGACAGGGCCAGAATGTCAGGGAAAGACACCGCAGCTGAGCTCAGAGTTCAAGGTCTCAGGCTGTGACTCAGTCCCTGGCCTGCACATGCTCGCTCACTTAATGCCAGCAGCGTTCTTAAGGAAGGGAACAGAAGAGCCCATCTGAGAGCCAGCGGTGCGCCCCCAGCAAGAGAACACTGGAGGCAGACAGCAGAGTGGGGGAATTATTCCAGATGAGACAGACGATGAGAAGCAGGGCGGGAAGCACCGCGGCTAGTTAGAGCAGCAACGTGGCTAACAAGAGCAACAGTGAGCGGGGCGGCTGCAGCCTCTTCCCTGGAAGGTGACTGAGCTCCTAGCACAGATGTGGAAAAGGATCTTATTCCCTGCTTATCATCACTCTAAACTAGAAGGTGTTTGCAGAGGGGCTGGAGGAAGGGTCCAGTTAACCATGAAACCCGTGGGGAGCTGGGCCAGGCTAGGAAAAGCATGGCTCGGTAGGTTGTTATCTTTGCTAAAGTCACACACACACACACACACACACACGAACCCTACTTATGAGGGAACAATCTAAAAAAATCCCCAATATTCAGTAAAACTTTGCTTTTCTCTATCTAGACATGCACTGAAATCGATACACATCCATTTTGTTTTGTTTTGTTTTTTTTGTCTTCCACACACTGGCCCAGGACCAGACTGTTCACTGGGGCCAGGATCACATTCTAACATTGCCACTCAGAGGGGACCTATCTCAGTTACAGAGGCAGCCAGCCCAAAGTCCTCGCCGACCCCCACTTCACTTAAAGGGCACACATACGGATGGATGGAACAAGCCACCGAGGTGTGGTTTTTCTTTTAAAAGCTAAGATCACCATTTTCACACTTCTTGGGCAAATAAATCTCTGAAAGTGTTTTCAAGGAGTTGTTTGCTGTTTTCATAGGTGTCTCAGGGAGGTAGAAGGAGAGGAAATCAATTTTTCATCTAACAGGGAGCAAGCAAAGCTGTCTGCAAGTTCACACTGACTCCAGCGCCTTCTCCACCAGCACCAAGCAGCTGTTCCCACACCTCACACCAATGGCTGCACAGAGCGGCCCCTGCTGGCTTGCTTTTCCTTTTTTTAGCCTGGAATGAACAGTGGAGGCGAAGGCCCTGGCTTCCCTGCAGGATACACATAGTCCAAGCTGCCACCTAAAATATGCACCTGTCAATCACTAGAAAAATTACAAACACAAAAATGTTAAAGGCTGAGTGCGGGGCGTGCGAAAACTTAACTCTGCATCCAGTATAGGATGTATCTCCTATAGCCACCCCAGATTCACTTTCCAGTGCAGGAGCTCCAGCTAACTAATTAAAGACACTCACTTCCTAATACAGCATCTGGAGTCCTGGGAGAGGAAAAAAGTAAACCATGCCAGGCCCTGGGCGGTGCTGATCTTCAGGACTGTCAAGACTGGATTCTTAAGACCCTGACTTTTCTTTTCCTCCCTCCTCCCTCATAGTTCCCCAGTTTTCAATGCCTCTTCTCTCCAGAAAGGCGGTCTAGAATTCCCAGATTTCTTGGGTACTAATTAGTCACTTCAATACCAATTGTTTCCTTCCTTCCGCGTGATATATGAGGCAGACTGTTTACTTGTTTTCCTGCAGTGGGAATTGTCCAGGCAGAGAGTAGAGGCCCTTGAATTGCTTCATCCAGAAACACTCAGCCCCATTTAGAATCACAAACCCCTCTTTCACAATTCTTCCCTAAACAAGCCACTGCCCACACTTGGCATCCTCTAAACTCAAATGCCAGGAACTAACAGGTATGGTTCACCAACACGATCAAATGCCTGCAAGCAGAAGGAGCAAGTACAAAGGCAGCTTGGTTTGCTTTCAGAGAGACCGAGATGGAGAGAGCTGTAAGGAGATGTGACGGAGGACCAGAACTCCGCCCCTATATTCTTCCAGCTCTTCACACTGACCTTTGAACTCCCATGCTGTTGGTGAGTCGTACCCCTCTGGTCTCCGTGGCCCTCATTTCTTCTTGCCTTGTACCACAGCTATCTTTCTTTACCAGGGCTGCTATAACCAAATGCCACAAACTAAGTGTCTTGAAGCAACAGAAAGCTATTCTCTCACAGGTCTTAATGCTAATGGCTGATTCAAGGGGCTGTGATTCCTCTGGAGCCTCCTTCCCACTTTGGGTGACTGGTCACCAGTTCATGCACAGTTTCAGCCAACTTCAATCCCTGCTTGTCATTATGTGGCGACCATGGCACCTCCTTCTCTGTGTGCCTCTTCTTTCTGTGTTAAGGGCACCAGTCATTGGATTAAAGCCTCGACCCAAGCCAGAATAACTTCATTCTAACTAGCCTGTAGGGACTCCATTTACAAAGTCCTATCTTCTGTGGGACGCAATCATTTCAACCCACAAAAGCTGCATGATTGGCACGGTCATGTACAAGAGGCTTTGGCATAAAGTCTCTTCCATTTTCTTGCTTCTTATCTTGTTTTTAAAATGTGTTTTGTTACTAAGCCACTGGTGATTTACTCTGCAGCCAAGTTTATCCAGATTTCGCTGCCCTGTCCGACCACTCTGAACTTCATGGATATTGAAACTGTTCTAATCCCTGGACCCCTGTCATTTCTACTTTTGGATCTATAGTCTAGGACCTGGTGTTTCAACTCACAGTCTCTAAACACAGATCATCAGATTAAAAAGGCACTTCATACCAGGTGGTTTCATCCTAAAGTCATTCAACGATGATCTCGTTGGCCCAGCCCTCTCCTGAACTCTCTTCACGTAACCTTAGTATCAGAGCATCATAGCAACCACCTTAGTTTCAGAGCATCATAGCAACCACCTTAGCTTCAGAGCATCATAGCAACCATCTTAATTTCAGAGCAGCCTCCCCTTTTCAGTCACAGGTTCACTACAAGGAACATGAGGAATATTCACTGCAGGCTGACACACACATACAATCAGGATGTGGTTGACCCGGTCCCTATGCTCCAGGAATTAAGAGTGTCAGAAGATGAAGAAAAGAATACAGAAAACTGTGGCAAGTTCTCTAGTCATCGGGTATGGAAACCATGTTGGTTAGTTTTTGTCAACTTGACATAAACTAGAGTCACCTAGGAAGAGAGAATATCAATTAAGGAATGACCACTATCATATTGGCCCATGGATGTGTCTGTGGAGCTTTTCTTGTTTAATGATTGGCAGGGGAGAGCCCAGCCCACTGTAGAAGGTACCACTTCCTGGGAAGGTGGTCCTGGGTTGTTTAAGAAAGCAAGCTGAGGAAACTATGGAAATCAAGTCAGTAAAAACCCTCTTCCGTGGTCTCTGTTTCAGTTCCTGCCTTCAGGTTCCTGCCTTGGCTTCCCTTGATAATCGTCTGTGACCTGTAAGACAAATAAACCGTTTCCTCACCTAAGGTGTTTTTGATCAGTCCTTTATCACAACAACAGAAACCTAACTGGAACAGAAATTATGACTGTGTTGAGGAAGAGCCAACATCAAGGGAAGGAAGTTAACTTGCTTATGTGCACATGAGTCTAACCCCAGACTTCTTCAACACGCTGCTGTACTTCTGCCCTACTGTCAACATTCCATTCCCAAATCTCAGATGCTTCTTTCTGGAGACGGTCTTCCAACTCCAGCCTCAACCTTTCCTCTGAGATCACAGTCACGGTTTCTGCGTGCCATCTGTATCAGGCTACTCCAGCAGTCCGTGGAATTCATCAAGTCCAGAGTAAAGGTGGTCACCCAGTTCTCAATCTCCAACCCTAAGCCAATCATACCACCGTTCTGTCATCCAAATTCAGAGTCTTGGAATCATTCTCCTGCTCTTTTTCCTTCATCCTGCGTTATTTTGTCTCCCTAATTTTTCCTCTACCATGGTCTTGTTTCCTGTTCACATCAACTTGCAGCCATTATTATGAAGACATCCTTTCACTGGGTTTTCTCTGAAAACCTTTCCCATTGACACTGGCATACACACACACACACACACACACACACTCACACACACACACACAGAGAGAGAGAGAGAGAGAGCGAGACAGAGAGAGAGGGAGAGATTACATCTGTTAGCAAAAACATATGAAATGCTTTCACATGTACCACTTTGGTCCCTATACCAGCCTGGATGGTAGCGGGAGTAATCATGGAGACTGTAGTTGACTTGCCCAAACTCACAGAGGGAGTAAGTGGAAGAGCTGTAATTCAATCCCAGGCTTGACATCAAATGCAGAGATCCACAGCCACACCACTGCCAAAGCTATCCTTCTGAAGAACAGCTCAGACAGCTTTAGACAAGCACTCATAAGCAAACTAACACCCAGGACACACTTTCCAGAGTTCCACTAGCTCTGTCTTCCTGTCTCAGAAAAAGCCCTCTCAGAGGCTTTTCTCTCAAAGCCAGGTCGGGCTGATGGGGACGTGTTGGAAGCTTAAGCAGAAGCATTGACTTTGACATCTTGGATCCAGGGAATCCAGGCAATATGGCAGTTCCCCGGTAGGGATTTTAGCTTCAAGGAAGTCATCACTGCTCCCAATGACACCCTCCGCTTGCTGCCAGCCAACCGATAGGCACCCCTTCCTTTGTCCTCAATCAATTCTGTCGACTCTGCTCCTGAAATTCTCACCTGAGGCAAGGCATGGAAATCCATTTAGTATCAACTCCCACTACTGTTCACCTTGGAAGCCAAAGCCCACTTACAGGAAACAAATGTTTAATAGACTCCATTAATCACCAATTTACAGATGCTCTGGGTGGTTAAAGGCTAAGTTCTTGCAACCAGAACATACTTGTGTATCCATCCATTATATTTCCTGCTGCATCCTGTGGGAGCCCTGAGATGAACCAAGAATGAACCTTCATTCATTGAATCATTAAAAAGTCATTAAAATCAGGCTTTCTCGGAAGCTATCATTTGTATCTTAACTCTCTGTGATCCTCCTCCACTTCCCACCATCTCTCATTTCTCTCATTCATAACAGATCATCCTAAGTGTTGACTAAGACTCCATTACTGTTGGTCTTCCCTCTGAAGTCCACATTGTCAGGTACCACTCTGGCTCCCAGCTTCTCTGCAAATCTGGAACACAACACATTCTTTATATTCCATTCTAAGGACAGAAGATACTGGAGATGACTGATGTCAATTTTCTATGACATCTTGTGATAGCAACCAAGCACATGAGGATACCTGTCTCAGTCCATGATGGAGAACTCAGGCCACCGGGCTTTCTCCTGTTGGCCTTGATCCAATTATACTTCATGAGACTAATGTGTTCGATGCTCCACCAATTGATCTTTACAGTCACACCTTTTCCTAGAACCATATTCTGCCACCTGTCTGTTGGCAAACTCTCCACTCTTCCCAAAGGAACTGAGTACCTCCCATTATGACCCCAGTCACTCATGCATTGAGCCAAGTAGATTTTCTGACCAGCTCCTACATTATATTCAATGTGAACAGATGGTAACATTTGAGGAGGCTTGGGTGGAGGTCAAATAGTTCCCCTTTTAAGCCTTAAAAACAAACAAACAAACAACTCAGGGAATCATTGTGGGTCTAGACCATTAGTGTCTGTCTTAGTTACTTTTCTACCGACACCATGACTGAGGCAACTTACAGAGCAGTGGTTCTCTACCTTCCTGATGCTGCGACCTTTATGGTGACTCCTAACCATAAAAATATTTTCGCTGTTACTTTTAAAATGTAATCTTAGGCCACCCCTGTGAAAGGGTCATTTGACCCCCAAAGGGGTCGTGGCCCACAGGTTGAGAACCTCTGTTATAGAAGAAAGAGTTTATTGGGATTACAGTTTCAGAGAGGTGGAGTCCGTGACCACCATGGCAGGGAGCGTGACGGCAGGCAGACGGGCACGGAGCAGTAGTTGATTACTCACAACTTGAGACACAAATATGAGGCAGGAGGGGGGATGGGAAGAGAGGTAAAGGGAGAGGGAGACAGAGAGACAGACAGAGAGACAGAGAGAGACAGAGAGAAACTGAGAATGGTGTGAGGCTTTAGAAACCTCAAGGACCACTCCCCCAACAAGGCCACTCACTAGTCCACGTACTGGAAACCAAGCATGCGAATACAAGAGTCTATGGGGGCCTCTTCCATTCAAACCAAACACCATCCGTAATAACTTTCTATGACAGTGGAGATGTTCTTTGGCACTATCCCCAAGAATGCCTGCGATGTGGGTAGTGTAACTAAGACATAAAAAAACAAACTTTAATTTTAATTAGCTTTTACAGTTCCTTATAACCAGGGGAGACTACAGTGGCAATGAAGTTGGGGGCAGCAAGGGAAGCTAGACTGGAGGCTATGATCTTAGCACGGTCTTCTTTCTCTGGTCAAAAAGGAGAAAGAAATCACTCCATCCTACCACTGGGGCTCTAACAAAAGAAGTAGGGAGCTTCCTAAATCCATTCAGAAGGACAAGAATACAGAATGCAGCTTACTTTCCTGTCTGGGAGTCTTAATTTGTTAAACTGGAAGTTTCCTGTTGGCTAGCTGACTAGGCATAGATTCTGACCTCTCACTAATATGGTTATACTTTCGCCAAGGCAGTCATAAGAAAGACCTATATATACACCTTTTAGAAAAATCACTTCATAGTAACGTACACATACGTAACACCGCAGGTTTCCAGTGAAGCATGCTGGGGCTGGCGGAGGCCAAAGGACCATCGGATTTGCTCTTAGGAATTGAGGTGCACTGCCAGTGACTAGGCTATCTTTCAGCAGGCGCGTGTGAGGTCTCTCAGCTCAGTAAGTCCACCATTCTGGTGTAGATTCTGAAATGACTTGGATATTTCCTTACCATTCTTCTCCCTCCTACACCCCCACCCCGTGTGTGTGTGTGTGTGTGTGTGTGTGTGCGTCAATATGGACAGAGGACAAGCTCAGGTGTCGATCCTCACTGTTCTACCTTGTGTGAGCTAAGTCTCTAGTTGGCTGCCACATGCACAAAGCTGGCCGGCCCATGAGCTTCTAGGGAATTCTCCTACCTCTACTTCTACCTTGCCTCATGCACACTGGAATTTGAGATGGGTGCTACCACATCTGGATCTTATGTGGAATCTGGAGTTCTGAATTCCATGTTTCATGCTTGCATGGCAATCACTTCAACCACTGTGTCATCTCCTCTCCCCCTTACTCTTTGGGAGTTTTCTTTGTTTTTCGCTGACATTCTTGCCTGTGTGCATATGCATGTTGGCATGTGTGTGTGCGCATGTGTGGGTACACTTGCACGTGTATGCACATGGATACGAGAGCCTGAGGTTGGTACCCTGTGTCTCCTTGTATTGTTCTTTACTTTATTCAGTAAGGAAAGGTCTCTCAGCTGAACATAGCGCCTGTCTATCAACCAGCCAGCTTGTTGCAGGGATTACCTGTTTCTACCTGCAAAGTGTTAGGATCAAAGGTAGCCACTGCACCTGCCTGGCTCTTACATGGGGTACCCTGACTCCAGTCAACACACAGAGCCATCTCCCCAATCCTTTCTTGTATTTTTAAGACAGAGTCTCAATGTGTAGCACAAGCTGGACTTGAACTCATTGTGCTGCCCAGGATGACCTAAAACTCACAACCTTCCTGCCTCAAACCCCCGATGCTGTGATCACATTGTGCACTACCATGCCCAGCCTCTTGTGTAGCTCTGTACCTTGCTGACACAACTCAAGTCAGAGAATTATCTACTAAGCACAGCAAATAAAGAAGTATATAAGTCATACAGAAACAAAAATAAAAATACCAAAACAAAGAAACAATCTAGCTCATTTCTTTAAATACTAAATACATAAATATTAAAGGCACTTCAAGTCACCTTTGCTTATACTGTCCAGTTAGAAGCATACTGTCTAGTTTCAAATTCCGATTCCCCAACCTGTACATCCGGTCCTGTCTCTGACTTATACTATCACCATCTACCTGTTAGAACATGTACCCTTCACGGCCTTGCTGATTTTATATGTCATCCATGAAACTAGCATCCTCATACATGTATTTACATGTGTAAAATCAGCAACCACACACGCGCGCGTGCACACACACACACACACAGCCCTCTCTGTTCCTAGGTTAAACTAACTTTGGATTGAGAATATTAGAAAAGAAATTCCATTGGCATTGAACATACGCAGGCCTTTTACTTGCCATTATCCCTAAGCAAAAAGTAAAGTCTTTGCACAGCATTTCCAATTCACAAGGGATGATTAGTAATCTAGAGGTGATTGGAAGCACAAGGAGGGTGTGCATGCGTGTTCCATACAGAAGACAAGTGCTAAGGAAAGACCATGTCATCACAGCTCCTACACGACAATTTACACATATTCTCAGGCATCTGCTAACAGCCAGAGGAGCTTTGTCAGGGCGCTCCCTCCACCTGGCCTGGCCAGCTTCTGCCTGCTCTGTTCAGGAACTCCTCTGCAGAGCAGGCTTGACTTCACAGCATGCGTGTGCAAACACAGGGTGTCCTGGGGAAGTGGGGAATGCTAGGCATTCTAATGCACCCGAAGATTGACAGCTGCTGAGCGGTGGCCCCAAACACAGCCTATGTTGTAGACACAACACTAACACAGTTCCAAAACTTCTGTCTTGCCCTGGTGACAAGGCTCCACCACGTCTGCTTCATCTGTTCTCTTTCACAAAGCTGAATACTAAGACCTCACTCAGGCCAGTGATTGGAATTTAGGGACATGGGCAAAGAAAAAGAAAAACTTGGGCTAACCCCCAGAAGAGCCTTCTATGACAACTTTTGCATTCCTTTTGCAACTAAGTAATTTGCTCTCACATAACCCAGAAACATAACCTTTGAACGTAATGTGCCCAAAAGGTCACTCGTAAAATGATTTGTGGGGCACTGACGAGAAGACTCAGCATGTAAAGGCACTTGCTGCCAACTCTGACAACCTGAGTTTGGTCCCCAGGACTCAAATAGTGGAAGGAGAGTACCAATTCCCACTAGCTGACCTCTGAACTGCACACACACACACAGTCACACACACATACACACACACAGTCACACACACACAGAGAGTCACACACACACACATACACACATACACAGTCACTCACACACACACAGTCACACACACAGGGACACACACACAGTCACACACACACACACACAGTCACACACAGGCACACACGCACACACACACACACACACACACAGTCACACACACACACACACATACACACACACACACAGTCACACTCACACACACAGTCACACACAGAGACACACACACACACACAGACACAGTCACACACACACACACAGTCACACACACACACACAGTCACACACACACACACAGGCACACACACACACAGTCACACACACAGGCACACACACACACAGTCACACACACACACACAGTCACACACACACAAAGGCACACACACACACAGTCACACACACACACACAGTCACACACACACACACAGTCACACACACACAGTCACACACACACACACACATACATACACACACACACACACAGGCACACACACACACACACACAGTCACACACACACAGAGAGTCACACACACACATACACACACACACAGTCACACACACAGAGAGTCACACACACACACAGTCACACACACACACAGTCACACACACACACACAGGCACACACACACACACAGTCACTCACACACACACAGTCACACACACAGGCACACACACACACACAGTCACACACACACACAGGCACACAATGTACTTTTTTAATTTTAAGAAATTATCTTCTAGAGACAACTGAAAAATAATTTGATTCTACAAGCAATGACTCAGTCAGTTCTATCCTGGTTTACAGCTAGGTTATATATTACAGCTAGGTTATAATTTTGTAATTTTTTCCGAGTTTTTACTGACTTTGCTGGCCAAGAGAGCCATGAAGAGACATACCCAAGAACACCCTTCGGCTTGAAGTTTCACTCTTAATTAGCTCCACATGTCTGGAGGAAATCTTACATTCTTGGGGAAAGGAGGAATTGGCTTGTTGTAGGGGAAATTGAGCGACAAGAGAAGCACAGGTAGAGGGGACCCCCCCCCACACTCACAGGGAGGCATAGTAGCCCACTCTAACAGGTCTCCAGGTATCAGGGACACTACAGGGCAGCGAGGTCATGACTTGGCTTAGGAGCCTGGAACCGATCACAACGAGGGAACATACTATTTAAGGATGCACATTTCCATCCACACACGATTGAAACTGGAAGAAAACAGGTAAGAGCCTACACAGGGCCTCAGGAGACTGACACAGTTTCTCGGATCAGTCTGGAAAGATTCCACAGCCAAGATGAACTTGTTCCTGCAAATCCCGGAAGGGGCGAGGGTCTGGAGGTTTCTTGGATTGCAGAAGTGGCAGCCAGGAAATGACAACCTTCACATAGCTGGACCTTGGTTTCAGAGGCCAACACCATGAAACTGTTTAGATGGCTCCTAAGTCTCGTGATCGCGGTGGCATTCAGCCATGGTGGAGTCAAAACCCAACAGGATCCCATAATCCCAGCCACGCTGCTGAGTTTACAACATTGGCTTCACGGTGGCAAAGCAAGGTGTGGACAATTTAATCTTCACCAAGCATCTGGTACCGTCCGGTACTATCCTAACACTGTTGCCCTTCCTGCACTTCTATGAAACCAAGTACAGCCAGGCCCACACAGCCAAATACCATCATAAACGTATTTTTTAGTTAATGGGTTCTTTTGGTAAGTTAGTTCAATGGCTTCCTCCCCTCGTTTTCTTTCTTTATATATCATCTTTTATAAACCACAACCATTCCCTCTACTCACCAACAAAAAGCAGCTTTAGGTGAAACTCAGGAAAGATTCTGAACAGGTTTGATCCTGGCATAGGAAAGAAGCTTAGGAGAGGCGCAAAGCAGCACACGGGAGAATAAATGCCAATTTGTAAAATATGAAATTAGGATAAATTGGTAGGGTAGTATGATTTTCCGGACCACATCTGTTCAAATATTTTTTGGTTCTGTCCCTGTAATTATACTTGTGTACCTTGATAGAGTCCATGTACTGGGACTCATCTCCTGTGTGGTAAACAGAAATCGCTCTTGGCTTCAGAGCTACGCCGAGTAGTGTCATTTGCCACAGCACAGAAATCTTTTAACTTACTCAGAACCTCTGTGAAGTTAAGTGAGAACTACCACTTAGAAGTCATGGGTATTTAGAGAAGAACCTCCCGTTGCCTGGCACAATATCTACAGACCCCTGCTAACAGCAAAACAAGAGGTAGAAGCCTCCTGTCTCCAGCCCTCACCCTGGTTGGAAAGAGACCAGGGTTAATGCAGACTTACCACTTAGCAGGGGATTCTATGTTTTTAAACCTAGTTATTACTCACAGTTTTATTCTGAAGAGGGAAGGCAGATTATTTTTAGAGACTAGTCATCATGCAAATTGGAAGTTAAACAAGAATTGTCTTGAGCCCACTTTTCCTCTTTTTACCGATGCCTACCTATTCACATCTACTAGAGTCCTGGTCCGCTCAAGACGGTCCGCTCAAGACTGTCCGCTCGTACGCTGTGATTGCCTTCTCCTTCCTCTGTAACCAGTCTCGTCTGCTCTTTAATAAGCATGTTCATGGTATTAAAATACTTAAAAGCTTCTAAGGGCAGAGGTGGAGCCTACTATACAGGTTTTGGACCTAAAGATGCTGTAACCTGTGCACCACACTCCTCTCTGAGAAAAACACCTGGAAGCCAGGAGGGACTCCAGAAATGATACTGACCAAAAACTCAGAGAACGAAGAAAATACACGGCACCCCAAATTACAAGCTTAGAAGTGATTGGGAAGGAACAACACTGTATTTGAAATGAAGGTACACGTTTAAGGAAACAATTCCTTAAAGTGGGGGCTGAACACCTATGAACGAATATCCCACCCTTCATACACATCTCTGGAAGAATGGAAAGATTCTGCCAGCATGCAAGCATGTGGCGGTGACGTCGTGAGAGGCAGAGTCTGAGAGACAGGCTGTTGACACTGCAGGCTGAGAACACAAAAGACCCAGGACACCTTTCCTGTGGGCTTCTACAAGGACAAGTTGAAATGAGATCAATACCCTTGGGCATCTCAGATAGCCCCTCAGGGAATATCTGGACTCTCTGAACATAAAACTAAACGGGGGAGATGAGGGTTGGGAGGCAGAGAGGCGGACACTGTCAAGGTGAACTCTGTGGCTACCACATTCCATACTGTGCACTGCTTCTCCGTGCCTTTCCACAGGCCATAGCACAGCTGAGAACTATCAGCAGGAAACTTCAAAAGCTACTCCCAGTGACACATCTCCGCCTATCGGGCCACACCTCATACTCCTTCCCAGACAGTTCTACCAGCTGAGGAGCACATATTCAAAGTTACGAGCCTATGGAACCATTCTTATTCAAACCACTACAGCCACCCTCTGCAGCAAATAACAGACAACTCAGGTGAGAGAAACAGATTTCCATAATTGACATAATCCTAATAGTCAGCTTTGGGCAACAACATAGTCACAGTGAGATGGTGACAATGGTCATATAAAGTTGGCAGAAACTGTCCAGGAAATTTAAAAATACTGGACTCACTAGACATTGACTTTAACCAGCTATCTTAAAAATACACAAAGAACAATAAGAAACAACTAACAGGGGAAATTAACATAGAAACAAATAGGCTGTCAGTGAAGAGGCAGAAATTAAAAAATGGAACCAAGCAGAAATTCTCGAGTTGGAAAGTATAATAACTGAAATAAAAAACTCACTAGAGGCGTCCATTAGCAGAGCTCAGCAGAAAGAGTCAGCTGCCGTGAGGACAGCACAGGCGAAATTATACAGTCTGGGAGGTTGTATGGACACCATCGAGCATGCTAAGCATGCACATGGACTTCTAGAAGGAAGAAGGATTAATGGAGAGCAGACTTGAAGAAATGCTGGCTGAAGTACCCCAAGAGTAACAACACAATGTACAACCTGCAGACATCCCCATAACCCAACAAACCCTCTGAAGGAGAAATCCCAGACCTACAATGAGACCCACTCCATCGAACTGTCGACACCAAAGACAAACCAAGAATCTGGAAGACATGATGTGGTGGTCAATAAAGACTGCCACGCTCCCAGCAGAAATCACGGCACTTGGATAAAATGTTTATAATGAGAGAAACTACTAAAATGAAGGAAAAATGAAGCTGGTCCAAGGTAGACAAAAGCTGAGCAATCCTATGACTAGATCCACCTTGGAGAGGCGGTAATGATGAGTACTTCCAGAAGAGACGGAAGCTGCTAAAGACCTTAGAAATAAAGACCAGTGGTAAGACCAAACTCGAGACCCAGTGTTGGCTTGGCACTGTGTATGATGTGCCATTTTGTTTACTGTGTGATTCAAGGGCAGGTGAATTAACCAATTATAAGTCCACAGTAACACAACGAATGAACAAGTCTGTGACAATGTGACACAGAAGCAGAGGCACAGAGTGACAGAGCTCTTACATGCAGCTGAAGCCAAATTACTGTCAATTCAAGTTACATAATTGTAAATAAATGATGCTAATTATAATTCCCATGGCAACCATCAAGAAAAGAATACTTAAAATGCATAAAGAGACGATGAGAGGCACTCTAAAGACACAGTAAAAAAATGAGAAACAAACACAACGTAAGCAGGTAGGTGTGAGAAGTCAGATATTAAAAAGTCACACACTGTGTGATTCCATTTATATGAAAAAAATCAACAGAGGTAAAGCATGCAGACAGAGAGCAGACTGGTGACTTCCAGGGCCTGGACAGAGAGGAAGGGCTCAGTAGCAGCCTGATGGGCGCAGGGATGACTTTGGGGTGATGAAAATGATTCAGAACTAGGCAGAGGCAGTGTTTGCACAAAACTGGCAATGTAGTCATTGCTACTAAATAGTTCACTTCAAAATACTCAGCCTGAGGTATATGAATTTTACCTCAAAAACAAAAAGCAAGCTAAAAAAAAAAAAAATTAACTAGATCTAGTTTTCTTTTCATTCTGCCAACGGTGAAATTAAGCTTAGTTCTTGTAACACACGGTCCTTAGGAAGGAAGGGTGGCAGTTGGAGTCACTGGCCTTACCTCCTTCCAGAAAACTTGAATCAGCTGAAAGTCCACCTCAGAGTTTTACTCCTTAACCAAACCCCCTTGAAGGCAGAGTGAAGTATATGTCCATTTGTAAAAGTGTCCTTAGCTGGGTGGTGGTGGCATACACCTTTAATCCCAGCACTCGGGAGGCAGAGACAGGTGGATCTCTGTGAGTTCGAGGCCAGCCTGGTCTCCAGAATAAGTTCCAGGACAGCCTGAATTATAACAGAGACACCCTGTCTTGGCAAAAAAAAGAAAGAAAGGAAGGAAGGCAGGAAAGAAGGGGGGGGAGGAGGAGGAGGAGGAGAAGAAGGAGAAGAAGAAGAAGAAGAAGAAGAAGAAGAAGAAGAAGAAGAGGAAGAGGAAGAAGAAGAAGAGGAAGAGGCAGTAATAGTGCCCTTAGTGTTGTCAAGATACGAGACAACACATATAAGAGGATTGGAAGCACCAATTTACTCTGAGTCCCTTCCCCAAATCAAATAATTGTTACTGTGTTCAACTCCTATGGGACACACTGAAACACGCATTTGGGGTCCCCATATTTCCTGGAACACAATGTGCAAACTCTTTGGAATCTTCACAGTGATGTCTGTTTGTATGCTAGTAAGTTGCTGGTGCCTGGTTGTCCCTTGTCAGCATCAGGGTGGGGGCTGAAGACTGAAAGATGAAGAAGGCAGGAGTCGAAAATGAGAGATTTTAGTCCCCTTCCTCTCACTAAATCTCTGAGGAGTGAAGAGGGGCTGAAAGATAAGAGGGTCACCAACGGCCAACGACTCAGTCATGTATCCATGGGGAAGCTTCCATACGAACTGGAAAGCCTGGTTTCAGCTAGCCACATGGAAGTCTCTGAAGGGTGGTGCCCAGAGAAGACATCATGGCTTCTGATCACACTTTCATACTCTTCCACACCTCACAATGAACATCCTTCCTGCGGGCTGGGTATCTGCATCCTTTATAATAAATCGCTAAACAAATTCCTCTGATGTCTTCTAGCTTGTATATAACAAGCTAATTGAACCCAGCAAAAAGCTCTTGGGAACTCCAACTTAACTCATCACCTCTCAAGTAGACCTGGGATTTGGAATGGGCACCTGAAGTAGGGGCTGGGGCGGTCTTGTGAAACAGCCTCAGACTGGAATGCGATACTACCTCGAGTTCGTAGCATCAGAAATGAGGTGAGTAAGAAGACTGCTACAGCAGAATTGGTGATTGGAAGATAGACACTTGCCAGGGACTAGAGGGAGACCGAGGCGAATGCTCTTGTGAGCACAGAAGGAGAAGCTGAATTCCCTTTCCAGCTAAACTCTGGCTCTATATTATAGACAACATTCGAACCCAGAATCATTTAAATGAACACTCTTAAGGTTCAGCATTAATGTGCGCTAAGGAGCAGTTCCCCATAAAGCTCCTACAACCTGCGTTGTACCATGTATGAAGGCAAACCAGCCTTGGCCTGGGGAAACACGTAATCAATCTATTTAGACTCCCTGATGCCCTTTCAATTGACCAGTAAAACCTAACGGAAGAAAACGGCAATCTTAATTTAACATTTAGAGTGTACGTTTTTAGCAACGTTTAAGCCTTAAGAAACAGACTAGATGGAGACCAGATGCAGTGCACCCTGGGCGCTGTGCATCCCAGCTTCCTGGAATATTTAAGACCAAATGATGTGAGGTGGCAATGATTTTAAGTCCTTACCCAACATGGACAAAGTTGTACCAAAACATATGAGAATCTTTCCCCACAGTCCCCTGTCCTTGGCCATATTTTACACACATTGCTGACCAGATTGAAAGTCGTTTAAAAAGGGACACAAAGTCTGTCCAGAGCAGATCTGTTATTGGGAAAAACTAATACATCGCCCTAACATTCTGAACCCAAATGTGGATCTTCTTGACTATCTCAGCATGTTCTTTTTCTGAATGGCATGATTTGCCCAGTTAAAGCTCCCTAGCATCCAAGAAAATTGGTGGTGTCCTGTACTAGCTCATGGGGAAAGGTGTAGAGTCACTAGGTATGCAGGAGGAAATGAAAGCCAGGACTGAGAAGTCCAAGAACTAATTGAAAAGCAGTAGGGATGTGAGCAAAGTTTCCACATCTTTCAGTGGCACCTTCCCTTGTCTCGGGGGGATTTTCCATGTCTTCTATGTCTTCTTAATCAAATGCCCTCCCCTGGCTACCTAAGTGGGCTTTATTTGACCCACCAGAGTCAACTCTATCTGAATTCAACTTGGCTTCCAAGCGCCAGCCACCCCTTCCCCACAGTAATGGTTAGCTGTGTCTGGAGCAGTTTTTTTTTCCTTTCCATTTTTACTGGGATAGTGTCTGGGAGCCAATAGCACCTCCTGATGGTGACATCCATAGGCAAATCATCTGAGAGAGAAGAGCAGGGCCAGTGAGCTGGCACCCGCTCCGGAAGACGTGATGGTGGGGAAGGCCATGATAAATGACAAACGCCACTGCTATTTCAGCTGCTATTACGTTCACGCCTTACCACCTCATCAGTATTTAAGGACTTTGGTTCAGCATAACAAGGAAATTAGTATTTCACTCCTTCGGCTTCCAGCTGCCATCATTTCTAATGAAATCGCTGAGCATTTTTAGCTCATTCTGCCACATACACTAGAAGTTACGTTAGACTGATGTGCAAAACGTTGAGCAGTTCTGTGCATTACACACCGCACTAGTGTCCTATTGCCAGGAACTGACTAGGTCGAAGGTGCTCTGTCTCTCTCGAACATGGAGTCACAAAGTGGATTCTAGTTCTGAAATAACCTACTAGTCTACACGCCTTGGGACACAAGCCAGTAGCGCATCTTCCCTTCATACAGTTCTGAGGTCATTCGAAAGTTACATCACGTAACAGGGCTAAGTGGAGACATTTGTGAAGCTGAACTGAAGCGCGCGACCTTCATCTTCAAAGTACAAATGACACTTGTCCAGAAGCAGCATAAGAAGTTTGGCTCCAACGTAGGTGCTCAAGGTAAGACCTTACGAGGAAGAGATACCGGCGCAAAAGTCATTCCTTACTGAATAAAGTTTGGGGGGAACTGGGATGAGTTTTACCTGACATTTCAGGAACTGCCGTGTCATCTTAGTTACTCAGAGTTGGATTTTAATCTTAGCTCTGCCACTTGCTATGTATGATCCTGACCAAGATCTTCATTCCCTCTGAGCTTCCATGTCCCCAGCGTGCCCAATAGCACCACCACATCCTATTTATGACATTGGACATGCTGCCTGAGACGTCTCCTAGTCATATCAAGGGCCGAATGTCCCTCCCTTGTCACCTTTCGGCCATGTGAGTTCTGAGATGGCCTTTCCTTTGTGTTCTAGCTGCTGCTGTCCATTGGCAGAGGACTTGTAAATGAGTTCACAGCTGCACGTACAAAATTTTCTCTTATGCAACAAGAATAATATTATGACACCTTACCGAAGGCACCTTAAGCACAGACCCAAGTTTGTTTGTTTGTTTTAAGTTCAGGTGCACCGCCTCAAATCAACCATGAACCAGGATTAAGGGCTACCTGTAGTCTAAAGCCAATTCCACACAGGCCCTCCTGAAGAACAAGAGTTGCTAACAAGGGTTCATCTTCCCCCTACCAGACCGATTGCTAATTCATGTTAGGGCAGCGGCTGAACTCGCACTTCTGTCTGAAGTACGTACACCACTGTGCACTTCCAGTCGGGTTTTTAATCTGTCGTTACAAATGACAAATTTTACAAATTTGATTTGTCATGTCAAACAGGACATTACAAGCAGATTCTGATTTATGCATGAAAAAGACCAAAAAATAAGTCAGATCTTGCCTGAACTTGATAAAACTAAGCTGAAATAGTGGAGTTGTCCAGGTGGGGAATTCACCAAGCAGCGGTGGCATTGCCAGAAACCACACTATCCTCGGCGGCTCCACTCAGGGAGGTCTTGTTAAAACAAGAGGCTATTTTTAGCGTCGTGCCGAGGTATAGCATCATAATCTCTTTTCTACAATGTGATCCTTTTCATCCTCAACTGATCTATAATATTCCTTCTTGTTACTTTAGATTTATAGTGTAGGGATCTAAACATTTGGTTCCAACTCTCTCTCATTTTCTCTCTCTCTCTCTCTCTGCCAATATTATTCATAAAAATCTCTTATCTTATTTGCAAGTGTTTGATATTAGAGTAGGTCTGGCTTGCTAGCTAGTCACCTCTCAGTTGCCTTCTGGGTACCCGCCGTTCATCAGCCCCAGCTCCAGCTGAGCTGTGTGCTCTCCACTGAGTCGCACCGTGTACGGGTTATGTCCTCTTCGCAGGTGGGTTGTTGCAGAAGATATCATTGGTTTATCAGCTAATCATTGGCCCTTTACAATTCCATTTGAATTTTAGAGCCACGAAGAAATTTCAATAAAGGTGTTTTGTTTTGCTGTAAGGAAGAAAACCGAAGCATGCCACCCGGGCAAAGGGTGGGGGGCGATGGGTTGTTCTATTCCATTTTACTTAAGGAAGAACGAAACAGACTTCGGAGAAGTCATTTTTTACAAATTCTAACATTTACGAGTGTCAAAGGGATTCAAAATAAAGGGCCTGTCATGAAAGACTTTGAGCTCCTCGATCACTGTATCTACTAGGGACAATTAGTGTTCACTCAGAGTTCAGTAAAAATAAAATGGGAGGCTAACAGACAACTCAAAGTAGTAGCTAGACCCTCGGTAATTCAATTCTCAGGGTAATAGCATGCTTATTAGAAATGGAAGGTCACTCTTCCCCAAATTTCCCCAAAGGCACAGCTGCCAAATTGACTCCTGAGCTAGTCTTTACAGCACTATTAATTCAATAACGCAATAAGCTGGCAAGCAGAGGCTTCCTGTTTGCAAAGGGAGACAGCTGTGCTGAGGGTCCTTCACACACTTGCTGGAACGTGATCTGGGAAAGTAAAAGCTACACTTGCTCCCTCCCCGGCACACACCTTCCTGAGAAGGCCTAAAACTGCTTTCCTCTTCCTTAGGGGAAAAGTCCACGGAGCTGGACTTGCTCCCACAACCTCATGTCAGCAGCGAAGCCGTCGGCCTCCGGAGGTGCAGGGACAGCTTATCTTGGGTAAATCAGAGATTTGGTATTGAAGCAATGCTGGCTACAGCGCACAGCACTCTTGCAGGTTCTTCTCAGCTTGGGCACTGTTGAAAGGCACCTGGCAGGGAAGTCGGCCTTAAAACCGGGACTTGGCAGCAAACTGTAATTAAATGAAACTTGATCACAGAATGCTTGTTGACTTTTAACTTGTCTAAAGTTCCAGACTTGAACAGCAGGCTGAAACCCGCCGTGATTGTAATCAGTGCAATCGATAGCTTCTAGAAAGAATTTTTCTAAGTGGGTCTCACAGCATCATCATCATCTATCTGGAAAGCTAATCAAACTGTGTCAGCAAATCTCTCTGGTCTTACTCAGCAGCATTCCCAGACACTATAGAGGCATCACGCACACAGCCTTCCAAGAGACACTACTCGCTAAATGGCTTTTACATCAGCACGTTTTCACGATGTTTTCCTTTAAAAATGTTTACTCCCTATGGGACATTGTCTCTCCTTAAATTTTCATAAGCACCATGAAGCAATGAAGCATGTAAACAGATAACATCAAAAGCACTTCTCATCACTATCTTCACCCACGGGTCACTGGGCATCAACTTAGAAAAATCAGGTCAGATTCATCTGTTCACTGCAGTCAGGCAGCAAACACACATTCTGGGTGGTCAGAACAGAGAGCTGTGTGGAGCCCGCTACAGGTTTGGGCTTGTTGGGTTTTGCTCTGACTTTGGAGCGTGGGGAATTTGGATGACTAAGGGGAAAGACCCACACTGAATGTGGACAGCGAGCAGTATCTCTTAGGCTGGAGGCCCAGAGGAATAGGAAGGGTAAGTGAACAGCCAGTCCTCATAGGCGTTCTCTTTGCTCCCTGGCTGATGTGAGGTAAGCATTATTCCTCCACCAGGCTGTTCCTCCAGGGCATTTCTGCCTTTCTACAGGCCTAGGAACAATGGAGCTAGCCCATCATTGGACTGAAAGGCAGAACCAGAGTGAGAATCCCTCCTTTGAATGGATTTGAGTATTCTGTCACAATGACTACATAAAGTCCTACTAAAACACCATCAGAGAGGAAAGAGGCAGCCACTCACTTCAGAAAACCAAGGAAGCTGCCTGGACCCTTTTGTGGTTTGGACACAGGTACATTCTAGATGCACATCTGCCTGCTAATATTGTCTTAGTCTTGCTTTTCAAGTAATACAGCTTAGGAGATTTTATAGACAAAAGCAAATACTGGTGTGCTGAGACAAGCGTGCTGTAATTCAATCAGCTGTGACTCACTGAAGCACCGGTTTGCACATCTAGACCATGGGGTTTGGTGCCAAGTGGCCTGACATAGCCTAAGACTTCACTGAGTTCAAAGCTGCCATTCAGGAAACGATGCTAAACCAATTACATATGCTAAACAAGAAAAGTCACATCACTGCCATCTGACCAGTGAAACCCAGAAGGCAAAACACAGGCCGCTAAAATACTCCACAGAACGGCAATTTGTGCTTCTGGGCCTGTATCCACCAATTGCTTATTCTTACAAGAAATTGTGAACTACGGGGTGTGATAACTCATTCAGCAGGTATGCCTCTAATAACCAAAAATGGGCATAATAAATTTCACACAATAAATTGCAGTGTAACTACCTGAACAGCCTAAATTCAACATACCATATGTTAAAGGATATAAACTGTTCTAGGGAGAATTTATTGTATAGAAGAAATCTTTACTTGTCATGGCAGACCTTGCAAACTCGAGTGGCCCTCAGCCTGGCGCTAATCTAAAGGTATGATTCATTTGGAACCTCCTGTAATACTCTTTAAATGTTAACAAGTTTATGGAAGGAACACGTTTTATCCAGATTTCTGGCTCTGGGAGAATGAGACCCTCCCATGCAGCTGCAGAATACTCTGAGCCCTGCCCACTCTCGCCCTCTGCCATCCACAGGAACCTCAGTCTTCACAGCCCAACAGAAGCTCGCTGAGAACAACATTTTGTAAGCCAGTAAACTGAGGCCCAGAATCTCAGCTTTGAGTTCCAGGTCACGCAGGATAGGTCCATTTGAGGCCCAGAAATGTGACCCAGCCTGTGAGATCCTTTCAATTTGATGAGAGGATTATTAAAACCAAGACCCTGCGAGGAAGAAAAGCCTGTGTTTCAGCACATACTACAATCAGGTGACATGTGGACAGCTGCCCAAGGGCTTTCAGTTCGTTCTGGTAATCTTCCACAAGTATTTACTTCGTATAGATTATTGTTTAAGTACATGTTTACAGCACGCCATGTGATGCTCTGATATACATACATGCTGTGGAATGACTAAGGTGGGTTAATGAAGGCAATCAGACACCCCACATACTTACTTTTCCGTGTATTAAGAACATTTAAAATCTACTCTCTTATCACCTTCCCAGGAGACAATACCTTACTATTAAGTATGGTCCTTACACTATATGATATGTCTCTGGGACATACTCTTCTTGCAGAACTGAAATTGTGAGTCATTGACCAACACCCCCCCCATACCACCTCCCCTAGTAATCCCTACTCTGCTCTCCGACTGCACAAACTCAGTGGTTTTTATTCCACTTAAGAGGTTATGCTGTATGTATCTTTCTTAGTCCTGCTCATTTTTAGCACAGTGTCTACAAGATTCATTCATGTTTTGTAAATGATAGGATTTCCAACTTTTAAAGGCATAAAGTGCGTAAGTACCACATTTTCTCTATCCATTCATCTGTTAACGGACACTTCGCTAATTACATATCTTGGCTACTGTAAGTAATGACACAGTGGAGATAGTAATGCAGAGATACCTTTTTGACAGTGATTTCATTTCCTTTACATATATATTAGTTACTTTTCCCAGTGCTGAGACAGGATATTCTGCCAAAAGCAACTTAGTTAAGAGTCTACTTTGGATAATATCTTGGAAGTACAGTTCATCCTGGTAGGGCAGGCATGGCAGTAGGCGTTTTGTATTGTTTGCAGGTGTTGGATTTCTGTGGGGGGATGTTTAATTGCTAATGATCTGCATGTGCTATCAGTAGAATACCTGAAGAGTTCTGAACCAGTAAAACACCTGAGCAGAGATGCTCGGGGTTCCACTGTCAATTGAGTATGGTGCTGGCCGGGACAGTGGTTCCCTCTGCTGAGGTCTGGCAGGGCTTCCAGTTATGAAATATGCCTCCTTGTCTCCTTGCTGAACCACCAACAGCGGCGTACTACTACAAATGGTGCCTGCAATGTGGGGCAGGACATCATGCCAGCTAATCCAATGTGGAGACAAGGAAGAATGAGAAAGAAACTCCAGACCTCACATATGCTGGTAAAGTGCACACAGAGAAGCTCCCAGAGGATAGAGATTAAGATATTAATTGAAGACTCCTGATGGAAGACGAGAGAGAGAGAGAAAGAGAGAGAGAGAGAGAGAGAGAGAGAGAGAGAGAGAGAGAGAGAGAGAAAAGCCTCTATGAAGAGGAAAGATTGTGAAAGCCACAGAATGGAGGCCCTTAGAGATAAAGAATTTAGCTGGGAGCAGGAAAAAGTAGGGTTCTTACAACTTTTCCTGACCATGGAGCTGATGCTCCCTCCTGCCACTGAGGTAGTGTACTGTTTCACAAATTGAGTTTGTTGATGGCTTTTTGTGTGTGTGTGAAGTCCAAATGAGTCTTGTGTTTGAGGTCTATGAAGAAGGGTATATGTTTCACCACAGCGGTGGTGAGAAGGAATCCCAAGCTGCCAAGACTTTGCCAGATATTCTTCCCATTGGCCCAGGGGCTTGAGGCCCAAAAGCCGCTTAGTTAAACTGAACAGTATTTTGTTTTGTTTTGTTTTGTTTTTCCTGCAAACCTGTCTACAAGCGGTAACTCCACACCATGAAGGAACCCTTCCTGCATTCAAGGTGACCTGCTATTTTATCCAGCAAATCCGACTTTATCTTAACACCTGGAAAATGTTTCCTAAGGATCAGCACACAGAAACTGTTTTCCAGAACTGGTCAAGGTTGTATCTCGTGCTGGTAGCTGAAGTTGGTACTGTTAAGAGTCAACAAGGTGACTGGTTTTGAAGGCATAAAGGGGTCTTTGGAGAGCTGCTGAGGCTTGGCACCATGAAAATGGCCCAGAAGAGGCCATTGGTGAAGGTGCAACCTCAGGGGCAGTTGAAGACCCAGAGGAAGGGGTCATGAAGACAAGTTGAGGCTTGGCACTGTGAAAGTGCAGCCCAGTTGCAGCAGAAGACCCCAGTGTTCTAAAGATGCCAGTACCATGGAATGATCACCAAGAACAGTAGCAGTGGAGGGGAACCAGCAGGAGCCTGGAGGACAAGCTGTGTGTGCTGCAGAGTGCAGAGCCAGAGAAGTGACCTAAGCCCTTTGGAGAAGCCCAGAAGATCATGAATGAATTCCAGATAATTGGACACTGATAACATTTTTCTACTATCCAAAGATACTGCGAAAAGCTTGATAGATGTTTGTTTTTATTTGGTGCTGTGCATTAATAACCATTGTGATTGTTCTTCTTACAAACAGTTTTGCTGGTGTAGTTTTAAAGGTAAAGCAATTTTTTTATATACAGAAAAGGGGAATTGTTGTGAACATTTATTTTTAGTTGTGTTTAAAATAGTTGTTTTTGTGCACTGTAGGAAAAAGGAGTGAATAGGTCTTGGTGTTTTGTATTGTTTGCAGGTGTTAGACTTCTGTGGGGGCTGTTTAATTGCTAATCTGCATATGCTATCAGTGGAACACCTGAGGAGTTCTAAAAGACTAAAGCACCTGAGCTCAGATGCTCAGGGTTCATTCTCTCGGCTGAGGTCTGACAGAGTTTGCCTGTATGAGAATGCCTCCTTGTCTTCTCTGGTGAGCCACCGCAGTGGTGTACTGCTACAGATATGCCCAAGGTTTGTCTCCTGGGTGGTTCTAGATCCTAGCAGGTTGACAATAAATACAAACTATTATAAGTTCAGCTTCTGTCAACCTGACACACAAACATAAACTTCCATCCCTTATCTCCATAAGCACATGCCTATCTCATAATTCAAAATACATTCGATCCACTTCAGAACTCCCCGTATTCTTAAATAATTCCAATACCAGTCAAAGGTATAAGGGTTGAGTCTCTGATGAGACTCAGAAAAATGTAACTGTGGCTCCTGCAAAATAGAAAAGTAAGTTACATACTTCTGACAATGGCGGTGTAAACATTCCTATCCCAAAAGAGAGGATGAGGTAAAGCAAGAAATAATCAAACCGAAGCAAGATAAAAGCCCAATAGGGAAAGCAGTAAAACCTATAGCTGCGTGTCTTGAACCCGGGACTCGTGATAAAGTCATCTGGGAACCAAAGGGCTCTGCTGTCTGTAGCACACACAGCCTCTCTCTCAAGTCAGCTGCACTCTACACTTGTGTCTTTCCTTGATGGACATCCCATGGTCCCAGCCTCTCCATCAGCCTGCGGTCTCTACTACAACTTAGAATTCACCTACACAGCTTCATGCAGAGGTCTCTCAGGGTTTCCTTGCAGGGACTGCCTGGCTACATATGGTCTGGTGCCAGCAGCTCTCTAGAACGGAGGTGTAAGACTTCATGACCCCCTCAATCCTGTATTTTTTATGCCTACAAAACCGGTACTATGTGGACAATTCTGCCAAGTTTTGCTGGCTGCTTGGGGTAGAGTCTAGTTCTTTTTTAGCACAGACCACCTTCAGTAACGTTCTCAAATCTCTCTTCAGGAAACACTGTCCAGGGAGTTCAGTGAAGTGCCCTTCCGTGACACGGGTCCTGAAGGACGCTGCCACTTTCGTAAGCAGCATAAAGTCTGGTGACTCAGCAGGCCTTCTCTAAATACGTGCCAGAGAGAATCCTTCATCACACGTCAGGGGCCAGGTACAAGAATGTCCACAAACACGTTCCCAACAGCAAAAACAAACACCAAGTGTCTGTCAACAGGAGAAAGGAAGAAAATGTGACCGACAGAATGAAGCAGCAAAGAGGGACTGCATCTGCACAAGAGCACATTTCCATCGTCAAATTAAATGAAAGCAAACAACGCTGGGAGATGGGAGACCACACATGATATTCTCCAGCCTCGAAGCCAACTAAAGCATAACCATACAATGCACCTGTCACTGAACACGAGGTCACAATTTATGCCCTGATAAGCCAGGCTAGGACACTTATCCGCAGTAAGCCAATTTAAAAGTCTAATTAAAAACGGAAAGCCGAAAATCCATGCAGTGGTGGTGCACACTTTCAATCCCAGCACTCGGGAGGCAGAGGCAGGCGGATCTCTGTGAGATCGAGGCCAGCCTGGTCTATAGAGTGAGTTCCAGGACAGCCAGAGTTACAGCAGAGAAACCCTGTCTGGAAAAAATCACCATCATCATCATCATCATCATCATCATCATCAATTAAAAATAAAGTAAAAATGGAAAGCATGCGTAGGAGATTTGTCCTGCGTGCCCCCACTGAAAGAGGGATACAGAGATCCGGTGAATGCCCCCCCCAAGCTGTCTTTGGGTCGTGAGATGAGACTGAAACTTAAATACAGGGCCAGGATATGCACATCTGAGTGGTCCCATGTCAAGGTGTGTCCTGCCCACCATTTACCCATCATTGTCTGGACTTCAGTCTCCTCCTGTAAGGCGGTCTGACAAGTTGTTAGAACTGTATGAAGCATCTTTCCTGGAGACAAGTTTTCTGTCTGTATGGGGCCTTTTACTTATCCCAACATGGGATTCCTGAGGAAATACCTATTGTAGCAATAGTCTGGTAATCAAATTGACACAAGTGTCTCATCAGAATATCTTCCTTTCTACGAGGCCACTTCCACATGTGCATGGGAAAAAACTTTCTCATACAGCCAAGGGGAATGAGGCAGTGTAGTGGAACAATTGGGAGAAGTTTTTGCTATTTTGGTTTCTTTAAAAACTCAAAATGGTGTTTGGATTAGGTCTGCGTTCCCACCCCAGGTGTGGTAGTTGTTTATGAGTTGGACTTGGAATGCTTGATGCAGGCGGCTATAATTTAGTTAGATGCAGTTGTTCTGGCATGTGTAGCTTGTTTTTGGGATTGTGTGCCACATGGGTTTATGGGAACTTTTGGCTTAGGGTATAAAAAGTCTGAAGCCCGGAGAATTGGGGTGGGTGTTGGTTGGTGGTTCATTAGTTGGATTGTCCTTGTTACTGTGTTAATACTTAAAAGAACAAAGGTTAGAGAGGTTGAGTTTACAGACCGTGAGCTGAGATGCTAGTCTGTCTCTGTCAGCTAGTCCTCTATAAGCTTAGGACAGCCTGAAAAAGCCTGTGAAGAGTTCTGCCTTTCTCTCATTCTATATCAAGGCCGCTTGCAAAAGCGGTGAAGATTTCTTTCTATCCTTCCTTCCTCTTCCCCCACATTGATGGAAAAACACTGTAGCTTGCTGCTACAAGGCAGAAATTTCAAGACAGGCATGAAAGGAGACAGAGACCATAGTACAGGAAGCCTCACGGGAGTCCCCACAATGGGTGCTGGGTTCATGGCTGTTTGCATGTCATGGGTTGCCATATTGATTTTGTACACTATTTATATTAGATTTTTTTCAAAAGTGGTAAGACTTCAGGAAATGAATCAGAGGTGGAAAATCCTCAAAAACAAGACTACAGAAACATGTATGTGGCCTGACCACCAATGGCAATGTTCCCCCACAGGATTCAGCTATGAATTGACCACAGGAATACAAAACCGCAATGCTATTATTTACTGGACCTATAAGAAATGAGTATAGATATTCAGAAGACCACCGAACCTTTTAAAATATAACAATCTGTCGGCTTATTCTTTTTAAGTGTATAGATGCTGTACGTGTATACCTGTGGGTGTGCTCACCTGTGTAGGTGCATGCAAAGAGCTCGTGTCAATCTCTACTGATTTCCACCTGAGCTTTGGAGATAGGATCTCTCACTCAACGTGGAGCTCACTATTTCAGCTGAACGGCTTCTCAGTGAGCTCCCAGGATCCACCTGTCTCTGCCCGCCAGCCCTGGGGTTGCAAGTACAGATGGCTACACTGGGCTCCTGTACGGCTGCTGGGAATCTGAACTCTGGCCCCCATGCTTGTACGGTAGGCTGACCCAAGCTTCCTGTCTCCTCAGCCACTACTTTTTCTTGTTTTGTAAAACATATAATTATATATTTTATTTAACTCAATCATATCAAAACATTTTCATTTCAGACTGGAGAAACGGCTCAGTGGTTAAGAGTACTGGCTGCTCTTCCAGAGAGGACTTGGGTTCAATTCCCGGCACCTACACGGCAGCTAACAACCAACTGTAACTCCAGTTTCAGGGGATCCAATGCCCTTTCTGGCCTCCGTGGGCACTGTATGTACACGTACACATACAATAAAAGTAAATAAAATTAAGAAAATAAATTTCAATGTGCGACCAAGATTTTAGAATTGTTAATGAGATAGTTCAGATTTCATTTTAAGCCTTCAAAATGTACTATGTATTTTACACTGTTGGGGTTTGATTAGAAGGTGTGGCTTTGCTGGAGAAAGTACTGAAGTTTCAAAAGCCCACTCTCTCTCTCTCTCTGCCTGAAACTTGCAGGTCAGATGTGAGCTCTCGACTACTGCTCCAGCACCATGGCCTGCTGCTGTGCTCTCCAATGTGATAATCATGGACCAACCCTCTGAAACTGTAACTCTCCAGGTAAATGCTTTTCTCTATAAGTTGCCTTGGTCCTGGTGTTTTAGCATGGCAACAGAACAGTAACTAAGACAGACATGCTATTGGGTTTCATTGTGACATTTTCATATGCTCACAGTCAACTATCATCCTTGATTACACGTGGCTGCTTCTCGATGTGTGCCCTGCCTGGAATAACGGTCTACATGGAAACATGACATGGTTTTGTTTCTTTGCAGCTCTGCACATAGGCTAAGTTACCTAACCTAAAAAAGTACAGCATTCCAAGATACCCCTTCCTATCTTCAAAATAAACTCCAATATATCCTGTGAGGCTCCCAGTGTCCAGCCCTGGTCAGGCTCTCTGGATGCTCTTTCACCTGGAGCCAACAGAAAGCCCCCCTAGAAACACGTCAACAGAAACTGCTCTTCAGAACAGAAGATTCCACGTGCTACAAAGTTTGGAAGTCCTGCAATAAACAGGTGTAAGTGGGCTTCTTGGAAAGAAGCCAACTCTAAGAATTCACAATGCCACTGTGATCTGAGACTCTCCCAAAGGGGTCGGAGACATTGTACCCTGGATCTCACTTCACCATAGTCACGCCTTCACATGGGCACCTCTGTACACAGTCTGTAAACCAAATATGCAGCAGAAGAGTCTCTAAACCATGGAGGTTTCCCATAAGGAATGGTTTTCCCTGCTTCATATTGCCTTACGCTTTCTCTCTGGCTTTGAATACACTTCTAACCCATAATCCTTTGGACTTCTACCACATTCTCTGTCTACTTATATGTTCCCATTTTTTAAATGTCATGTGGCTCATCCCCTTTGGACATGGGGGATTGGTTCTGTGTCACCAGCACAGAGTAAAACTCCTGGCACACAGCAGAGCTTCATATAAACTGGCAGCATTGGTGCATGGCAGGCCCGGAAATGGTATTTCTGGCTGTTCATGGATGCTCTTCCTGGTTGCCCAGGGACACTTTCTCCTGGTTTTGCTTCTTAACTTTTCAAGTTAGAAGGACCATGTAAGATAGTCTGCAGGATCTTAAATAAATAAACAAATAGAAAATCAAGTAGTTGTTTTCACAACTTTCAAACTAATTGCTAAACACCCTGATAGGCATCTTAAGTTTCCTCTTCTCTGTGTCTCTAACCCACTCTAAGAGGCTTATGATTGATCGCAGTTAATTATAATTGAATGGAGTTAGAGCAAGGAAATGATTAAATGTTCCATTTCTTCTACACACACACACACACACACACACACACACACACACCAAAACCCCGCAGCCTCAGGATGCAACAACAAAGGCAAAACAAAACACATGCTCTGACTTTCAATGCCACCACTGGGTGAGAGAGAGTGAAATAAAACCTTAGTTCAAACTTCTGGGATAAGCCTTAGAAGACCATGCCAGCCATGCCATATGAATATCTTCAGACACACCATTACTCATTACATTTTGGTTCTTCTTTGTTACAGTAAGCAATAAAGACCTGTTAAGGGAAAACTACTCCTGTCAAGAGTTTCTGGCCTGGGTAGAGACCTAACATTCCAGTTGTAGCCGAGGGGCTCCCCCTAAGAAGGCTGTCTCACCTTAAGTCATGTTAGAAAACTAGATGGAATAATAGTCCTTTGATATGATGTTCTACTTTTCCTTCCCAGAATTCCCCTCTCCCCACTAGCTCAGTAGGTTCCTGGACCACGGCCACGAAGCTACGTAATCTGCCCACTTTTCTAAATTACAAAGTATAACTTTCCCCTTTCTTTCTGAATCCTTTCCTGAGCATGCTTTCCCTAACACTCAAGGTTTCCTCAATCTTCCCCTAGAGACAACCTCCACCCCACCTTGTGGCAGAGCCTGAGCCTGTCTGCCCTGTGTCTGACCATGCCAGCTTAAAGGGCTTTTTCCTTCTCTCCTTTTGTCTTCTGCCCTCCTCTTCTGGACAGCTGCTAAGATGTACAAGTTCTCCACCCTGAGGTTTTTTCCTTTTTAAACTCTAATAACATTGTCCTCGAGCTTCTGTTTGAGTCGTTCTTAAATTATTTTATCAATGAGACTAAGAACCCTAAGATTCCCCCCTTACCAGTTTCACGGGTTAGTGTGGGGCTGAAAGAGCATAGTGAGGCACAGGTTACAGTATATACCTACACAGTGCCGACCCGCAGGGACAGCATCTTGTCCCCGCTTTACTGGGCTAGAGATTTTAGTGCATGAACTTTAAAGAAACTCACGGACCCAGTGAGTCCCCCTTACCCCATGGGAGCGGCATTCCAGACCGTGGTTTCTGACTCACTAGGAACCTGAAGGTATGCTGACAATTCACGGGGAGACACTGTCTCCTCAAGTAACAACAAGCCTGGCTGAGTCAATCTTCTTTGAACTCCTACATTTTCTGCAAAGTTTTCATAGCTTCTAGATCAGCACTAACGTTGGCTTTCTACCCATCACTCAGTATCTAGGCATTTTCCCACCAATCAGAAACATCCACAGATAGTCTATGTCCTTCTGTCTTGAATGTTGATTATGTCATCGTACTGCATAGCCAGCCAGCTGACCTCGCAGCCGGAGCCCTTCTCCTGGGCAAACCCGCAGTAAGTGGCTACTGCGAGGCTGTCAGCACTGTCATGATGATGTCACCGTGACTAAAAGGCAGCATAGAAAGTGCTAATTGATTTGCTCCTGACATGTGCCAAGAAAACAGGTGATCATCTTTATCTTTTTGCTCATTTGTGCCCACCCCTGTGTGTGTCATGGGTGTGACTCTGTGTGTGTGTCCGTGTGTGCCAGTGTAAGTATCTGTCAGTATGCGTGTGTGTGTGTGTGTGTGTGTGTGTCTGTGTGTTTCTACGTCTCTCTGAAGGAGAATGAGGCTGAAATTCAGCATAGTGGCACACATCACTACCTTCCATCTTAGAAATCACACTAGTGTGTAAGACCAGCCACCGTGAAGGCACGTCTTCCAGCCCTGTGCGATACATCATGAAAGTTCCAGAGTTGGCCTGCATTCTGCTCAACATGCCGCTTTGTACGAAAGGTTAACTTACGTGGTGTGCACACGTGAATCTTTCAAATGCATCACTTGCTAGTTATATGAGCTGAAATTCCATTTTAAAAGTTACATTTAAATTGGAGATGATGAAGGCCAACCAACTGATTTTTTGTTTTGTTTTTTTTTTGTTTTTGGAGCGTTGGAATGTTGCATAGCAGAAGCCAAAATGATACTGAACTCTTTTCAGTCCCTTTTCATAGCCCACGTCTGACCTGATAAACTTTTCACAAAAGGGAAAAATCCCTGGGTTGCATTGATAACACCTCAAATTTCCAAAAACCCAGGGAACTAGAAATTCATCAGGCAACACTTAATCCTGTAACAGAGACTTCGCTGCTTTGGCACCATGCATCTATCTGATGTTTCCACCATGGTATTTATGACTTTCTTTTGTTCTGGAACTAATAAAAGTGTATATAGCTATTTCTGTGTTGGAACAGGTCATTTAGAGCACCGTGCATCTGTGTTCTGTTCCCAGGGCACAGTCACTCTATTGGCTTAGAATGAATACATTCTGGTTCCTTTTGGAACAAGGCTTTGGGTCTACATCCATAACCATCTCCGGGGATTATGATGAAGGATGCCCCTGAGCTTAGGAATCATCCACATTCTTGGCCACAGGGATAAAACGGATGTAGAATTAAACAAACCAATGGGCCCTCCTTCTTCCGTCTTTTAGGATTCAGTTGAACACTTGCCATTCCAAACACACATCTGTGACTCAGTATATTTACTTAAAAGGCTAAATTACAAACATTCTGTCACTTTGGCATAAAAGCGTAGCTAAAGTGCCTGCCGAGAGGGATCACCTTGTGTGGCCGGAGTGTCTTCACAGTCTCCTCATTGGAGAAGTGAAGGAGATCCTTGGTGGTGTGCAGGTGGAGTTCAACTGTTCTCACAGAAAAGGGCAGCTTCCGAGCTGAGTTATAGACTGGAAAGTCATCCTCAGAAGAGCTCAAGTTTTCTATCATAACTAAGGCCATCCTAACTCAGGCCATGATCTGTCTAGATCTGCAGTAGCCGGGCAGGACATGGACCTTCGCTTCAGAAAAAGAGGCATAAGAATTATGTGTGTGAATGTGTGTGGTACTGAAAAATACATCATCTCCATTTCCAGATGCGCACAGCTCCTAAAAGCCTTGGCAATCTGTGGAGGCTAAGTCTTCGGTGTGTTAGCACAGTGGATGTAGGGAGGTAGTCGGCTCCTCTCAGGAAAGACTAAGGCAGGGTCGCAAGGTCAGACATTTAGCTCTATTACAGCCCCAGCTCTGGAGAGCAAAAGGCTGAGGAAGAGCTGCTCTCAGGAGCCTACAACCTCATCAGTCACACTTGCAGGACAAAGCTGTCACAGAAGGTCCAAGGGCAAGGTTCAGAGAGTACTACAGTTGACATCTGAAATATCCCTCAAAGACCAGGACAGCTTAGTCCCAAGCTTACAGTGCAGTACGGATCTGGGGAAGAGTGAAGGGCAGTTACGGCTCTGGAGGGCAAGCCCTCCATTCACATGGCACCTTCCTCTCTGCTTCTTGGCTACCATGAGGTCAGCTGTTCCCTCTATCTCCAGGTCTGGTGCATACATGACACAGTCTGCTCTGACACAGTCTCCAAAGTGACCATGGGTTGAAATCTCAAAAAACCTGAGCCTAAGCAAACCATTCGTCTTTTCAAGTTGTTTCTCTTAGGTATTTTGTCATCATGAAGGAGGGTTGCCTAAACAGAAAGATGGTGGACAGCTGAACTGGGTGCTGCTGGGGGGACCTGTGCCTGGAGAGGCATACAATTCCACACCTCTGCTCTGCGCTTCACCCTCTGAATCTCCTTGGCTGCCTCTGTGATAACGTCTTTCATTGCCAATGGCTAAGCTTGAGGACTGTGTTCCCCTGGGAGAGGTGAATTGCCCTGGCCAATTACCCAGCAAGAGGAGTGGGACATGGGAACTGATTGACATATGACTGGCCAGCCAGAAATACAGACCACCATCCTGGGTTTGCAGCTGGCATCTGAGGAGGTTAGGGCAGATATGTGAGACAGGCAGGATCTGACTCCCACTCCAGATCGATCATATCTGATATCTGAACTGAGTGTAATTATACAATACCCCTAGGTGTCTTCTACCCGAGAAATGCTTGGTTATAGGGAAGTGGTTGGCCCCAACATCCTGTGTGCAAAGTATCGTTCTAAGCGTATAAGAGGATAGAAAATCAAAGAGGTTTTCTTATGTCGCAAATCTGAAAGAAGTGTTCTCAGGGACAGTAGTTTTAAATGTTTTGGCAAAATCTTGTTCTGATGTTCCATGGGTCACTGGGAGGCAAATGAACAGCAGATGTCCTTCCTGTGTGTCCTTCCCAGCATCTGGATGAGGAAGCAGGGACCCTCCAAAATAATGATGAACTGTGGGTCTTTGCTCCAGAACAAAGACAACTCTGGCAGCCCTGGACAAAACACTGCCATGCAGTTCACAAGACTGAAACACGAGCCTCCTCAATGCATCAGGACCAGTGAGACAAACCCACCCTGGCAAAAACCCAACTGCAGCTAAAGAATGCTTTCATCTGCCTCATCCAACATGGCAGCCACTACGAGCTGCATGGAGCTAATTGCATTTAAATTAAAATTAGGCAAACTTAAAACTTCATTTCTGCAGTGGCACTGACCCACGTGTCTGAAGGCTGCCGTTTGACTAACATAGGTGAGCACTGTCACCACACACAGGAGCCCCACAGGATGGCGCCACTGTCCCTTCTGAAGACCAGCTCTCCTCCAACACACAAACAGGTCTGGGGTTTGTCATTAGCACAGGAGAAATGATTGCTTACTGGGCCAGAAACTGAAAAAAAGGAAATCACACTTAAGACAGGAAAAGTCCTAGAAGACATGAAGTCAGCAATCCAAGATGCAGATACTGTCGCTAAGCCGTGACAATTGTAGTGCTTGAATCTTCATCTCATTTGTGGAGCCTGTGGCCTCCGGCAGAGCCAAATACTTCTGAGCCAGAATTAATCCCCAGGAAATACCCAGAGTCAGTTTCAGAAGCAGTTACTGCTCTTAAAAAATTAAAATAAAGGATGAGAAATGGGATTTGAAAGTTTCTCCCCGACCCCCAATAGATGATGCAGTGGCCTTTGGCATGTACGAGAATCAGGAGGGAATCAGATCCTGCTCACTGGCCAATTGGCAGTCACTGCTCAGGTCAGACTCTAATGCTCTCCTTCTCTGCCTGTCGCCAGCACGCACAGAGAGAAGCACATTGAGCAGGTATCAACACAATGGCTGTCTCAAGACTTCCTGTGCAGCCACTCCCTCGGAGATGGTTCAGAAGGCCCTTCCGTTCACAAGAGTGTCAGCTAGTTGCACTCAGCCAACCACAGCTCCGTCACCTCAAGCTGCTCGCCTCTGGCTAAGTTTCGTCAATGAGGGAGGTGCAGCCATGCGTGCGAAATAAGGATTAAAGCCGGGGTGGGGCGTGCGTGCTGCGGGAAAACTGACACTGTGACATCTGGGTCACAGCATATAAGTGTTGCCTCCTGAAAGAGGGGAAGGCTTCAGTCCCAACTAATTAGCCATCTCTCTGGAGATCTGCGCTGCCACAGCTCTTGGCCACACCGCAGGGCCCGGAATGGACTTTCCCCCCATGGATCCTGTAAGTTATACATCGCCTATGTATACATTATCTTCCACTAAGTCCAAGCAAAGCTAGAAGCACTCACCGCCACAAAACTAAATGCCTAACCGAGCAGCTCTGGGGTTTCTCTGACCAGACGGCCTCAATTCACTTAGAAATAACACATTAGCCACTTTGTCTAGCCTACTTGTCTCCTGCTTGGGGAGAGAAGGAAAAAAAAAAACAGGTCTTTAACTGCATGAAGGTGGTGGGGACAGCTGTGCTGGAAACAAAACAACCACGTGCTCCGAAAGCGTTGCCAGTAGTTTCACGCTTTCAGGAAGGTGCGTTCTGCGCTTGTTAATCCGCACTGCCACACCCAGTCTAGTGCTAGTGCTGCTTGGGGATCATCAGCGTGGCACGGAGCAGTGTTTCTCAACTCGTGGGTCGCACCCCCTTTGGACATCAATCTTTCCACAGGACTCGCCTAAGACCATCTGCGTGTCAGATATTTGTGTTTCAATTCCTAACGGTAGCGAAATTACAGCTACGAAGTAGCAATGAAAATAATTTTATGGGGGTCGGTCACTATATCATGAGCAGCTGTATTAAAGGGTCACAGCGTTGAGGGGGGTTGAGAACTGCTGATGTAGTGAGAAGAGGGAGCCTCAGTTGAGGAGCTGCCTCCATCCGAATGGCCTGTAGGCATGTCTATGGGGCATAATCTTGATCTGATGGAAGATGGCCTAGCCCACTGTGGGCAGTGTCATCTCTGGGCAGGTGATTCAGAATTGTATAAGCAGGCTGAGCAAGCCAATAGGTAGAGTTGTTGTTGTTGTTGTGGTGGTGGTGTGGTGGTGGTGGTGGCGGTGGTGGTGGTGGTGATGATGGTGGTGGTGGTGGTGGTGGTGATGGTGGTGATGGTGGTGGTGATGGTGGTGGTGGTGGTGGTGGTGGTGGTGGTGGTGTGGTGGTGGTGGTGGTGGTGTGGTGGTGGTGGTGGTGATGGTGGTGGTGGTGGTGGTGGTGGTGGTGGTGGTGGTGGTGGTGGTGGTGTGGTGGTGGTGGTGGTGGTGGTGGTGGTGGTGGTGGTTGCTGCTGTGGTTGTTTTCATGATCTTACTTCAGTTGTACCAGGTTCCTGCTGGAGTTCTGTCCCTGACCTCCCTCAAGTGAAGAACTGTGACCTGGGAGTTGTAAAATGAAAACAAACCTTTTCCTCCCCAAGTTGCTTTTGGCATTTATCACAGAAGAGAAGCAAACTGGGACTCTCTCTTCTCTCTTCTGTGCACCTTAAGTTCCCTCTACGTGGTGGGCTAAACATACTAATATAAAGTTTACAGGAAGCTTAACAATGCATGCCACATGTCACCACAGCATTTCGTCCTGTGGCCAAGGGAAAATAGAAGCCACTAATCCAAAAGAGTGGGAGTAGGTTGACTCCTGAAGCAAATGGCAGAGAAAAGAACTAAGAAGACCCGGGCCTGCACCATGGATTACACATCCACAGCCAAGCATTCGTCCCCAAAGCTGGAGGACTGTACACTATGCATGGCATATTCCCTGGGGCAAGACATTCAGTACGCCTTCGGCTAAAGATATGTACATTTCAGCTATTACTTTTAAGAACGAAATAATGTCTCTGAAGAGGACTGTAAGGGATTTAAGGAGACTGTACATTCAAGACAGGAAAACTGATTAAAGAATGCATTAAGTTTTCATCTTCTTAAACCATGAAAATGGGGCTAATGGGATGTATGAACTCATTGTAGTAGATTTTTGGTTTCTGCTGGTAAACCAAGGCTTTTGGGAGAGGTGAGGAAACACACACACACACACACACACACACACACACACACACACACACACTCTCGGCACACACTGGCCCAGAAGCTAAAGCCTGGCGTCTCCCCGAGGGCTGGGAGTTTTAAAGTGTTCGAAGTGATTTGGGTTCGGTCAGTTTGAAGAACAACAGGGGAAGCTGACTGTCTCTCAACCATTGTTGTTTAAACATGTCCTGATGTGGCCCTGAACTTGTTGAGACAATCCATTGGCAGAGGCCCCAGGAGGGAGTAAAAGCCCACTAAGCCTTTGTCTTAGGCTGCCAAGCTTCTGGCTCAGGTCAGGAGAGCTGGGAAGAAGCCAGCCATCTTGGAAGTTCACCATCTCTGTTACTTAGTCATGGCCCCTCTCCATGCCTACCAGGGAGTCTGTCTTACTCCTAGTCCCTTATTCCCCCTCTCGAGTGTTACGAGTTTAGGTGTGCAGACCATTCTAACTGCTTCTGATACAGCAAAGGGGTGATCCAGAAGGGGCAGCAGTCAAGTGCCTCAGAGAAGGGTCCATCTAAGGGGTTACCATCGAACTTAACAGATGGCAAAGGTCCAGAGTGTAAGAGAGCCCTGTGGTAACAGCATGCCTCCTTGGAGCATGCTATGTGCCTGAGAGAGCATCTATAACAGAAAAGGTGAGACTGCTGGGACTACTATAATCCATACCGGGAGTGTAACTAGGAAAGTATTTGGGGCATGTTGGCTTCATAAGAGGAAAGAGACAGGCAAAAAAACCATCCAAAGGACCCTTGGCAGTTTCATCAGAGGCATTACAAGATTGATGGCTTGGCTTAAGAGCTTGAGATGCTTTCCACTGGCAGTGTAAGTTCAGAAGTCAGCCATCGGATCTCCTCAATTATGACCCCATGGGGAACGTTAAGAGGCAAGGTTAATGAAGAAAATTCTTTGACATTATGATTAACATAGGTCCTGTTTAGTAATCTTACAGCTAGGCTGGACCTTGGACCAGAGCCCCATAGAAGAATCAAAATCAGAGGAAAACAGTCTTCTCCATCTCTTGATTGACATGGTTTGTTTGACAGATCAAAGTGTAACTGTACAATCAGCTGTTTGTTACATCAGCCTTCTGCGTAAAGAGGGAACACGTGGAAACTTTGCAGGAGAAGTCAGCTAAGGTCATTGTCCTACTGACAGTTCCCTCCCAGCAACAGATGCCTATGCCCAGGTACCCAGTACAGTGTCCAGCAGAGATGGATACCAAAGGCCAAACCTGACCATACATCAATATCTAACTGGAAATCTAAAGAAAAATCATAATTCCGCTGTGTCTTTCTTATAGAATTGTCTACTGCCGTCCCAGGAACGCCACTCAAGTATTCTGAATAATAGTTTAATTTTTAGAATATTTAAACACTCACTTTTCAATTATAAGAATTATACTTTTATACAATTATAACAATTGTAATAATTATACTTTTCAGTTATAAGAATTAATATCCTATTTTCCTTTATAAAGAAAATTTTGTGGAGTTCAACAATGCTGACTGGCTATAGAAGCCCATAGCCATCAGGTGCCTGGACAGCAGCCATGGCTATGGGCATGTTCTAAGTGCCCAGGGTGGGCTCCAGAGCTGTTCCAGGTTCAGGTCCTCAAAAAAAATGTGGACTAAAGAAAGCAACAAACAAGTCACAGTATACGCTCAACAAGAGTCACCGAGATAGTTTCTAACTGATCTGTGTTGTGTTGTCCGTAAGAGATGGTCTGTCCTCTTATAAAACACAGCTGTGGGGGGTGTTTCCAATGCAATGTCTATACTCAGTATGAAGAGAGGACAGAGTTAGGGGGTGGGTTGTGTCCAACAGTATCAGGCGTGATGAAGAACGGACCTCCAGTATCATCAGAATGTGACCTTATTTGGAGATAGGGTCTGTATAGAGGTAATCAGGACAAAGGCATTAGGGCACATCCTAACCCACTCCTTAGAAAAAGGAGAAATCTGCAGAGAGCTATAAATAGAGGGATGATGATGAGAAGATGCTGGGGGAAGACAGCCATCTACAAACCAAAGAGGGCAGAGGTCACCAGAGGCTGGGACACTTTTGTCACAGGTCTTCCTTTACAGCCTTGGAGGGAGCTAATTACCCACACTTTGGTATTGGATGCAATAAGAGGGTAACTTTCTGCTTTTCCATCTCTCAATGAGGGGGGCGGTGTCTGTCTCTGCAGCCCTAGCACATAGGCAGTGCTGCGGATGGAGGCACTGGGGCAAGGGAGCAGGATGACACTGGCAGGGAGCAGCACACCTGCATGTGTGGGCTGCAGGAGAGGCTCAGAGGAGAGCCTGGGATCTCAGAGAGACAGCTCAAGGCTGAAATGCAGTAGAATTCTTAGCCCAGGGGCCAAGGTGACGCTGTGTGACATCATCATAAGGAAAATGAAGGGCCAGTGTAACTTGTAACTTGTCTGCAGAAATTGACATTCAGGGGAAAAAAATAGATCAGGGGGAAAAAAAAAAATGTGAGGCCCTAAGTCAAAGATTATCAGGATTGTTAGAGGCACCTGTTTCCAAGTCAGCAAAAGTGAAACCTGCCTGGAAGTGTCCACCAGGCGTGTAAGAGTGCCTCAGACATGGCTGAGCACCTGATGCCATTAAAATCGTAGGTCACAGCCAGAAGGTGGTGGTACACATCTTTACTCCCAGCATTCGGGAGGCAGAGGCAAGCGGAACAACAAAAAAATGTAAGTCATAGAAAGAAGCAAGAAGCATCCTTCAGAGCCCAGGTTCCCTTCTAATAGACAACACAGCTCCTCAGACAGTGTCGTCAACCCCCCACACCCTGACAGAACTTCACTGTTAATCCTCTTGCACCTAGCTCATTTCCATATGCCCTCAGGTCTGAATTCAACAGGGTAAAGGCTACATTACCAAGGATCACCATGAGGAGGCATTCAACTAGATTGAGCTTGCTGTGAAATAGCAGACTTCCTCATCTGCTATGATTTGAATTTTAAAATGTCCCCCAAAAGGCCCTGAGTCAAAAATGTGGCAGGTGGTGGTGGCACCTCCAGGCTGGGAAGCTTAGGAAAGAGATGTCAGGGCCTGATTCTTTCCTGGTCATCAGGAGGAGAACAGCCCTGCCTGACCCTGTACACTTGCTACCATGAAGTGCTGCCTCACCACAGGCCCAGCGCAAGCAGGCCAAATGACCCTGGGCTGAAGCCGTGAGCCAAAGTAAATGTCCTTCCTCATAAATTGCTTACCTCAGAGTTCTTGTTTCCGTGGTGACAGAATGCTGACTACACACTCTCCTACTCAATGACAATTCCTCCCTGCATTGGCTCAAGCTTTCATAATTAAGTGTGTTGATCATGTGACACAAACAGTAGACGTTTGCTTCTCGTATTTCTAGGGGCTGGGGCAACGCTAAGGAGGCAGGCAGTTCTGTGACCAGCAAGCACTTCCCTTCCTGGCTTTCAGGTAGAGAGAGGGTTCCTTGTCTCTGTGATGAGTTTGCAGGGGACTTGACGGTCAATCTAAACTATCACTTTGACTGACTGCCTGGAAGATTAGGGAAGTATAAATTTGGGTGTGTTCGTGATGGCAATTCTAGAGGTGTTTAGCTGGCAGTGAATGATTTTAATCCCCTGATAGACTCCTAATATAATGGCATTACTAGCTCACGGTGAAGACTGGGCGGCAAGACCCAGTTAGAGGGAGTAGGCAGTTGGGGAGGCCCCCTGGGGCCATGCACTGCACTAAATATTTCCTGTTTTCCCTTTCTCTGTTTCCTGAATGCAATGAGAAACAGCACCTACATCCACTGCCAGGATGCTCAGCACAAGAGTATGAGGCTGAGCATCCACAGACCTAACTCTCTGAAACCATGAGTCAAAATAGATCTTTCTTCCCTTTAGCTGAATTATGCTAGATCTTTGGTCAAAGTGAGAAGATAAGGCACTGGCTAATACAGGATGGTCACCCTGGGCTCTCTTAACTGTCCTGTCTCAAGATGCTCTCTGTAGGGCGAGGGCAGTAACTCAGCTGGTGAAGCACTTGCAAGCATGGAGATCTGAGCTTGATCCCCAGAAACCACAAGTATAAAATGACAGGCTTGCTAGTGGTACACACATTCCAATGCTGGGAAGAAAAGGATAGGCAAGAGACGACTTTTAACTCAGTGGGTTCCAGGCAAGTGAGAGGCACTGTCTAAACAGCAAATTAAAACAAGTCTATGCACCCAAAGAATCCCCGTCCCTCTCTCTTCCATCCAACCCAAGCACTCCCTCACCCAACATCCTATCTACTCTTCATGGCACCCATGTTACTGTATTCATTCATTCATCTGCTGCCGGCTGAACTGGCAGTTCTATTAACGGGTCCTTCTGTGTCCTTTCTGTTTATTTCCAGTTGCCCACAATTCTGCTTAGTGACTAGAACGGACAACAAATAAGTTGCTTATGCCATCAACATCCGGGCTTCACTCCCTCCGCTTGGTACAGTGCTTCAAAGTCACCTCAGATTCAATTCTGATGCTAAAACGGTGGGAGCACCAGAAAAGCTCAAGTGGAGAATACAAAATAACTACTCTGGGGCCAGGAGGTGGGGGTCTCTGGTTGTGTGACCCTAGCAACCCCTTGTGTAAAGCCAAACATGCTACTGCATGGGTTAAATTAAAACAACTGCCTGCATACCATGACCTTTGGGTTGGTAAGTAATTTAACTTTACTTAATTTCTAGTTATTTAGAAGACCAACACATAACTCAGAGTAGCAGGTAAATGATGCAAGAGACCTCCACCTCTTAAAACATCCCACGGACTGAAGTGTTAACAACCCACAGTTCGTGAAGGGCAAAGGCTGTCAGCAGACCCCATCACCCCTACTTCTCCCCAAACCGTCCCTGTTCACTGCTCCAACACACCACGTTGGTTCCCACAAGAAGTCATAATTGAATACGCTTTGAATGGCCAGGACCTGTGTATTTTAAAACCCAAAGGGTCAATTAGCAGCCGAATGCAATCTCTATGGTAGCACTCGCCATTTAAGACAATTGCCTTCCAGCGCGTGGAAGCGCAGGCCGTGTATCTCGAGGCACATTTGCAGTATGACGTTTCTTCACCCTTTTATGAACGTTTGCTGTTTTCAAAGACCGCATTTGCTCTTATTCAGAGAGGACAAGGTTAGAAAGCTTCGCTCTCAGTAACCAAAACTTCTCAGGCCTCTGGATCCTGCAGGATCCCAAAGCTCAATCCTCTACTTGCTGATGGAAGAACAGTCAACCATTAAGCCCAGGAAAGGTCTTGTTTTCCTCCCACCCTATTTCTGAATGGCCACCCTTGCCTTCATTAACTTCTTTGCTCCAAACACAACAGGGCAAAACAGACTCTGCATAAGCCACTGTGGTTAGGGCTTTGTTACAACAGCGAAGAGAAACAACAATGTTCAGTATATTTGGAGAAATTTTACATGCAAAATACGTGTGGATCTCAGCTAACTCAAGTTTTTTTTTTTTTTTTTTTTTTTTTTTTTTTTTTTTTTTTTTTTTTTTTTTTTTTTTTTTAACAAAGGCAATACACTCCTGCAGATGGAAGAAATTTGTTTTTTTTTTTTTTTTAAATAATATCCTTGGTTAAATGTACAGGAGCTGAAATAGAACTGGAGAGGGCCAGTCATCAGGAAAATTGCACCAATCAGTTTATTTGGGTAGACTGACTATTTTTCTGCAAAGTAGTTCAGAGACAAGACCACCCCTGGGTAAATGTGATCCACACCGCTTGTACTTATTCAGCTAACAGCAGCAGATCACCCACTCAACAAACACAAAACACACAATCACACAGGCCGCCATTGCTTTTAGAACACGGAGTTTTTGAAATACTGAAATTAGTGCATAAGAAGTACACTTCTCCAACACTGTGCTGTAGGACACCACATTTGTGCTTCATAAAACTTTAAATTATCTCGTTAGGATTATCCGGGTCACCCGATAGCATAACAAAATATAAATTCCGCAGAGATACAACACGGAGGCAAAGCATTTGCCGCCAGGTATAGACACTGAAGGTAATGACACAGTCACCTGGAGGCGGATTCGATATTCTCATTTCCTCTCCTTTCCCTCCTCGGTCTTCATAACCTACAAGCAACGAGTGAGTGGAACTCTAGCCACTCCACTGTAGTGCCATGAATACCGTTACTAGCGCCTTGTACACAGGCCTCAGCGAGGCAAGCCTATGCTCCTTCTCATGCAGAAGCATGGCCACTGATCACCAGCAGTAAAGAGAGAGAGCAAGACAGTTTTCATTTAGGAAATAGTATCTGCTTGGTGATTCAATTTAGAAAGTGTCTGAAACACTCACTAGGAATAAAGTATCTTAAAGATGAGGTTCTGGGGAGGCAACTCAGTGGTAAGGGTTGAGTGTATGTGAGACCCTGGCTTCAGTTCCCAGCTCCAAACGCACAGGCAAGTAAAGCAATAGTACATATGTACCCTGTACCTGTATGCAAATGAAGTAATCATACACATGTAATCTGTACCTGTGTGTATATTTCAAAGGTAGAATACAACTTCTTCACCCTCAAGAAATAGTATTGCTCTGACTTCATTCTGTAAACAGCGAGTTCACACAACACTCAAACACTTGGCTATTACATACTCTCGCTGTGCGTGCGTGTGTGCGTGTGTGTGTGCGTGTGTGTGTGTGTGTGTGTGTATTTGTGTGCACATGTGTACAAGAGAGAATGTAAGATTCCTTCCCCGATCGCTCTCCATCTTACCCACCGAACATCTCCTCAACCCCAAGTTGCCATTTTTAATTGTCAACAGCCAAATATTTCTTATAAATGATTAATCCACTTGTTCTAATGACTGCCTTTAACTTTTCTTCTTTCCTGTTTTGTGTAGTCAATGGGAGGAGAGGGTAGCCGCATTTTGGGGGTGCAAAGGCTCATAAAATATAACAACATATTTATATGTAATATAAAAAATAATAACATAAAGTATCACTTAAAAAAAGGCATAGTAACCTTAGTAGCATTGCAACTGAAAATACTACATTTGTAATGTACAAATTCATCAACTGAATGCCTGCTAAAGTTTTATACACAGGAAAAGTTATTTGCTCAATTTCTGTGTGCTGACATGCTTTACCTGTGTAATTTGTGATCCTCAAAAGACTTTTCAAAAGCACATCCTCACACCTAAGTGAAATGCATTGACCGAGAAGATTCCATCCCATGTTAAAGCAAGTTGAACATCTCACACACAGCAGATGCACTTTCAGCAGGGATACATGGAGATCTAACTCCAGTTTGAGAAACAGACAAAGATTCAGAAATGGTTAGGAAGCAATGCTATTTCACACTCGCAGAGCCAGGGCTATCTGGGAACAAAGGGGAGGCAAACAGAAACAAGCAAGCAGCTCACCCAGCCCTCAAGTTTTCAGAGAACCTGCCATAGTCGGGCACTGTGCCACACATGGCATGGCAGGTGCAGAGCACTCTAGCTAAGCTACTAAACGAAGTGTCAGGGAGATATGGAAAGATAGGTGTGGACCCTTTCTGGAAGGTTCCTACAACATAAGCAAAATCCACGTGGCTTAACTTCTATTGGTGGAAGTCCGGTGTCCTAGAGTCACCAGGTGGCAGCTGCAGAGCAAAGAGAGAAACTAGCCATGCTGACAGAAAAGAATTGTCTAGAAAAACTATGCAGAAAATCGGAACTTTGTAAATGTGGATGACTTTTTCTATTTTTGACTCTTATATTTCCAAATCCTGCATAAATTAAAAAATGGAGGGGAAACTCATTTCTTCAGAGGCAACATTTAGATCTTTAAGGAAAATCATGGTACACTTGAACAAAAATGTCTTCACTAACGGAGCCACCGCTGTGCACAATGAATATGCACCTATTAAAATTTAATGAGTAATGCAACGCTTAAACCAAAACTCTACATAAATATTGACCCTTTCTCATGTTTTCCCCATGGAGGTTTTAACTGAGACCCACTCACAAGACAAAACTGAGCTCATTCTGCTCCGTCTTTGTTTCTCTCTGTTTCTCCCCTCGCCCCGTGTGTGTGTGTGTGTGTGTGTGTGTGTGTGTCTGCGCACATTTGGAGGCCACAGGTCAAATCTGAGGCAGTGCTCCTCAGAAGCTATACAGCTTCTTTATCAAGCCCCTCACTGACCTGAACCTCATCAAGACCCCCAAGCTGGCCAGTGAGCCCCAGGGATCATCTGCTTCTGCTGCCCCCCAACAGCTCTGAGGTCACACACACAATCCTCTGCACCTGGTTTTTAGGTGAGTGCTGATTGAACTCCTTACTTCACTGACTGACCCGTCTCCTCAGCCCCTCACTGAGGATCTTAAAGGCGTCCAAGTTGGAGGTGAATCAGCTCTAAAAATTGAAAAGTTGTTTCCTGCACGTTTCCAGTTTTGACAGAGAAGAAATCTCCAAGCCCTAAAGGCACCTGTGCTTCATCAGAAATGCTACCCCCAACCCCGCCCCCCCACCCTGCTTTTTAAGTGACAAAAGCTTATTTATATATCAGTCCTGACTTTGGTAACCACCATGATTAGCTGGAGTGAAGAACCTTGAGGTTTCAGTCTGAAAATCATAAGACACGACAATCTCTGCCCCATAACCCTCCTGACTTGGAGAACACAGGTTATGAGTGTGTGTGACTCTTAACAATGCAATAACCAGAAAGTTACAAAAAGGATTGAGTAAAAAAAAAAAATTTAAATAGAAAAATAAATTCAGTAAATGAACAAATTTTGTGGCTAATTTCTCTTCCCACATTCCCACCAATCCTTTGCCCAGAGGACTTAGCCCACAGAGAACCTGAGTCTGACACACTCTGAAGATTTCCTGCTCATTGATTCAAAAAGCAAGTTGCAATGACAGCGTCTTTCCTAAGCGTCAACTGAGTCGCTGTGATGAGTCTCCAGGGACCTTCTTGTGCACAGATAACGGGAACAAAGGTCCCTCGGACGAGGTCACTTCCCTCCCTAGCACTTCTAGTAAGGAAGATGCTGAGACCCATCCCTAACCCAGGCAGGAAGTGATCCCACAGAGGCCAAATGTAGGAGCAATAATCTCTCTAGGCCTGTCCCTGAAGACACTGTCCAGTTCTCAACTCAGCTCTATAAAAATGGCTCCTGTCATGGTGGCCATGGCTTTGTCTGGTTTTCCATAATACTAGATACACTTTCCCCTCTCTGGTCGAACACAGTTTTACGACACATTACCCTTGATTCCCACTTTTTCTCTAAATTCCAGGAACCATGTAACGTGCTTTGCCTGCTTGCCCCTAATGTGCATCCGTTAGCCATGGACAATGGGCACAATGGTCTTTTATACCTTAAGATTCCTACCCAGTGAAAACTGGTTTGAAAGCCGTTTACAAAACCATACAAATTTTATTTTACTTTATTTTTGTTTTTTTGAGACAGGGTTTCTCTGTCGTAACTCTGGCTGTCCTGGGACTCACTCTGGAGACCAGGCTGGCCTCGAATTCACAGAGATCCGCCTGCCTCTGCCTCCCGAGCGCTGGGATTAAAGGCGTGCGACACCACCACCTGGCTACCCATACAATGTTTTTAAGCACTTGACATCAACTTCCATGCTTCCCAGTTTATGTTCTATTTTGTATTTTATCACAAGTATCTTTCAAAGCCCTCAAGACTGTTGAAAACGTATCTCTTACCAAATCCCAGTTTTACCACTTACTTTGCTTTGTTATCTTGAACAACTCAGATCACCTGTCTTTTCTGTGGGCGACTCACCACCTACGTTCACTGGTCAGAGTACAAGCGCTGGGGCGGTGGTGAGGTGTCCCTGGACCACACAGGTAAGGTGAGCCAGCCCTGAAGTCCCCAGGAATCCACCTTTACTGTCAGCCCAATCTGTCCTTGACTGTGTCCCTTGAAGGGTCCCAGATGACTGTAGGGAGTTCTGGGGTACAGCTTTACCCTCCCCAGTTTGCTGGCACAGAACAAAAATGAAGGGTAAAAGACACCAGTGAGCAGGCGTCCTCGACACCAGTGTCTGCTTGAGTTCCCACTTTCCAAGCTGCTGTGCCGTCTTCAGCGATTTCAAGTACTTTAAGTACTTTACTCAAGAGTCTTGCTTATTTTGGAGGGTGGGTAACCTAGTCTACCTTTATCGTAAAAAGTGGAGGCTCAAGCTATTTAGTACACTGCTGCCGTGTCCAAAACACGAGTTCTTTTCATTTCAATGCTAAGATGATGATTAAGCAAGACTTTTTCTATTGCATCGTCCTTCAGCTGCACAGAAAGCGCTCTGTTGTGGAAGTTTATTTTTAGTTATGTATAAAACAATTGTTTTGTGCTGTGCACTGTTGGGGGAAGGGTTACAAAAGCTTTGGCATTTGTACTGTTTGCAGGTGTTGGATTTACGTAGGGGACGTTTGATTGCATGTGAGCTGCACGTGCTATCAGTAGAACACCTGAGGTGTTCTGAATCAATAAAAAACACCTGAGCTGGGAAGCTTAGGGTTCCACTGTTCAGTACGGCACCTGCCATGATGGTGGCTCCCTCTGCTGAGGTCTGGCAGGGTATGCACCTATGAAAATGCCTCCCTGTCTTCTTTGGTGAGATGCCACAGTAGCATACTACAACAGTGCTCTGAACCAACAACCTTAGTCAGCCTTGACAGTGAGTGACCTTTCAACCTCTCTATCTTAACTTTAAAAACTCACTGAAGAATCACAATTTTTTATCTAAAGTATTTTCAGGTTTATACCTAGAGGTAGCAAAACCAGGAATCTAAGTTATAATAAATCACTTGGGCCATCAATATCTTAATTCTCGAGCACAGAGAAAAATCTCCTCTGAAACTGCCACCTCATCCATTCATAGACATGATCCTTCAATTCCTAAACGCATTTGTGTAGGATAGCTTCGTGAATATCACATGCTTACATGTTGGGCAAGTGTACATAATCTATAGACCAATAAACAATTTCTGTGGTCTGCAAACTCACTAACATAGAAATGTATAAATCAGTATCAATAGGAAGTCACCAGGCAGCAGAAGTCATTGATTAAACAGACATTAAATCCATAAATCCAAATGTGTGTGCACCACAACCCAGATCCCTGTCACGCAGCATGTGCAGAGAGCTCACGCCCTTCTTGCTCTGTGTGTGTATTTTACCTGGACACTGAATGGCAGCATCTGCATGGAGACGGAACAGGGGAAGCTCATAGCGGGGGAGGAGCTGATTCCTACGCCAGTCTCCTAGAACCGCTCTAACCTTTGCAATTACGCGGTAAAAAAAAAAGTAAAACCGAAGGGAAGAAATTAAACTGTGGCAATTTCAATAATTCATATGATGGAACTCTGGCAAAAACGAAGCAAATACAATTACTACCAAAATTACCATCAAAAGGCAAGTCAAGAGCCCTTCGAGGAAGAAGGGTGGGCAGAGGTTGCTGCTCTCTCTGCTCCGGAAGAGCTGTGTCACACCTGCGGATTCTCACTCATTCTGTCGAACTGTCCAGATCGCTCCCTGTTCATAAAGCAATCCCATCAGTTCTCAAAGGAGATTACTAAAATGCCAAATATTCTTGGCATGACTGGCAATGTCGGTCATACACATAAAGGAATAAGTGTAAGCTTTTTAAAAAATCAACACCCGGAATTGAAATCCGATGTTCACTTTGGTAAATGGCTGGTGAATCAAAAAAAGAAAAAAAGAGGACAAAGTCTGTTAGACTATAATTTTTTTAAAATTGCATATGGCCACTAGATAACTTTTGCTAGTCCAAACAATTAAAACAGAGGAAATAAAGCGTTTCTACATCTGGTTTGACATCACAGCCCCTGCTATTTCCATACAAATGCCCAGGGTATTCGGTCCTGCTTGAATCTGGTAGAAATTTATCAGTTGAATCTTGTCTTCTACTCAAACTTTAATAAAAATGAACAGCAAGCTATTTGTATGTCGACAATGATTTCCTTTTCAGGGTACACCAGACTTCAGCTTTATTCTGCAAAATCATTTCCAATTAGCTATTTAATCTCTACATGTTTGCTTAAGTTCCACCTGCGCCACCCTGGCACCTGATCCCGGCTAGAGACGCGGGCAGCAGCTGCGGGAGGGGTCAAGGGGCCATTATTACGTTCAATGGGAGCCACATGTATGAGGGTCTGACACAGCGATTCGTGGCCTGTGACCCAACTCAACCGATCTGATTTGGCTAATTTCTTTTTTAATTGGGGATTCCTGGTGCTCAGGATTTGAGGCATAAGAAGCAAATGTTTCAGATACAAAGCATCTTAGGTCAGCTGCCGTTTGTCTAGGTTCCTCCAAACAGGAGACTGCGAGGGACTCTGAGAACCTGCAGGAGCTGAGCTCCAGCCAACGCTGCTCTCAGAATTTCAGTGTCATTAGCCAGTTCGGAAAGAACCTCATGGAAATGAGGAAAGAATCCAGGTTTATCATCTGGGAAAGAAAGAACTGCTCTACCAGGGACCACAAACGCATGTTAGCACACAGCAGGTCACAAAAGGCTACCAGGAAACCCTGAGTCCCTGATACCTGAAAGAGAGGGCATGCTTCGGGTGCTGCTGAGGCAATTCCTTACACAGCCCAGGAGACTTGTCACAAATCAGAGGGAAGTGACCCTCTGGCCATCTCCCCTCCACAGCCAGGAAGCAGCCCCCTTCCCTCTCATCAGGAGAAGATGCAGGCCCCTGGAGGAGAATCCTAGCATACGTTCCTGACATACTAAGATTGCGGGTTCTTTCACCGAGGACACGGGACAGAGGAAACTCCTGGACAAGATGGGAGTGGAAGACTACTTTGGATAGAAACTGAGCACACCTGGCTGCAGTGGAGACAGTCAGGTGGCTCCTTCTGGGAAGACACGAAAAGTGGGAAACTTCCAAAATGTCTGCCTCCAGATTTAAAATACTAAACACTACCTAGAGCTAACGTAACTGCCTGGGGGAAAAAAAACGACAAAAGCACGAGCCAGACACACAAACTGCGCAAAGATACCTCAAATACTGCCACGGAAATCTAAAACAAGTTTACCTGTAACTTAGAGACGTTATGAAAAAGACAGAAACGCGGTTGAGATTACGAAGAAGACAACCGAATAAGAGACGGGTTCAAAGGAACTTCAACTGTCCCTAAACTGTGATTCATCTATTGCTTCTCTGAGAACTTCCACGCAGACAGTCAGACCGTCCGTCACAGACGGCTTTCCTGGCTCACTCATTACAGCTTCCCCCCGCCCTCCTCATCATAACAAACCAGCAATCTGCAGTACACTGTTTGAAGGAGCACGACAAGCACGTGCCTATGTCATGGTTGCCTTCCCAAAGCACTGTACTCTCGCTCCGCCACGAGCTTTCATCGGCAACGGGTGGGTTAGGTCTTGGCAGGTGCACTAAATCAGCTTACTAGCGTTTACACCTCCGCCAGGATTCCAAGCCTCTTCTCGGTGGTGGTTAGACATAAGTGAATGCCATTTTCTTTTCCTACATCGAGTGAAGTAATTCCATGCCCGCCCCCCCCTTTCTCTGTCAATAACGTTTTTTAAAAAATGAAAGGATTTTCCAAAGTAAGACACACAACACACTGGGTTAAAAAAAAAAATGCATGCTTATGTAAGTACAATATATCTCCTTTATACTACATGATTTCCTTTGCTAATTCTATACTAGAGAATCTTTCTTCCTCTTTGCTGAGATTTAGCTGAATTTTTTCTTTGGGACCCTGCCACTATCGGTTTGGGTCTGAAGGTTATAACAGCATCAAACTGTATTAGAAAGTGGTGATGTCCTCCCTGTTCCCTGGGTAATGGTATAAAGTTAGAACTCTGTTCTTTTGGGAAATCTGTAAAATGGTACCGTAAGCATCCCAGTACCGTAAGCATCCCAGTACCATAAGCATCCCAGTACCATAAGCATCCCAGTACCGTAAGCATCCCAGGGCTCTGCAGCAAACACTGTGAGCAGTGGCCCGCATCTCTGCAGCTGCACGCCAGCTCTCATCTTCTACTTCTTCAAGCCTGATTTTGAGTTACACATTTTTTCCCTAAACAATGTCCTACTTCATAAAAGCTTCAAGGTTAAAGGCTCTACTAGAGGAATTTCCTTACATTTCCTTTTAGTCACAGCTTAACGTTTCCCAAGTAGCACAGATCCCATTCTCCCAAGAGTTCATTTGAACTCATAAAGTCACTGCTTTAGAATACAGGGACAATTGGGCCACATGACTACAACTGAGGGCCTTTCTGCTTGCCTGGCAGGGCCAGGCCGGTGAACCCTGTAAAGAACAGGGTGGTGATTTCTCAGTTTGCTGCTTGTGGCTTGCATCATTCCCACTGGCCTCTGTCCTGGCAGCATTGTAAGCGTCACTGACAGGACATGAACAAGTATACACAGCTGTTTCCCAATAAAATTTTACAAAACCAGATAAGTGCATTTGGCTCCTGGCTGGGCCCCTGCACTAAGGGATTCTGAGTTACCTGTACTGTGACGCTCAGTATGGAAGCCAGGAGCCAGGCACTGGAACTTACTATAATTCCTCATGAAACCTAGCCATGTTTCCAGCAATTATTTGCTACACATGGTTAGCAGCCATTGTGATGGTCAGCAGAGACTCGGGCCTGAAAACCCAGTACTCAAGAGACTGAGGCAAGAAAGGCCATGAGTTCCAAGACAAGCCTAGCTAAATAGCAAGTCCAGAGCTAGTCTTTATTTTTAAGATTTATATATTTTCATTTTATGTGCATGGCTGTCTGTCTGTCTGGATGTCCATGTACTGCATGCATGTAGTGCCTCTGGAGCCCATGAAAGGGTGTTGGATACCTTGGGGACTGGCATTATGGACAGCTGTGAGCCTCCACGTGAGTATTAGGAACTGCTCCTGGGTCTCCAGAAGAGCAGCGAATGCTCTTAACACTGAACCATCTCTCCAGCCTTTTTCTAGCCTGTCTTGACCGCACAGTGGGACTCTTTCTCAAGAAAAAGGAAAGGGGAAAAGGACAGGAAAGGCAGAGAGACAGCAAGCTTTCACATTTCACTAACTCTTCACTGAAGACACGGGGCTCTTCCAATTATTTTGTTTCATGCTGTTTTTAAATTTAAGTTTCTGGTTAAAGGTAGTAAGATCTGAAGAAAGTACGTTAAGAATAAGTGGATAAGGTAAATTGGAGCTTAGAGTTCTCCGGCAGGGTGATAAGTTTAAGCAGAACTTCTCTGTGCAGCTGGATGAAGAACACTACACCATGCAGCTGCATGAAGGAGACTGCACCATGCAGCTGGATGTAGGAGATGGGACTTACTATGAGGGTAGGGCCAGGGTGAGCTCCAAGGCCTGTTTTCCCTTAGACAGCTCTGGGTCTTACCTGACAATGAATCATTATCCTGCAGTGTGTTCCTGAACCATACAATTAAGACCATCAGACTATCACCATACTAAGACTGACTCATTCAAACAGGAGCAGAATCAGTAGCAGCAGCCACCAGTCCTGGCCGACCTAGCACTGCACATTCCAGGGAGTGCAGTCAGGCTCCACACAAATGGAGCCATTGGTTCAAAATCCACTTATGCCACTATGCCTTCAACTTCAGACCAAGAATGTCTGCGGCCAGCCAGCATATGTCATTATGCAAAACCGTGTGGTGCTTCCGTTCTATAAACACTGCCATACTCAGCCCAGGATTTGCGGGTTGTCGACCACAGCAAATGCCTTTGCTTTGCAATGAGAACATCCAGGGTCTTCTAGCTATTTTGAATGATATGACAGGTATTTCGCTATTGCCTACGATCACCCGCTGTGTAACAGGACGTCAGGACTCACTCCTCCTTTCTGCCTGTGACTTCATTCTCACCAGCCAAGCTCCCCAGCAGCACCAATCCCCTTCCCTGGCTCTGCTCTCTGCCCTGACTTCAGCGGCCTTAGGTTTCAGGAGTACAGCTGTGAAGTCCTCACATTGCCAAGGTTTACGTTTCCTGGATAAAACGGATGAATATTCATTCACCTAAAGTTCAGTTGGAAGAATTTGCCTGCAGGGTGAGGAAGATACAAAGACCCAGTAGAATATTATTCTGCCTTAAAAGGGAAGGGAATTGTGTCACATGCCACAATATGGGTGAACCTTGTGGATATCAGTGAAATAACTGAGAAAAGATGATCAGAAATGCTATAAAATTCCACTAACATGAAGTTGTCAAACAATGTAAAGAAATCAAATTTATAGATATCCAAGTAGAATATTGACTCCCCAAACCTGCAGATAAGGTGAGAATGGGATAATGTTATCATTTTTATTGTGCGTGTATGTGTGGTGTATGCGTGTGTGCAGGTGTGTATGATGTATGTGAACATGTGTGTATGGATGTGTATGTCATGTGCCTGTGGAAGCCAGAGGAGAATGTCAGTGTCTTGCCCTATCACTCTCTGCCTTATTCTCTTGAGAAGAGAACTCACACTGAACCTGGAGCTAAGCAGATGGCCAGTAAGTCCCAGTGATCTTTCTTCTGTGTCCCAGTCCCAGCTGGGGTTGCAGGTGCACGTGGACCACGCTCAGCTTTTCACTTGGGAACTGGGCATTCACTGCGCTCAGGTCCCCATGCTTGCACATCAAGCTCTCCTTCCACCAAACCATCTTCTCAGCCTGGAAGACGTTATTTGACAGGCGCAGGATTTTAGTCTAGAACCCAGGACCATGAACCTAGGGATGGCACCACCCACAATGAGCTGGGTTCTCCCACTTCTACGGGCTTGCCTACAACCTAATCTTATGGAGGCATTTTCTCAGCTGAGGCTCCCTCTTCTCCAGTGACTTTACCTTGGGTCAAGTTGACATAAAACTAGCCAGCACAACCGATCTTTGTCAGGTTGACACACAAATACATCGTTATTAAGCCACAACCCTTCTTTTCTTATTCGTCCCCAAAATCTCATGTTAGAAACATAGATAACTTTAAAAGTCCCACATTCTTTACAAATTGAAAGACATTAAAATTTCAGTCCCTTAAAAATATCCAGTCTCCTTAAAAAGTCCAAAATCTCTTTTAAAGTTTCAAAATTCTATCAACTGTGGACTTCTATAAAAAAACAAAATTAAAATACTTTCTTACGTCAAGAGAGACGAACCAGGGCACAGTCCTAAGCTGAACAAAGCAAATACCAACAGTATAAATAATTCCATCTCCAATTGTCTGGAAGACACTTGTGGTCATCTGGGCTCCTCCAAGGAGCTTGGGTCACTTCCTCTGCTCCACCCTTTGCAGCACATACAGCTTGTTTTCTAGGGTCTGCCTGGCTCTTCTCCATTGTTGTTGTTCTTGCCACTCATCCCATGGTACTGGCTTCTCCAAAATGCTGGGGTCTTCTGCTGTAACTGGGTTGCACTTTCACCAACAGCCTCTCCTACGCTCTTCCCATGGTGACAAGCCTCAACTTCTTTGCATGACTCCTTCAATTCTGGTCTTCATCTACCACTGAGGCTCCACTTGGTACAATGGCCTGTGCTGGCCTCTTGCAGTGCTAAACCTCAGCTGCTTTTCATGATCCCTTCATGCCTTTAAAACCAGTACCACCTGGGTAACTCTGACACTAAAAGTTTGGCTGACAGCACAAGATGCATACAGCCTTTGCCGCCTCTAAATGCAGCGTGCGTGTGCTGACTCTGAGGAAATAGTTCCTAGAAGGCTTCACTTCAGTGATGCTTGTCTCTTTTAGTCACAGCTGATCCTTCAGCCCCAGCTGACCATCATCTATTGTCCCAATAAAGCAAAGGTTTTGCTTTAGCGGTTCTGGTCTCTTAATCACAGCCAATTCTTTAGCTCCAGCTGACCAGACACCACAGATTCTTCACACAAATGGCCCAGTACAGTCTTTCATTCCCTCTGAAACTTCACAAGCCAGCCTCCATTGTCTGCATTGCTCTCAACATTCTTATCTTCCAACCTCCTTCAGAGCAACCCACTGACCTCTCAACACTCAACGGCTTTTCTAGCCCGAAGTTCCAAAATCCTTCCACAATCCTCCCCCAAACACTGTCAGGTCTTCCACAGCAATAACTCATCATGCTTGTACCGATTTGTCTGAGCTAGAGTTACTATTGCTGTGATGAAATACCACAACCAAAAGCAAGTTGGGGAGGAAAGAATTTATTTGGCTTACTTTTCCACATCCTGTTCATCATCAAAGGAAGTCAGGACAGGAACTCAAACATGGCAGGAACCTGGAGGCAGGAACTGATGCAGAGGCCATGGAGGGGTACTGCTTACTATCTTGCTCCTCATGACTTGCTCAACCTGCTTTCTTGTAGAACCCAGGACCGCTAGCCCAGGGATGGTACCCCAAACAATGAACTCCCCCTATCAATCACTAATTAAGAAAATGTTCAACAGGCTTGACTACAGCCCAATCTTCTGGAGGGATTTTCTCAGTTGAGGCTCCCTCTTCTCTAGTTGACTCTAGTTTGTGTCAAGTTGGCATAAAACTAGGCAGGACAGCAGGAATATACTTGCCGATACAAGGACTCAGTTACCCATAGTGTTCCATTCTCCATGAACTATTGGCATCTGGTGTTGGAGAATTGAGTGCACTTGTATCCTATTGCCACATAATCTGAGCAACTACCAGCGCTTGACTATTAGCGTGGAAGGTACCTACCGAAAAGAACACACCTAGGAACCCCCACTGAATCCACTATTACCACTCCAGACAAATCCTAACAGATGCCATAGCTTCATGTAAAACATCATAGTTAACAAAGCCAAACAAGAGCAAAACTGACCTGTGTTTCAGTCTTATGTGAGTACAATATTACCGTGAGGTAATAATATAAGTCCACGGTATTTTGATGTTTAGAAATAAGGCTTTATGGCATCCATTCATAAAGACAAACTAAACAGAGTAGTTCTACAATTATTTTTAACAAAAAGTAAACTGATTAATAATCACAGTAAATGATTTAGCACGGCTAAATTTGAGGAGCAACTTACATCTAAAGAATCCTCTTTCAATAGGATGAGGGCCATGTTCTGTGACACCAACCGACAGGAATACCCTGAAACGGAGAAGGGAAAGCATATGAATATCATTCTTCCCGTGAATTACTAAGTTTTCAATGGTTGATACAACCTCTCTTCTTTCCTAAATATCTATTAATTTGACTTTTTATCTGAGCATGTGTGAATGTATGCATGCGTGTGTGTGCAGTACCCAACCAGTGCGCTTGAGTGAAAGTCAGAAAAGGGTTTCCGGTGTCCTCCTCTACCATCTTCCTCCCATTTCTTTGAGGCAGGGTCCCCCCCCTCCCCTGAACCTGGAGCCCATGTATTCTCAGTTAAGTCAGAAGCCAGTAAGTGCCAGCCATCCTCCTGTCTCCACCACTTGAAGCTGGGGCTACAGGCATATGCAAACACACATATTACAACCCCCTGTCTTACATCTACGGTATCACTACGGACAAGAGAACTAGGGGCATGAGCCTAAATTTTGGACCTTGCAAACAGCTTGAAGAGAACGAGTTGATAAGGTCTTTATAAATAATGGCTAAAATGAGTACTTGCCAATTTTCTGTGAATTTTTTCTTATTCTGGCTATTCTTGTATAACATTAATATAAACCTTAGTTAGCCTAACCTTACAGCAAACAGCTTAAGGAGATGTATGGAATTTAACTGTGCTCCTAGTTAGCATAAACATGGCTACTGCACAAGCAAGATCACCTTTTTCTTTCGAAAGCTGCTAATTCTCAAAACTTTCAAAGGAATATTAGTCTACTGAGGAGTTGCTCTCCTGCCAAAAGATCAATGCAATCTCCATTTAAAGAAGTAAACCTAAGTTTAAGTGAAAAATATATAAAGGTTTAAAGCAAAAGTATTCCCAATTCAAATCAACAATTTCATTCTTGTTTTTAAATCAAATTATCTTTTAAGACAACACTAAGGCTGTTTGACAAAGCCTCAAACAATTGTTATTATTTTATATTTACATAAAATTAAATTATATACAATACATTCATGTGTTTGTATGTGTATATATATTTTAAATAAAATTGTGCCTCTTAGGCTAGCAGTGCTCTCCACAAGAGCCAAAGACTAACAACAACTCCAATACCAGGCATGAAAAATACTCTGAGTTGTTGGACAGGCTAGGCACGTGACTACCAACCCAATATAGATTATTGCGATAGCCCTTGGTTGCCTCTCAGAGGTTGGAGGCAACGAAGTCCTTACTGCTGAAGACACCACACATTTCCAACGCAGGACTCAGAAGATTCAAACTCAGTCTAAACTGGAAGCCTCCTTCTTGAAGTCTAGTTTTCACAGAATCAGAAAATACTATTTATGTTGCCAAGTGGGGGAAAATAATCAATAGCCCTCTCTAGTTGTGATGCCAATGAACTGTAACAATGACCAGCAGGGTAAAACATCCTAAAGGTACAATAATGGCACTCGTATCTTGGCCGTAACCAACAGCTATTGAATTAAACTTAAGGCCTACCCAATAGGAGGGAAATTATGGCGGGTATTAGAAACTTGCATAACTACTGGGGGCTAGTGAGGTCATAATTCTTAGAAAGAAAAAAAAACATACTCCCTCTGACAAACACAAAGCAGATCAAGACAGACAAAATAAGATCAAGAAAAGCTTATTACATATTTTCACTTGTTTATTTTGGAATATATGCTCTAATCTTCACTCATAATTGACATTTGTTTGAAAGAAATATTTGGCAAAGCACCTAAGAAGACAAATTATAAAGACAAAAACAATGGCTTTTAATAAAAATATTATTTTGAAGCCATATGCAAAAAGCATATTAATTATGCAAAGAAGTAACAGAGCTTCTCAAGGTAACATTGTTCTTTATATTTGTTTGTTTCAAGACAGAGTTACTCTGCTGTAACTCTGACTATCCTGGAACTCACTCTGTAGACCAGGCTGGCCTTGAACTCACAGAGATCCCCCTGTCTGCCTCCAGAGTTCTGGGATGTGACACCACCACCCAGCAGTAACATTGTTCTTAAAGACCAAAATAGTACAGAGTGAGCATTCCTTATCCCAAGTGCTTGAGACTAAGCATGTTTCAGCTTTTGGAGTTTTTATTTTGAAGAATTTGTATACATAGCATGCCTTAATTTAGAAATATTTGCATAAGGATTATTGGGTGAACATTACCAATCCAAAAGTCTAAAATCCAAAACTCTCCAAAATTTGAAACTGATCAGTTTGGGATTTGAGAGTGTTGTGGATGTTTATTTTTAGTTGTGTTTAAAATAATTGTTTTTGTGCACCGTTGGAGAAAGGAATGAATAGGCCTGGCGTTTTGTATTGTCTGTTCGTGTTGAATTTATGTGGGGATTGTTTAATCGCTTATGATCCGCACATGGAATCAGTTGAACACCTAAAGAGTTCTGAAGCAATAAAACACCTGAGCGCAGATGCTCGGGTGCCACTGTGCAGTACGGTGTTGGCCTGACAGTGGTTCCCTCTGCTGAGGTCTGGCAGCGTTTCCACATAGGAAAATGCATCTGTGTCTCCTTGTTGAGCTGCTACCGTAGAAGTACTACTACATGAGAGCATTTCAGATTTTATTCAGATTAAGGTTACCTAACAAGCGTCGGGTCTCAGGCTCTTAACTTCTGGCTCAGGGCCTATTTAAAGGGATTCCAGAGCTCTCTCAAAATCCAGCTTCTGAAACTGGAGGTGGAGGATGGGAGCAAGGAGCTGCCTCACTGTTCTGATGCACACCCCTTGTTTACATTCTAACAGCTGGACGTAAAGGAGCATAGGGCTTTGGATGCTCACGTTTTAATTGGCAGCATTTTCTTAGTGGGACATTAGAAGAGCTCATTTGTAGTTTTGGTGACATTTGCCATGTTTGGGATTGTTGGCTTTCTTTAACAATTATCTACCTCTATCTCTACCTATAATTTTATAATTAAAAAACAAAACTTTATAGCATTTTATTTTGTGTGTGTGTGCGTATCTGTGTGTCTGTGTGTGTCTGTGTGTATATCTCTGTGTATGTGTGTCTGTGTACCTGTGTGTGTCTGTGTGTGTATCTGTGTGTGTGTGTCTGTGTGTGTGTATCTGTGTGTGTGTCTCTGTGTGTATCTGTGTGTGTGTCTCTGTGTGTGTATCTGTGTGTGTGTCTCTGTGTGTGTGTGTATCTGTGTGTGTGTCTCTGTGTGTGTATGTGTGTATCTGTGTGTATGTGTGTATCTGTGTATGTGTGTATCTGTGTGTGTGTCTCTGTGTGTGTGTGTTGTCTCTGTGTGTGTATGTGTGTATCTGTGTGTGTCTCTGTGTGTCTTTATGTGTCTATGCGTGTGTCTGTGGTGTGTGTGTGTGTGTGTGTGTCTATACACATTTAGAGGACAACTCCCAGGAGTCAGTTCTCTCCTTTCATCATGTTGGTTCTAGGTATCATGTGAGTCCGAGACATTAAACTCAAGTCATCAGGCTTGGCAGCAAGCACCTTCTAATCACCCACTAATCTACCTCACCAGCCCTAAAACTTATTTTTATGGTACTGGAGGTAGAGCCCAGAGCCTCCCGTTCTAGTGTTCTCTACTAGCTAAACTATGAAATGTGGGGTTCATTTTAAAGTGATTATTTTCCCCATTATATCTTAGACATTAACTTAGTCAAATTAAGTTTTAGGATTTTTGTCTTAGGAGTGAGAGTAATTTATATTAATAAATGGCCATCTTGCTTATGGGGGCCAGATCCTGTAGGGCTGTGCATGCTAACTAGCTGTATTTGGGGGAACTGGAAAAATTTGTTTTTAGTTTAAAATTTTGGCACCATAGCCTAAAGTGGGATTTCAGAGGAGACCTTTGGGGGTCCCACAATTGTCACTTCCCTATTGCCATAGGATGATCAACTACCAAACAATTATTCAGTAAATGCCAAGTTTTCAGTCTCTATTACTTTTCTTAAGAAGATTAGTATTAATGAGACCAAAATGCTTCTGTGTATTCATTCCATTTTGAAGTCATGAAGTTGGATATAACTTTCCTCTCAAATCATTTCTAAGTTGGCCATGTGAGCCAGTCTCTCAATGTCACTGAACTTTGTTGTCTATCGAGTGAGGCTTTTATACTCTTGTGGTCTAGCGAATTTATTTTTATTAAAAAAAACTCATTACATACATTTAGCATATAAAATGATCAGAAGCTTACTGTAAAAGCAAGCAGCTCTAGTGCCTGTTCAGACTGCTATTGACTATGCATAACTGTTCCTTCAGAGCAGATAATGTTCCTTCATATTCCTAGGTGAAGTCGGGCCACAACGGTTACATTAATGGCAGGGGTTCCGGCCTAAGTAGCTGGTGATCACACACACACACACACACACACACACAGCCAGACTTGTATTTCTTTACAGTGTGCAGCTAGAGTGGTTGTCAGGCACTCTACGATAGGTTTGGGGAAACTGCACTCTCCAGCTGGGGCGTGAGTACGAGTGGATGATAAAATGCTAATTGTGCGGCCCAGGTACCGAGCCTGGCTAGCTCTGCAGTAGCTACTAGTAAATGTAATTGATGATGTTCAAGATACCGTGCTAATTCCTTTACACCTGGAGGTGGCCGTTAATTACTTCATGAAGTACAGAGAGATAGACTAAGTCAGCCTGGGTCACATACGCCATGGCGTGTGGTATCCACTTCCCAGAAGGAAAAAGGGTCTGAGTAGCAGGAGAGCAGAGACAGGTTAAAAACTAAAGAATTTCTAAAATTAAATAAATAAAAGGCAGGAATAAAACCTACGATTGCTCATAGAATAGTCGAGGTTGGTGAACTTGGAGAGGAGCTCGCTAGGTTAGGCTGGGTCAGCGCACACTTCCATGGGATGCTCCTGAGGGAAAGCTGCTTATGAACCAGGCTCTGTGAGTGGCCTCTGCTCCTTGGATCTCTAGATGACAAGCCTTGGCCTGGACCTTCTGGCTCCTACTGGAGTATCCCATGCGATCATCTTCATCCATCCACACCCAGGCAACCATTGACCAGATTATCTGGGAAACAACCAGAAACGGCCAACACGGCACGCTTTTTGTGGGTTGGCACCATGTTGAATCACAGTGATGATTATCTAGTGTTGCTGTGACCCCCAGAACCCATAGGCAGGAAGGAGAAATTCTTTCCAACCTTTCAAACGTATCTCCATAGATATCTGGATTTAGTAAGTGAGCTTACTCTCTCCACCTTCTCCTCAAAGGGGAACAAGTAGAGAGAGCTGAGAGCTTTAGTTTGGTGATGTTTTTTAGGGTGAAATATCTTATTGTCTTAAAATCACACGCTGCTCCAAGATCCACAGACTATAATGCTGGATTTCTCTGAGCGTTGACAAGTGCCTTCGTAGTGTGCCGTTCACTTCACCTGCGGCGAGAAGTCATCCCAGGGGTGTCGCTCTCGGTCCCTGATGGCCGCCTTACGGATTTCTAGACTAAAGATCTAGACCTCAGTTTACAAGTGCTGGCGGACTTCTTTAGCTGGCTCTTCTCCAAGAGTTGATCCCATTCCAACCAAAACCATTAGAATTCAAGGGCAGCAAACTTGGGTTAAGTCACAGTTAACCGAGTTAAATGTCACAGGTCCACTGGGGGGGGGGGGCGCGAGTGGCCTGTGATAATTTTCTGAGCATAATCCAACTTCATTTTTCAAACTGAACATAACAGCTTAATACGCTTCTCCTCAGAAGCTTTTAGTTTTGTTTAAATTCATGCACGTGTCACCTATTTATCGCCTTCTTCCTGCCACACTGGAAAGAAAGTACTTAGGGGTTTTCCCTTAAAGCCTCTGTGTACCTTCAGTTGTCAAACAGCATTTTGCTTAAATTGCATACTATAAAATAAAGCAGAAATCCACGGTTTAAAAATTACAGCTTGCTTCGGCGGCTGTTGTTCAAATAAAATGCTTCCAGCAAATCCTTTCGCATTAGTGACAGTAAATCTCTAACAGTCTGAGCTGCCTGGAGCTGAGGAAGTCCCTGGGGATGAAGAGTTAGCCCAACAGGCGGGGAAACGGTTACTCAAATTATCCCCCTTTTGTAAGTGAAAATCAGACATAGACCTTCCTTCAGGAGCTAATCTAAGAACGTACAGGATGGAGGAAAGCATTTGTGAGACGTTAAATGGAACCCAGGGACCCACGCTCGGAGCTACCCACCACTGCAGTTAAGATGGGCCTGCAGCTGTGTGCCGTGTCATCTCCCTGTTTTAATTTTTTAAAAGTAATCTGACGTGTTTACTTGTCGTTGTGGCTCTGTGATTCTAAGCTCTTCCATTTGTTTTACTTTTAAGAATACCTGGTAGTTTAAGCAAGAGAAACGATGACACGCTCTATTAAATATAACTATTATTAAACAGCCTGTATGACACCACTGGATTTCTTAGGGATGAGAAGAGGATACACCATGGAGTAGGAAAGACACACACACACACACACACACACACTGAACTCTCCTTCCTGCCCATTAGTCCAGCGCCCCCTTTCCTGTGGAGCACCTGTGAGCACGGGCATCCAGATGTTCTGCAGTAGAGTCCAGGCTCCTCCTCCTGTTAGGAGCACTACCAATCCTTTCCTTTGAAACTGACACACACTTGCTTGAAGTCTGAAATATTACATGTTACTTATGCATTTCACCCAGGACATGGGAAAATGGGGAAGATTATGACCCTAGTTCCATCTACACTTGACGGTTCACCACATTCTTCTTATCACTATAAAAGGCAGAAAGCACCCACCCCAGGGCAGCAGTCAACTTGCAAAGCCCTCTGTGAGCAGGGAAAGGCCCATTTAAGGCCAAACTTACAGAGAGAAATGCATGAAGGGACAGTCTACACATATACAGGAAGACAGAACTCAAAAAGCAAACGTGTTCCCTTTGCTGGAAACTGTTGCTGGCACAAAGAAGGGCCACAAGCTTGGAGGTTTATTTCTTAGTAAAAGCAAATGTTCTGTAGAGAAATGTCACCACACTGTTGTCCAAACACATGCCCTTGAGAGACAGCAGTACAGAGCCACACAGAGAGTCAGTCCACTGTGGATGCCTCAGGGACTCAATGAAACTCTTCCCGTTCTCTCGTGAGTCTACCTTCAGCTGTTTAGGGGCCTGAAGTGCATAGAGTTAGCGATTATTTCAGATTTTAAATCAGGATAAGGTGAAATTTGTCTATTTTTTAAATAAATCATCCCCATGGGAAGGTACTGACTGCAACTGAGGTTGTCAGAGGGGACACCTGATTCCAAAAAGGAGGGGGTCGAAACACAATCCAAGAATGGCGTTCTGTGAGAATTCCAAGTACTTGTGAGAAAACTCCCAGAAACTAAGGCAAGAGTCTTATGACCTCAGTTTCTTTAAAACACGGGTTTGTTCTTGGAATGTGTTTGCGTATTCCCCCAAGGTGTTTGGATAGGAGAATACACTGTCTAACGTTCTGAATAAGGTTGGTTATTGCGTGAGACTTTAACCTGCTTTGCGTTTAGGCCCTGCTCTGCCAGGCCCATGCCTCCAGCCAGAGCAGTAAATGGAGGGCATGAAGAAAGGGCTGCACTGGAGTGAGCGGCCAGGAGCCTGAGGAACGTACTCTGAGGACCAATCCTTTGGCTTCAGAGTTTCTGGTGTGTTTTCTTCTCAAGTGAGCTAGGACAGAGTTCATCCACAAAGAAGTTACCTAATTCTTGGATTTTTTTTTTCTTTTTTTTGGCACTGCTGGGGATTTGTGTGTACTAGGCAAGCGTTCTCTACCATGGTTACATCTCCAGCTCACAAGTTCTACAAATCTACGTATTCGTTTCATTACAAAAAAGATGCCAGATCCAATGAGGTCATAATGCCAAACAGCCAGGTGGTTTGAAGTTAACTGAAGTGAGCAGTTAGGTTCATATTAAGTAGAAGTCACTTCAACTCATTTTTAAGCCTAAAAGTGATTTGGTTTTATGCATTTTTCTTAACTTTTTTAAAGTTAAGAAAAGTTAAACTTTTAAAGCAACACGTAGTGGGCTTCTGGCATTTTCACACAAGTACGCCATTGTTCCTTGCTCATCATCAGCCCTCACCACCCTTCTCCTCCCCCCGCCAGCAGTCCCCTTCCTCTCTCCAAACAGTCCGCTTCTGCTTGCATGTCATGTGCATGTACACATCCACACTCATAGTTACAGCTAAGTTCCTCACACTTTACATGTGCTGTGCTGACCTTTCTCTCTCGTTGTCCCTGCTCCCCCAGTTCAGATCCCCTCCTCACCCAGGTAATCCCCCTCTAACTTTCATATTGTATGTGTGTGTCCATCTGGATTTAGACCTATCTAGATTCTACCTATGAGAGAAACACGTGGCGCTCGTCTTTCTGGGTCTGGCTTATTTGCCTTAATACACTAATAGTCCAGTTTCATCCATTCTCCTGAAAATGACATCATTTCATTTTTTACAGCTTATGACTAGTGTGCAAATAGCACCTGTACTTTATCCATGCAGTCGAAGGGCATCTCGAGACTGGTCCACATCTGGGCTATCATCATTAGTGCATCAGTAAACAGATGTGCAGGTCCCTGTGGTAAGCTGACTTACACTCCTTCAGGAATACACCCGGGAGTGGTATAGCTGGATCACAGGCGTTCTACAAAATGTGTGTCACTAACAAAGTCATTTTGACTTGAAGTTCTTCTTCATCCTGGTGGTGCTCAGCAACAAGGTTGTGAAGAAGGGCGAGAAGACAAAAGTTCAAGGCCTTAGAAAGGCCCACTTGGTAGTAAAGTCGCTTATACTGGCCATAGTTATAAAAAGTAGCAATGAATATTTAAACCTAGTGAAAAATACCTGTCAAAGAAAACTGGGAAGAGGGACACAAAAAATAACCTATATTGTCAGTTCTCAAATTCTCTTTTCTACCTAAGAGTGCTTCGTTCTTTTCAGGAAGGATAGTGACGTGCGTGTGTGCGTGTGTGCGTGTGTGTGTGTGTGTGTGTGTGTGTGTGTGTGGATTTATAACAGGAAGAATAGAGCCATATGAGCATTTCACTAGATTCTTGGTGGACCTTTGAAGCAAAGAAGAGATCTATAAACTGCCAACACACTTGAAGAATACAAAACTTTTACAACCAAAACCAGCATTGGAAATTTTAGAAAATTGATTACCGATATTGATTGCAGTTTCTTGTTTGTCTCCTGTTAACACCCAGATTTTAATTTCTGCCTTCAACAGAGTAGCTATGGTTTCTGGAACCCCAGCTTGAAGGCGATCTTCAATGGCTGTAGCGCCAAGCAACAGTAAATTCTAGGTCGGAAAAGATCATCAGTTAAAGACAGTTCATCCTTAGGAGCAGAGACTCTGACATCCCTAATAGGGTCATTACCATGAACCTATGTGTGAAGCATTCACAAACCATTGACCACGCTGAGCCACTCAAGACGCTCCCATTGGTCATTTCCTGGCCCGAGTATCCTTGTTAGTTTTTGTCAACTTGACAAAAGGCTAGAATCACCTGCTAGAAAGAGCCTCAGCTGAGAAAACGCCTCCATCAGATTGCAGGTCTGTGGTGCATTTTCTTGTCTGATCACTGAAGTGGGAGAGGCCAGCTCCCTGCAGGCAGTGCCACTCCTGGGCAAATGGCCCTGAGTTCTATAAGAAACCAGGCTGAGCAGGCCGTGGCAGGCAAGCATGTAAGCAACATTCCTCCACAGTCTCTGCTTCAGCTCTTGCCTTGAGCTCTTGCTCTGGCTTCCCTCACTGTAGAGCGAGAGTGAAATCTCTCTTTGACGTGAGCACAGCCATGTCAAGGACCAATGTTCCAGCCCATGGAGTGACAAAACCTTCCCTGCGTGAGGCTCAGAGGGCTGGCAACACTTTCCTCTGGTCCCAGTGTAAACGTGACAAGTGTTTGCAGAAATCTCAGTCACAGCTTTCTTTTCCTCTGGGTGTTTACAACCTGAAATCTGCTCCCCTACAGAGGCCACTCCTGTGGAGATTAGCTAGACCTGCCTCCCTGTTTATCTGTCTGTAATAACCCTACCTCCCTGTGTAGCTGTACGCAATAACCCCACCCCACCCCCATGTTCAGCCTTATATGATGAACACATTGCACCTTCGGAGCGCTGCAGCTTCTTCTCATCTGGCAATATGTAGCTGACGTGCAGGGTGTGGCGGGAGATCCAAGGAATCACTATCCACCGTTAATACTGCCTTCCTCAGGATCTCACCTTCTCGAGTAATCTGATAAACTCAACTCACTGCCATTGGTAAAGCAGGGTGATGAACACTTAGGTTCATTTCCACTCCGTACCCCAATTCCATTGAATTATTTTGTTTTGTTTCGGTTTTGAGACAGTGAAACTCAAGCAGAAATTGAAGATGGAAAAGTAAAGTGGAATGAGAAAAAACAGTAGGTGGTGGCTTCAAAGGTATAGAAACTAGAAAATGGGTAGTCCAGAGGTGGTCAGTATGATCCAAAAAGGTTGAAATCTAGCTTCTGGATTTCAGGGCATTGGAATAAGTAAAGAATTATCTAACATACTAGAATACCCAGAGAAGGAAACCAGCAGGGCAGAAATCAATGTAGGTGACGAGAGACAGCAAGGCAAAGCATGAGCACTGTCTGAGCAAGTGTGAAAACTCTCCACAGGTACAATGTCTACTCAGTGTGCACATGTTCCATGCATGGAACTCAGCCAATCTTAGGTCTAACCTCAGGCAAAGCCAGAGGGGTATCAATGCTGGTGTGCATGTGTGTGCTTGTTCACATGCTTATACACTGATGCCCAAGGGTGTGTGTCTGTGTGTGTGTGTGTGTCTCTGTGTATGTGTCTGTGTGTGTCTCTCTCTTTCTGTGTGTCTCTCTGTATGTTTGTGTATGTCTCTATCTCTCTCTCTGTGTGTCTCTCTGTGTATTTGTGTGTCTGTGTGTGTGTCTCTGTATCTGTATCTGTGTCTGTGTGTGTATGTGTGTCTGTGTTTCTGTGTGTGTCTGTGTTTCTGTGTGTGTCTGTGTTTCTGTTTGTGTGTCTGTGTCTCTGTTTGTGTTTCTGTGTGTCTCTCTCTGTGTATCTGTATGTCTGTCTGTGTGTCTTGTGTGTGTCTGTGTGTGTCTCTGTGTATGTGTCCATGTGCCTGTGTGTGTGTGTGTGTCTGAGTGTGTCTATGTGTGTATGTCTCTGTGTGTCTCTCTGTGTCTATGTGTGTGTGTGTGTCTGTGTGTGTGTCTGTGTGTGTGTCTGTGTGTGTGTCTGTGACTACTGTGTGTGTGTAACTGCTATGTGTACTTACACAGGCCAGAGAACAACCTCAGGTGTCATTCTCCCCACTAACCTTGGTTTTGAGATGGGGTTATCAACAGCTTGGGACTTGTCATGCAACTTAAGCTGGCTGACCCTCAAGTCCCAGAAACTCTCTCATCTCCACCTCCCCAGTACTCCACCTCACCAGTGGGTGCCATCCATCATACCCTGCCTTTCCTTTTAAACATAGATTCGGGAACTCAAACTCAGGTCCTTGTGCTTGAAAGGCAAGTACTCTACAGACAAGCCATCTTCTTTAGCCCATAACTATTAGTTTTGACCAGATATTTAAGGTTTCATTAGTACATGACCAAGGGAGACTAGAACTTGCAGATAGAATAACTTGATAATATTCCAAAGCAAAGGAATGATGAAAAACTGAGAGTTCATGAAGACACTTAAAGAAAAGTGACAGTATCCCAAGACAACAAACGGATTCCTGTCTGTCATGGTTTGAATGGAAATGGCTCCCATAGGCTCATAGGGAGTGTTACTATTCGGAGGTGTGGCCTTGTTGGAGTAGGTGTGTTCTTATTGAAGGAAATATGTCACTGGGGGAGGACTTTGAGGTTTCAGAAATTCAGGCCAGGCCAGTGGCTCACTCTCCCTTCCTGCTGCCTAAGGATCCCGATGTAGAACTCTCAGCTCCTCTCCAGCACCATGCTTCCTGCCATGATGAGAATGGACTAACCCTCCAAACTAAAAGCCAGCCTCAATTAAATGCTCTCCTTTACAAGAGTTGCTGTGGTCAAGGTCTGTTCACAGCAAGAGCAACACTAAGACACTGTCCAAAGACTTTGCTCAATGAGGGGGGACGCCCTTCACTGGCAGCATCTTTGACTCTGTAATTACCTTCTCGATGATCTCATAACACTCTTCCAGCCTCTGAGCTCTGTCCTTCAGTTTGATGCTGGCCTCTTGATAGACCTTCAGCCACTCCTCATACTCAGTCTCAGAAAGATCTGCGTAGGCCACACACAGAGTCCTCAGGCCTGCAAGACAGCCAGCCACAAGTGAGGGGCAGGACCAGAATGCTCCCCCAAGGGGACATCACATGGCACATTTTATCCCCGTGTACTCAAAAATTAAAGAAGACAGTTGCTCCGTAGGCCCTTCTAATTTAACATTCACATGTCTACAAAGGGAAATTTAAAAATTGCCTGTGGTGATGGTTGATACTGACTGTTAACAGGATGTAGCGTCAAACAGGGAACAAACCTCTGACTATGAGTGGCCCCACTCCATGGGCTACTGTCCCGTGCCACACGCTGAATAAAATGCAGAGAAAGAGAGCCGAGCACCAGTTTTCATCTCACTCTGCTTCCTGACTTCAGAGGCAGTGTGACCAGCTGCGTCAAGCTCCTGTCTCATGATGAACTATACTCTGTACCCTTTTTTCTTTCTTAACTTTTGGTTATTTGTATGGGGTAAAGTTTGGTAAGGATGGTTGGAGTGCTTGATAAGCAAACCCAAGGCCAAAGTGTTACAAACTCTGGTTTTGCTACATTTTTCAAGGGACGCCTCCTAAGCCAAAATAAACTCCTTTTACTTGGCTTCGGCCAAGTATCTTGTGGCGTTGAGAAGAGCAACCGCGATACCCCTGTGTTTTAATATAAATTAACATAAACTGTCCTTTCTGTAAATTCAGGAGTGCATGGGAACCCATGAGGGAACTTTCCACTGCAGAGAGGTGCAGCATCTGTGTAGCTCATGGGTATGTGTGCATGCATGTGTGCATATATGTGTGCCACAGACACATAGGAAGCAAAGGAGTCAGCAAACACATTTCAAGACATTAATCAAAAGCCTACTGTGTGATGACACGGAAGAGCTGGGCTCCCAAGCAGCCACGACCTCTCATGTGTGCACATGTGTCTAGACAGGGAAGCACACCACCGTGAGAGAGCAGCACTTAGGCATCTATGGTCACACCCACTAGCAGGAAAATCTGACACCACCATTATCCAAAGGCTTCCAGAGAGTTCCTTTCCTGCTCACTGTGAGCAGGGGGAATCATTATCTGCTTAGGCCCTGGACAAACCAGCGACTGTACAAGTTCCGGGAAATGAGCCCTTGAGTACTGGGGACAGGAACAGCCGTGACTATGCTGTGGGTTGTGCTGTCCATGTTAGCGCCACTTGTAAAGTAGCAGAGTCCAACACAGGTAACTGAGTTCTGACTCAGTTTCTCTGCCACTTAACCTCCTCACTGTCACGGGAGGTGGGAGGGGATGCATGCAGGAAGGCAGCTGAATAATCAGTCCTGGGAAACTGAGTCAGTACTATGTCTGTCAGAGGGCCCGCCCGCCCATGCAGCAGCCACAAGCATGTGAAAGCCCAGCTGCAGATCGAAAACATCTCAAAATGTCACCTACCTTCCGTGGCAAAATATTCCAGGTGGCATAATGTCTCCTCCATGTACTTTGAGTCCTTTGAAAGCCTTTTAAAGATTACGTTATCCTGCGGGAAGGAGGAGACATTCACTGAGACTGGCCAAGCCCGGGGGACATCTGCCAGTGGGCACGCTAAGCACGGCTTTCCTTCGTAAGCGTTTACCTAATGTATATGAAAATACTTGACTGGGCAAAGAACTGGAGCTCTCAGCTGAGTCAAACATGAGCTTTGTAAAAGGTGAACAAAACCACTGTGTATCTTAAAAACCAAAAAGAACAATGAGGAAGATTCTGAGAACAGAGAAATAACCAAAGCTACTATAGTAGTACCCACATTTGCTCATACCTGCAAAACTCAGGTCCTTCCTGAACTGCGCACAGACTGAGTACCCTTTATCTAAATGGAAGTGTTTCAGATTTGAGAGTACATGTGCATACATATGATGTGATGCCCCAAGGATGGGGGCTCAGTCTAAACATTTATGTTTCATGTCCACCTTATACACAGCCTAAAAGTAAGTTTATAGCTTTCCCATAACTACATTTAGACTGGAGCTCATATGTCTGATGTGGAATTTTCTAGTATATCATGTCAATGCTTAAAATTTTGTATGCGTATGTGTGTGTGTGTGTGTGTGTGTGTGTGTGTGTGTGTGTGAAGTGGTGTGCCTCAGTGAGAGAACAGGTCAGAGGACAATCTTCAGGAGTCAGTTGTCTCCTTCCACCATGTAGGTGTAAGGACCGACTCCACATGGTCAGGCTTGGCAGCAAGTACACTTACCTGCTGGGACATCTCACTGGCCCAGATTTGGGATTACTGTTTGTTGGTGGTTTGTTTTGTTTTGTTTTGTTTGTTTGTTTGTTTGTTTGAGGCAGGGTCTCCCTGGAGCCCACAGAGATCTGCTTGCCTCTGCCTCCCAAGTGCTGGGATAAAAGGTGTAAGCTACCATGCCTAGCAAATTTGAGATTTTTTTAGTTAGGGTGCTCACTCTATAACATCTTTATGCAGAAGTTAAAAAGAAAAAGGTGAACTGCATATCCTAAGTTACTCAAATACACCCTTACTTGCCAATGAAGTCCCCATATGGAAATCCCCAGAGCCAAAGTGGGGTGACCACAGGTCTGGAGCTTTCGACTCACTTTTGATGAGAACTACCCAGTTTGGTACAGCCTGTACCTTGTGACTGACAAGCAGGAATGAGTGCCTGTATGTTTCTGACAATCCACTATATAAATTAGAATCTCAAGGTGTTTATAATGTTTTAACTACATTAGTTTGTTGGGGGGAGGGGCAGGTTGGAACAAAACTAACCCCTCAAGAGTGCGATGAGCGCCGGCAGCACTTTCATGCCAGCGCTGGTCCGGGATTCAAGGGTTCTCTTGCATCTGCTGGAACTACAAGTAGCACACAGGCAGAGCACGAAAACAAGGTCACGTGACGCTACAACCTCGGTGGCCTTAACTAAAGCTACCCTTACCATAAACATAGAAATCTTTTGTTGGTGCTAATTTAATGCCTTTAAAAGCCACATGCATTATTTATCTTCAAAAATCCCTTATCACAGAGTGTTCCTAGCCATGACTGATCGAGATGAGTCAACTTTACAACTCATCACTGATCCAGGTACAGTACAGTATCTTTCTCCCGGCATAGTCTCAAATTAAGTTTGATAATTAGTCCCTTCATCCCACGGAGCTGCTTATAACAGGACACAACTTTGCAAGTATAACTCATAAGCAGTAATAGCTTGGCAATATTGCCTTTGGAGTTTGGTTGTTCTTGGTTAGAAATACTGGAGAAAAAAGCCAGACCTAGAAAACTGGTCAAAAGGAATTATAGAAATAAAGCCACACGTGGCCCTGACTCTTGTCCCCATAGCAAAGCTCTGTCTCTGCCATGAATAAGAAAATGAGCCATAGCAAATGGGAAGAACAGCTGCTGGGGAACCAGCGACATCAGAAGACAGGAAGATGACCACAGGTCAACGCCGTGCTGTCACCTTTACAGACACCAGACGATGGTGGCGAAACCAGATCTGGAATCTCTATGCCAAGGATTCTGTGTGGCTCAGTGAGTGTCTAAAGCTCACCTCTGGTTAAAAGCAGAATTTGTACTGCCCACACCTATCCGATGCCATCTCTGATCCATGCCCTGAGTGGCCTTCTAGGACTGTGCTTCAGCTTCAGGAAGACCATGGGATATACGTAAACAGCAGTTTGGAAAAGCAATGCGTCGGCAAAGCAAGCTCCGAGGAACCCACCACACCCTGATACTCACGGCTCCCTTGCAGTAGAGTCGAAGCTGTCCTGATGGAGTTCGAACAATGACAGACATTCTTTTTCTGTCACTAACAGAGAAAGAAAGAAAAGGAGAAAAGAGGGAAGGAAGGAAGAAGGAAAAAAGTCATCACTGGTTTGTTTTATAGGACCCATGCCCAACAGATGAGCACAAGTGAAAACGAAAGGAGCTGAGCCTAAAACCGGCAAGGTCTATTTCTCCACAGCTCTCTCCTCAAAGTGAAGCTTCAACTGTATGCGTTACTCATTTACAACAAACGGACAGAAGCGCTTATGCCTTGCCCTGCCGTAAGGACTCGCTGCACAGCAGTCTGCAAAAGAACCAGCAATGGAGCGTTTGCTTGAGCATGAGCTGTGCACACCGAATCCCTGTCCACCCTTTCGGTGACCATTCCCTATTTTACAGTTCCAGAACCAGCCCTTGTAAGCAGCGAGGTCAGAGAGTCAACACATTTCAGAAGCTCCTCATATGGCTTCTTTTCATTGGAGAAGGGCATTACCAGTTCCTAGACTTTTCCCACTCGGCACCAGACATGCTGTCCTCGCATGGTGGCACGGACCCTTACACGTTTCTATCAGGATCAAGCCCACTGGCTGAGCCCTTGTGACTTCTGCTGCCGGAGGCCTCTGAATCCTCTTTTCCCACCTCTGCAGCATTGACTCTTCCCACTGACCCTCTCAGGCACCAGGAGCTCCAAGCACACGAGAGAGACACCCCCCCCCCCCCCCCCCCCCCCGCTGTTCTTCTTCCCCATACATCCTGCACTGTGCTTTGCTGACACTGCCTCCTACCGGAATACATCCTCCACCCTCTGGCCTTTCCTCGTGACAGTTCCCACAGTCTGACCCACAGCGCTCTCTGGGATGGGTCTCCATCCTCTCTCAGCCCCTAGAAGTTGGGTCTTCTTAGCAATGTCACCTAAGCTGCTTTGCAGTGTCTTAATTATACGTTAAGCCGGTGACCATAGACCACTCCAAGGAGATCTTACAGATGGAAGTGGCGTCAGGAAAATGGTGCACCCATTAAAAAGAACCAGAACCTGTAACCACAATGGATGTTTCTGCTCCTTCCTCTCCCATCGTTTTAAACACTAGCCCCTTGTGCTTCCACCCACAGTCACCTGTTATCATCTCATTCCCTCAGGCTTCCTTCCGGCCTGACTGTTCACAGCTGGCCGCAGTGAATGCAGCCCGGGGCAGCAGTTTCCAACAAGAGATGTTTTAGGGGCTGGGGAGATGGCTTAGGGGGCAAAGCGCTCATGGAGTAAGCATGGGGAGCTGAGGATGGATCACCAGCACCCACAGAAAAGCAGGGCCCAGCGGTGTGTGACTATAACCCCAGCACTTGGAGAACGGAGACAGGCAGATCCTGGCTTTTTACTAGCCTGCCAGTGTAAACAGGGAGCTCTAGGTCCGATGAGATACTATGATGGCTATCCCCCTCAAAAACTAAGGGTGGAGAGTGACAGGGGAAGACAGACGGTTTCTGCTTCTGGCCTCCACATGCACAGGCACAGGAGATCACACAGGTGCAGGCGACAGGAACACACACAGAAGAGAAGAAGAGGCAGAGGGACACAAAAAGCCTGAGGTGGTACATCTAGCATGGCTAGAAGCTCCTCACAGGCACATGTCATCCCCCTGCCGCCATCAGGCATCCCTTTGCTTATCTGACCCCAGGGGCTTCTAACCACAGAGCCAAGCCCAGGGTTCTAAGCTAAGTGTGAGGCAGGAAAACATCGTCTTTGAGAGGGTAGGAAAATATTTCCCCTCTCGAGCCCTTTGTGAACCATTTAACAAAAGGTATCTAGAGCAACCAAATATTTCCTTTTTTGAGACTGCCCTGGAACTCACTGTGCAGCTCATGCTGGTTTCAAACTTGAGGTGGGAAGCTGGGATTAGGCCTGAGCCACCCTACCCGGTTCTGACCATTTTCAATGTCAGGAAAAGGTGATCTGTCCGCAATGTTGCCCCTTTGCTCAGTACTGCCAACGTCCAAGAAAGAAAGAGATGCATCCAGACACGGCTCCTCAGAATAAACTGGATGCTCCGAGGGATCCGGAGGGCTGACCTCACAGAACCAGGGCCAAGACAATGGAGGCAACTCCCTAACTGCATTGTCCAAGCCATGCAGCCATGGCTGCAGCTGCTGATGCCAGAACACCCAGCCCTGGAAGGCTAAAGGCAAAGGAGGCTGAAGGGGTTTAGCACTGCATTCAGTGTTAGGTAGAAAGCAAACAGAGAAAAGTGGCCAACTTCACTCTCCTTAACAAAGCCCTTAAACTCTAAGATGAGGTTTGTGGGGGGAGGGGCGTTTATCACGATTGATGCCTAAATGCAACTCGTGCCAAACAACCAGGAAAATCTATAGGTGGACCAGTTAAATATATATGAAATGTTTCCTGCCGAGTGTATAAAAGAGAAGCATACCTAGAAAATTCCAGAACATTGAGGATTCCGAACGTCTGCTCCTGTCCCATCTGCAAAAGAGAAAAGAAACAACAAAACAAAACAGGCTCTTACTTAAATTGCAAAAAAAAAAGAAAAAAAATTAAAAACTCTCAATCACCCCTCCTAATTAAACACACACACGCACCCCACCCTGCACCCGTCCTTCAGCCCTCCACACCTGCATTCACAGCCTGCGCTGTGCTCTCACAGGCTGGTGGGGTCAGAGCGCCCTCTTCTGGTAGAAAGCTCTCATTCCCCTTCCGTGATACGCTCCTAACTGCTGTGTAGCCCCATAGCTCATCATAAAAAGGAAAGATACAAGCTGCCCAGCACTATCTGAAACCTTGGGGACCAGCTCTGCATGAGGATGTAGAGACCCACACATTTATTAGATATCTAGGCGTATGCCACGTGACCTAGGGTCGCCAGCAGGGTCTGAGCTGCACCCATCCACACAACATGAGACTATCACACCGAGCTGGCCTTATAACAACCAACAGGTTCAGGACAGCTCTGCCAAAGGCTGTCCTCAAACCCAGCAGAAAACCTTGGCGTTTAAGGTTTTGGTGATATTGAATCTCCAGATTCAAAAGGGACTGTGGGTCCGAATCTGCTTTTGGACGATTGGACAAACTCTACTTGTCCTTTTGTTCTTCTGCAGTGAGAGTGTCACTGTCCGGATATGTGTGTGTGCCATTTTACAATGCTTTACTCTAATTTGCTGTTTTCCTAACACATCACAGTGGTGACAATGTGGCTTTTGGCGTCGGTACATGCAAGTCTGAATCTAGCTTCTGACCCGCTTTCTGTGAATGGTGACAGCTCTCTCCTCTTAGGTTCACCAATGCAGGGACACACAGAATGCCATGACTTCCCACCACAGTGCTCGCACCAATGCAGGGATACACAGAAGGCCCTGTCTTCCCATTACAGAGCTCTCCCATGGCTGCATCCTGAAATACAACCAACAGCCCAGTTCATCTAGCCTTCATCAGTCAGTCCTCTTACCTCTCTGCACTCACCACCTTAGCCCCCACCCCACCTCACCCCACCCCAGTGTCATGGTGCTGTTTAGACAGGCACCGGGTGCCATGCCCCTGCTCACCACCAGGGGCCACCCTGTCTCCGCACCTTGGTTTCATAACTACCTCACACACAGCCAGTGCGCTGTCGAGATGGTCAGCGGGGATACTTCATGTAAACATGAGGCGAGCAGTGGAGAATCTGTGCTTCAGTGATCCCCCAGAATTAATGATTGAATAGGCAGTTTTAATGGTTATTTATGAGCCTTAACTAACCAGGGAGCCTGTTTTACCTCCAAAATTATGGTCTTAGAACTTGGTAAAATCCACAATGCAGAACCCACTGACTAGCCTTGTTCCTTTGGGACATCCTTCTGCAATCTCTCTTTGAGGTGGCTACTTTGCTTCCTTTGCTAAATACCCTGCAATACCCTTTAGTCTCTCAACTAAAGTCTTTCTTTCAGGAAGGCAAGAACAGGCAGACCACTGTCATGATCTGAGAGGGAGAAAATACTCATCCAGATAAAAGAAATCTTAATCCTTAACTTCGTTCTCTCATAGCCAGAGATGGATGCCCAGTGGCCTGAGGCCCTACTGTGCAATACTGAGACTGATGGGGCTACGGAGATGCAGGGCCTGCCTTTGAAACTGAGGCTTTAGGTAAACAGAATGGGGACTGGCAGCATTCCTTTGCTACAAATAAGTTCATGGGAGTGAGTGACAGATTCGGAATCGCCTCTTTAAACGGAGAAATCACGGGAGTTACACCGCCACCTCCCCTGTCGCCACGGCATTTCCACAGAGCATTTCTAATCTAGTCTCTCACTGAGAGACGAATGCAAACAAACTTGGCCACTGTATTCGCCGTCGACGCACTGTTTCATGTACACCTTCCAACTCATCTTCACAATGTACATCTTCGTATTTCGTCTTCCAAAGTGCCGAGCCCCTTACCGCTTCGATGATTACCGAGTATGGCGTCCTGCCCGTAAAGACGAAGCCAAGCTTCTTCGCTCCCTTCACCAAAGCGGCTTCATCTGCCAAAGGAAAGCCAACGACACACAGGTTCATTCCTTGCCAGGATGGAATTCTGCAAAGTGTCACGTTCCAAGTTAAAGCCCACCATGGTTTGGTGGGACCTGGTGTTACCCTCACAACATCGAGGGCTTGAGACAGAAGAACTCGCTCTTACTGCTACCACGGAAATGAGCATTTCTACCGGGACAGATGGCATGCCAAAAAATTAGCCACCAGGACCGCAGTAGTTTACATTCCTGCCACGCTCTGCTGGACCAGCTCAAGGGAAATTCCCACTGATGATCTCTCAGCAAGGCTGTGCTTTAGTTGTAGTTTTGTGTGGTTCAAATCACCCGGAAATGGGTGACGGGCAACTGCCCCGATGCTCCACAGCGTATGGTGGATGAGGCAGCCGAGGAGCCAGCCTGGTCCTCTTCTCGGGAACGCTGTCCGGAACAAGATTGTGTTCCAGGACATGCAAGGCAGCCTGAGCTCTTCTTCGCCACCAGAGTACCAGTACAGCCTGGCTGGGTTTTAACCTATGATCATGAACTGGAGATGCTGTGAGGCCAGGGAAAACAAGCAGGTCTTGTGGGGAAAGCTGCACCATAGCACCTTCCAAAAATAACTGAAAACACCCAAGTCTCTGGGGAATAAGCCAACCAGGCACTTCCAGCAACAGCCCTCACCTGGGGAGGAAGCCTGGTAGATGATTTCATCTCCATCCTTCTCGGGGACGACAGTGTGGCACACAGCCAGCAGGGTAAGGAACTCTTGTATCAAAGGGGCTGTGGGCTAAAAGCACAAGAACTAGTTAGCCAGTCATCAGGCTGGTAACACACAGGTGATTCAAGTCAGCTCCTGCTTTAAGATGCAAGGAGAGGGCAAACGTCGTGCACACATTTTTGATTCTACACTTGGGAGGCAGAGGCAAGAGGATCTCTGTGAGTTCAAGGCCAGCCTGGTCTACATGGTGAGCTCCAGGCTAGCCAGGGAAATAGTGATACCTAGTTTCAGAGCAAGGAAAAGAAATCCAGTAAGAGTTTGCCATTTGCTTTTGCACAGAGTTCAGATGCTTTCCCAGCAGATGCTAGGGCAGGTCACTTTCTGTCCGTGGAGCCCAGCTCCTGCCACTCTGGTCTTCAGACATGCCATATCTTGCTCAACGTCCCTTCATGCCACAGCCCTCCGTCTGATTTCAGCATGCTCTCCCGTGCAATCAAGTAAACCACTTCCTCTGACAAGCCCACTGCCCTGTGCCTCAGGACATGGTCACCCTGTGCCATCTGCCCTTTCTTCCCACCAAGCTGGCCAGTATTCTGCATGTATGCTCTTTCTAATATCCACACATGTGAACCAGGACATCCCTGTTTAATCAGTCTTTTCCTATCATCCTTAAGAAAAGAAAAAAAAAAACTCTACGATTTTATCTGAAATCTTAAGAGTGCGCTACACCTTCCCATTTACTAATGACTTCTAAGTCTTATAAACTAGAACCCAGATTACACAGTATTAATTTATTTGCTCAGATATACTCAGGTAACTAATGCGCATCAGGCACTATGTTCAGCAGGGTTTGCGGGGCTGAACACGTGCACTGTGGGCCGGCTGAGCAAAGCAACGCTGAGACGTCCCTCCTGAGCGTTGGTGCCCCGCAGAGCCTGAGGACAATTAGCCAATCAAGCTGGAAGCTACAACTAGTTACGTTAAAGCATCAACAAAAAACTATAGGCAACTAAGGAATGCCGAGAGCAAGAGAAACAGTCTTCTCCAAGGAAGAGTCCCACCGCTGATTATCAGCTCGCTTTTGTTTTTAATACACAACTCAGGCCCGGGGTAGCCCCATCCACAATGGCCTGGACCCTCCAAATTAGTCGTTAATCAAGAAAATTCCCCACAGGATGGTCTACAGGGCCGTCTGATAGAGGCATTTTCTCAATGGAGGTTTCCTCCTCTCAGATGACTCTAGCTTGTGTTAAGTTCACAAAAAAACCAGCCAGCACAGCAGACATAGAATGGCCTACAGACCCTAGTTTTTCTCCCTTCCCTCCCATGAGACACAGTTCTCCTATTCACAGAGCTAACCTTCCAAAACTGAGGTTCAAAAACAAGGGCAGGGTTCAAATGTCCCCTTTCCAATGTGTAAGCGGGATGCCTTGTTGGGGACCACAGGTGGCTAGGGAGGAGCTCAACCCCAGGTTGAGCTGTCATGATCATGGCCCCTACTGATATCACTGTTCCAAGCGAGGTAGTTGTCACCTACCCACGTTCTGCACAAAGACTAAGTAGTCTGGACCAGATGGTCCCAGGGTACCCAGCAGACCCACACTACCTGGTGACTCCTTTTCCTATCACCACCCCAAGGGGAGTTAAGCAAGTTTCTGCACTGGGCCTTTGGCTAAGGGACTTGGAAGCCAAGATGGGAGGACTAGAGGGGATCTCTCTTGTGATCGCACTCATTTCACAAGAGGGCAGAGGTGATAATCATCCGAGGACCCTGGGCTTTGTTCTAGGTCAGTGTCTTCAATGTGACACCAGATTTAAGGGCTGTCCCACAGAACAACATTCATGTCTGGTGCTATTTCGACAGGTCCCTGGCTGGAGAGCACATGGGTCCTAGGGTGAAACCTTCTATTGCTGTTTTGCTGAATGCTCATGCTGTTAAACCACCTCCTACATTTTGTCATTTACAACAAAGGCATAATGCACCCTCCACCTTAGTAATAGAGCCTTCTTTTTGCAGTGGGCACAGAGACTCACGACTGGACAAAATGCAGAGAAATAATGGTTGTGAACACTCAGCCCTAATGGGACACTAATGACGGCCATTAGTTGTGTGAAATGCTGTCTTCCAGACATGGCAAGGATGTTTCACTGGAGAACTCACTGCAGCTGTGGGGTTATCTGCATAAGGCTTGCAGAGGATCAAGCCAGCTTATGTCACATAACAGCAGTGAACGGCAAGCCACTCCTGGTCCGAGAGGTAAACAGCACACTCACGTGTTCATCCTCAATGTTCTTTAACAGCCTGGGGTCATTGAAGTCACATGAGTCACTGCAGCAAGGGGCCATCCGGCTGGAAGAAAGGACAGAATTCATTCTTTCAACTTAAAAGTCCCTGTCCAGATAGCCCATTCCCAGAGAGACTCTGCCCTCAGAAGGAAACATGAATAAAAAGCCCATAGTTCTACATTCAACACTTAAGGATCTGGAATACTGAATATTAGATCAAGCTTTAGGACATCTAATAAATCCCTAAACTTTGCTATAAGCAAGCTGTGTTATAATTTTTCATAAATAACAACAGATTTACAAGGGAAAGAATCATAAGCCACATGTCAATACCATGACCTCCCTTTGGTCCTTAAATAACTACCAGGTGAAAGAACAAACGAGAGGAAGGACTGCACTGTGCTTCAGCACTGTGGCCAGAATGCATGCGGATAAGAGAAGGCAGCAGCAACTAGAAGAGAGGAGACTGCATTGGACAGCTGTGGGCCGTGAGCTGTCAGGCTGGAGCGAGTGTGCGGCCTTACATGCGCTCCTAAACTTCCACTGGATCCCGAAACCCGTTCTTCAAGACTTCAACAGTGAAAGGAGAAAGGGTAAGTTGATGTGAGACTTGATTCTCTGAATGGATATCAGAGAAGAATATAGCAGATAAAACAGCAACTGATAGCTTGTAGGAATGGGGCACGTGGAATGTCAGCTGATACCCCACAGAACACAAGGGAAGCTGAAGAAAGGTACCGTGTGAAGGGTGCAAAATAACAGCAAAGCATGCCAGGGGCTTGTGAGGAATGTGAAGGGTATGAAGGACCTGTGATGGATGTCAGGTACCTGTGAGAGGCTTGAATGATCTATGAGAGGCATGAAGGACCTGTGAGAGGTATGAAGTGCCTGTGATGGATGTCAGGTACCGTGGGGGGCAGGAGGTGCCTGTGAGGTGAGAGATGAGAGGTGCTTGGAAGGAACATGAGGTACATGTGAGACATAGGGAACACAGAAGACAGGACAGCCTTCAAGCCCACATGATGCACACTGAGCCTGTAAGACCCCTCCCTCATCACACGTAGACAGTCAACACAACCAGAAAGAAATGTAAGGCTCACTCTGTATAGGGGTCAAAACAGAGTGGTCTCAAACCTAGATCATCACTCAGTGCTCAAAAGAATGAAGCTGTCAAGCCAAGAAAGATCCTAAAGGAACAGTAAATGCAGATTTCTAAGTAAAGGAAGTCAAGTTAAGCAGGCAGCATGCTGTAGGATTCCAACATTCTAGGAAAGGCAAAACTATGGAGACAGCAAAATTCCAGTGGCCACCGAGGGTGGGGTGTCTGCAGCAGGGGTGGATAGGCAGTGCGAGGACTTTGGGGGCAGTGAAAACATTCCCCGTGGGACTATGATGATGGATCTATATCAGTATACATGTGTCCGTACTCACAGGAAGTCAGTATTGGTTTCTGGGTTGTACTGAATGCACTGTGGTGGGGACTTTCATCATGGAGTCGTGGAGCCGGGTGGGGCTTTCCTCACTGAGGCTATCGGGCGAGGCAGGAAATCTATGGGGTATCTCTGTGCCTTTGTGTTTTTACTCCAAAATCAAAACTCTTTAAAAAAAAAAAAGGTCTTAAAATGGTTTAAATGGTTGGTTTTATGTTTACTATGTTTGTCACAATGAAGAAGGCTTTCTGGACACATGGCTAAGTGGTTAAGAGCACTGCCTGTTCCTCCAGAGGACCCAGGCTGGATTCCCAGCACCCACATGTGGCTCACAACTGTCTGTTAGTCCAATCCCAGGTGATCTCTTCTAGCCTCTGAGGGCACTGCACGTGCGTGGTGTACGGACACACACGCGGGCAAAACGCTCATACCCACAAAACAAAAATAAATATTAAAAATTTTAAACATAAGCACAGAGCCAGAGATCACCAGGTTTTTTAAAGAAAATCTATAAAATAAAGGTAAGCCATGGTAAGGCAAGGGTTGGACGGGAGACAGAGCAAAGGAGACAGGCAAACAAGAGCAAGAACTGGAGCATTCTCCTGAAAACTGGAAGTGAGGGTGTACACAAATTATTAAGGTGGATCAAAGGTTTAAAATGAAGAAGAAACTTCATGGAAAAGGGGAGAGCTAGATAACAAAACCAGAGGATCAACTCGAAGCACTGGCTGGCTGCCTCACAGGAGGGGATGAAGAGACGGGAGGGAGACAGTTATCACAGATGTAACACAAGGTCGTGTCCCAGATAGCAAAAATAGCCCAACAGAAAGCCAATTAAAACCACCCAACATAATGGAGAAAAGCAGCCTACCCCAGGGTCATGGTGAAAAGTTCATTTGTTAAAAAAACACAGAAAGTGATCAGCATTTGAAAAGGTCTTAAAAGATGGCATGGGAAAATGAGCTGGTTGTACCAGGGCAGAGGGTGATGAACCTTCCCCAGAGGTGTAAGTCCTACAGTGTCCATAATTTTTAATTAGTATAAAAATATTATTTTGAAACACAGGAATTTGAAAAAGTTAAGTAAAGAAGTATCAGGTGGCTGGAAATGGGAGTGGGGGTGCTGGACAAGGGGCATGCTGTTACATTAAAAGCTCTGAGGTGTGGGCTTAACCCATATCTGCATTTAAATCTTACCCTGGCTCTTTTTCAAAGTGACACACTCGCAACTGTATATTTAGATCTAAAACCATTCTGACGCTTCCCTACTAACTCAACAAGATATGTCAGACTCTACTTACCTGAAGTCATCAGAGGACTGTTCTCTGGCTAGTTCTGGGAAGTGGCTGGCAGGAGAAAACAGAGTGGTCAGGAAACTAATCAAAGCACAAGAAATGAGCAACTCTTAGAGCAGGCAGACAAATCCACAGGTGCCCTGGGACTTCTCAGTAAAGCTGAAGAAACAAGTTGGATGTTCTAAAGAGTCACTGGGGAACCCATTAAGTTTTAAATATATTTAATAGCAACTACATGTCCAAATCCCTCAAAACACTCGACAAAATAGCAAAAATTATGTTTTGTTTTGTTTTTTGAAGACTAGAAGTGAGGCTTTCTGTAAGTGATAAAAACGCTCACCCGTAGGTTACACCGGCAATGCTACACTTCTTGAAGTTCATGATATTGCACGTAAGAGTTCCAGTCTTGTCAGAAAACAGGTATTTTACCTAAGGAAAGAATGAACAAAAATGTGTATCAGGAGTGTAACGAGGGGCTGGAGAGATGGCTCAGAGGGTAAAAGCTGCTCTTTCCAAGTGCTCAGGTTCCGTTCTCAGCACCCAGTGGCGGCTCACAGTCATCTGTAACTCCAGTTGCAGGGGATCCACTGCCCTCTTCTGGCCTCCAAGAGCACGGGTATTACATGGTACACAGACATACACATACACACAATCAAAACGCCCGTACACATAGAAAGGTAATTTTTACAACGGGTGTAATAAGACGCAAAGACCAAGAAATGGAGTTGTCTTCCCAAAATCTGCACAAAATTCAAACGAGGACCTCTAAAAGTAAACCATCCCATCTTAAATGATGATGCACTTTAATGCACAGAGCATTGGCAAAACCTTTTCTGTTACCAATTCTATACGTTGGGTAATAAAGAATAAAAGACTCCATAGCCTCCCTGCCTGTCTACAAACATCACAAGTCCTTTTACGCGGCGTTTCAGTGATGTATTCCATTCTCCCGAGTTCCTTCATGTTCTCACAGAAGATGCAATTCTGTTTAAGAGTCTGCCCTCTGACTAGATTAACAATGGCCAAGATACCACTAAGGATGCAATAGTGGCAGTAACCAACAGCTGTTTAATCGAACTTAAGGCCCTCCTACATTAATCGATCAAGAAAATCCACCTGCAGCTTGCCCACAGGCCAGTCTGATGGTAGCATTTTTTTTTTTTCAATTTGGGTTCCCTCTTCCAAAATAACTCTAGCTTGTGTCAACTTGACATAAAACTAGCCAGCACACCTTTCAAAAGAAAACTAGTTTTTCCCAGGGATAAGCTTCGTAATCGGTTGTCTAATACCAAGTGGCCATCCCTGATAGCATACACACACCGCAATGCTAGATGAACTCAGTGGTTGTATTTGTATGTTTATGCATTTATATAAATACATATGCAGCAATACCAACCAGAGAAAAAGAGGCCATTGATTTGAGAAGGAATAGGGGGCACAGGAGGAGCTGGAGAGGGGAGATGGGAGGGATTTGAAGGAGGAAAGGGAAAGGGGAAATTATATTTTAATTAGAAATAATTTTAGGGGCTGGAGAGATGGCTTGGTGATTAAGAGCATTGGCTGTTTTTCCAGAGGACCCAGGTTCAGTTCCCAGCACCTACGTGGCAGCTCGCCACTGTCTGTAACTTTAGCTCCAGGGGATCTGATGCCCTCACACAGACATATGTGGAGGCAAGACACCAATGTATATAAAATAAAAATAAATTAATCATTTAAAAAATAATAATTTGGCAGAGGCAGGCGGATCTCTGTGGGTTCGAGGCCAGCCTGGTCTACAGAGTGAGTTCCAGGACAGCCAGGGCTACAACAGAGAAACCCTGTCTAGAAAAACAAAACAATAATAATAATAATAATAATAATAATAATAATAATATTATTATTATTATTATTATTATTTTTAAAGATTACATAATGATCAAATCAGGACAGGCAACTTTTCCATGGGCTTCACATTAAACTTATTTCTAAAGAAAAATTAAGCATATTTATGATATATACATATTTCAAAACATGTATACATATTGATCATATTGATCAAAGAGGTAACTAATGTTTTGTTGCTTCCAATTAATAAGAAATTTTATGTTTCATACAGAGTAAATCTAGGAACAAATTTAGTTCTTTCTGTCTCTTTCTTGAAATAATTAAAAGGTTACTGACACATTAAAAAGAAAAATTGTATATAGAACTGTAAAATTTGTGATCCCACTCCTTCTTGAATTTTAACTTCTCCTCCTCAGGCAAGCTTCCCCATGCCTGGTCAGGGTGGGGTAATTCATTCTGTCTGCTTTCTTGGGCACCTTCAGTCTTTCCACCTTGCTGGGTCAGTTCAATGGCACCTGAGAACAATCATATACTTAGTCCCGAGAACTGACGAAGGTAACTGAAGGCCACATATATAATTTTACTTAACTATCCATAGTAGGTAGTTCTAAGAATCCCTGTGGGTGCCAAAATTCTCAGATGCTCCAGTTCACTATATAAAATGGTATGTTTGTATAAAACCTCCACGGGACCTCCTATAAGTTTCGTATAATCTTAGATGGTGTGAAACATCTAAGACAACAGAAATGTCATGCTGTACTAGACGGGGAACAGTGACAAGCGCCTTGTGTGTATTTGTTACAGATACAACCACTTGTAGGCACAATCACATTTTTGACCTGCAGTTGGCTGACTACACAGGGTTCAAGCCTGCTCCAGATGGACTCAACCATCTCCAGAAGGACACAGACATTACATGACTAATCACGTTGTCACTTCACTGTGTACGTGTTTGGAAAGAATGCTTAGGAGAATAGAGCAGACAGACATTATGTTTTCTGGAAATACTAGGAAGGATTCAAAGATGCAGGTGTCATTTGATATATGCCAAGAACTCATGGATTCTTACAGGAGTAGAATTTTACCTATGGCAATGTCATTGTAGAAAGAAAGAGTGCAGGCAGGTGATAGAATACATATAGATAGATGATAGATAGAAAGAAAGAAAGAAAGAAAGAAAGAAAAAGAAAGAAAGAAAGAAAGAAAGAAAGAAAGAAAGATTGATTGATGGACAGACAGACAGATGATAGGTAGGTGGCACTGGATTCTGCCCCTCATCTTGTGAACCTGAAGTGCTGGTGCTCAGAGGGTAGAGAATAGAGACATGGGCTTATTGAGGAAGATCTGTGCTCTATGCCAGGGTATTCTTTTTAAATGACACTCTACCTTGCAACATCAAAGAAGCTTGAGTACTCCTGTGAATTCAAAATTTTCATTTAAAAAACGGACAAAGTCTCTCTTAGCTCTAACTAGATTTGGAAAAATATCAAAGGAATAGAATCATCTGAAAACGTGGCTACAGGACTATGTTTTATTACGAATCTGACTTACAAATCTGAGTTTCAGCTTTCTAGCAATGAACTAAAACATACTCCAACACCACTGCAGAACTGACTTCGTCCCTAAGTGGGGAGAAGAGGAAGAAGATACTCGACCCTCTTCCTGGCCCGCCTATGAATGAGAAGTCAGGCTCACATCTTCCCAGAGGGCTGTGGGGTAGATGTTCCAGGAAAACAAGGCCAGATTTGGACAAACAACCTGCAGCCCTTCACCTGTCATTCATCAACCAGCTTTCCTGATGCGAGTTAATCATTTTCTTAACTATAAAATGACGATGCAGCACACCACCCCCAAATGGATTTTTTGGAGGTTAAAGATGTATAAAATAAAATCATATACTTTAAGAATAAATTTTATAATATTCAAAAAAACAAGTATGCCTTGCAGCAATTCAATGGAAGAGGCAGACATAACACAACACGAAAGTCAAGAAGAACACGTAGAAACCAAGGCGAAGATACAAAAGTCGCTGATTCTCTCAACTACGTCAGGGGTACCTGTCCTTCAAATGGCCCCCACATGCTCTGAAGGGTAGCCCAATGGCTGATATCTTACCCTGTTTTCCTTGTCATCTGTCAATGAGAAACACATTTAAAAGGATCCAAAATAACACTCTATTTTTGAACAACATTCTATTTGTCTTTGCTTGGTTTTGTTTTGTTTTTCAGATTTGTTCTGGGCAAAATGATATCCTGGTGTCTCCAAACCAAGTGGCAACTGCCACCTTGCAAACCAGATGCCACAAACACAGTCATTGCTGACCATTTACACAAAATCTTCGCAGGGCTCCTCTGCTAACACTTGCTTCCTGCTCATGGCACGGTGCCCAAAGTCCCCAGAGAGGCTCTCACCTGCCCAAGCTCTTCATTGAGGTTCGATGTCCTCGCCATTGCAGGGGTGTCATTTTCAATATAATACATATCCGTGTCCTGAAAGGGAAGATGGGGGGGAAGGAAGGAAGAAGGGGGGAAGCCTTTAGAAAACACCCAATTCTAATATTCCATTCAGATTAACACAGACTCTGGCAACTTCAAATCCTTCTGTTTTCATTTAAATGCTAATTTTAACTTGGATTGAAAATGAGCCTGTAGTTAGGACAGAGAAACCCTGTGATGTAACATAACCCATAGTATTCAGGTTTGGGTTCAAGATGGTCATCTCATGTCCTGGCTGTGAGCTGGGTCAGTGCCTCATTCACAGGCTTGCTGTGAAAATCAAAGTAAAAACACACGTGAAAGTGTGAAAGTGCCTGGTCTGGGAAAAAAAATGTTGCCAAGGCCCAGTGCTTAATGGTTATGGTAGTTCCCTAAAAATCCCACCTCGGCCCCTACAGTCCATCCTAGGCGACCGTGATGAAACCTGTGCAGAACGGGCGCTCTGGTGAGCCTTTTCCTTAGCACAAAGGAGACTTCAGAAGCACAGCCCTGGTAGCCAAGCACCCACTGAGCACCCCACCCCTACCTTCCCCACCCCTGAAGGCATGGCATCGCTTGACAGTCACCCCATTTGGCTGTCTTGATCCCATGATCTAACAATACACAGCCTCCATTATTTCTTCTCTGGGACCTAACGAGATGACAGAAGCTCGTGGAGAGTCCTAGAAGGCAGTGGCTGGCAGCCCGCCAGCAGCTCCTGCTTTACACTCTGATTTGAAACTCACCCAGTTTATGAAGAGGGCTTGTGTGTATTTCACAACCTCCAGCGTCACCAGCAGGCTGATGGGAATCAGATTGTTGTACAAGATGATAAACGTCAGCAAGTTGTATCCAAAGTTATCTGAGCTCGTGTCTGTGGACAAAACCCAAGATGTCCATGCGGCTTTGGTGGAAGTCTACATTGAGTTTCTTTCCATTTTATTAAAGACTATTCAAATCCAATCCCACTAGGTAGTACTGGCTTCCCTTTAGAGGCTGGGGAAGGAGGGGGAGGAAGGAGCCAAGACAGCACTCCCCTGGGGGAGTGGGCGATGGCCTCATTGGTTTCAAAGAGGGATGTGGCTATAACAGAGGTGGTCAGACAACAGGGCAGGAACCAAGAGCAGAGGCTGCAGAGGAGGCAGGCGCAAGCCTAAGCCTGGAAATCAGGACTCTGTGATGGTCCCAAGCCATAATCATTGAGTTTTTCAGCAGGAAGGCTCATCACGGGGTAGCAGATGAGGAGTCTTGGGATTCTGGAGAGTGACTGTGATGGAGAGAGGTGCTGGGTACCAGCAGGGAAGCAGGTAGTAGCCGACCAGAAGATTCCCCCCACCTTTCTCCACTCTGCAGCTGGCGGTCTTTCTCTCTGGCAGACCACTTTGCTACCTGGTTCTCTGAGACAGGAGTTGCTAAACGGGCCCTTTAAGACCCAAAAACTCGTGTCCCCAAAGTAAAGCAGTTGTTTAGGAATACAATTTGCCTGCCAGTAAAATGTATTAAATTAAAATTGTATGGCTTTATAACCAAAGAAGTCCATTAAAGAAGAAAAGAGACTATCTACCCCTATGTAAAATGTTTCACCAAACCAAAACAATGAAAAGGTTAAGACAGGACCAATTCTCATAGAAAGTAAAATCCAAGCACCCACAGAGGCAGCAGAAACATGAAACTGACTCCTCTGAGCAGGCGCACATAAAGACCGGAGCATCACACAGCTGGCACGGGACTGGGTGTCATCTGGGCAATTCACGTGCCAGTTTTCCCAAAGCTGTGTTGATGCCACATGCCTACTCGGATCCATATGAACCAGTCTTCACGTCTGAACATAATCCAACTCCAGACTTTAAAAACCAACACCAAGGGATCTGACCAACTACAACTCAAACCGCAGCCATGGCGCCCGTGTTCACCAAGGAGCAACACTAAGCCCAGCTTACACCTGTGATCCAGCATTTGAAAAATGGAGGCAGGAGGACTAAGACTCTGATCTGAGGCCAGTCTCAGCTGCACACTGAGTTTAAGGACAGCCTAGGCTACGTGAGCCCATGTTTAAAAACAAGCAAACAAACACGGGCAACATGAGATTTCCTGGGCATTTCAAAACCTGAGAGTTTTATGGCTAATGAAATTGAAAAAGTAAAATCATGACTAAGTCAACTTAAAAATAATTGATAAACGTGAATAACAATAATGCCAAGGTAATGCCCTACAGCTTTAAGATTTATCACGAAATTTTTGTCACTAAATTCTATCGTTTTTCTTGATTGGCTGAGATCAGAGATTGACAGGTATTCCCTCTACTCCCTAGCCCCCCACAAAGCAGTAAAACAAGGCAGACTCATCAAAATCAAGTCTCTGGGAATGGATCAAATATATGTATTAAGAAAACCTGCCAAATCGTGTAAGAGCAGCTGGTGCATTGGACTTACAGACCCTTGTCGTGCGGGTTCTACTCTAAGGGGTGGCAGAGGTTATCAGACTGGCTAACATCACCTACCTTCCCTTACCCTAGCTGCAGACATTCTACCCCAGGGTAGGACAGGAACACCTAGATAACTCACACTATTGGAATGGAGTTTGGGAAAGGCTATATTCAGTATACTATGAAAAACAGATCTCTGTGGCTAATGGTCAGGGAAGGCGAATGTTCCCATGTACTAGTCATGAGGAGAGTGTGGGATTGTCCAGCTAAGAGTAGGTCGAGGGTGCTTAAAACCCCAAACTCTCATTCTGAAGAGCTGGCAGGAATCAGGCCCCTCCCCCACCACAACAGACAGGCCACAAGTCACAACAGGATACCGCCCCCTCAAATGGCACATGATCTGGCAAAATTGTTTATCTGGAGTTACAATTAAACCCTGCCATAAAATGTCTATCCTTCCGGTAACTAGTAAAATGCCTAAGCCCCTCAATATGCAATAAGCAGAACTTCCTGTCCTAACCAATGAGCTTCCAATAATTTCCTGGGATACAGGGACCATTTCTCTGGCTATAAATATGTAAGCCTTTACCCCAATAAACATGCTCAAGCCCTCTACCCTTGGCTCCCAAGAATCAGGTTCCTATCAGCTCACAGATCTCCAATCTAAGACTGGATGGGTGCACTGTCAAACCACACCACCCCACAGCTTCCCACCTGGGAGCTACAGGACAGGAACAGAAAACTAGCTTGAAATTTAGCAGAGCTATCCATGAGAAAGTGTAGTCATTGAAATTCTGGCGAGAGCGTTCACCCTGGTCAGCACGGAAGACCTTGTCTATGTGTTACCTGGATGCCAGCACAAAGAGCAAGGAGACAATGAAGATGGGTGAAGCAAGATGATACTAGCTAGTAACTCATCCACAGAAAGAAATAAAGACTACGTTGTTAGGTTGTCAATACACACATGCAGTATATGTATATGCACTAACGGGAGAATCATGGTGCTGTGCTGGCCTGATGTTTCTGAATTATGTTGGTAATAATACAAAGGGGTTCTCATGTTGTCTTCCCTAGAGCAATCATGAGAAAGTGTCTTTAAAAAATAGCTGAGAAACAATCATCTGGGTGTGAAACAACCCCCAGATACACCTATGGTCACTTCATCTTGTGATTCCTAATCTGCTCTCTCTTCAAAAAGGCCTGGTGTAGGCAGGTGGCCATGGGGAACAGAGGGATGGCCTGGTCACCATTCGCTGACACAGACCCTGCATGTAAGGGCCTTCCAAGAGGTTTTCCCACAGTCATGAGCAGCAGACACTCCAGCACTCACCCATCTTCTTGATGTACCAGCTCTTTCCACCATGAGACCTATTCCAGAATAGAGCCCCTACTGAGCTCACCAACGCCATGACCAGAAGGATGCCAAACAACACCAGGATCTGCACGTTGGTTACCTTCTCAACGTTGGACCTCTTGAGAGGTGCTTTTGTTGAATTCTGTAAATGGATATTCAAAGTCAATAATCATCACAGGACAGGCTTGGGACAGAGTTAAAGAGAAACAGAGTTAAAAAACCACATTCGGTGATGGAAATGAAAAAGACTATTTCTGTCCCAAATAAATGATGGAATTAAAAAGTGCATCATATTCTTGAGTAAACAGCCCAGTATTTAAAAGATATCCTCCAGTTGACAGAACTCACTTGTGGTGATTTGAATAAGAACAGCTCATATATTCGAATGCTTAGTTACCAGGGAGTGGCACTATTTAAAAGGATTAGAAGGATTAAGAGGTGTGGTCTTGTTGGAGGAAGTGTTGTCAATGGGGATGGATTTTGAGGTTTCAAAAGCCCATGTCAAGACGGGAGTGCCTTCCTAACCCTCTCTATCTCTCTGCCTGATCAGTTTGTAGCTCTCAGCTACTGCTCCAGTGTCTGCCTGCATGCCGCCATACTCCCCGCCATGGTGATAATTAACTAAACCTCAGAAACTGTAAGCAAGCCTCCAGTGAAATGTTTTCTCTTAAAATGGTTGCCTTGGCTATGATGCCTCTTCACTGCAATAGATGACTAAGACAACACCCAACTCTGGATGATCTATTCTGTACTTTCATTTACGCCTTCGCATAGCATCAGCTACAGGAGGTCTACATCATAGACACGTCAGGCTATAGATAATGTTAAATCTGGTGTAAAAGCAACCAACCCACTGCTAATTCTTCACCATAAAAATCTAAGGAGAACCTTCAGAGCAATAATTCAGCTCTATGATAGGTGTAAGAGAGATTCCTAAAGTATTCATGTTCCTTCCAGTAGGAAGGAATAAAAAAGACATATAAATACAAATGCATCAATACAGCAAGCGAGAACATGGGTAGGTGTCAAAGAAAATGCATAAAAGGTCACTTGGAGACATGTGAACAAGAAATAGGCACTGGGCTCCAGGAAGGGACTTTAGGGCAGGGGGACCTTGTATGAAGAAGGTAGACAAGAAGGCAGACAGAAGACGAACCCTCATTTCTGGGAGAACAATTCAGTTGGAGCTGAGCTCTGTGTTGGGACCTGAGTATCAAGATGTCCAGGAAAGCTTCAAGATTCACTGCAACTCACTGCAGCTCATGTGGGAAGGTCTGAGTCTCCATTCTCCAGCAGTGGAAAAGTCAGCCATGTAGTATCAACAAGACAGTTATATACCTGAAGCCATTTTATGAAGGAAAGATCCAAAGACGATGATGATGGGCCATGACGGGCCCCGAGGACTTCACAGAGGTGACTAGGGACTGTGATATCAGCAGATTAGCCTGAACTTCCTAGATGAGCTCAGTCTGCTCACATGAGCAGACTAGCAAGCAAGTCTTCCCCGGGAGAAGTGGCTAGGGATGCAGTCTCATTCATTTAAAGATAAAGGGAGAAACCATGGGCCAAGGAGGGCTGAGCCTGCTGAGAAAGGCTGAGAAAGGAAGGGACAGGTCCCCTTTAAGGGCTAGCAGAAGAGAACATCCATACCTGGAGTTTAGTCCAGTCAGACATAAAGCCACCTCTGACCTACAGAATGCAACATCATGACTTCGTGTGGTTTGAAGCCATGGAGTTGGTGAAACTTGGCTAAATAGCAGTAGGAGACTAATACAGTAATATAGCAGATCGCTGAAAGGTACAGGGAAGGCAAGTAGGTGGGGCTGGACTACGATAGTTCTTAGTTAGGGTTTCTATCGCTGTGATAAAATACCATGACCAAAGGCAACCTGGGAAGGAAAGACGTTTTTTTCATCTTACACTTCCAGGTAACAGTCCATCACTGAAGGGAGTCAAGGTAGGAACTCAAGGCAGAAACCTGAAGGCAGGGGCTGATGCAGAGGCCATGGAGGGGCGCTGCTTACTGGCTTGCTCTTCAAGGCTAACTCAGTCTTTTTTCTTATGGAATCCAGAACCACTAATCCAGGGATGCTACCACCCACAAGGAGTAGACCATCCATCATCGATTAAATATTAAGGAAATGCCCTAAAGTGGATCTTAGGGAGGCATTTTTTTTTTTCAGTTGAGGTTCCCTCCTCTTAGGCAACTCTAGCTTGTATCAAGTTGACATGAAACCAGCCAGAACAAGGTTCCATTCCTACAGGTGAGGCAATTGCTGCACCCAGAAGTTGTTTAGGAACAAGAGGCCAACTGGGAGTCTCCAACCATGAATCTTGGGCACTGGCTTTACAGAGGTCCTACTGATTTGCAAGACCCAGTGACACACAAGACTGCAAGGCGCTGTCTAACCACAGAGTGGTGCCTGCCCATCAAACTGATTCCAGAACACTCTCCCCTGAGTTAGTCCACTTATCTGAGCATTCAAAGAACTAAGCCAAAAATGAATCCCAAAACAGTATTACAAATAAAGTCACAACACAAAAATAAGATTGGGGTGAAATGAGCAGTAATTCGCTCCTGAACTGCACGGTGACCCTCACAGCTCGGCATCGCCCACATCTTTCTGGACTCCATTGCAGACCCAGAGGTTCTGTCTACTGTGAGCACCGTGGACCTGACTGGGGCCGGGAAGTTGGGATCTGTTACACTGGGGGTTTTAATCTGTCTTCTGGGTCTCCTCTCTCTCCACTTAGTTTTCTGCTCTGATTTTAGTTCGTGGTCTACATTGTCTTCTGTGGATTTTGAGGAAAAGTCCTCCAGGGTCAAAATGGAAATTTGTGAACAAAGGCCATCTCATGATCAGCCAAGCACCACGGGAAAACTACCAGGACAGAACACCCACATCTGGCCTCATGTGCGACCCAGGAGCTGCTCTGTGACAAGACTGATTATTCTAATCCTTTTAATACTGAAATGATCTATCACGTTTGATTAAGAGTCGTTAACTTTTCAGGAAGGAAAAAAAAAAAAAACCACAAAAGCCGTCATTTCTGTGATCCCGTTAGTTATTTGAAGTGACTGAAATCCAGCCAGTCTCCAGGGTTACAGAAACGAACTTCTTTATCCAACACAAGGAAGCCACCTAAACTGGGGCTTCACCACCTGCCCTGCGCGGAAGGCCAAGCTCGACGTATTCACTCTCTCTTCCAAACTTCCACTCGCAGCAGTGAGTTTTGAATGCTCATTCCCTACTAGAATAATAAGTTCTCTTATAAAATTCTTAAAGGACACTATTGCTTTGATGCCTAGGGCTACAATAAAACCGGTCAAACCATCATGTTTTACAAATGCTGGAATCTGACCTGAATCATACACATCTTATTTCTCCTGAGAAAGCAAACATCAGAATGCTAGTCAGAAAAAGCCTGGGGTGTGCGGACCTGGATTTTAGCTGAGTCTTCTCTCTTTCTAGATTTGTAAACTAAGCTGGGGTTACCTTGCCACTGTACTTTACTTTATCCATCTTTAAAATAGCAGCACTGGGTACTAGAGAGATAGCTATGTGGTTAAGAGCACTGGCTGTTCTTTCAGAAGACCTGGGTTCGATTCCTAGCACCCACATGGTGGCTCCCAACCACCTGTAATACCAGTTCCAGAGGATCTGACACTCTCTTCTGTCTTCTGGTCTCTGAAGACACTATACACACATGGTACACAGACATACATGCATGCAAAACACCTACACACATTAAATAAAAATAAATATTTTAAATAACAGAAGTACCTTCCTCATGTCAAGGAATAAATGAATCCATAGATATGAGTCAGAAAAAATGTATGCATTGTTATAATGTTTCTTATAATTATTAATCACCTCTTTCCCAATCAACCAGCATAAATGATCCAAGTGTTTGCTGTCTATAGCTACACTAAGCATAAACTGAGGGAGCTCTGAAAGGTGAAAGGTACACAGAGGGAGCTCAAGAGCCCTAAAGCCATCCAGCTTTCCCTCCACTATCAAATACACAAGTATTGACACAACGCTATTTCAAACAGAATGGCTTCCAGCTGTGTGCTATTTTATATTCCCTTTGAAATTCCATTGTTCATGTCATTTCAGCCCCAAAGGCACAGCAAGTCTAGCACAGATGGTTCTGTGGTTTTCCATCACTCTCTGTATGTCAACAGCATTAAGTCTTGCCAAGGTTTGTCACACAGAGGGCAGGGAATGTGGCCCTCACACTCAAAAGGATGCAAATGGCATGAGCTTACCTTGCCCGTTGAAGGCATGATGGGATATTCTGACACAAATAATACTTGGCCTGAGCCCCAAAGCTGTAATATTAATATGTGATCTAGAAGAACAACATTATGCCCTGAAAAATCACCAAGAGTACAAGGGAACTTGGGGAAAGTTTGTATTCTTAATAAACATGATCCGAAAACCAGCCTTGGAACTCTACCTAAATCTGGGCTACTCACCCATGGCCTCTTTACCACTTCATACAAAAACACAGAAGCTATGGTGAGCATAGCTCCGAGGGTTTGTTGTGGCTACTGGTAATGGGGTTCCAAGGCTCAAGGCTGTCTAAGAGGTGGCAGAGCATGAAATTACCCATCAGGATGTTCTTTGTATGCAGACTGTTCAGAGATAATAAACTGTAAGGGTTCCAGTCCTGTGAACAGATGAGGGCTGAGCAGGAAAGGAGATCAGACACATCTCAGACATGCTGAACAATTTTCGTTCACTCAAGAGCTGCCTTGGCAGTCATTAACCAGTCATTTTTCTACTTGCTATAAAGTGCCCCTCCAGAATACACCTCCTATGAGTATTCTTCTGAGCCTGGAGGCCTCCCTTGTCATGTCCAAAATGCTATGTGTCTTCCCCATGCTTCTGGATCTCTCCTCCTGCCATTTCTCTTACTCAGGTGAGGACATGTGACGCCTCAAATCAGACACCTCTCCCCTCAGAGGATGCTTTAGTTAAACTCGCATGCATTAGCATCTGGAGGTAGCTCTCCTGGGGAATACAGTTAAGACCTTGTAGTATTTCATGAGACTTTGTTCATCTAAGTCCATGACGATTGGATATATACCTTCTCACCTTCCTCCAGAAGGTTGTCTCCCTCAACCTCACCAGCACTGAAGACTTGAGACACTGGCTCACGGAATTCTCATTTTAGTCTACCTTCACAATTCCAGCCCACTATCTGCCTTAACCTCCAAGTCCCTTTTCCACTCAGCATTGAGGGACTTGGCATTGTTGGACCGTGTGCTGCCACTACCATGGATCAGCCCCAGTTCTCCCAGTCTACAACTCTCAACTTCAGAAGCTCAGAGGTAAGCAATGTATACTCGCACCCATCTGTCACTCAACAACTCCAAGAATCATCTTCAACATCAGGAGCTCTTGCAGCCCTCTAATCCAGACTCCTTCCAAGTCTTCATTGCATTAACTAGCATTCTAATCCTGGGATGGGAGACTCTTGCATGTATATTCACAGAACTTTATAATGACATGGTTTACAAAAGTACATCCCTACTTTCTATACTTTCCGTATTACTCCTTTTTCTATCTGGACCCCAAAAGGTGAAGCTTTAGTGTTTTTGCTAATGTATCCAGATGGCTTACCATAAGACTCAGAAGAGAGTGGCTGCAAACATTTTTCAACCAAGACATAAGCCAAATGTGACTTTGGAAGTTACACAAAATGGCAGAAAAGCCAACTCTCTTTAATAGTTATAATTAACAAAATACAATGCTGATATGTAGTAATTTCCTCTGATGTAAAACCACTCATCTTAAAGAGAAGCTTGTGAAAACATAGGATTTTCTAAGGGGGAGTGGAACATTCCATCAGGCAGGGAAGCTCCTTGAGCTTGGGAAGTAAACAATCCAAATGTTTCAGGAAGTCCCTGAAACTAATCAGACTCACTAAGCCCTTCCATTTCCAAGAATCTATGTACAGTAAGGACTGCTGAAAGATATTTTGAGCCCTTGAGCTGATTAGAAGAGGTTCAGACCAGCTGAGCTGCCTGGAAGAAGCAGAGACCTGGAAGAGGCACAGACCAAATTAAACGTCCTGGAAAGGATATTCTCTGACCTGCTAAGAGGCCTGCAGGCTGGGCAGCGTGCTCCAGGTTTCCAGATTTTTGTAAGCCATCACCCATCCTGGGGTGAGCTTTTGGTGATGCAGAGCTGTCTTTGACTCATTCCTACTATTCTAATAACCCCTCACCCATATTCCTAGAGGCGATCCCAACAGACTCACTGATTCACCAACTTGGACTTTGGTGGTATCTGTCCTTTGGTTTGTCACCAGTTCCCTGTCAGGGGTGAGTTTGTTTGTTCACGCTCTCCAGGGATAGGGTCACACAATAAATGCCAAAAGATATCAGAGGCTTGTAAGAAATGATACAGAGAAACATTGATTTATGTAGAGGTTCAGAAGACATTCGACCAAATATGTCACAATATAAATACGGGCTATAAGTCTATAAACAAAAATTTAAGAAAAAGCATTAACAGTGGAAAAGAGAAAAATCCTTTTAAATTAATACCTTTTCTTTGGTATTCAAAGAACAAACATTAGTTCAAAGTCCCTTGCTGTTAAATGACCTAGAATTCATATACTAATATAAAATCCTAATTAGTGGGATTCAGAGAACAAATAGAGAAATTAGGAAAAGATAACTAAGCCTTCCTTACATCCAGGAGACAAAGCGTCTGCTGTCCCTCTCGCACACAGACGACAAAGACCACTTGTATTCAGAGAGACCATTGTCAAGAATGTGATGACAAAGAGCCAGAAGGAATCACATAAGAAACTAGAACAGCCACTTTCCCCTGAGTTTACAGTCTCAGATGAACTTGAGCTTCATGTGTGAGTCTGTATTTTCTACCCTCAAAGAAAACAAAGAAAGGGGGAAACAAATAATAAAGCAACTGAAGTTGGCACAGCTTCCCACAGAAACACTTTACCTGCATGAGTTTAGTATCGTGTCCGGTGTATACAACAACGCCAAAGACCCACTGCGTGTTCCTGAGCTGGGTGCCTCTCAGTAAGACCTGGTCGGGCCCAAGGGCAACAGAGCTAAAAATAAGAAAAAATACTTACATTTCTTGATAAACCTGTCAAATAAGCACGCATTTTCCCTTATGTAAGCCTACAATAAACCAGAGACTCCAGCCAAGTTTGTTAATTTATTCTTTGCTTAATCTACCTACTCCTCCCAAATGTCTGCTATATCCACTCTTCACTATAGAATAGATGGGGTTTTGTTTTTCTACGAAATGTCAGAGAGGATTACGTTCCATAATCCTGTTGAGCAACTCAGCACCGAGAAAGGAAATGCTAAAAAGCCACAAGCTTATTCATTTCTGAAAACCATTTTACTTTATAGACTATTTAAAAAAAAAAAAAGCAGCAGTAAACTCATATCAAATGCTGTAGTGATTAGCACACGGGGGACCATCTACAGACGGGAAGCAAGCTGGATAGCTGGATGTGAAATTTCAACCATGAAGCAGTCGCACGTTTGGTTATCACATTGAGCTTCTATTGAGTCCAATTATCCGGTTCCCCCGCAGCCAAGGGTCCATTCAAAGTATGGGAAGAGCTCAGACAGTGGACTGTGGCATATCAGCAGGTAGACCAGATGTCAACATCATGGCAAAAGACACCCCTGGACAATAAATCATTCAACTTGTGTGTATGTGTGATATCTATGTGGTTATGTGTATACACATATGTAGAAGCCAGAGGTCAACATTATTTATCTTTCTGCTTACTTTCAAGACAGAGTCTCTCACTCTCACTGATCCACCTGGCTAGTCAATGCATATCCAGGATCTGTCAATCTGCACTTCCCCAGCACTGGGGTTGCTTTTCTAAAGTCAGTGCTGGGAGTCCAAACTAAAATCCTCATGCTTGCACTCCAGGCATTTTACTGACTGTGCCGTCTGCACAGCCCCCATTTCATTCAACCTTCCAAAGACAAGCAGCGTGTGGCGAGGCTTGGTGGGGAGGCACTCATCTAGCATGTGCAAGGCCCTGATCACAATGCACAGCACCACAAAAATAAAATACTAAAATAAAATAGAAACGATGCTTTTTAGAAGAAAGCTAACAAACTACATATCTGTTTCCTGTGTGCAGTAAGCTGAATACACACCAAATACCTCCCTGTTGCTTTCCAGCACCATTTAATGCAACTTGAAGTACTGATGTGTCCTTGTGGGTCATAAGCAAGAAAGACTAAGCCCCTTTCTATGAACCCCATACCAGGTCTGGTTTGTTCTTTTCAGAAATCTCTTCTTTCCTTCAATGAAAGGGAAGTTTTAAATAGATTTCAGCGGCATCTCAGTCTCTCAGCTGAGCTAAACGTGAAGAAATATCACCATTTTCAAACCCTGTGAAACTAGGATTTTTCCAAAGCTCTGAGGATTCTTGGCCACAGTAAAAAGAAGGAGGGGGAAGAGAGGAGGACAGAGGGGAAGGGGGAGGAGGAGAAATGATTAAGAAAAGGAGATGTGAGACCTCTTCCCATCCAAATGCAGGGTGCCAGTAAAGTCATAGAGGTGGCGATTGGGCCCTTCGCACTCTATCCTCCCAGAGAGCTTCATCAGCACTTCCCTGGTCTGCATGTCAGCCGTGTGGCTCAAGCCCTGAAATGGAAAGAGAAGCCAACAGAGAAAATCAAATGTTGCCATCCGTCTTTAAGAGACAGCACAGCATTCTGTCCAGTCACGGGACATAATGAGCCATCTGCCATGCATGCGATAAGGTGCTAAGTCACATAGCCCCTCGAGACTGCACACAAAGATTTCAATGGTGCGGAAGAGGAAGAGCCCACCCCCGCTAGAAACAGCCGGATTTAAACAGCAGTTGCGGCACTAAATATATGGCAGAAAGCAGCATATTGCTGCCCTGTAACATAATATTTAATATTATATTTAATATTCTACAGTATATCTCACTCAATTACATTTTTATTTATTTTTTATTTTGTTTTGTTTTATTTATTTATTTATTTATTTTGAGACAGGGTCTCTCTGTTGTAACTCTGGCTGTCCTGGAACTCACTCTGTAGAGCAGGCTGGCCTCGAACTCACAGAGATCTATCTGCCTCTGACTTCCGAGTGCTGGGATTAAAAGCGTGTACCATCACTGCCTGGTGACACTTGATATTTTTAACATTTTATTCTGAATATTTCCTAACAGAATAGTTTGACGAGTCTCATCTTTAAATACAAAAAAAAAAAAAAAATTAGACCAAATGTCTATAGGAAAAAAGAACATAGAATTATTAAATTCAGTTTTATGAAGCAAAAAACAAATTCCCACGAGTATCAAATGCTTATATTTTTATCCCTAAACAACTAACTATTCTTCATTTTATAATATAATGTGTGGTAAGAAGGGGGTATTTTTTTAATTTGTATTTATTTTGTGCTGAATTTTTTCCTGTGCCATGGGTTTCTTTTTTAACTGGAAAGATCTTTTCATACGGTATATTTGATCACGTTTCCCCACCACCATTCCTCCCTGAGCCACGGACTTTGTTTTCTCAGTTTCTCCTAGGAAATCTTTGCCTTCTGTGTCGCTTCCTTTTCTGGCTTTGCAACAGTGGTTCGTTTTTAATGGAGATCAGCCTGGTGGGGCAGGCAGCTGAGGCAAGGTGCACTGGAAATGTGGCTGCCCAGCTAGAGATGGTCAATGACTAGAGAGAGAATCTCTGTCTAAACTTCTGTTCCGCATTACTCTGCGTGTGTCAGCATGTACAACAGAAACTCCTCCTCACGGAGCCCACCATTCGGCCTGGACACGCCCACCAAACTCAACATTGTGCCGTTTGAACATCACACATTGTTTCTTCAAATGTCTTTCATCTACATTGTAGCTTTTCAGACATGCAGATCCCTGGTGGCCTGGGTAGTTTTCTATGTGTCCTTAAAACAAACTTAAAGGCCATAGTGGCTCACGCCTTTAATCCTGCACCCAGGAGGAAAAGGCAGGCAGATCTCTGTGAGTTTGAGGCCAGCCTGCTCTACAGAGTGAGTTCCAGGACAGCCAGAGTTACAACAGAGAAACCTTGTCTTGCCAAAAAAAAAAAAAAAAAAAAACCTCAGGAAGGGTGGTAAGAATAGTTGAAGGCATGGGAACAGGCTGTCTAACGCTTGGCACTCCTCTATTAGAATACTAGCTCCAACTGTTATGAGAGCTGAGGTGCCTGAGTCTTTCTAGTCCACAAGCCTAGCTAGTTGCTCTCTTCCCATTGCCCCGCTCACCCTCCTGAGGATGCCCTTGTCCTGAGCACTACAGGCAGAGATGAGAACCATACAAATGACCCATGATACGTTGAGCTCATGAGACTCACTTTCCTAAGTTCCCCAGCCTTCTTAATAAGGTCCCCTCATGATTAGGGGCACAATCTTCTGTAGACTGTGGGATTTAACATATAGTCTTTAATGGCCAAACAACTTCTTCCCCCCCTCCCCAGGGTACACAAGAAATATTTGTATCATATATTTGCAGACAGGCTTCCTGTGACAGCGTGAGCCATGCAGTGACTTTACCTGTCGTATTTTAAGGTTCGTCTCCCCGTCCAGGTTAGCGGTTTCAACATAGCACATCCCCTGAGGCTCACTATGAGGAAGGGGGGAAAGGCCAAGGTTAGTACCATCCTCTTCACAAATCCCCAGCTCGTGAAACCCCCGATGAGGACACCGTGTTTGCAGGTGGCCCTTCAAACACACTGTTATAAACACTGTTCTAGCAACAGCAACTGAGGAGGAAGGAGGCTGCACGCTCATCTTTGGAGCTCAACACCAATAATCCAGTTTCGGCTTCACATGTTCGGTCTTGACAAATGATTGGGAACGGATGAGAAGGGGGCCAGGCCTTCGTATGAGAATGCAAACTCAACCCACCCACTGAGGAAGAGTGGTTCTTAAAGGCTGAGGACCCTCCTGTCCCTGACCAAAAGTGCTACCGTGGCGGGCCCAACGCAAACTCATCTCCTGAAGAAAGTTAAGAGCCACAGGAGTTAAAAGGAAAGGCACAGGCCTGCCAGGCTTTTGTTTCTCTATATGTCACAAAGTCAAAGGGCGACTCTTCAGGCAGTTTTTAAGAACAAACAACTCAGAGCGTGAGCACAGCACACACGCTTGCCTCTAACCTTCTGCTCTATGTTATCAGTAGAATCAGTGGTCCAGAAAGGACTTTGCAGCCCAGGGGCTGAGTTTAAACCCCCGGATGCTACTTTTAGGGGCCGTATGACCTTGGAAAGATGTTTAAGCTCTCTGCGCCTTGGTTTCCCCATGTACTAATATGAAAGGTATCGGGGGTTAAAAGCCATCAATCCGGCTGCACACACAAAGCACCCATTCAGCTACGAGGAGCACCCCAACCCGATGTCAGCTCAGCAAACCGATCCAGCTTACCTGAGGTCACAGACAAGTTCCCTGGCCCAACTGCCAACTTGCTTGCATTGAAACATTCTGAGTTTCTTTGTTACTGCTGAATACGGTCAAACAATGAATCTCATCCTGTGCTTAGGGCTCTTTCCCCCTTCATTGGTTTGGGTCCTATCTTTAAGCCTTTTGTCCCTGGTGAAAGTTAACACTAGGCTTGGTTCCTGACATAGGACAAATCCTACACAAGAAACAGGGCTGCGGTCCAAGAAAATGCAAACAGCCTGAGCACCTGCATTTCCCGGTGCTGTGCAAACAGGGGGAGTTGTACTCTGAACAACATAATAGAACCTTGAACTTCAGAACAGAAGGTCTCTGTTCCCCTGACTCTGACTTCCCTTCTTTGCAGTACGTGTGTCACGCATCAAGCTGAGAAGGTCGAGGGTGGCAGTGCTCGACTCCTCATGCCCCTCTGTTGCTATTTCTAGCACAAAATCACCAAGGGCAGCAACTGTTTGGGGCAGAAAGAGAAGCAAAGGCCGCCTGCAGGCTGCATCTGCACTGAGGAAGTGGCTCCGGTTCTCAGGCCAGTTGTTCACAGGCAGCAGTGAGTGCTGGAGGACAGACTGCCTGCTGAACCGACCAAGAAAGTGCTGGTCTCAGCTCTGCTGCCTCCCGTGTGACTGAATATTTGCTCCCTTTAATCTGTGCCTTGACCAGTGTGAAATACCCTAGAGTCGCTGGGAGCCAAAGCAGTCAATACCAGCAAAAAGGGCTATAAAAACCTAAGGGACAAACAGGAGGGAGAGAAACAACAACTGGGGTCACAGCAGGAAAAGGCAGCTAACAAGGGTCCAGGCTGGGTATCACTAACTTATCCAAAAAGCTTGAGGCTACATGTGCTCCCAGTTTTTCTATTATTTCAGATTTTTTAATGTTGGCATACTTAACAACTGAACATCTCAAACCTCCAAATCTGAAACCCAAAATGCTCCAAAATCCCAAACTATATTTCCCTAGGGATGCTCAGCTTGCATAGGGAGAACGGGGCAGAGGGAGGGCACTCAATGGATGGAAGAGAAAAGATGAACGAGCTTTCTGCAGTTCGTTTAGTACTTTATTGTCCTTAATGTTCATTTCAAAACCTGTGCCCACTGGCACACCTGACCTGGAGGAGAACAGGACCATGTCTGCTGGAAGATACTGCCCATTGAGAACCTTCACGATGTCTCCCACTGCCACCTAGACACCAGGGACAGGACAGAAGGCACGAAAGAAAAGAAAGCACAAATGTGATAAGGGCGGTTAAATACGTGAACGAGAAAGTTAGTACGTAACTAAGCCACACCCTAGAAGAACAACGGGCAGATGTTTCTACTGTGCTGCCGCTGCCCCACCCCCATAACCACAAATGCTTGTGGATTCAACCAACTACAGATGCAACATATTTGAAGAGAGAGAAGTCCAGCCGGTGTGGAGTGCTGGTGCCCACCTAGAACCCCAGCGCTTGTGGTTACCAGGCCAGCCTGAGCTGCGGGGTGAAACCTTGTCACGACAAAACAAAACAAAGGAGTAGAAGAGAAGCATTAACGAGTGACACCAGAAGCTGCCTCTGTGCTGAGCACCACAGACTACTCCCCGGCACTGTCCCCTGAGCTACACACCATAATACTGTTTCCGTGGCGTTTCCGTTGCACTGGGTGTTCTGTAACCTGGAGATTTTCACATGCGTGGGTGGACACGCACGTGTTCTCTACAAAACGCTACTCTGTGTATATAAAGGACTTGGGCATTTACACACTTTGACATCTGTTGTTATCGACCTGGAACTAGTCCCCGCAGACAGCGAGAAATGACCACACTGCAATCTTTGTTTTTAAGGCTAGTTTTCGTGTCTCTCTTTGTGTATCTAAGTGCAGGTGCCTGTGAGGGAGAAGGTGTCAGATCCCCTGCAGCTGGAGTTACAGGGAGTCCTAAGTCACAGGATGTGAGCGGTTCGCTCTTACCCACTGAGCCAACCCTCCGGCCCCAATATTGCAATTTTACAGTAATATTTCATGAAAAGGTCTAAAAAAGAAAGAGAAGTGAACAAGCACAAAGATCATGTTTTCTTCCAATTATCCATCCATCTCAAATACCCCAACGTTTCGATAGCTGTTCACCGCAGAGGTGTTACACATGCGGCTCGGAAGGAAGCAAGTTACACATGGCCTGCACAGCTGGATTTGAGTCCCTCTCCAGACCCCGGGGCAGCTGTGTAACCATGAGAGCGTTATGGGAAGTGTGTGTCTCACTTTCCTCACCTGTGTTACAAGGATGACAGCACGCGTCTCCTGGGACTGCTGGCTGGATCAACTAAGTTAACATATCTAAGTCCCTCTGCTTGCAAATGGGGAAACAGTTTTAAAGCAAAATAATATGACCAAGTCAAGCAGCAAAAGTGTTAGAGCCATTTTTTAAAAAAATATCTACTATCTTTGTGTGTGTATTCCATGGTGCACAGTGGTGGTCAGAGGACAACCTCAGGCACGAGTCCTCATCTTCATCTTATTTTTGAGGCAAGGCCTTTCTTGTTGTTGGACACTCTAACTGCACAGTCCAGGCAAGCTGGCTCACAAGCTCTCAGGGGATTCTTCCATCTCTGCTTCCCACCTAGTCACAGCAGTGCTGGGATTACAGATACTTGCCACCATGTCTGGATTTCACATGGGTTCTGGGGATCTGAACTCAAGCTGTCAATACTTCATGGCAAGTGCTTTTGCCTACTGGGCTATTTCTCCAGGCCATAAAGTGAGCGATCTGATCGGAAAGCTGGTGTAGGACACCGATTAAAGGGTAAAACCGCATTCATCTGTGAGCAGAGCATTCTAACAGGCTCCAGGACCCCCACTTGGAAAGTGGACAGCACCACTGCTCGGGAGGGTGGCACACAACATTTAGTTTTAAAAAATGTGTGTGTGTGCGTGTGTGTGTGTACATTAATGCTATGGAACATGTGTGGAACTGTAGATAGTTGGATAATTAGAAGAACATGTGATTAACAACTTCAGGTCCTCACCTTTCACGAGAGAGGGGGAACGAGTGTGAACATATACACCACAGAGCATGTGTGGAGGCCAGAGGCCAGCCCCTAGGAGTTCTCTCCCTGTACCATGTGGATCCTAGGGATGGAGCTGAGGCTTGGCAGTAAGTGCCTCTACTTACTAAGCCACCCACTTGGCCCCCACTTGTTTCTGAGGCTAAGAAGTAGACACAGCTCTGCTGCACACGGTGTGAAACAGGTGCATAAACATAGTCTCCCTTGGGGGGTGGATGTTAATTTAGTTGACTGTGTCAGTGTGAAAGTCGAAGTTTATAGAATCCACTGACGACACGGGGAAAACGTTCCTAGTACACAATAGGTACAGATGACAGAGCAGGTGCAGCAGACCAGCAGGGTACCAAGTGTAATTTTCTTCTGGGGGCTGGAGGCGACTCAGTGGTAGAGCACTTACCCAGCATGCATTAGTCCCGGTTCCATCCCCAATGATACCACCATCACTAAACTCACCAATTTCCCGTTGGGAAATGGGAGTGGTTTGAAAAGCTATCCTACCAGTGTAGAAGGGGGCTTATCTTATCGAAGTGTGTGGGGAAATGTAAGTGACCAGGCTCAGCATAGAGAAGAACAGCTAAAATTAAAATCCAAACCCACTGGACACTTGAAGCTAGCACCAAGTCACAAGTTAGTATGCAATCTGAAGGCAAAAGAAAGGCACAGATCCAAGCAGGTCCCATAATAAAATACAGCAAAAGCAGGGAATACTTATGCACATTGAAGACATTTCTTTAACTAAAAAAAAAAAGTTACATAAATAGTTTAGGAAAAAAAAGATGCAATTAATAAAAACTAGAAAGAAAAAATAGTCTTTTTTTTTTTTTAAGTGGATTCTCTTATCCTAGTTCAAGGTGAGAGGACAAGCAGAATGGTGGTGTTCTCTCATCTGTAAATAAGGACATTTGCTTTCCAGGAACTGGGTGCTAAGAGGTTTCAACTATAATGAGAGAAGATGGTTTTCTGTTTGGTGTTCTTATGCATGCCCAACCATTCCAGGGGTGTGTATGATATTAGGTAAAAGAATCCCAGCTATTAAGCTCTACCTCTCTGAGATCACCAGAGTCAAGCAAAACCCAGGGGCCGCTGTGACCAATGTAACACCCTCACAGCAGAGCATGTGTGTGTGGCTCTCGAGGACACCTCAGTGTTTCCTACCCTCTATCTTGAACAACACCTTTTCGTGACACCTGCCGAGCTCTCCAGGTGCACTGTGCTACAGCGAGCTGTCCACACGGCCAGCATAGCCTTTCCTGGGAACGTGTCAAGTGCAAACTCCAGGCCTCCCTATCAGGAATTCTTGGAATAGGGTCTGTGTGTGCTTAACCAGTGCTGGGTGCCAAGGATGGCCTGCTTGGCTGAGAGGACAAATGCACAAGACTCCATCATGAACTCCACGCTTGGCGGTCTCTGGTATCTGCTAAAAAGCCGCTTAAGACGGCTCACGATACTACACTGGAACTGGAAATCACGATGAATCCAGCCAGGCCTATCATAAGGTGGTGATGCTTCAAGCACACGTGGAAGGAGGAAGGAATTTTGGGAGTCCATAGGCCACCAGCCTTGACTCAGAAATCAGTGGCCACCATTCCATGTCCCACTACTTCAAGTGGTGTCAAGGCAATTGGAGGCAAGTCATTTTTCATCGGGCCACTCCCGGTGCCTTTCTGAGGAGGGGGCTGCCAAATGACCCTGCAGAGATGGAGGGGCTATGCGGAGTCTCCACTTCCCAGTGCAAAGGCACCAATGATCTCCCCGGGAATTCTGCCTTTTGACGAAGAACCATCACACTTAACTTCCAAAGTTCAGGAGGCCAAGGAACCCACAAGGGAGCCACAGTGTCCCACAAAACACTACAAAGGGGAGTTTTATTTAAAGGGTATGTGGCTCTCCTAAACCAGGTAATAAAATAAAATAAAAACCACAGTGAGTGCTACAGGCACGCTGGTGGCATTGTGTCCCACACAGAAGCCACTTACTGTAACTTAGATGTTTATGCAAAAAACAATACTTGAAGTTGTCCTTCCAAAATATTGTTTTCTCTTTTTTTTTTTTAAAATCAGTTTTGAATGCCAGAATGATGGACACCATCTCTAAAGTCAATACTGTGTGTCCATCAGCAAGGCCTGATGAAGATAGCCGGACGAAAAGCTGGCTTGTCAGATACAAAAGACCAAGACAGCACATTTGATTTCAGCCAATGACCAACACATTTCCTCCATGAACCTCATGCTGCCAGCGGCAGGGAGGAAAATCCCTCTTGCTACCACTGTAAAGATAAATATAGCAACTCAACTTGCTCCATGCCCCTGCCTGGGAACCCTGCTCACACTCACAGGTCTTTGCACCAAACACATTTGAAATGAGGCTCAGAAGTTAAAGACAACAGCGCTCAACATTTGAATTTAGGTGAAGAGAAGACAGGAGACCAGGGAAAGTGTTTCTCAATAGGGTTTAGAAACTATAAAGTGCTGTGAGCTTCCAGAACTATCCTTTGAGAATAAGGATGTTCACAGCTTGAACTCCTGCTACATTAGGTGCCTTCTAGAAGAGGCCAGGATGGAGGAAGCATGTGTCAGTTCTCATGGGAAAGCAGACTTCATGGGGAACCTCATATAAAGCGGACGTGGTGTTGGCCTTAGAAGCAAACTTTATATGGCCATCAACATCAGCAATTGGTGACAAGTCTTCAGTATTTTCTGGCATTATCTTTAAAATTGATCCTTACCTCTTTCCACACAATGGTATGCCACATACCGTTTCTTAACACTGTGGAAGAAGAAACAACGAACTGGTTAATATTGGCAAGACTCAAAATAAAAAAGTCAGCTTTCTACAAATCCAGTAGATGACCAACCACGCAAACCCGGCCTCGGTCTGTATGCCTGTACATACAGTACAATGTGTGGACGCACACACACTGATGTGTGTGTGCATCTAGCAACCCAAACTTATATTTAGAGCAGGATTAGAAACGGCCTGATGTTACATAATTCCAGTAGCAGCATCAACAGCAACGGGATGATGGAAAAACCAAAACAATGAGGAAAGTGGGTAATAAACTAAGGTCGTGGATACCTGAAACTTCCAGGGACAGGAACTACTTACTGAAAATTCTGTCTTCAGAAATTCCAGGGTATACAAACACTGTTAATATCTCATTATAAAGACGAACATTTTAATCATCATAGTCTTCTATTTCCTTAAAGATTTTATAGATGATGCTCCCAATTTAGTCTCAGTATCAACAGCCACTTATTGAGAATTACTTAGGCACAGAACTTGTTCCTAAATTCACAGTGGAAAAAGTGACTGAGCCCGGTGGCTTACCTATTGCTTTCTTTTTGTTAACTGCATTGTCCGCCTTGTGTCGTTTCTGTTACAGAGAGAAAGCAGAGGTTCTTACATTCAAACGTTCCGAATGAATAATTAAAATCGAAAGCAGTAAAAATCAGGGGGAAACAGGGGCCAAGAACCCTACGATGCTCATGCTGTAGACGAGAGCTGGGTGCTTCACCATCTGCCAGCACTGACTGGATCTAGAATTGGCTCCTCCATGTTTAAGTGATGGTGCTTTGGTTCTAACAGTTTACAAGCCCTTCAGAGTTTCAAATTCCCCACACTTAAACATGGACAGCCTGAAACACTGACCCGGAATTATAAAACCCAACAACAAGCAGCAGGCTTCATTCTCAGGCTAACTTACTACGTGTTCCGTAAAATATGTATGTGGAGGGGGATCCAGTGTGTGCACGCGTCTGTGCATGCAAATGGAGAGGGGGAGAAATAATGGCAACATTGTTGCAGCCAATGCATGGGGAGGAAGATTCTTGGAGAATTACGTCAGGTGTAACAAGCACAACGCTGCTTGCAGAGAGTGCTACTTTAAGGCTTCAAGGCTTCATTTGTATCTGAATCCAGAAGATCTGAGGGAGGATACAAACACTAACAGTGATAAACAGCAGCCAGGGTCTAACAAGGCATTTCAGAACACAGTAGTGCCTCAGAATCACTGTGCAGGTATTTAGGAGTCTCGGAGCACACCTTCCTCCCCGGCAAACACTACTCTGGGAGCTGGTTAAGTTGTGGCCCGGTCCCTGCCATAAACAAGTCACCCAGTCACAGACACCTCAAGAGCCATATTGCAATGTTTTATTATCCAGAGACCAAACTTACAAAATCTTCTACAATCTCTTTGATGCCTGCAATTGTTAGAATGATGATCAATGGCACCAGGGTGGTGTATCGTCCTGTTGGCGATACGTCTGGAATTTGCTGGAAAAGAACAGAAGAGAGAATGTAGCACGTGAAAGTCTCCACAAAGAATGATAATGTGGCATTCAACCCTCACTCTCACTAGTCTGGTCCATTTCTGTTACAGAACGAAAGGCCTACTAATTCAAAAACTAGCTATGTAGTTTATATTTCAAAGTTTATCTAACACAGCAATGTGTCTGGGACAGAAAAATGGGTTAAAAATATGACCTTCATGGTCAAAATGCATGCACGGTATATATGTATGAAATATCAAAATGAAATACAGCATCTATTGTAATGCATGTGTATTAATTAAAAAAGAGAAAAGTGGACATGACACAGTATGACCCACAAGATCCAGTTTCTGCTCCTCATTTAGTAACTGTACTTTTTTTTTCAAGGAATTCCATTCAAAGCCTGTTTTATACAAAAATCATGTCTGTTTACCCTAGCAATAACTGGAGGAAGGAAACTAGATGTAAATATTCTAACACTTTTCCAATAAAGATACTCCCTGGCAAAATCTCATTTTGCACATTTTAATTGAGTTTGCAAATTTTAAGTACTTAAAAAAATTACCTGTAATAAGGCAATGAAGAGGAAAAAGGCATTAGCAGCTCTCCTAATCTGCTCATACAAGAATCGAGGTAGAAATGTCAACACACTGTACTTGGCCGTACTGTAAGCACAAAGAAAAAAGCCACTATTAGTTAAAAAGGTAACCCTTAAATAACAACGAAGTGACCCCCCAACGTATGTCCTTTCAGGAGGGCACAACTGACCAGAGAAGCTTCCAAGGTGATTTCAGTTCAAACTTTGATACGCACATTCAACTCTCCCACGCGTCGATCAGGCCATTTACCCCTATCTGGGAGCCAAGTGCTAAGAGCCACACCCGTGTAGCAGTTCAACCATGCCCTGCGCACACGCTGTGCTGTGTATGTCACTCACACCTGAGTAGTTTCCATTCCTCCAGTGCATCCTGCACTCGGCAACCATTGCTCAGACTGGCTTCACCTGGCTACCCTCTCCCTTCACCCCGCAGCCTCTCAATGAGTGATCTGTCTCCCATCGCACCCCAGTCCATTAGCTTCCATTAAATGTGGTAAAATTCTAAAGAGCTCGTCTCCCTTCAAACCCACAGTGGCTATTCCCATATCGTGCTGTCTCTGCTTTGATTCATATACATCGGCCCCAAAGGCTCGGCATCCACAGATAAACAATATTTGGAAGGAAGGAGACTATCTGTACTGAGCATGTACGGGCTGTTTGGCTATTGTCTCCTAGTTGGTACACTGTAATGATGATCTCCATAGCATTTATACTGCACTGAGAATTGTAAGTCATCTAGATATGACCCAAAAGCATGGGAGGAGGTGTGTGGGTTCCATGCACAAGCAAGTCCACTTGCAGAAATGACTTTAACATCTATGCATTTGGTATCTCAGGGGGTCCAGGGATAAATCCTGCATGGAAACTGAGGGATGACACTATCTCTCTGTCCTCAGAAGAGATTTCTGGAACAGTGCACTTCACCTGCCTTTCTTCCCATAGCTGTCAATGGACAAGGAAATAATCTGAACCAAAGACACAAACGGAGAGCCAGGGTGACCCCCCAGCCTACTCTCTGAAAACATGACCCTATGCCTATTGTTTCCTTTACTTGGTTATTATTATGTATTTGTTTATTTATTTTTGTTGTTTCTGGGTTTCGAAACAGGGTCTCATGTTACCCAAGATAGCCTCAAATCCACTAGGTAGCTAAGGGTGGCCTTGAACTCCTAACCCTCCTGCCTCCACCTCTCAAGTGCTGAATGCTGAGATTGTAGATTCTAAGCCTGTCCTTAAGTATATTCTAGCAAGGTTATCTGGTCCCAAAATGTACACATCAGAAGAACCAAAGCAGAGGGGCCAAAGCCCAAGGCACACACCACAGGACGATGTGGACTGCTGCAGGACCTGACAGCAACTGAGGCCAGAGCAACAGAGCAAACCCCAGGCTGGCAACTCAGAGCTACAGCAGCCTGATGTTCCCAGATGTGTGTATGTGTGTGTGTGTGGGTGGGGGTAACCTGGTATCTGAAAGCAACTATCAGTAGAGAAAGCATAAAAGTTCATGTTTTCTATAGTTTTCTATAGAAAGCATCTTCTTTCAAGATGGTCTGATTACACATTTGAACCTAAGATTCCACCTGTGTAATGCATGTACATGCAAGTGCTCTCTCCTCTCTCTCACACACACACACACACACACACACACACACACACCACTTGCCATAAGACTCCAAGGTTGACCATCTCCGACTTCAGCAGAAAGTTGAATGTTTATGGGACCTACACCATAAAGGTGGAGAGCTGAGGAGGACAAGAATCCTGGTTATACCAGAAAACTAAAGGAAATATTTGCCAACGATAAGTAAAATACATGAGCAAAAGGTTTTATCCTAAGGCAGAATGAGCATGGTTAATTACTTACATTCATCTAGGAGAGAATCACTATATGGCATTAAACATGGTTAATTATAAAATTATATATATATATATATATATATATATATGTATATGTATATGTATATATATGTGTGTGTGTGGATATATATATATCCAACACACATTTGTCCCTCAGATGCACAGGGAAGATATTCTAAGGTCCCTCTGCAGACATCAAACATAGTCCAGCTACCACGTGAAGCCAATGCTGTTGGTCCAGGGGCCATGGCTGGAAGGATGGGACATCGGGGCAGCTCCCCTGAGCTGTGTGGGGAGTTCACACTTCCCAGCCAAGTTCAGTCAGCTGTTGAATCCACATTATAAGAATTTACAATATGAGGTGGAGCAGAGCGGGAAGTGCTTTATGGCCCAGGCACCAGGAGAAGGACCACCTTTAATGATGAACACGCATTGAAGAAGACTGGCGGCAAAGAGATCATCACCAAGTGAGTAACTCAGTACTAAAGATTCCCACTTGTGCATGTGTGCACGCCCTTGCCCACGTACCACTGTTCACAGCACACAGAAAGGGGGGCCTGGATGTTTTGTGGGTGTAACTATTTAGCAGGTGGTAGGGCCTGGGAACTGGGGTGAGATGACCCCGAGGGAAGTGTTTCCTCATGGTCACCTAGTCTCTCCCTACATGCTGTGTGTCACCAGGTCCATTGTGTAGCTGAGGTCTGAGCAACAGCAGCTGGTTATGAAGCTGAACACATGGTGCCTTGGTCGTTTTTCCTCCAGTACAAAAGCTTCCAACGTTTCTCAGGAGAGGACAAGGATGGCGGGAGGGGTGTTCTAACGGGATTGAACAAGTATGGGAGGCAGCCCATCAGAAAACAGAGCCCAGCAAAAGCATGGGTCTGCAGCTACTCACCAACCCACACCACCAAGCTGCCCAAGAGCCGGAGCTGCAGAACACAGGGAAAAGGAAGTATCTTTGGAGCTTCTGGCTGCACCGGCTCCCAGCACAGGAAACACTGGAACTGATAAATCTGAATTCCACCAGAGGCTCAAAGCCTGAGTTCCCCCGAAGAAGCCTCCAGAAACCTGCCATCTGAGTCGGCTTAGCACACTTCTTCCAACTGTGAACAGTAAACCCACATGGACCTCCAAGGCAGCCAACCACCTCTTCTCTTGCATACGTGCAAAATACATCTATTTGCTAGACTAAAAGGTGCCACTGAATAGTCACAGAAAGAGTAGAATGTTGTGGAAGTTTATTTTTAGTTATGTATAAAATAATTGTTTTGTGCACTGTTGGGAAAAGGGCAGCCTCGGCCTTGGCATTTTATATTGTCTGCAGGTGTTGGATTTATGCGGGGGGGATGTTTGATTGCCTATGATCTGCGCGTGCTATCAGTAGAGCACCTAAGAAGTTCTGTATCAATAAAAGCACCTGAGCTGGGATGCTCATGGTTGCACTGTCCAGTATGGTGCTTGTCATGATAATGGCTCCCCTCTGCTGAGGTCTGGCAGGGTTTGCACCTATGAATATGCCTCTGTGTCTTCTTTGATGAGCTACCATAGCGGCTCACAACTACAGGAGAAGGCCAAGTTAAGTCCCCCCAAGATGCTAGCTTGACGTACAAACCAGCGTTTCAGACCCATGTTCTGGGAGCCTCACATTCTGCCAGCTCCCTGGAAGATGCCATCCGTTTTCCCCTTGAGGACAGTCATTTCACAGACAGGAGGTGAGACCCGGTGATGAACGCTCTCTTAACATGCTCAAGGCCCTGGGTTTGATCCCTAGGACAGCAAAATCAAGCCTCTACCCATGAACTCTGCCGGCATGAAGATGCACACCCTTAATACTAGTACCAGGGAGGCCGAGGCAAGAGGATCATGGGTTCAAGGCCAAGCTAAGCTACATAGTAAATCACTGTGTCAAAAACACTGAAGGGGAAGGGAGAGACAAAGGGAGAACGGAAGAAAGGGAGTTGAGGGAAGGGGAGGGTGAGGAGAAGGCATCACTAAAGAGTTCTAGACTACTAGACTTTGAAGAAAAAAAAGAAGACAATGTTAAAGGTCCTAAGAACTTATTCATGTCTTTAACTGTTAACTTATTTATTATTCACTCATTTTGTGGTGCTGAAGATGATTGTCAAATTCTACGGAAGTGCTTAGTTCTAATTAAAATACTCCTGTTAGTCTTCCATGTACATACAGGATTGTGCATAATCCTGAAGTATGCACCCTGGACTCCCATACCTGTGCATATTTCCATAGACAAAAGTAGCCCCCAGCCTTAAACAAAGGAGCCTCTTCTGACAGTGAGCAGTGATGAACTCAGACTTGCCGTCTAAGATGCTGAGAGCGAGGGATAGCTGTGAGCCTATCGCTTAGAAGGACATTGTCAGCTCCCCCACTAAGACTCAGGGAACACTGCAGAAGAGGAGGCAGGAAGCATGTAAGAAATGGGAGACAGATTTGAAGAGCTTGGGAGGCTAGCCTCTCAACCAGTGGTTTTCAACTTGTGGGTCGTGACCCCTTTGTGGGTCAAATGACCTTCACGGGGGTCACCTAAGACCATCCGTGTATCAGATATTTACATTACGATTCATAAAAGTAGCAAAATTACAGTTATGAAGCAGCAACAAAAGTAATATCATGGCTGGGGGTCACCACAACATGAGGAACTGTATTAAGGGGTCTCAGCATCAGGAAGGTTGAGAGCCACCGTTCCAGACTCACACAACCATGGCGACCATTAACTCACAACAACTGTGCTCTCTGGGCTCACACAGGACTAGCCCTAGCAAAAAGCAATCACGAAAGCAGGAGGGGCCCACAGGGCCCTAATGATTACCACTGAAGTGCTGACTCTGGATAGAGTCTGTCTTTACTGTGTACCCGCTGCTAAGCCCACCAGGCTTAGCTCCAACAGTGCCAGGAGCATCAACCAACAGAACTGGAGAGCCATCACTGTCGTACCGGACCACTGCACATTGCATATGCATTGAATAATCCTCCTGAACACCATACACGTGTGTAAATATGCCATGCAATTACTTTTTTTAAAAGCAAGGAAACATATACTGCAACTAAAACCTGGGGATATATCTCAGGAAAGTTCTAGGGTGACCACTTTACAACACAGATACGGAGTAATCAGTCTACTTAGTGAGGAGTTTCCCAAGGTAAACAGAGACTATTTGACAGCATTGCTTTCAAAATATAGAGAAGGGCCGGTGTGAAGCTCGGCAAATAGAGGGCTTCCCTAGCAAGCCCAAGGAGCAGGTTCACCTCCTAGCACTGCAAAAATGAAATAAAATACAGAGAGGCTGAATAGTACACACGTATAGCAATCTTAATGTGCAAAAATTATTTAAGTTGAAAAGCGAGGAGGGGAGAACAAGTCACAGAAGATGCAATCACGATCTGCCGCTTCGCCACTTAGCCCTAAGGTCGGGAAGTTAGACCTTCATCTGTAAATTAATTGCATGGAGATACTTCCTACACTTAATTTTTACATACAGTGAAGGGCTCGTGGTGTTGCTCAGAAGCACAATACTCGCTTACCATGTGTGAGGTCTTAGGTCCCATCCCCTGCACAGTTATCAACCATACGCATACGTTAAAATATATGCACGCGCATGTAGGAAAACTATATTTCTGGTTTTACTTTTTAAATATGGTAGAAACCAACAGAAGAAATAAAGGCAGAGTTCAAAGCAGTAATTTCTGGTAGAGTATGTCCAGGGCGAAGAGATGGGACTGGAGATTGTTTATCGATTTTCACGATAAGTCCTTCCAACTGTTTCAACTTTTAACCACCTGTATATTGTTTTCAAACTAATTTTATATTGTCTGTAAAGTTAGATAGTATCCAGATAGAACTAGGAAGGAACAGTTCTTTGGGGTAACTTTAGGATGACCACACATAAGGAGCTGTTTATTAGGCTAAAGACCCAACCTATTCTTCTACTACCACCCCACCCCACCCCCATCCCCACCACAGAAAGGTCTGGAAACCACTCCTATCTGATATTACACCCAACGACCACTTCCCCTGGCCAGCAGCCATGCAAGAGCCCCAGGCTCATGGAACATGGCCTGTCCCACAAGGCTTGACAAGCAGCATCAGCACAACATTCTGATATGCACTTGCATAAACTCCCTGTCATCATCCTTGGAGAAGAGCGGGCTGGATTTCAGCACCAGGGTGGCTTCCCTGCTACTCTCCCCACAGGGGAATGCAGATCACAGCATTCCTTGTAAGTGGAAGTCGCTTTATTCTGAAAGGTGCTAGCCCTTACTGAGTTTTCTGCTCCTCTCATCCTCTACCAAATTGCCATCACATTTTCCTGTCTTCTTCTCATCAAACCACATCCTTCTCTTCTGAGCCAGCAGCCCAAGGGGGTCGTCTACTCCAGAAGGCTTTTCCCCATCAGGTCATGCAAAGTGTGCTCTGTGTGTCCACCCACCTATTTCAACAGAGTGTAAATGAGACAGAGAGCCAGGCAGACAGACAGACAGAAACAGACAGTCTACAGAAGTGCTTTCTTTTTATATGGCAATCTCTAAGATGGCCACAATCAAACATACTCTGGTCCCTCTCTGTGCCTTGCAGGCTGAGGACTGCGCAGGCAGACCAACAGCACAGTGCCCTCTGCTGGCCAGTCCTCATAGTGGCACTTTGTTCAACCACTCTGGAGTGGGTCTCGGCTATTCCACAAACCCTCCAAGACATGATGCTTAGGGCAGTACTTGAATGCCTTCCGGTGCTTCGTTCTGGTACATCCACTGATGGTACGAACTTTGTATAAAAACAACGTGCTAGCCATTCCTTAGAAATTCTATGTATCTTTTCATTTAGCTTACCATAATTTACAAACCCAGAACTATATTCAGATTTTGTGGGTCCTGGATGCAATTGTACATACAAAAGTGGGTGCAATAATGAAAAACTCACAATACAATGCAAATACTCATAGAGATTTTCTCACGGTATTATAAAGATCCTTGCAAGTCATTCTTTTTTAATAGTTACTTAATATTCTATAATTTATTCAGCAATTCTATCGTGAACATTGCTTTATTTATACATCACAATAAATATCTGCACTCATGTGCTCATGTATTTGAGTGCGAATAAATCCATAAAACTGACTGCCTGAAGCGGTATTAGCTACTCTAAAGGGAATATGGCTTTTTAAAGCAATTCACGTTTCCTAAGATCTAACTAATATATTTCTGTTCCCAGAGGATCACAGATCTTTGATTTTAATATGTAGCAGAGAACATTCCAAAAAATATTTTTAAACTTCACACTTAAACAGTTCACAAGATGAACTGAACTGATATTTTGAGTCTTTGTCTTATGATGTTGGGGACTCAGGAACCGAATCAGGGCAGGCAAAGGGTCTTCCCCCGAGCAACCCCAGATGTGTCATTTCAAACCGTAGTAAAAGGGAACATTCTTATACAGATGCTCCTGCAAGCAACAGCTGTCAACGGTCTTTTTACAGTGCCGGTCTCAGGCCAGTCAATAATGTATCACTGTTACATCATTGCTTCTTGTCCACTACTACAGTCAGACATGTCTTCGTGCATTTCGGGGTACATGGCTTTACTCCAGTAAATCGTATCTTCGTATATTTTACTCATTTCTCCTCCCCTCTCTCTCCCTCCCTCCCCCCACTCTCTCTCTCCCTCCAGGTCCAGATTTTTATGTGTATGCTGAAGATCCAAATGCAGCTATCCTGAAAACAAGCACTCTTAGCCACTGAGCCCTTTGCCAGTTTTGTATTGCTTTTGCTTCTGTTTGTTTGAAGTTCCCCTAGCATTTCTTTTCTGAGATAGTTTCACTGTACACAGGACTTGAACTTCAAGTCCTCCTAACTGCACTTTTTAAATGCTGGGATTGTAGAAGGGTACCTATAGACCTTGTTTTCTTGTTTTGTTCTTGTTTTTATCCTTTAAGTATCCATTAGTAAGAGTTCTTGGTGTTTCCTATTAATTGTGTTACATTAAGGACTTGTCTGAACCACTAATTTGTATTTTGAATTTTCTAACAGGACCTTCAACTTGCGAAGAGGTACTGGACACTGTAAGTACTTCCAAAACTTTAACAGTGGTTTTATTAGATCCACCTACACCACTTTGTAGCATATACGCAAAGAACTCTACATCCTACGACAGAGACACCTGCACAATCATGATCATTGCTGCTCTATTCACAATATCCAGAAAATAAAAACAGCCTAGATGGCCAGAAACTAATAAAAGTGTGGATCATTTACACAATGGAATATTCAGCTGTTAAGACAAATGAAATTGTGGGGCTGGAGAGGTGGCTCAGAGTTAAAGAGCATCTGTTCCTGCACAAGATCCAGGTTTGATTCCCAGCACCTACATAGTGATTTGAACAATCCATAGCTCCAGTTCCAACACAGACATAAATGTGAGAAAAATACTCATACACATAAAATAAAATAAAATAAAATGAATCTATAAAAAAAATTTTAAAAGAAAATTGTGATTATGAAATCCAAAGAAAAATGGGTGGCACTGGAAATCATTCTGAGTTAGGTAAATGAGACTCAGAGGAGAAATAGTACATGGGTTTTTTTCCTAATTTTTGGGGTCTAGGTTTGAATCTTTAGATATGTGTGTTTCATTTGGAATATCCATAGAAGTCAGGAAATTAGCAAGGGGCCATGGTGGGGGAACTTTCAAGGGAGGGAAGAAATAATACAGTAGAAAGAAGAAATGGTAATAATGGAACAAGAAGAGTTAAACCAGGTTAAGGGGAGTGAAAGAACTGAAAATGTCATATAAAAAACAACTACTGAAGTAGCTTCCTAAAATACAAACACACATATACATAGTCAAAGAAATTTAGATGAAGTTACTCTATTATGGGGCACAGTACCCCATCTAGACAACACAGGATAACAAATAAAACCTCCTGTACCCATAAGTAGTTACTTTTTTTTTGGGTTGTTGGCCAATGGGGTCCCACAGACCCACTCACAGATAAGCTACTGCCAATGCTCTTCAGAACAGACAGTAAGACCCTAGTACTGAAGACACCACATACTTGAGTCACAGAACATGGAAGAAGCAATCTAGTACCCAGCGGGAGCTTCATCCCTGTTGACTAATTTTCATGGTGCTGAGAAAAGTAATCCTCAGTCGTATCTAGTTGCAAACCCTGTAAGCAATAACAACCACCACCCTGGCAAGATATGTCCACTGATGCAATAGTGGTACAACTGTCATGGGAATAACCAACCACTTTATGATTAGACTTCAGGCCTGTTCCTTTACAGAGAACACATGCCTGGCACCATTACTGGGACCTAGAGCCTGTTGCCAGATGAGCTGTAGGCCCTAGAAGACAATCTACCATTACTCTACCAAAGGGACATTGACTTAAACTGACACCTAATGACCTCTTATTGTACCCATAGGTTAGTGCATCTCTCAAACCTCATCAGAAGAACTTCTTACTCAGCAGATGAAGACTAATACAAAGACTCACAACTGGCCAAGGTGCAGAAAATGAGAAACTATAAAGTATTCAGACCTAAACAGGATATCTATAACACACTCCCTTCTGTCCAAGGCTCGGGGATCATGTGTAGAAAAAGCAGAAAGATTATAAACGGCAGACGTGGTGAGTGGCTACAAGGAAACAATGTTTTCCAGACACAACATGGTAGTTGCATATAGGAACTCACAGCAGTCATGACAGCATGCACAAGACTACTGTAAGATTTAGTAAGAAAAATATCCCAGCACAGAAGGGGGATATGATCATGAAGCCCTATCCGTACTTAAGAAGCTGCTGATAATTGATAGCTACCAAGAGAGGGAATGTTAACTTTCTTAAGTATGTGACCCCTGGTAGATCTAACATGCTCCAGTGGACCACACATTCAAGAGTACATGGACAACACTAATTGTACTGGATGAGTTTTTTAAAATGAGGACACAAAGTTGAGAGGTTAGGAATGGGTGCAGATCTGGGAGGAGATGAGGAGTTGTATAGAAGATCAAAATGTAATGTATGAAGTCCTCAAAAAATTAATAAAATATGTATTTACAAATGCTTTATTCTCTGTGTGTGTGTGTGTGTGTGTGTGTGTGTGTGTGTGTGTGTGTGTGTGTTTGTTCTTCAATAGTCTCTTGATGGTTATTTCTATGTCAGTTTTTAATCATGAATCAAAATTTTGGGTTGGACATCATAACTAGAAGAGAATGCTTCCATCTGAAGCTTCCTGAAGATTGCCTTAAAGTCATATAGTACACATGCTGTGCTAAAGCAAACTGCTAAAGTCATCATCTTGGCAATATGCACCTGGAGTTTTTCTAAAACTTTCTGCACGAAGATTAATGATTCTAATTACTACTAATGCAGAACTCATTAATCTAAGACAAATCTATAGTATTTGCCCAACAGTTTTTTCAATTTCCTAAACCTATTTTCCAATTTAAAAAAAAAACATATAATATGCCTCAAAAGCAAAAATCTTTGTTTACTGAAAGCCTATGACAATAGCTACTCCAACTTTATTCCCCGAAAGGCAAACAATGAAGACACATAAATTAGACAGTGCACAAACACTCTGGTTAGAGTAAAAGAAGTTCTTCATCAGAAATCAAATTATCTCCCTACACAAGAAACTCCTGAACTCCGTTAACCCAGAGGTTATTTCACTCTACAGAGCCCTGTAGAGACCGGAGACCTAGTGCAGGCACAGACAATGCCCTGGGCTGCTTCTCTACCACGTCACCATGGCCTGGTTGGTACTTTCTTGTTCCTCCTCCAGATGTTCCTGGCTGTATTCCCCACAGGAGGATGGAAGCGGAGGACTCCACACTCTGTCCAGGAATGGGGATGTCCCCAGTCTTTCTCAGCTCATGTGCTGTGGGTGCTGAGCAAATCCCACAACCATGTCTAGTTTTAACTGTTCTGCATTAGGCACACTTGGAACACAATTACTCAGAAGTCCTTGTCTTAACACCTTCCTGAGACGGCATGTCTCCTGGATATGGCTTCCTTGTTTTATTTCCAGAACATCCCCAAGTCCATCCCCAGAGGGAGTCACAATGTTCAGGTGCCAAGTTGAACAGGGACCTCTGCATGCGCTGCAGAGACAGGAAAAGAGCAGAATGAACTGTTTGTGGTTGAAGCACGACAAAAGAAAATAAAACAAAACAAACAAAACAAAACTCATGACCTAAAATAGAACAGAAACAGGGCTGGATGGGAGAGATGACTCAGAAGTTTAGAGTGTTCGTGGCTCTTTGCTCACAACTATATGAGCTCCAGGGGATCCTCACCTTCTTCTGGCCTCCATGGGCAGTGCACGCATGTGCATATCACACACACTCACTCACTCACTCACTCCCTGGGCAGCATGCTTAAGGAAGAACAGCCTATGACTGGTTCGATACAGACAGACAGCAGGAGTGCAGTGGCGAGAAGTCGAAGTCACATCCCCAGCTGCACCGCCCACTTGGGGATTTTATCTGCTACACACAGAGTCAGTGCAGTGAGTCCAGGCTGGTCCAGGCCGATCCTCTCACCGCACTTGCTATTCTTTTATCAGCAAGGGGTTAAAGCTATTTACTTGATGCGGAAATGTTAAGTGGGCTTCTGAATATCAACTCCCACAAATTGGCTCCCATGACACTGAGGAACTAGGCTTGTGAACCTTAGACGTTCCTCTCCAGGCTCCATACCGGCTCTTGGAACCCTTCCCCTCCTCGGTCTCTGCACAGCCTTTACCCCTAGCATTCTGCTCAGTCCCAACTGGGGAACTAAGCTTTTGGCTGGACTTGCCTCATCCATGTCCTCCACACACAGACTGCCCCGCCTTGTCCACCCTGTGCTGCTTCCATCCTGACCTAGGAAGAGGTCTCCCCTCTTACTGCCCACATCTGCTAACTGTGCCTGAGTTCAGAGGCCCCCTGCAGGATCTGACCCTTCTGTTTCCACCCCTAACATCCTCCACCTGTCCATCTTCCTTCAGTACTTTGCCCCTCACTATGAACATCCTTGAGACTCCTTGAAATGAGCAAATACCACTAAAATAAATCTCCCCCAACCTCCTGTCAGACTCTTAGTCTTCCTTCACTGGTAACTTCACGCCAAAGGATTCCCTGCTTGTGCCCCCACATCCCTTCATCCTTAGCTACAGATCCCCAACTTCCCAGGCTCCTGCTTGGAAAGCAGGATTGAAACTGCTTGGTGACTTCAGTGCCAAAGTAAAAGGCTACTGTCTACTTCTAGAAGCATCTGCCCCTTTCCTCCTCCAAGGCCACCCTTGCTTCCTGTCAGCCCTCCTTTCAGGGTCCTTTGCAATTCTCCTGCAGGCTCCTCACTGTGACCTTTAGACAGCCATCAGCCCAGAGGCCCTGACTTTTGTCTATATTCTGTCCAGTGAGTTGAACCACCTTTTCCACCTGGCTCAAAGCATCACCATATGCTCATCAAGTGATCGCTCACCCAGTCCACTCCAGCCCTACCTCTACCGCAGCTCTGTCTGGAACAACAATTATGAGTTATCAATGTCAAGGAAACATTCTCAAATGTGTCACAGGGAGTTTGGGGGACCCTGGGAACATTGTCAAGTACTGGCACTGCTTTCTGTACACCTGCAAGTGGTACATACCTGCACACCTGCATGGGATACACACCTGCACACCTGCATGTGGTACACACCTGCACACCTGCATGTGGTTCATTCAGATGGCTCAGCCTGTTTTCAAGGCTGAGGGCAAAACAACAACAGATGAAATCAAGCACAAGAGAAATGATGCATCAAGAGGCCAGGCTCAGGTGAGATGTCCAAGGCTGAGGTTCGTAATGCTGGGCCCACTATTTGCAGTAAGTAGGCGTACACTCTAAAATAAGGATAAAATGGATAGTACAGGAAATATACGTACTAATCAGATACTCTATCATTAAAGATTATTAAACGTTAAAGTAAATTACTCAACAGGGAATTCTAAGTGGGTCCCACTAACTAACATGAACTGACCCACGTGAGTCTTCTCGAATCTGCTGGGTTCTCAGCCCCCAGCCCTGCACAGTTCCCTCTCCAAAGCACAATGTACCTGATAGCCTGTGCCATACTTGCATGTGTCTGCCTGGCAGCATGGTAGGTCTGTTTAGGTGGCATCCCGGTACACATTACCCAAGTGCTTTGTGGGACTTTAGCATGGCTGAAGTCATTATGGGAGAGGGACTTCCAGCTCTGCCACAGTCTGATGGGGCCACTGTCATGTGCATGCAGCCCGCGGTGACTATTATGCTGTGTATAACTGCACACTGCTCTGCATATGCCTTCCCAAATGCCCAGCTGACTGCACAAGTCAACAGGACAAAACTCGGGAGGGGAGAACAGAAATCACAAAGGTCTAACAACAAATAGACCAAGTGCCACCCCCACCCTCACCCCCAGATGCTAGAAAAGGCTCTCTGAAGATATTTTATTTAACTCCAAGAAATTTACAAATTTATGAGCAAAGTAACATAGCACAAACTTGAGCAAAAAGAAAGCAAAGGATCTTAACATCAAAAGCAAGATCAAGTTATGTCCTCTCAATGTCCTCCCACTTATGAAAACCTCCACTGTGCTGGGCACATCTTGGGATACAACATGACTACATCCCTTTCCCCAGGGTGTTTCTGTGTAGTTGTTAACTACAGTCTTTTAGCCTCAATTTAGGGAAAGAGAAAGGAAGGATAGAAATCTTCACCACTTTTGCAGGCAGGCTTGATACACAATGAGAGAAAGGTAGAAATCTTCGCGGCCTCTTTTGAGGCTGTCCTAAGCTTGAAGAGGACTAGCTGACAGTGAGTCAGACTAGTGTCTCAGCTCACTATCTGTAAACTTAATCTCTCCAACCTTGGTTCTTTTAAGAATCAACACACTAACGAAACATCAACCAACATCCACCCGGGCTCTCGGGGCTTCAGACCTTTTATAACCTAAGCAAAAGTTCCCATAAACCCATGCGGCACACAATCCCAAGAACAAGCTACACGTGCCAAAATGACTGCACCTAACCAAATTATACCCACAAAGCATCAGACATTCCAAATCCAACTCATAATCATCCACCACACCTGGGATGGAAACATAAATCTAGTTCAAACGTCATTTTGCATTTTTAAAGAAACCAAAATAACAAAATACTTCTTTCAAGTGCTCTGCTGTATTTCTGTAGCAGGTGTTCGCATTCACTTCAAACAATGGTTTCTCTTCTTTCACTGTTGATGACGGAAAGAGGGTGCGATGAGACGCCCATCCGTGCAGGATAGACTTGTTGTTTCATTTTAGTTTTTAAAAGGAGAAACGACTTGTAAGACTCTGCACTGAGATGGTTTCTACACCCTCAGAGACCTGTGGCAAATTATGTTGGCAATTAAAAAAAAAAAACTTAAGGTCAAAATCAAAATAATGGATAAACACAGGGTGATAATAAAAACTGCCTCGATATTACCAGAATTGTGGTGGATTTTATTTCATGGGAAGTTAAATTTTACACAAAATATAAATGTTGTTTTACATGAACACCAAAAATCATGTGCAAGCCAGGTAGCGCAAACCTGTAAATGTATCACTTGGGAAGCTGAGGCAGAATTGTGGATTCCAGGCCAGCTTGGGTTACACAAGTGAGACTGTCTCAAACAAAATGAAAATCATGTACAAACTGTCAAAACACGTAATAGGAGATTAACAGCACGATGATATCAACTAGCCAGGTCGAATAAAAGCATAAGTTTAAGAAATGTAACTAAAAAGTTGAACAAACATCTCAGACCCTAAAACAAGCCCCACTCTTGGTGTCCCAATCCCTGTTGCAGCCTCTGAAGCAATGGGACAGAGAGGTGACCAAACCCACAGCATGCACCAAGGCACGAAAGAAATTTAAAGCGAACCCCAGCGGGCCCTTCGCTCCTCCTCAAGCAGACAGGGACGGTGGTCACCACACTAGCTGGCCCCGAGAGAAGCGTGGAAGACCCTGCTGTTGGCTCATGGCTTAGGCCCCACCCACACACAGGGCTTCCAAACTGGGGGAAACTCTGACGTGCACTCTATCTTACACAGGGGGACACTGACACCTTGAAAGAAAAAGTGTCACCTCTACAGAACGATGCCTACACAGGAGCAGCCACACATCTCTTGGCCCTGAGGATACAGCCCGGGAGCCCAGGACAGAGCCCTACTGTGGATGGCTGAGAACACAGTCAGGAGCCAAATCCAAATACCCTGGAGTGCAGGTTCTTGCAGTGATGGACCTGTCATGGTTCACTCTCGGCTCCCTCCTCTATGAGGAGAAGCTCATTTCAGTAACAACTGTAACGTGAAACATATAAAATGGCCCCGAAAGAAACAGAAAGAAGAGATGTGATTAGGGCTGGGGGGGTACAGTGGTAGAGTCCTTGCCTGTACAAAGCACGTACAAAGCCCTGGGTATAGTCCCCGACACTGCAAAACAAGCAAAACGTCTCTATAAGCTTTGTCTGAGCATGCCAATAAGTAAAATAATAGAAATGTGTTACATTAGAAAAAAAAAAAAAAAAGGAAAAAGCTGCTTACTCGGCAGTTTTCACACCCACGTAGCGGTTCAGAGTACGAACCTTGGGCTGCGGCCTCATGAGAACACTTACGTCAGTAACCTTCAAGTGACTAACGAGCAGAAGCTAACGATTTGTGAGACACCTAAAGTGGACAGCTCCCAAACCATGCCATGCACGTTTCATCTCGTTTCCTGATTTGGCTTTCAGTTTTAAAACATCACCAAAAAAGTTTGATTTTTAGAGTACTACTGAACTGAGTAGAGTTTCGTGAAGTTTAAAATTGACAGCGATCAATCAAAAGTCTTATACCTCGTAATTTACAACTTTTAGCGTTTAGTGTTTACTAAGAAACCTCCCGGTGGTCACACAGAAATGAGAGAGTCTGGACTTGACAGCGCAGCTCAGAGACGGAGCAGGTGCTCAGATTCCACTTTCCTCAAGAGCTCGTACCTGCGACGTAATCACTGCTGATTTTATAACTGCTGTGGAATACAGGTATGTGTGGCATCACGAGTCTTGTGGGGACACCATACTCGGCTCAAAGTTAATTTCAAAGCCGCCCCACTGTTTGGACCTTGCTCTCCAAGCAGACAACTGGTAAGTCTCTTGTTGTTTTAAAATTCAAAGTCAATCAAAGAATAGGATAGAAATTTGTGGTATGATTCAGCAACTTTGTTGTGGGCTTCTGGGGGTGGGAGTGGTGCCTGGGGCACTCCTACAAGACTCACTTGGAGAATGCAAAACTCATTGGAGTGAGAGCAAGACGTACTCATCTGAAGCATGCTCATGCAGATATTTTACATGCACGCATCTCCTCATCTGCGCAATGAGGATAAGAGTTAGGAATGGCTCTGCCTTCTCTCTCGTGGCTCCCTGAGGCCTGGGATTCAGCTGGAGTGCTGGCTTCTGTGTAGTTTGTTCCCCGGAGGAGAGTTAAAAGGAAAGAGCCATGGCCATTAAAGCTGTAAGGTAGGCAGCCCAAGGAGGAGGCATGGCTGGCCCCACACGGCCCAGGTAGAACATGCTGAGGGGCTGCTCTGTATCTTTCCATCCAGCAACTGGTTTAGCCTTCAAGAGACTGAAAAGGCAAAGAGCGGAGAGGGCAATGGGGGCACACGACAGGCTGAGTTCCAGGATAGACACTGCTGCCTTCCCCACGCATCCTGCACAGAAAGCTGGGAAGAAACAGGAAGCTCAAACTCACGGAGGCCCAGCTGAGCCCTGATCTACACCGACCAAAGGTATACACCACCATACGCTAAGTACCAAAAATATATTTGTTGAATGAACAAATTTTAAACCTCAGCTGCTATAAAGGACTTAAGGATGCCAAGTATCACATTAAATCCCAAACGCATCTGCATCTGAGGAGAGACATCAATCTATTATATCTGAAGGACCGACATTAAAAGAAAGCATTTGACTAGGCAGCTCTCTCTCTCTCTCAGGAGTAGCTTATTTATGAAAGCATGTCAATACCACACAACATACCCGTCCTGAGGCCTAAGGACTACACATCCTCACGGGGATCTACTTTGTTCGTTATGTGATTAAGTATGAAGGCAAGTCTTAGAACAGTATTAAGGCAGCTATTTTCTGGACTATTCTGAACTTCATCTATCAGCAAAGTCCTCTGGCAAAGGATTTGCTCTTCCAACTGGCCGGAAGCTGAGTGAGCCCCACACTGAGAAGGATCAGGAAGTAGACTTCGTCCATTAAGGATGACACACAGAGCGGGAAGTCAGAAGCAAGAACAGACACAGCTGCTAAGGTGCACAGCCTCTGATGGCACAGTGTGGATGAGACGCTCCCACCTGCAAGGGGCACAGAGGTGGGACAAGGAAGGAAACTTCAGGGAGATACAAGTGTGGCCGCAGAAGCCAGAGCACACCATGAGGGAGACAAGACTGGTGTACACCAGAGAACAGCCTGCAATTAAAGGCTGTAGCCTCAGAACAGGAAGATAAAGATCTCTGAGAGCCGGAGCAGAACGTGAGGCTAGAATGAGTGTGGCCTCGTAGATATCACAGGAGAAAAACAGCAGTCAGCAGTGGTCCCTGAACAGGGAGGATCACAGTGCGATTCTTAGCAAGACAGCCTTTTAGAACCCACTGTTGTAGACTGGATCCTCCTTTGGCACAGAAGAGGGAGGAGAAACTGTGTTGAGACAGAGATCTCATTCAAGAGGAGACATCAGAGACTGAACTGTTTAGAGCAGAAAAGCCACTCACATGTCCAAAGGCAGTTGAAAACTCCAAATGCAGGATTCACCTTTCCCAGCATACTACCCTGTTCCAGAATGATCTTGGATGTGGATCAGTGGACAGTGAAGTCAGACACTCTGAAGAAGTGAAGGGCTCGTGTGAATTTCCTTTAAAAAATTTTTTTCTATAAACCATTCAGAGGTATTAAAGTTTTTTAAACTTTTAAGTGTTCATACAAGGGTATATTCTATATCTACCTACCATCCCATGCTCCCCCAGCTTCCCCTTCCTCCATCTTCCCCATTAGTCCCCTATAATCCTCTGGACAGTTTCACATCTAGTTTCATGCCACAGACACGCACATGATCGTATGTACCTACATAAAACCTAGGAACCACAAACTCAAGGAAACACACAGTAATTGTCTTTCTGTGACTGGTTTAATTAACTTGATAAGGTTATCTCCGATTTCATCCACTTTCCTGAAAACAACCCAATTGCATTCTTCCTTACAGCTCAAAAAGCCCATTTTTAACCCATTTTTATGCCTATTTTTTTTTTAGAACAGTGTATGCTGCAATGATTGAAAGGCATAAGGAAAGGCACACAGAGCTGGTGAGATGGCCCAGTGGTTAAGAGCATTTGCTCCTCTTGCAGAGGACTGGAGTTGGCTTCCCAGCACCCACACTGGCATAACCTAGAACTCCAGATCTAGGATCTGATCAGACCCAGATCTGATGCCTCCTTCTGGCCTCTGAAAGCACGCGCGCGCGCGCGCGCGCGCACATACACAAACTAAAATAAAAACGAAAAGACACAGTAGAAAGAATAGAAATGCCATTTTAAAATGACCATGTGCTAGGTTTACCAAGACTCACTGGTAGTGAAAGAGTTTCAAGGTACAGTAAGACTTCAACTGTGACAGACTCAGAATAATCAAACACATAGAGACAGAAAGTTGACGGTGGGCAGGGGACAGAGGGAGTGGGAGAAGATGTTCTTTGCATGATGAAAAGGTTTTGCCTGATGAAAAGGCTACACACAGCAGTGTGAACACGCTGTCGCTGAACAGTGCACTCACAAGGGCTGAGATGGTAAAGTCCGTGTTCTAAGTGTTTTATAACTGTAAAAAAGAAAAGGAGCAATAAGCCTACCCACGCCAGACAAGGCAGAAGATGCAATGCTTGTGGTACATTATGTTCTAGACTTTCCATGTTTGGAAACTCAGCTTCCAGACAAACCTTGAAGGGGAGCATGCATGCGCCCACCTGACGGACAAGGAAAGAAGGCTGTGGAACTGACGGCCCTGACAGAGCCAAGACTTCTACTGTGATGCATTGATTTTTTTTTCCAGTACTGGGGCTCCAATCCAGGCCCACATGCTCGGCAAGGGTTCGCCCCTGGACTGCACCCCTAGTCCCACTCCTTTCACTCTAGTCTCCTTCTCTGACGATTCCAAACTAGACATTTCCATACAAATGTTTCCAGTACGATCCTCAGACAAACACTAAAAACACTCTTCAAAATCAAGTACTGCTGAAAAGAGAAGTTTCTAGTCTGTTCCTTGAATACGCCCATCCCACTCAACTGCCTATCCCACTCAACTGCCTTTTAATCTCTTTCAATACAATGCAACACCTATTTTTTTTTAACTCGGTGGTATGTACCAAGAAGGTGGGAGAGCTATTCTCAAACAACCAGTCTAAATGCAAACAACGGCTAACTGGAAACCTGTAAGGCACCCAGCGGGTACTGCTTAGTGTGGTTTATGCGCAGTATTCACCTAATGCCCAGAATACACCTGCAAAATATCCACCGATGGCGATGATAACAGACCACCTGCAACAGAATCACAAGGAGTGCCAAACAGCAGCCAGAATCCTACCCCCACCGAACTCGTTGATCTTAAACAGAAGCACCTTATCAGAGGCTTGCAAACCAGGCTAGCTCTGTGTGCAGCAGGAAGTGAGAGAGAGGGTCACTGCAGCCAGGGGAATGCAAACACGCCAGGAGACCGGGAGAAAGGTAAACATCCACACTGATAGTGCCTTGCAAAGACACTACCCAATTGCACTTGATCGCTCTGTGAGAAGCAGAAGCTCTTCATTCTTCCCAGGCAGAGAACACTTCCTGTAACACTTCCTACAGAGGCTGTCACACCTATTGTGACCTTGTGGGTATATGTTAATCATGTCATGCTGTCTTAATTTTAAAATACTCAACATATTTTGAAACCAAAAGGGACATGGGTTTCTTAAGACTAGGTATTCTCACTAGGCCTGTTTGTCCTAATGGCCGTCTCCCAAAATATCAAAACCCATGATGTCCATCCACTAGCATAATGGTTCAAGACCACAGTGACTCATCAGCTTAGCTTCTAGTCGTGGGTAAGATGGCGAGTGGCAATGGAGAAGTTGGCTGGCTACTTTGGGAGTGAGATTTCAGACTCAACCCAGGCAGCTGTCTCATGAAGGCATCTCACTATCCACAGTTCTTAAATACATAAGACACCAATTGTACTCTTCAGCAAATACCAGCTCTGTGCTGCAGACAGACTCTTACGAAATTAGGCATTTGACACGAGACAAAAAAAAATTAGGACCCTCACTGTCCCGGTGAAACAGCCAGAGAGAACACTAGCAAATGTTCCTCTGAGGAAAATCTGGAAACACAAGAACGGCAACACGTGATGGGCAGCTTCCAGCTTCATGCACATGACCGTGTTGTCTGACAGCTTTCAGGTACAATTTTAAGGGCAGAATGTTGAGAGTATGTCACCTCTCAGTGTTGTCGGTATAGGCTCAAGGTCAACGTCACTAGTCATCAGGTACCTTGGTGAAGTAAGAACCCTCGCTCCTGCCCAAGGACACAACCAGATATCCCACATAGGAAGAATTCAGTTCTGCTTCCCGGACAATACTGAGGGTAACCCCTCTGTAAATGGTCCTCCAAGGGGCACCGGTAAGTGTGTGACTGTCCACGAGTGCCGATTTAAACATGATATTGGAATGAGTGTGTTGTTATGGTGACTACAGAGGTTTACGGTTGCTTTCTGGTCACGTCCTGCTTTGTATGGTTAGGCCACAACCTGGTACCAGGATCTGGAAGCCTCAGGGTTAAGAGAAGCCTTTATATACAAGCCACCCATAGACTTAAAAGGTTTTCCAGGTAAACTGTTCCCCTTTGTCTTAGTTACTGTGCTTTCGCTGTGAAGAGACACCATGACCAAGACAACTCTTAGAAAAGAAAGCATTTAACTGGGGGGCTTGCTTGCAGTTTCTGAGAGCTGATCCATCATCATCATGGCAGAAAGCAGACCAGCATGGCACTGGAGCAGTAGCTGAGAGCTTTATATCCTGTTCTACAGCAGCAGGCAGAGTGAGCAATACTGGCCCAGCGTGGGCTTTTGAAACCTCAAAGCCCATCTCCAGTAACACACCTCCACCAACAAGGTCACACCTCCCAATCCTTTACAAACAGTTCTACTAACTAGGGACTAAACATACAAATACCTGAGCCTATGGAGACCATTCTCATTCAAACCACCTCAGCCTTGGACGCTGCTGCTCCTATGAGGGCCATGTGATTTACAAGCACTGCAGGCTGCGGGATGAGCATGCCCGTGCACACGCGTCATACAACAGTGTGGGAAACCGGTAGTAACAAGCCAGAAAAGAGAATCCTCTGTTACATTATTATCTGATTTGGAGTTCCCTGACTTTACAACATCCACAATGTTTAGCTCACAAATTTGACTGGGTAAGTCAGATCAAGTCCTGTAGTTTTCCTTCCTCCTTTGCACACCACTTGGTACTTAAAATTACTTCTCCCATAAACTGTTAGGAAAGCCCAATGTAAAGCTTTTGTGTGTGTGTGTGTGAGAGAGAGAGAGAGAGAGAGAGAGAGAGAGAGAGAGAGATTGATTGATTGATTATTTTGGAAATATACATATGTAGTCACATGCCATAACTTGCCTTTACATGTGTGTTGTTTTCTTTCTCGCCTCCCTCCCTGGAGCATGGCTGAGCTATCAACCGCCAGCTCAACCCCTGGGAAGGAAAGCGCAGGGCGTGGGTCAACACACGCTGGTGGGTCCCAGATTGGAGGACTACGAGCAGACAAGAGTGAACCAGACTCTCGGCAGAAGCTGTCAGAGGAGAATATCTCTCTCATTTATTAAAGTGAGGGTGGTTACATTTATAGGGGTACAGGCCGGGGGGAGGGTCATTGGCCCTGAGAATACCCATTGGTTAAGACAAGGATACTGGGAGCAGCCTAGTCTGCCTGTGGAGTTCAAGCCTCCCTGTGGTTCCAGCTACAGGGCAGAGAAAGGCATCAGCCAAGCCACGTTCCTTTGCTTCTGTGAGGCAGACAGTATTTAATATCTAATAATAATTTAATAATCTAGCTGGGTGCTGGCCAGGACTAAGATGTGGAGCAGCCGAACGCCTCCTGTTCTCATCCCCTGGGATGACATGGGGTTCCAGAGCCAGCTTGGACACACTCTTAGCCCTTAGGTCAGTCCCGCACTTACGATGTGTCTGTGTGGCATATATTATATTGCCATGTAATGTATGGTATAGACTATGGCCTTTACGTGAGCATCAAAGAGGAGAGAGGGAGAAAGAGAAGAGTGAGAGGGTAAGAAAAGAGAAGGAAAGCCATCTTTCCTACTCTCTAGTGTATAACGAGCAAGACTTTACTGAAATGGGTGTGGGATGAGCGGCGTGATGGCTGACAGGCAACGCAGAGGTACCGAGAGAAGCTCACGTCTCCACTGCCCCCTGGCATCTCATGCTATGAAAGAACTTAATTTGCTCTAGTGAAGTATCACTAGAATGATTGGCGAAGCCTAATTTAAAGGTAGCACCGCGAACCAAGCTGAGACAGTTCTAACAAGGACAGATGCGGGGCGGAGCGGTGACGCTATGAAGACTCGGCCCTGCTGTTGTCAGAGAAAGAGCTCTATTCTCAAAAGGCAAGAGCTTAGAAGCTCATTCCACATTTTAAACAGTGGTGCTTTCAAACCCACCACTGCCCACCGGAGTGAAAACAGAACTGTAATACTTTACTGGATAATTTAAAGACTATAGCTTAATATAATAGAATCTCCTATGAAGAGCTGAGATTAGTCTGTAGAGAGATGCTCAGTGGTTAGGGGCATTGCTTGCCCTTTCAGAGGACTCCAGTTCAAGTCCCAGCCTCCGCATGGTGGCTCACAATCATTTTTAACTCCAGTTCCAGGGAATCCGATACCCTCTTCTGGACTTTGAGGGTACCAGGTGGGCACGTAATACACAGACATACACGAAGAGAAAACCTTTATAAACATAAAATACCTTTTAAATTCAGATTATATATCATGTACATATCTGAGTTCCTTTGGAATACTAAGCAGAGTCCAAGATGCCATAAAATGGACGGTCCGAAAACGGAAACAGAGCAGGAGCCAAGCTGGGTGGCACATGCCAGAGTCCTGGCTACTGGAGAGGCTAAGACAGGAGGAGGATCATTAATTTGAGGCCAGCTGGGGTGATTTAGTGGGACACTATATAGCATTCGTGACCTAAAACTTTATATATTGAGAGTGTGTATATATATAATGTATACATATATTTACATATTAAATATGTAACTATATTTATATATTATATAGATAAATAGATTAAATATATACACAGAAAGAAGACCTTAATGCCTCAAATCTACCAAGTTATTCTCTAGACAACATACAGCCGCTAACCAGGGTAATACTCTAATCCACTGGTGTTTCCCCAGATCATCAATTTATTGGATTATCAAAGAATTAGACAGTGAGTGACATAAATGGTCAAATAGAACAGCAGTGGTAATCACCAGCGTAGGCAAGCAGCCAACCCCTGCAGCTGCAGTTGGATGTAGTCTGATGTAGCTGTTACCGTAGTATGAGGATTCCTGCTCCAGAGGCGGAGGGGGCTGGAGTTCAGTAGAACCGGCGCATCCCCGCATAAGACACCTACTCTCCCTCACCGCACACTGTCAGAGGTGGCCCCACCCACCTCTGATCACCCCAGCAGGTCTAATACTGAGGGGAGGGGGGGACTCTGCTATTGTGAGGTCGAGCACCCTGTTCCCAGTACACCATTCAAAGAAAACAAAACACAAAAGAGAAATGGTCAGTGCTTTTCCCGTCTCTAAAATTCAAACCTAGAAGCATGTAGGGTCTAGCCATCCACTCGAAGCTCCACTTTGGTCATCCTCACTGACCCTCCTCCTCTTCCAAAGCGCCCTGGGGAAGACACTGACACTGCCCCTTGTAAAAGCTTTGCTGGTTTTCGGCAAACCCCCATCTGGAAAGATACACTTTGGCTATTCCACTCCACTGCCTCTCGTATCCCTGTCAGGCTCAGGGTTCCTGAGGTCTAAAGCAAACCCCGTCCCTCCAGGTCGTGGATCGTCTCCAAGGAAGGAAAACAGCCCCACTCAACACAGAACTGTAGAGCACAGGGATCTACAGCAAAGCTTAGAAGGGACTTATCCCCAGGGCTTATACTGCCATGTAGCTCCCCAAACATCCTTCAGTTGTAGCTGTTGGTAGCTTGACATTGGTCCTATATACTGTGGCTGGAGAAGAAGATTACAAGCAGCTGCCCATTAGCGGGTAGGAGCGGAGTGAATTATACCCCCTAAGTATGAGAAGCCCTGTAAATGTGGTACTGTTTGCAGATGGGGCCTTTGGAAGACAAGTGTGTTAAAATGGAGTTATGAGGACATTGCTTCCAGATGCAACAGCTGGGAGAGAGCACATTTCTATTGTCTAAGCCACCAGGCCCAACCTATGACACTCGGTTCTGGCAGCCTGGGCTGACAAACGCATGGTGACAGGGTGCCCACCCCTCCATCTGTCTCGATGATTACTACTCTGCGCTTCTGTTTGGGTCTCCAAGCTAGACGAATTTTTCTTATGGGTTATTTTATCTAAGTTCAACCACACTGACCCTCCCAAAAACGAAGAATTAGGCACTGAAACTACACCAAAAATTATAATGTTGCAAAGCTGTCAGCAAATAAAAACCTGCACAGACACCTCTGCTCCTCAGCCAGGCTTCTCGAGGCCTGTTACTAGGTGAAGCAGAAGGAAAGATTAAGAAAGTCGGAAACAAAATAACTAAGATGAAGCACGCGTATCATTATACATCCACGGTACTTAGCCGAGAAGCTCAGCAAATGCAGGTCAAGTGTTGAGGCCGTGGTGACGAGTTTGGTCTACAGATATTTAAATGCGGTGGTAAAGATTTGCGCTGACAAAACATCCAGAAAGTTCGGAGACCACTGATACAGAGAGCTTATGCGATGGTATGGGGTCCCACAATATGGCACCCCAAATACAACATCCCAAACTAGCTTCATTTATTTCAAGATGGCTATTCTGAGAAGCTATAGACAGCCTTGTCCCAGAGGCTGTCCTTCGGCAAATGTATCAAGTTAGTGAAGTGGACAGACAGGATGTACAAACAGGCTTCCCCATCCGACATCCTTTTTCTGCCTCGGGAAGATTTCACAGGAAAGTCTGAGGACTCTGACACATTAATCAGACAGATGACCCCGGGATGTCTGTCACCTAGGAGACCTCATCTGCATCACAAGACAGCCCTTCCCCCACTGTGTACCTTCTCCATCAGCCTCCCAAAGCCCACACCTGCTCCCAAGAGCAAGTCCCTGTCCCTTTGTTTGGCTGTATAATGTTTGGCCATTTATGTCCCTCTTTTGAGGCTTGTAATCTGCATGTGATCCCTAAGTTTCTGCACGTGGCTTTGTAGTGGTTTTCCACCCCCTGCAAATCTGTCTATTGCTAATGCATTTCATACACTAAAATTATCAACACTTCAGAAAAAGAGGAACAGATCTAGGAGTTTTCTCTCAGGAGCCTGAAGGCTGAAACGGACCAACTGACTGTGGCCCTCCAGAGCCATCCAAGGATGGTGCACACGTCCTGAAGAAGACAGAATAATCCACCAGAATGGCCAACAACAGCCTAAGTTCAACCTCAAATCGTTCACTTGCCTCTAAAATAAAACAAGATGAAGAGCTGAAAACCTCTGGTTTAAGTTGTGGAGAGCTGGCTCTCGCTAAAGAGAAAAGAGCGGGTCAGCATTTGAATCTACCCTGACCTCGTGGTTTTCAGGAAGTTTCTCTATAAAACATCCCAACAATGGTCACACTCCCTTTTGTTCTAAGCACTGTCCCTAGAAAGGGCTGCTGAGTGGCCACAGGTGGTACAGCAAGCTCTTTGGGTGCTGTTTTCCAGGTGGCAAACCCAAGTCCTAAGACTGAACACTGGGCACAGACAGAATTGACTATGGGCTAAGTGCTGTAGCCTCTGTCCACCGAGCCCAGGTGCATGCAAACTGTGGGCAGGTGTGTAGGCTAGACTCTTGGACACCAGAGAGCAAGTGATCGCCCATCTGCTTAGTACAGCAGTCTGGGAAGAACTTACCCCTTTCTTTTGGCCTTTTAAAGAAAGATTTTTATTGTTTTTTAACTATCCGTCTGTGAGTGTGGGTATATGCGTGAGTGCAGGTGCCCGCAGAGGCCACAGGTGTGTCCTCCCTGGAGCTGGAGTCCCAGGGAGTTGTGAGTCACCCAGCATGGGTAGTGGGAACCAAACTCAGGTGCTCTGGGAAAGCAGTGCCTGCTCTTAACCATGAAGTCATCTCTCCAGCCCCAAAACTAGACCCTTTTCTCCTCTAAGCACCACCTCTGTTCTAACAAAAAAAATCCAGATATTTGCCAACATGTCCAGAAGAAACATGAGAGCTTTGCGTTCTAATTCTCCTAGATTGTTTTTCAGTTGTTTTGAGTTTATTATTCTCGTTTGATTTTTTTTAATCTTGAGAAAATCATAGACCTTATGGAAATCTGCAAAAGATACAACAGAATATCTACCTACCTTCTACTCAGTTTTCCCAAAGTGCCAACATCTTATACACATCTGCCAGGAAAGGAGTCAGGCTAAAGGGACTCTAGTCTCTTTGGCTACCGAACTGTTCAATGAACCTTAAAAATGAAGATTTCCCCAGGAATCCTGTGCTAAGGAAAAGAAAGGATGAAGCTTTTCTGACAGCCAGAGGAGGAATCTGTCTCCTAAGAAAAGATTCCACACGCTTCTGACAATGTATTGGCGTGTCTTACAGGATGGTCCAAGGCCAGAGCCAGGACATGAGGGGTCAGTGGAGGGCTGGGGTCCACATCTTGATTAGGACTGCTGACTTATTCGTATTTCTTGCCCTCTGTTAAGCTGAAACATCTTGTCAGGACCCTGAAGATGGACTTGGTGGTCACTGGAGCCTTTTGTTACTCGTTCTAATGTAGCCACATTTAATAAATCTTCTCTCACATGTACTAGCTTCTTTAATTGCTATACTGGGGACAGGTGGGCAAGCCTTGCTTGTTAGGGCTGCTAGAGTCCAGGATATCAGCCTGAAAACTCTGGTACCACCCTCCACCACTGTACATGGTCCAAAGGAAGAACATCACACTCACAGTGATCACGAAACATACTCTACTTGGGGTCACCAGGGACCTTCTCCTCCTGGACTATGTGCACTTAGTCCCCATCTCTCTTTAGCCTCCTCAAATTCAGGTTAAAATTTAGCTTCTTTCTCATTACTGAGTCTTCGATTAGTTCAGTAAGAATAAGATGTGCTTGTAAGTCTGCAGAAAACAAGGTGGTCACAGAATTTGGGAAGAGGTCGCATTCTCTGTCTGTCTAGGTTGAAGAGTAAGTTCAAGGCCAGCCAGGGTTATATAGAGAGTGAGACCATGCCTCAAATTTTAAAAGAGGAAAGGAAAGGAATGGAATGGAGTTTGAGAAGAAGAGAGCCATGAAAAATAGGTTACTGATTCAGGTTCTCAAACAGAACATCTTTGCCTAGCTATGAATGAGGGCGGTACAGAAGTTTCTTTGGTTCCATAATTTACCCACACAGGGGTCAACTTGATAAAGAAATACCACCACCAAGGTCTATTCTCCCAGACATTTGCCGTTTCCTTAGAAACATCAAATTCTTAACTAGCCCAAGGCTGACAGGTTTTGGGTTTTTTTTTTCAATCTGTTTCTAAAAATACAGCTCAAGACAGCTTAGGCATTCAGTGGTTACCTGAAATACATGATGCCAAGCCCCCTCTGATTTCAAGATTTTCAACTGTAAGATGCCTCAAAATTCTGCCCCAGGATATAAATCAGATAGCACTTTTAATTACCAGGCTTTTCTGTCGAGCTATTTTTTGCTAGTGTACACAAAATAAGTATTCGTGATCTATTATGATGTGCCTATCCAGGAAACAGTGTCTGCTTTGGAGATTAACCAAGGGTATCTGACTCCAAAGTAAAAATAGCAGAGACAGAAGAGAGATCTCCAGGCTGCTTGAAGGTAAGTAGGTAGGTGCGTTTAACATAAGCAAGGAATCTGATGAGGAGTTTATCTTCAATAAACTTGACAAGTACAGCTGTCCCTGGTCAGAGATATATAAGCTTTGCTATTTCTTTATTTATTTGTGGGGTGGGGGGTGGGGGGTATATACATATGTGTGCACATGTGCGTGGCATGTGGAGACCAGAGGTTGGTATCAAATGTCAACTTCAATCATTATTTTTTGAAATAAGTTCTCTCACTGAACTTGGAGCTCACTCATTAGCTAGACTAGCTGGCTAGCAGCCCCTGGCACCCTCTTGTCTCTGCTGCCCCACAGCTGGAATTATAAGCATATATATATACAGTTTTTTAGCTGTGCATATGGGTATGCATATATAGGTATTGGTGCCCACAGAGGCCAGGGATGTGGGTCCCCTGGAGCTGGAGGTACTGGACAGTTACAATCTCCCTAATGTGGGGTCTGAGAACAGAACTCAGGCCCTCTGCTCTGAACCACTGAGCCACCTCCCCTCCTCACACACCTGACTTCTCATGTGAGTGCCATGGGATTCCATCTCAGGTCCTCATTCTCACTCAGAGAGCACTGTGATACGTGAGGCATACCCCAGCCCCTGTTTACTTTCTGAGATTTCTCATGTATCCCAGACTGGCCTTACCTGCTATGTAGCTGAGGATGACCTTGAACTTCTGACCCTCTTACCCCCATCACCCCTGAGTGCTAAGATTACAGCCAGGCATCACCAGGCAGGGTTTATTCCATGCTGAAGACCGAGCCTTTGTGGCTGCTTGGCAAACTCTACAAGGACCTGCTTCCCCAACTCCTTTAAATAATGATTTTTTTTTTCAAATTAACAAAAAGAAAATATTAAGATCTTGGTAGTACTTCTTTGCTAAATAAGAAGCATGTTTAACAGAAGCCAGATTCTGATTAAATTCTGTAGCTTAAGAAGTTTAGAGAATTCTTCATCTGCATAGTATCAACACCACTGGCTCTAGCACCAGACATATTTACCGTCTGCACCACAGTGGACCTGCAAGTTGACTACTAAAGAGTATTATGTCTCCTCCATCCCTTATGACAAGCACATTCTCTGACATTTGGGTCCCAGCATGCAGGTTAAGCATTCCTTACCAAAATGACTGAGACAAGGACTGCTTCTGGTCCTGCTTGCTCGATTGCTTTTGGTTTTGTTTTTTCTTTCTTGAACTTGGGAATATCAGCATAAACACAGTGAGATTGTCTGAATCTAAATAAAGAATCTATTTGGGTTCCACACATATGACACACATTAGCCTGCCAGTAACTTTACTGGATGTCTTGCTGTGCCTGTTTGATGGTGACCCGCAAGAACATGAGAACATGTTGGTTCTCAAAAAGTTTAAGTTTTTGAGAATTTTTTTTTAAATTTGGATTCTCAAATTGGAGATGCTTAATTCACCTTTTTAAAAAATGATGATCATATATACACCTAGCACCCAATGCTCAGTTCTTCTATCTAGACAGGTAATATTCTGTTTTAAACTTAATTTGGCAAAGACAGCAACATATTTCTATTAAATATAAAGCAATTTTCCTTTAAGACAAACCAACCTGAAGAAACCCACCAACCTGACAAAAGCTTGCTATTGCTCTCCTGGAGATTTCTGCTAGCTAAAACACCCACCTAAAATGAATGAGTCATTCCAAACCCAGATGAAGTATCTAGAATCACTTCCAACTTGCTATGAAGACCTGACTTCAGACATGAAAATTCCTTACAGCTTTGAAACTCGTAATTTCAAATGCCATATATTGATAACCACAAAGAAAGATGACATATTGCTGATTGTGGTAATATAAATATTGTTCATCATTTCTTTGATTGGTAAATTATGCCAAGATATAGAAAATTAAAGATTTACAATCACATTCCTCTAAATAGAAAGATTTTGTTGCACTTTAATTTAAATAAACTATATAAAAAAGATATGGTAACATTCATGGGAAATGTCTAACACAGGGAAACTTACAGAATCACAAAGTAGATTAGTGGTTATTTAGGTGTTGAGGGAGAAGAGAGAAGGCATAAGGGAGAGAGAAGGATGATTGACAGATGATGGTACAGGGAGAGAGAAGGATGATTGCCAGATGATACAGATTCTTCTTGAAGTAATAGAAATGGTCTAAATTTTACAATTGTGGTGGTTACACAATTCCATTAATAAACAAAAACATCACTAAATTAGAATTTTAGGTGTCTCAATTGTGCACTTAAGTGTGTAAAAGGAAATGAAAGTGTACACAGAAGAAAAAGGAAGAACTTGTTAGGTGCACAGTCCTCCATATGTATAAGAACACTGAAACACCCCATTAATTTATATTCATTTTTGTTTGTTTTGTTTTAATATGGGGTCTCACTGTGTAGCTCTGGCTGTTCCAGAACTCACTATGAAGACCAGGCTGGCCTCAAACTCACAAAGACTTACCTACTTCTGCCTCCCAAGTGCTGGGTTAAAGGTGTGTGCCACCCTGCCCAGCCTTACTATTAATTTCTAAACAATGAAGAAAATCATTGTCCTCTTATGTAAGAACCAATACCTAGGAGAAAAGCGCTGCTTCAAAACTGACCACCATGGCGATGATGCTAATTCACTGACTTCCTGGTGGAAGACTTCGGCATGCACACAATGCAGGCAGCAGATCAGATATCAGTGTTGAGTACAAGATCAAGGCTTGGAGAGACTTGCACACACATGACACAACTCTCAGAACTAAATTCTGATAGCTCAGAATTTAGAATTCCCATGTAGAGCATCCCCCATGGGTGTTGGGACAGACAGAAATGACTGCTCACTTGCTCTCCAGGCCTTTTCGCAGTTCAAGCCTCTTCCTTAGGTCAAACCAGTTCCACCTGGAAGAGCAGCACATCGTCTTTTACATACCTGCCCAGATGCTCACGAGCCCCCTTCCTCACTGTCAAACTCCCAGGCCCTGTCTCTGCCTTTAAGTCAAACCCGAAGCATCTGTAAAAGCAAGTACACAGAAATTGCCAGGGCTGCAAGGATACAAGCCAGAAAGGGCCTGGGGTGTGGAGAGTAATCAAACTCTGACCTAGAGAGGGCAAGCTTCAAAAAGACATCCCAGTCTGGTGGACCATCAGGACTTTCAGCTGCCCCCTGAGATATTCTCTTTCTAATAAGCTTAATTGAGAAGCAACACACCTAATGGTGTAGAATTTGCTTAAAGTGTGTAAAGCACGTTCCAGCCCCAGCACCAGAGGGAAATTTTCACATAGAAAATTATATTAAGAAAAAGAAAATCTTTGGCAATTTCCTTTTATGAAAGCATTCCCTTGAATAGCTTAGTTTTTTAAATCAATGTTTTGTAAACTTGACTTCAGCACTACTAAAGTGTTCCAATCCCATGGCTCAATGTTTTGTAAAAGCCCTAAAGTCTAATGTCAAGAAGCTTTGTAATCAGCTCCTAATGAACAGCAAGTCATAGGCAAACATTAGTGATTCCCATTAATATACAACAGAAGTGGAACACACACTCTAAGGCTATTTTATAGAAGTTCAAGGGCTACACTGTAAGTTCTTAGCCTGGACCCAGTGCATTTAGAAACATTCTTACAGGATAAGCCACAAAGTAAGAAATTGTCATTTTAATACTTAATAGGATACATTTAAATGAATTCAACAATACAGTTTTACAGCTGGTACATGCCTGCTTTATTCCTAGCCAACTCAATATACATACACATAATTATTCCAAACCCCTCCCACAAAAAAAGTACAAATGAAACTATATATCAGTTAACCACTTGGAATCCCTCTAAGGATAAAACTAATCTTGATACAGACAGGTATTGAGGTCCCATTGCTCTTAAATGTTTACCTCCTGTCCCAGTTTGTTTTCTATTGCTACGATATGCATATGACCACAGCAACTTGGGGGCAAAGGGTTTATTTCAACCTACAGTGCTCAGACCATCATGAAGAGAAGTCAGAGAAGAAGCTCAAGGCAGGAACCTAGAAGCAGGAACGAAAACAGAGACCATGGAGGAAAGTTGCTTACTGGCTTCCTCTCCATGGCTCGCTCAGCCTGATTTCTGATACACCCACGTACCACCTGCCCCGGGATGCCATTATCCACAGTGTGCTAGACTCACCTACGTTAATCAGGAAGATTCCCCCCACAGACCTGCCTGCGGATCCCCCTTAGGGAACCTCTTCCCAGATAATATGCGCTTATGTCAAGTTGACAAGAAAAAAACTAAACAGCACATTTTCTCTGGAAACTGGGGATACGGAGGCGCAAAAGATCCCTAATTTTATTGCTGCTGTTTCAAACGTTCACAAAGAAATACCAAAATTAATGGAACTAGACAAAAATATCCTGAAAACAAAGACTTTGTTTTAAGTGATGTCCCAATTGTATCTGCTTACATAATATTTAATTTTTTAAGAAGTGACCTTCGAGGTTTTGCGAGTAATTAAAGAGAAATAGGAGAGGAGTGGAGACATGAAACTACACTGGCTTCGTAGTTTCTCCAAGTGTATTCGGAGTAACGCAGTCATCATTCCAAGCTACACAGTCAGTCTCCATCCCCCACACCTCCCTCTCCAGCCCCAGGAACCACTAATGTGTCACGACATCCCTCTCTCTTGCTTAGTCTACATAAATCAGTTCACACAAAATGAGGCTTTCATTACTTACTCTTTCACTCACTACTTTTTTATGTAATGTTGTAACATTGTATATCCAGGTAATATTCCACTTTGTGGCTCTTCCACACTTCATAGACTCATCTGAACGAACACCTGAACGTGCCCACATTTTGGTGACCATAAGTCCTGCTGCTGTGAACATCTGTGTACATGTGTTTGTGATGTTTGTGAGGACCTCTGTTTTCGGACACATTAGCTATGTACACCTATCCTTGGAATTGCTGGGTCGCGTGGTAACTTTACCCCGATCCTTTTGGAGGTTTACCAAACCACCTCCCAAAGAAGCAGCCCTATTTTTCATCCCTACTGACAATGTATGAAGCTTCAGTGTCTCCAAGGCCTTTCCAACATTTGTTGTCTTTTTTTTTTTTTTTTTTAATTACAGAACCCTAGTTTGTAAAACCATAATGAGCTCTGTGTAGTGATGTTCCATATCTCAAAACAAGCCTACTCATTCGGGAATGACGAGTCAGACATCCCAAGCTTTACTTTTTAATGCAAAATATGTTCAAAGGTCATTATTGAAACACAAAATAAAGATACACAATCTAACAGTCCCTTCAAAAAAATAGAGACACAACCTCCACACTTAAGCGTTGTTATTCTTCCCCAAATTCTGTCAAACTTGGAAATGACTGACAACCAGACCTTGCTGTAAGCTAAGCAGCCAGTGTGGCATTACTGAGTTAAATATGTAACAATAACAAAGTTTTAGCAAAAGCTTTAAAAAAAAAAAAAAAGAGAGCTCTAGATTGTATCTCAATAGTCTCTGTGGAACCTGGTTGATCACTATCTGTCAGGCCTGTGTATGGTGTTCTAAGCAGCTCAGAAATCACCCACAGACACAAAGCTGGTCACAGCCCAAAAGTTTAATGACATTTCAAAGTGTGTTAACACTGAGCTAAGAAGGCAATCTTTGCATAGCAGCAGGGATTTGCTTGCTGGTCTGATGAGTGGGTTCGATTTCCAGCTTTCCCATTTAGTAGCTATTAATATATGAGCATACTACAACATTTCACATCTCTGCACTCAAGTGTTCTGATCTGGATGTAATGACTTGCTCCATGAGACAGTGGAGATGTACTGAGCTATCATAGCTAAAGCATCCAACACAGCCGCCAGCAGACAGAGAGCAGACACTAAAAACGTTACCATCCATTCATTTATCTGCTGACTCTGGACAAAGTTTCCTAGCAAATAAGACCCCTAGCAAGTGCATTCGGTCACTGGGAAATGAATGTGAGTCCCTGTGGCCTGTGGGATTCCCGTATAAAGCACTTCCCCATAGACGTTCTGGAAACTACTCAAGAGAGCTATTACAAAGAGAAACACAGATGAGGTTACATGCAGACTATGGAGATTCTTGGAAGGCAGTCCAGGGGTGAGAGAACACCTTCGTTTTTGCTGGTGGCATTAGAACAACTTCCTCAGGGTCCACAGATAAGCTGGACACAGCACTGCAAAGTGGGAAGAGGATGGCAGATGTGTTCACATGGCCCATTGGGAGCCCAGAGGTGTGGACCTCTGGGCTCAAGGTGGGTGCAGGAGGCAGCAATGCGAGGTGCTGGGGAAAGCAAGTCGTCGGCTGACCGCCGGCCTGGTGATGGAAAAGCCTTCCCGGGAAGGTGAGCACTGAGCTTCACCCTGCTGCGGGCTCTCCTACCTGATCTGGTTGCGGCAGAATTTGTTGAGATGACATTGGTTGAGGTAAATTGTGCGGGCCGGTGCCTCTAGCTGGTCTCCAACAGACGTGGCCCGGGACATCTCATCCTCTGCCTTCTTGTAGCCCGCAGAAGAACGAACGGGTCCTGCAGAGACGAGGCGCGGGGCAGAAAACAAAACACAAAGAAGTCAGTCAGCCTTCAGGCCCGAGGCTGCGAGCGCGCGCTGCGGGCGGGGACTAGCCGCGAAGGATGCTCTGGAGAGACTGGGGCCGCCTATGTACCTTGGCTACCCCCGGAGACTAGGCTGTAGCCACAGCCGCCGCCGCAGCGGCAGGCCCCGCCCCACCCAACCCTGCCTCGGACCTGCGAGTCCCCACCCCGCCGTGACTCGAGATGCCCCAACCCGACCTGTGAATAGGCCCCACCCCCAGGGGCCCCGCCCCGCCATGGACCTGCGGTGGCCCCGCCCCTGCCTGAAGTCCTGCCCCTCCGTGGACCAGTGGAGGCCCCGCCTCTCCCCAGAAGCCCCGCCCCAACCTGGACCTGTAGCAGCGATTCCTTAGGCTTCTCTAGCTCTGGACTTACCAGAGACCTCATCCCGCCCGGGACCTCTGAGAGACGCGAGTGCTCAAGGCTACCCCATCCTTCCCGACCCCGGCGCTCCGGAGCGGACGCGGGGATGGAACTGCCCTGCCCGAGCACGTAGCTTGCAGTACCCGCTGAGACTGGAGAGGTCAGGAGGATTGGGAATCAGTGGCCCAGGCCAGAAGACAACCACCTACAGAGGCCACGCCTCATCCTAGGGATTGCCGGGTTTCCTGGTCTTCTTTTGACAGTGTTACGTCACAAAGAGACAAACAGCCCTACGGAGGTGCCCCGCAGGAGCAGGAGGTGAGAGCACCTCTGCGCATTTGAAATCAGAGTCCCGCGCCAGCGGGGCAGAGCTTGCTCCCACTGCTATCCTGCAGGGCTCTGCTGCTGGTGTCCACAAACAAGTCAGATCACCCCTGAGGGGCAACTTCATCAACCCCAGCTCCCGTCCAGCGTGTGAGCTCTCAGTTCTTCACTTAAGTAGTTTTTGTGGCTCCCACACAAGCTTCCCTGCCTCCCAGTTCTATAAAATTGATAGCAAGCCCTCCCTCAAAGCTTCTGAGTGAGCTGAACTCAACACTTTTCTTGAGGTGTATGCAGAATATACACGCTACTCACGCGCGTGCGCACACACACACACACACACACACACACACACACACACACACACACACACACACACCCTTCTGCTCCAAGGCAGCATCCCCTCTGGGAAAAGGCCTCCTACTTTGAAAGTAACCGTTAGGGAAAATCAAGGCCCACCTAAAAGGGGGGGGGGCTACAGGTGGGACCTTGTTTTTTGTTTTGTTTTGAAATAACCACCCAACTAATACCTCATCTTCTGAGCCTATCAAAGAGGTGTATATTGAGTACCATTTACCATCTTATTGGAGTAAACTTTCATTTTCTAGTTACAGAGAAACCTGTTCTCTGACATGGAGAAAATTTGAAAAACCAAAGTTTCAGTTAAATCATCTCGTTAACTTGACTACCGATTACAAGCCTTAACATGAGAAAAGGGAAGATGAAAGGCAATTGAGTATCCGCAGCTGACATACTATCCAGACTAGTGAGGAAGGGTTAAGCCTGGAGTAGACTATAGCCTCTCCCTTTCCCAAAGTCCAGAGCACTTACCTACCCAGACTTTAGTGCTCACATCTACGTCCAAGTCACAAGGCAGATACAGCTGTTTCCAGCTCCTTAAGTGGCTGCGCTCCCACTAAGCTATTTCTTACTGTAAGACCAATCTCTCGTCTCTTCCCCTTTATCATCCACTTTCTAGGATCCACCAGTAGACACTACCAAGTCCTCTCCTTTGGGAGAAGGGGCAACAGGAAACAATGTCTACTTCCATACTGGCTACCTTGCCAGCTCTGCTTCCTGGATTTCAATCAAGGTGCGCACAGTGCGGGGGAGGAGGGCAATGGATGCTAGAATTTTAAAAAAAAAAAAATAGGAAGCTACCTCTTGTCCTCAAAAATATCAAGTAGTTTAAGGGAAAAAAAAACGACAATTCACACCATTACAGCTGCCTAGCAATGAGTGACAGTAACTACGAGTGGAGCTGGATGTATTAAGGGAGGTCAGAGATCAAACAGTAACTGTGTTTTGGGTGGAGAAGTGGTTGGAAGATATGGGAGCCTTCCTTGTTGGGCATGGATTTTGTTAGGAAAGAGGAGGGCATTGTGGATGGGGACAAGGAAAGCCCAATTAAATGATAGGTAGACAGAAACTGTACTGGTGCAAACTGAAAAACAAAAATCCATATTGAGGGTTCAAACTGAGGAAGAGAAAGAAAGGAAGGTCAGGGAATAGAGCCCGTGGGCAGCCTGCAGGTGACAAGCTGGGTCAAGAAGGCCCAGCTCTGACTTTCATCTGAAGCCACAGAAGATGTCTAAGCAGGAAAGATGCTCACTCGGCAATGATGAACAATATAGCAATAGCAGGAGACAGAAGAGAACTGCCCCTGTGGCGATCAGTTGTGTAATCTAGACGCCAGCCAATGAGTGAAGAATGAAAGAAAACAACCTGAAAACCATCTCGGAAGTAAACTGAAAGACTGTTTTTTGAGAGAAGGAAACTAGTGGTGTGATCTGAGAGAGGGAGAGCGTTAGGTAGCAGAGGTTTAAAGCAGCCTAGGACAAGAAGCATCGCAGATAGAAATGACAGAATGGTGGCCAGTGGTTAAAGAGCACATCCTACTCTTACAGAGGACTGGAATTCATTTCCTAGCACCCATGTTAGCTGGCTCAAAACTGCCTGCAAGTCCAGTTCCAGGGAACCTGACACCTTTTGGCCTGCTGGGGCACTTGAAAGCATGTGACATCTATATAGACATATGCATACACATAATTAAAAATCATAAAAAAATGGAAAAGAATAATTTTCCCAAACATTAAAATTAAAACTACTATTAGTGGTGAAAGATTATTGACACAAATGGGTAGTGAGAGAGCAAGACTGACATCCTACCTCCCAAGTCCCCAGCATGCATCCATAACAGAGCCAGACCGGGAGATTTGATTCTATGAGGAAATGGTTTGTACCCCTGCTCACCCAATGCCAAGAGTCAGATAAATTTCTTCTACTGCTGTGGCCTCATCTTGACCTACCCCTGAACTGGAAGATATATTTTCAAAATAACACAAATTTGTATTGCCGAAGGAAATCACTGTGCCATATATAGCAGAGTACATTATGATGAAGGTTTCAAATTTGGACTCCTGAGACAACCCCCGAGTTAATGCACTTTTCAGATACCACCGCACAAAAGCCAAGTGCATGCTTATAACTCCCCAAATAAGCAGGCACAGTGTCAGCAGATAGCAGGGTCAATAGATGCCTGGTGGACGAGGAAGAAACCAAAGCGAAGGGAGAGAATTGAGAGACCAAGACTGGATGGGTGGATGAGGCTACGGATACGTTAATCTGCCTCCCTGGCAGAGTGTTATCACCTCAAAGTAGTGATCTGGAGAAGGAGTCTAGCCCTCCAAAGTCAAACTTTCTCAAAATAGTCTGTAGCTAGTTCTGAGAGTCTTATAGAGATGAAAGGAAGTAGAAGTAGAACCAGACATGGCAAGGACAGTAAAGAATTCTGGGTGTAGCATGGTAGCACCCTCCTGTGATCCAGAAGACTGGGGCATGACCTGAGTTTAAAGCTAGCCCACGTGCCAAATAAAAAATTTCTCTGGTATTTATTTTGGGTCCTGAGGGAGAGTATTTGAAACCCTTGGAACTTACCGAGCGGTAGAAGCATAGGAGTCTTTGTTATCCATGGTAAGTATCTTCATCCATTCTTGAGTTTATGTTAAGAAGATGGCAGAAGACGGGCCTCTAGCTAGCTTTAGATACATCTAGGCGTGCAGCCAATGCCAATCACGTGATTAGAAGCCCATCAGCCAACATCCCAACCTCTAGAGCAGCTGGAGATTGAGTTCCATCCTGCAGTCAGTGATCCCACTAAGAACAAAAGCCACTCTGGACACCAGAGCGAGGGTTCAGGACCCAGGTTGGTGAATTCACAGTAATGTGAAGACAAGACACATCAGACCTCAAGTCTGGGGTGTTCCCACTACCTCTAAATTTGGATGATCCTGAGTTATCCCTTACAATAAAACTCATTACAAGAGCACTATGTTCCTGAATTCTCTAAAGGGCTTAATGAGAACTTGTAAGTTATATGCAGTTGATCAGAACTGCTGCTGGTCTGGGAGCCTGAGTTGTAGCTGGTGTTACCGGGGAATGCGGGCTATGGTATGTGTGCCCTCATCCTGTGACACTGACTTAATTCTGGCTAGCTAGTGTTATAACTGTGAATGTTTTATTTTTGTGTGAGAAGGTTGAGTGGGTGTAAGTGAGTATGTATGAGAGAGAGAGAAAAGAGAGAGAGAGAGAGAGAGAGGGAGGGAATGTGTTGGGAGGTAGGGGGTGTAGGTATATGTGCACACATAGGGGGTGTATACACGTTAGCACATAGGTGTGGAGGCTAGAGGTCAATGTCAGGTTTGTTCTTCAGTCAATCTCCACCTTGGTTTTAAGACAGAGACTTTCACTGGACCTGAAGCTTATCATTCAATTAGGATGTTTAGCCCATAAGCTCCAGAGATACTCCTGTCTCTGCCCCTGAGCACTGAAATGACAGAATTAGACCTGAGTACATTTTTCTGTGGGAGCTAGTGGTCCAATTCCAGGTCCTGATCCTCATGCAGCAAACCCTTTACTAGCTGAGTCATCGGCCCAGCCCCTTAGAATTGTGAACACTTGAGAGATGAGCTCAGAAGAGAAACCTTAACAATCACAAAACATCTTAGACCATCGGAAAGACAGGACTAAAAGCCAGATCTGCAGAAACTTGAGTCCTGTTCTCCTCGTACTTGGTCATGCTACTCTTGTGAGCCTAGCTAAGCAGCTGCCCACTGAGCCCTGGTTTCCTCATCCACAAAACTGAAATCCATTCTCTTCCTTCTAATTTTCCTCCATCCTATTTAGCACAAAAATCTTTAGAACTTCTCCTCATTGTCTCTTCACAACGTCCTTGTGTGAAAGGCTTGGTCACCAATGGTTGCATTATTGGGAGGTGCTTGAGCCTAGAGGTGGTGAGGCCTAGTGGAAAGAGATTAGGTCACTGGGAGGGATATGGGGACCCAGGTCTCTCCCGTTCTCTTTCCTCCCACCCATCATGAGACGCACAGTTTCTTCCATCATGGTCTCCCTCCATGATGCTCTTCTTGCCTACTGCTGGACCGAAGTCAACAGGGCCAAGTGACCATGAACTGAAATCTCTGAAAACCTAGGCCAAAGTAACTTCTCCCTAAACTATTTACCCCAGATACTTTGTCATGTTGTTGGATTGGGGATCGGGGACTGACACCCCCTTTACCTCACAGATCAGTTCCAGCCTCCAGGCCACAGTCTGCTGAGCACTTATATACGTAGAATCTTGTCACAGGTAGAACCTGATTAGATCCCAGCTCCACCTCCAGGAAATAATTGCTAAAGTTTCTATTATCTTACACTTTCTAGCATATGTGGATATTTGGACATTTATAATGAGGGATAAGAAGTTAACATGTGTTTCCCTTACTTGAAAAGTTACAAAGGCAGCTCTCTCTCTGCATCCAGGCAATCATCCACTCCAGGAAAGCAGTGTCAAGGCTGACTGCAGAGCTTTTTAATCACAGGCATGTACACAAACACACATGCATGCTTACATTCATACACACAACACACACACACCTTTCTTCAAAGTTCCAAGCTCAGATCAGGCATCTGCATCATATTTTCAAAGCTGTTTCCTGATTCTTGAGAGCACAGGCCCATCAGCAGCAGTATGGGTGCAAGGGAGCACTGGGGATGATTAGCTCTTCTCATCAAACAGGCACAATGGAAATGCTGGGCAAATACAAAACGTTATTTTCGCCTTGGCAGACACAGTTCAGAGGCTTTGCAAGACCTTCTTTGCACAGACCGTGTCTCTCCAAATATAGAAGACAGGATCCACTCCTTCCAAGAGTTCCAAAGCTCGGAGTACAAAGGGAAGATGACAGCGATAGGTCAGGATTTCTTAGTTCTGTCAACACTTACTGGATTCCTTTCTCTTTCGTGGGAATAAAGACAATGCAGCAAAGGTAACAGGCTGTGGACTGCTAATGATTTGAAATAGCGTGCATGCTGGGTTCATTCGGTTACTGAATACCTCCTACATGGGAGGCATGTTGGTAGGCAGTGTGGGGGAGAAGTACACGGTTGAAGGCATAGCTTTGGTCAACACAGAAGAGAGTCACTTAGGGAGAGGGAACCTCGATTGAGGAAATACCTTCTGCACGAGTCTGTGGGACATTTTCATGATGAATGATTGATGCAGGAGGGCCCGGCCTACTGTGGTGCCATTCTTAGGCATATGGACCTGGGCTATACAAGAAAGTTAGCTAAGCAAGCCTGGGGAATCAAGCCAGTAAACCCATTCTACGTCTTGTGTTAATTCATCATGTAAATTAAGTGAAGATAAATTTGCTTTTCTGGAGGTATATTTCATAGATAAAACAGAACTTTAAAGAGAAAGTTTGATATACTCAATTCAGAGGATTTCTCAATCCAGGCTGGGTTGGCCAATGACTAAGTAACAATGCAGTAATTTCTTACAGCAATCCCTCTTTTAGGAGAGATTCTCCACTGCTCTGGGACCTCAAATCTGGGCTCTGGGAAAATACATCCACTTTAAAATCCCACTGAGAATTCCATAGAGACAAATAGTCACCAGTTGTGACTCTGGGGGACTGAGTCCCAGAGACCCCTCTCTGCAATGGATACCAACGTCTACAAATGCTCAAGCCCCTTCCACAATGGCCTGGCACTTGCACAGCCAGACACTCATCCTCTCACTCACCTATAGATAATGTGTCATGCCTGACACAGCTGAACTGTACGGAAACAGTCAATGTACGGAGCTCTTTACTATTTGCATGACATTCATTGCTATCTTTAATATACATTTTCTATCCAGGGTTGGTTGAATCTGCAGATGTGGACCCTGCTTCATAGAGCACCAACTCCAGTTTTTAATTTTATCCCACGAGAAGAGCAAACTCCTGTCATATATGCCTCTGCTTCAACTCACTTCACAGAAGCAGCCCTGATACAACCCTATCTACAGGAGCCCTCCTAACACTGCATTTTTCTAACACAGCATTTACCACACAAGGACTTTCTTCATCTTTTTTGTGTTTAACTTTTGACACATGCTCCAGGAGGCAGAACTCATTCTCACACTAACCATGTGCCTTCCCGTGGGACACAGAACACATACACTAGATGAGTTGAGAGCAAGAACCAAGTAAATATAGAAACTTCACCTTCGTCCTTAGGCTGGCAGAGGAAGATGCAACTCCTCAAATTCCATTGCAGCTACTCTGACTACCTCTCCCTCCCAAGCCAGCATATAACAGACAGCTGGAGAAAATGGAAATGTCTAGTTGCTTAGAGCTTACACCATTGGGAAAGTTCATGTGAGCAGCTTCTGGAATATCGTGATGAAGGATGTTTTGCCCCCCATGAACACTTCATCTTCTCTCATGCCTCTCCTTTAGATGATACTGTGTAAATGAAGGGGAGGGAGGAACTGGGTATGGAGAGGAGCTTGGCTCCTTGACAGAAATGTCCTCTGCCTCCTCTGGTCTACAGAATGATCCTCCTGTTCTTCCTGATGTGATTCAAGTCTAGAGCCTTTGCATGGTCTGCCTGGCTTTATCAAAGGGTAGGAGTTCCCTAGGTGGCCCAGCCTCACCCATGCAGACACACCAGCATCTGCTGCCTCCTGGAAGCCTTGCCAAAGGCTTCCTAGGCTCAGTAGCTCTCCAGTCAGCCCCTAAACCTCCTGAGAAATGGTATGACCAGGTCAGGAGAGCAAAACCTATTGACCTTCATGCTAATCCTTAATTATTCCATGCACCTCAACTCTCTGCTTAGGGAACTTTCCACAGAGACAGAAGTCCAGATATGACACCTGTGTTCTTCTCTCCCTACCTCTCTCCTTCCAGTTCTCAAAGACCAGAGGCAGAGGCAGCTCTTCCTGCACTCACCTGATGCCATTCCCCAAGCAATGCCAAAAACCCACTTGAGGCTTCTCCTTCCATGCAGAAAATGTGAATTTAGCCAAGCATTCTGTACACATGGTATAGGGTGGGGGTGCACGAGAGGCCCTTAACAAAAGGTACTGTTCCGTGGCCCTGTGCGTCTTGACATGGATTTTCTTTCCCAGGGAGATGGAGGCTTTAAGTCTGTGGAAGTCAGGTGTCATGTACAAGGGAAAGGCATATTCATTTTCTTCAACTCCTACCCAAGAAACCCAAGCTTGTCATGTTGGTGCATGCTCACTGGTCACGGGAACCCTGCATCTGCTTCCATTAGCAATCTTAGTACAACCTTCAAAGTGTGTGTAGTCAGAGAGTGGCAAGTCGATAGAGGCCAGCTCGTTCACCTCCGTTCCCAGCGCCCTGGCGAAACACACATCCCCCAGTATTTGTGCTTTTTCCCGACTTTCTCGATGATTTGACATTTTGTGTATCACATTTCCTTCTCAGACATAGAAGTGAGAATGCTTAATATAGGAACATGCTAAGTCAGAGGCATATGGAGTGTCTGCCTCCCGGCATCCACAGCCCGTTCAGTGCTGCCAGACCAGTCATGTCTGCCATGTCACGGAGGGGTCATTTGTAATTATGACTCTAAAAAGCACGCTAGGCATGGCAGCATGCCATGTAACCCTGTGACCACAGCACTTGGGAGGTGGAGGCAGGAGGAACTCTAGTACAAGGCTAGGGTAGGCTACATAGTGAGTTCGAAGTCTGCCTGGGCTACACCAGACACACTATGTTAGAAAAACAAAAGTAAATGTGTCTTTTTGAGCCTTCCATTATTTAAGAACTCTATTTTTACTGACCCATCGAATCCCTATAACGGTCATATGCTCACTGTAGAGGTAATTAACCATAAGGCAATGGGTAATGAATCCGCCAGACAATATCCAAATCTAATTTCCCTATTTGTTATTATGAGAGTCATTTTATGGCTGTTTCAAAGAGTGTCCTAAAATAGCATTTGAATCTGTTATCAACGGAATCTTTTACCATTCTAAGATTTTTTTTTTCTGAAAATAAAAGTATACTCCTGAACTCTATGCATTAAAGGGTAAGGAAAAGAGAACAGAAAGAAAGGAAAATTCCATAGGCCAGAGTTCTCAGTCTCCCTAATGCTGTGACCCTTTAATACAGTCCCTCGTGTGTGGTGACCCCCAACCACAGAATCATTTTCGTTGCTACTTCATAAACTGTAATTTTGCTACTGTTATGAGCTGTAATGTAAATATCTGACATGCAGGTGGTCATTCGACTCCCAAAGGGGTCGTGACCCACAGGTTGAGAACCGCTGCCATAGGTTCCCAGGCGTCCAAGTTTAGCCACTTCATACTTAAGCCCAGAAAGCCAGCCCCAATTACTAGAGATTAACTACCCTGGAGTCAGGAGCACGCAGAAGAGAGCAAGATGTCAAGATGTGCAAAATACTGAAGACAAGAAGCTATTCACCGATAGATATTTGAGGCATTCTGTGCGTACAATACAGGAGTAAGAGTCTTCCCTGGAAGCAGGAGAAAGGAATCCTTGAACACTGGGACTGGGGATACAAGCCTGCAACTCTATGGAAACAGGTACGGAATTTCTCTAAACACTAACAACAGGAATGCCATTCGACCCGGCTGCGTTGCTTCTGAAGACATCACAGTCAACAAACCGCATCACCAGGTTATAGAATCAGCCTCAGCGCTATCAATTGTCAAGTGGAGAAAGAAAATGTGGTGCACATATTCGTGAGTATATACGCACACAAGAGAGTGGCACCTGCCACAGGGCAGAGCAGAGTCATACCATTAGAAGGAGGAGGGATGTAAGCAGAGAACATCATGTTATGGAAATTCATCCAAACCTAAAAAGACAAGTATGCTTGCTCGCATATGTATAGTCTGTAAAAAAAGATTTTAAAAAATGGAAAGAGGCTATTAAAAGAATGGGGGGGGCTTTAAAGGGGTAATGGCAGTCAGTACAATCAAAGTGCATCATATGTGATGTGCACCAACTAATATACACTCTTAAAAATCCAAGTTAAAAAAGAAAAACTCCTCTTGCATTTTAAGATCTTGTAATCTGGTATGGAAACACCAGTGAAGAGGAAAAGCTCACAACACTGAACACTGAGTGCGGCCCTCTGCCTGGAATTCCTCTTCCTCTGTGCTCTGCCTACAACCCATCATCAGGACACAGCTTAGGTGCTCGCTCCTCTGAGGACACACGACAGTAACTCAGGCTGGGTTAGATGCCCCGCTACAGGTGCAGTTGGCACGGTTCCAAGAAACACCTCGTTCCGTTTCACGCGACCTTGCCGCACACTGTAGAGGGACACTTGGAAGAAGTTTTTGTTATTTTGGCTTCTTTAAAAAATGCAATTTGGTTTTTGGACTAGGTTTCTGTTCCCATCCCAGGTGTGGTGGATGATGATGAGTTTGATTTGGGATGCTCGATGCTGGTGGCTGTAATTTGGTTAGGTGCAGCTGTTTTGCCATGTGTAGCTTTCTGCTAGGATTGTGTGCTGCTTGGATTTGTGGGAAATCTTCCTTAGAGTATGTAAGGGTTGAAACCCTGAGAGCCAGGGTTGGTTGGTGGGTTGGTTGGTTGGTTGATTGGTTAGTTCATCCATCTGTCCATCTGTCCATCGTCCGTCCATCCATCCATCCCATCCATTCGTCTGTCGTTGGTTCTTTAATTCTTGTATAGAAGAACATAAGTTGGAGAAATTGGGATTGCAGATAGCGAGCTGAGATGTTTGTCTGGCTCATTGTCAGCAAGTCCTCTCCAAGCCTAAGACAGCCTAAAAGGGCTGTGAAGACTTCTCCCTTTCTCTCATAATCTATCAAGGCCGCCTGCAAAAGCCATGAAAATTTCTTTCTACCCTTCCTTTTTCTTTCCTTAAATTGAGGGTAAAAGATTGTAGCTTACTGCTACAACACATAGCCATACTGTGTGTACAACAACGCTCGTGAAATGCTAGTAAGAGGCATCTCCAGAAATGCATGCCAGACAATGGTCTTTTTGGCCATTGTCTGCTCTCGCTCTTCACAGGGTACACTGCTCACAATGCTCCTTTGACCATCATCCACTCTCACCCTAAGGGTGCTCCACTCTATTCTGTAAGAAACTGCATAGTGTCTGTGAACTCTATCTCGAGTTCTTTCACCGGAGAACACACAGACTGGGGGGCTGCATCCAGAACAAGACCCCATTCAGCTGTTGTTGGACTTTTTCTGCTTTCAGCATGGAAAGGTATGGACTGCCTTTCCTTGGACAATGGAAGTCCATCCCTTTATTCGTAAAGCTTTCCTCGGTATACACACTAGCCCTCCTTAGGGTCCTTGTCGATCCATTGAGCACCTGTCCTAAGCGCTTTGAGGTATTCTTCTATTACCAAGGTTAAATGCTGTGTGCATATTCCCAACAATTCTATCACTGTCTCATCTGCTTGACATGATGTACAGATTCAAGCCATGTCAAACACTGCCATCACTTTGGATGGAAAGCTTTGGGTTTGGATCTTGGGAAATGAATTATAGCTATTATATCTTAGTGGTGACCCTATTAGTCTTGGACCCTGTGTGCTTAACTGCTATATTAACTTTATATCCTTTCCTCAGCAGTCAACTCACCCTCAGGTGGCCCTATGATGATCTAACTACATCTGTCTGGGGTCCCCTTTGATTATCCTCTGAGACATGAAAGTTGGCAAGGCTGGGGGCTCTTCTACACCCTTCTATGCCATCTCAGAAGTAGCCATTAACAACTGGACCCCATTTCCTACATGATTCGAGAGCCTCAACTCCTGAAGAGGGTTGTTGGTCACTGGAGATAGAGCCTCTTCACAATCAGTAGCTTAAAAAGCAGGAACTGAAACCACAGGACTCTGCTTACTGCTCAAAGCACTGTCAGGTGCATCTCTGGCCTTGGTGGAGCTATGACCTTTTGATCTACTTGGGAGAGCTCAGGAGCACATCACTATATAACTTCATAGGGCGAAGGCTTTCTGATAAATGAGGAAAAAAACCGTCGTTTCCTCCTGGAAGAGTCAGAATACATGGGCCTGTCACTCACCTGGGAAAGAACAGCTGTCTATTCTAGAGGCTTAAAAATAGTATAAAATCTGCCTAAAATGTAGATGTCCCTTTGGACTTTGTTATTCTTGCTTTTGAGAGTGATCTGTCTTATTCTGTAATAAATACCACAGTATAAATACCTTCTACAATCAGAAAGGATGAGGAGAAGCATTCTTTCTTGGCCTTTAACCTCCTGTGTGTGTGTAAATCTCCCACTCTAGCTTTAAATGGAAAGCAGGGCAGCAAGGTGAGAGAGAAGAGTATCAGGATGTATTTATTTTCCTAAGCCCCATTCTTTAAGAACAATACAAAGCATAAATATGTTATCCAAATGTGTAGTTGTACTTGTATTATGTAGAAATCTTTGTATATTTACCTTTATTATGTGCATACATGTGGTACTGAGGATGGAACCCAGGGCCTTATGCGTGCTAGGTGAGCTCTCTATCACCGAGCTGCATCCCGAGCCCAACGCTGTATTTAACAATAATTAATAACCTAGGGTATATAAATGATACTATTTAAGTGGCTCGCCTTACACTTAACCAAAATCGACACCACGATCACAGTACGCACACAGAAGTTCCAACATGGCTTGTGACGCTCTGTCATTATGATAACCTATCGTACAGTCTCCACAGCTATGACAGTCAGCTCTCTGTCACTATAACAAATACCTGGGAAATAAAATAATAAAAATAAAAGGCTTATTTTTGGCTCACAGTTCTTGGCAGTATCATTCTGGCCTTCATCTTGGGCCTGTGGCAATATCCCCATTAAACAGTGGAAATGTGCGGTAGAGACAAATTGCTCACTTCATAACCAGGACGTAAGACAGAAAGAGAAAAGCTAGGAATCCAGCTATCCCCCTTGACCTCAATGACAAACAAACTTCCAATGTGGTCCAACCACATAAAAGCTCCATTCCTTCCTAATATAGGCTACCAACCCTTTAACACACAGGTCTTTGAGGGGGCTCCAAATTCAAACAATAGGAACAGCCTATGTAATTCAAGCCTAGGGTGGTATCATATTTAAAAGCACACAATTCAAGTAGGAACAATAATGAAGGAGGAGGAGGAGGAGGAGATGATGATGATGGGGATGACAACTTCATCCTTTACTCAGAGAATAAGGGGTCAAGAATCTCATAAAATTATGTCACTAGCCCTGAGCACTTACTGTAATTCCTAATCTCTTTAGTTCACAAACCCCAGCCCATACCTGGGTATTTTCCTAAACCAAAAGTTTTCCATAAAAGGCTTAAAGAAAGGATCTGGACAAAGGGAAGAGGGGCATGATTAACAGGAGCAGAACTTCTGTGTATGGCACAGCAGAGAGAGAAGATGGTTGATGAATGCATGTTTCAAAAATAGCTAGAGGAGAGGGTTTTCATTGTCCCAAAGACAAAGGAATGATGAATGTTTATGGCAACAGACATGCTAGCCACCCTGGCCTGGTCACTATACATGATAATATGGTGATACAGTCTACATCCCACAAGCATGCATATTGTGTTGATAACTTCTCTCTCTCTCTCTCTCTCTCTCTCTCTCTCTCTCTCTCTCTCTCTCTCTGTGTGTGTGTGTGTGTGTGTGTGTGTGTGTGTCTGTGTGTGTGTGTAGATATAGTTGTCCGCACACTGGTTTTAGTTCCCACCTCTTAATTAGGTATAATGACTAACTTCTTTCTTAAAACGCAGGGGCATCTTGTTCCCTAATCCTGGCATGCACCACGCACTGAAAGTGAACAGATTACTCTCCTTATTCTGTGTGGAAATATGACTGACCTCAGAAATGATTGGTCTAAGTTAGAAGTAATGTGGCATCCACCTTCACAATCACTTTCAGACATTTTGATCATCTCCTGATCCCACATCCCCAGTGCCAGAGAACCCTAGCTGTTCTCCCACCTCCCTAACCGAGAAAAAGGTCCTGAATCTGACCCCCAACCTCCTCCTCCTAACCTCATCTCGCTCCATCATTCCACATGCAGACACTGACATAACTTCCTAGCTCAGCCTCTTCTTGCTCTCAAGAGTTACAGCCGCCCAGCAGCCACTAGCATTTTCAAACTGTAAAACTAAATCAATCACTCGTCAAATCACGCCCACAGCTTCTGAGGCACGTCAAGTGGAACGCAAACTCCTCGTTGTCTTGGTAAGTTTCATGGTGGTGTAACAAAACCTCGGATCAGGTCGTTTATAATTGACAGAAATTTATCTGGTTGTCCTGGAGGCTGGGAATTCTCTGTCTGAAGCTGCACATGTGTCAAGAGTCTTCTTGCTATCCTCTTACATGACAGAAGGCATCATAAGTAATGTGAGTACATGTAACAGCATGTAACAGGTAAGTGAGAACATGTAACAGCATCAAACTCACGGTTAAAAAGACCTCACTATCAGAACAGTGAACCTTTCCTACAGTGATAGGAAAGGGCCAGGCTTCCATAACCCAGCCATCTCCCAGAAGCCTCCACAATGGTACATTGGTGATGGGTTTCCAACACATAACTTGGGGACTTCATTCAAGCCATGGCCCCCACCATGGGATGCCAGGCTCTAGTCTAAATAAAAAGCCTTCTCTTGTATCTCTCCTACATGTCTAGTCCATCCTGCTCCTTCTGCCTACAGTGACCTCAGCTGGAACTCCTTTCACATCTCTTGTTCTTTATTATTTGGGTCTCTAAACACAAATCCAATTTCCCCACATGGAATTCTTAAGAGGAATATAATTTAACTACATGCCACACACGGTTCATCATCCACAGAGCCCCGAGCTAGGTAATGCATAATTCAGTCTCTTGCTGTCCCTTTGTTAGGAGGGTGCACACATCTGTTAAATGGCTGATGCTGAGAGCTAAGCACTCATCCCTATAATAAATTTTCTGAATTTTAAGGAAACATTTGCACATCTGATGTAGACATTATTAACATACTCTCTGCACAGCCAACCGCAGCAGATATAAGAAAATCAAGAGCAATCTACAGATTGTAGAATCCCAGCTCTTGCTGGTAGAAACCTAAGTATAAGTCTCAACCTTTCTGACTGGCTCCTGAGCAGAACTGGACTTACCTAAATTACACAATTTACTTATGGAATTCTATAAGCTAGGAATTCATAGATTGAAGAGCATATTGACTGATGTGTTCGTGGCTATGAAAAGTGCACCGTAAAGGCACTTGCTGAACACCTGAAACAGCTATCTTACTACCTCAAGGTTTACACAAGCTACAGTTGTCAAAGTCATTTCTTCCGAGAATTCCTCAGTGTACAGATTGTTCATTCTACCAAGGACTTCTTCTGTCTGGTCCACTGATGAGCCTGAATCTTGTGATTCCAAAGGTGGGCCATCAGTGTGTCCATCATTCCCTTCTTGCCATGTTACTGCTGTGCTTTGGAATGCTAAGCTGCATCCCATGTTTTCCTTGCCCCCCCAAAAAAAAATCACTTGTATTGCTAGACAGCCAATGAACCCTTCTTTCCTACTGTGAAGGCATAGTTCATCTTTAAAAAGTTTCTGTATTAATATGTATGATCATAAAAGGTACTACATCACAAAGACCCTCTCCCAATTCATAACTTGTCAACATGCAAAGAACAAGTGTCTGTGGACTGTTCCCCTTGCCCTGAGGCTCAGAGCCACATTGCCAATAGGAGAGTGGAAAGATTGTAAGAGCTAAAGACTGGGGAGAACTTGGGTGAAACAGTGTCTTCCGGACACAGCAGGACCATCACACTCATGAATTCACAGCTGCTGTGGTTGCCTGCACAAAACCCAAACAAGATCAAGCCAATCAACATTCCAGTAGCAATGGGGAAGGGGCAAATGAACTCCCATCCCTAGCTGAGAACTAATGAGAGTTGTTGGTTGCTATGGAAACAGGGATGGTTTTATTTAGGGATATGATTGCTGGTAGGTTGATATGCACCAGCAGATGGTCCTGAATCTATGCACACATGGACAACACTGATTGTACTAAGTACCTTATCAGAAAGAAGGAGACAGAGACAGACAGAGAGTCAAAGAGAGAACATGAAGCTGGGAATGGGGATATAGAAGAAGGGGAGATGGATCTGGAAGGAGTCGGAAGATGGAGATGGACATGGTGAAAATCTTGAAGAAGGTGGAGGTGAGGAGTGGGAAGTAGGTGTGATCAAAATATATTGTACACATGTATAAAATTCTGAAATAATTTTAAAAATTATGAAATAAAAGCTTAAATAACACTTTCATGGGGGTCTTGATGCTTTGCCCCAAATTACTTTTTATGGAAAATTTCCCTAAATTAAACATTTAACTTATGAAAACTATATTTCCAAGCATCAGGCTTTCATGCTTGATTCGGTATCTATTGATCAAGCTGAAAAAGATATTGTTTTAAATATTTGGGATCTTCTTGAAAACATGTAAGACCTAAAGCAATATATGTATCTTGAATACATTTGTGTCTATAAATGGTCTTATGCCCAGCAATATTAATACTCAATATAAACAAATGGAGTATCAATCTTCAATTGTACCTTTCTCAAGCATACTACATTAATGTTTACATAATATGTAATGTTTACATAAATAAAGCTACTTGTTCAAATAAACCAACAGGAAGTTTACAAGGAAAGAAAAGCACATATATACATACATACATGCATACATACATACAAAATATACTTCAAACTAAAAGTAATCAGAAGAGATAAAGGAAGACCCTTCATTCTAATCAAACGAACAATTACCCAAAAATACATTCCAGTCCTATATATATGCACCAAACTCTGGTGTACCCAGTTTCATAAAAACCATTCTACTGGACCACGAAGCACAGATTAACTCCAACTTAGTAATAGTGATTTCAACAACCCATTTTCTCCAAAAAGCAGTTCATCTGGACCAACACTAAACAGAAAGCATCAGAATTAAATGACATCATACAGCAACTAGACCTAACACATATCTACAGAATATTCTACCCAACACCAAAGAATACACATTCTACTCAGAAGCCCATGGAAGCTTCTCTAAAAGGAGAGAAGCTTCTTTTTGCATCACATAAGAGACTTAGAACACAACTTAACAACTTCTGAAAAAATTAAATAACTCCATGACGCTCTCTGACCACAAGACACAAGGTAAGACATAAAGTAATGAGGCTTAAAATCAATAGCAAGGAATTTCTAGTAAGTGCATGAACTCATAGAGATTAAACAACATATTGCTGAATGAGTCAAAGAGGAAATCAAGAAAGAAAATTGAAAATTCCTAAATTAAGCGAAAATGAAAACACAGTCAAACCTCTGAAACACATAAAAGCATCCCTGAGAGGAAAACTTAGAGCTCTAAGTGCCTACATTAAAAAACCAGGAAGAGCATAAATAAATGACTTAATGGTGAAACTCAAGAAGTTGTTAAAAACAAGAACAAGCTAAACCCAAATCCAGTAGACAAGAAGAAGCAATCAATATCAGATCATAAATTAATGAAATAGGAACAAACAATATAAAGAATCAACAAATCTAAGAAGTGATTCTTAAACAAGATCGACAGATCCTTGGCCCAACTCTCCAAAAGGAAGAAAGAAATGGCCCATATTAATAGACTCCGAAATGAACATGGAAACATTAAAACAGACACCAAATAAATTCAAAATATTATAAGGAGATGCTTTAAAAAGCTATACTCCATTAAGTTGAAAAATCTAAAAGAAATGGATGCATTTTTAGATTCATGCAAATCTTCAAATTTAAACCATGAAAAGACCAACAACTTAAACAGACCTATAACAAATAAGGAAAGAAACTAAAACAGTAATTTAAAACATTCCAACTAAAAAAGCCCAGGTCCAGATGGATTCACAGCAGAATTCTACCATGTATTCAAAGAAGATCTACATCTGGTCCTTCTTAAACTATTAAAAAAAAATAGAAACAGAAAAAGCATTTCTAAACTCCCATGAAGCCAGTATTTCTATAATACTAAGACCAGGTAAGACACAACAGAAAAAGAAAACACAGGCAATATCCCTGATGAACATACATAGGTGGCAAAATTCTAAATAAAACACTTGCAAACCTAGTTCAGGCATATATCAAAAATATCGTTTTCCATGGGATGTAGGCATGATTCATCATATAGATGATGATGATGATGATGATGATGATGATGATGATGATGGTGATGATGATGATGATGATGATGATGGTACGATGATAAAATAAGCCACTGGGGTGATAATGCTTTCCCTAAGAACCATAGACTATCTAACGAAAACCCAGTGCAGGTATTGAAACCTCCTTGGAGTAACTGGTTAGGGGAGTCCAAGAGAACACACCAAAACAGTATAGACTGTTGTGTAGCCTGCATATAATAGACTTTCCTACACTATCCTGCTGCATGAACCCTGTTCCTGCGGAGCTTTGTTTACTCTCCTGAGAGGAGTGCCTCCCCCAGCCAAGGAATGAATGGGCAAGATGTTTCCTCCCCTTCCTCCTGAACAATGCAGCTTAGCACACTAAAAGGCATGGTGCAAGCAGTCCCCATTCATCCATGAGACCTTCTGTATCAAAAGCACATCTGATGATAGTATGAGAAATATTCTGCATGTTTTTCATTGTTTTAATGCCCTTGCTTTGAGCTGTGAACTATCTCAGAACAAAAAGCTTCAGAGAATCCCAGTAAAGGACTCTTGAGCAGTATTGTCTGGAGTTCCTTGGTTCTGTTGTATCGCAGCTTCAACTTCAGTTCCTTAGCAATAGTCACAGGAGGGTTGAAATACTTTGACTTCAATTCTTCAGCAACAGCCACTAGAAGGTCCTGATTCTGTTGCCCTTGGTTTCCTCCCAGAACCTGAATGTAAGACTCTATTATGGCAGATGTCACATACTTCAGCCACAAGACTTAGAGCAATTGAGCTGGAACTGACCTAGAAGCCTCCTCCCTGAGGACTAACTCTCATAGTATCAGATGGTGCTATGCAAGTTGCCAAAGCGGGGAAAAGACAATTCCTACACAGCTATAAAGCCTATGGACCACAAGAATGGGCAGTTTGTCAAGATATCCCCAATGGTACATCTTGGGGATAACCAACAGGTGGATAATTGAAATAAAGGCTCTCTCCATAAGAGGAAATTTATGCCTGATACTGTAGACCTAAACAAGCATCAATGGCTGGTAAGGTCATGGGCCCTAGAACAGACCCCACTGCTGCCGGTTTCCCAAACCAGGGTGATCTCTAACTCCATTCTACAATCTCGTGCTTAGCCACAGATAAGTGTGAGAAGTTTCTCGTTAGAGAAACTTCTTTGTGCAGCAGATAGAGACCATCACAGACTCTGCAACTGGTCAAAATGCAAAGCTCAACAGACTGCTGTGCCCAACCCAATGGCATGTCTACAGTATAACCCTACACCAAAGGCTCAGGGGACATCGTGGAAGAGGGGGCAGAAGGACTGTAGGAGACAGAGGACTAGGGAGTCTGCTTGGAGATCATGTCTTATAAATGATAGGGAAGCTGCACCATAAAATCTCAAAAATATTGTCCCCCAGATAAGACCTGCATAGAAACCTAGAACCCTCACCAGAGGTCTGAATCTGACATGACCAAAGGGCAAGAGCTTGAAAAAAAACAGAGCACGGAGAAGCCAAGCTGAGGCACCAGAGATTTGTACAGTGTCAACCTGAATCTCTCTGGCTTTCAACCTGCACAGATTTAGGACAACTCTGTTAATTCCCAAGAAAGAATAATCACCAGTGGCAGAAGAACAAGCTCCATCCAGACTTCACATGTGGCCAAGGCCTTGCTAAGAGGTCCCAAGATCGTACCTCACTGGCAGACTGGGAATCACATCTTAGCTGTGGTGTTAATAGTGGACTTAAAGAGAAAGTTATGGCAGTCCCACTGTCTAACAGCTTACAAGGTAGCCTCAAGAGGATCCACTGATCCGCAAGTAACTAAGCTAAGAGGATGTCCAAAACAGCAGACAGAAACCAACAAAACCCAGCACTCCGCTTACAATGTCCAGCGACAATCAAACAAGCTGGCAGGAGAAGAAATCCCAAAAGAAAGAAGCAGCCCGTTGCTATGAGGCTACCCAGTAAGAAAAATGTCTCCCAAGGGAGAGAGATACAGAGTGATCTGGCCTAAGAGGCAATCTCAGGGGAGTCTAATGTATATATGTTTGGAGTCCAAGGAAAACTAGAAGGTTCTGGAAGGAAAGTATATAAACATCTGAATAAATAATATGGGGAAATATTTTCAGATTTGATGAAAACTGTAAACTCAAATTTCCAGAGATAGTGGTCACCAAACAGGATAAATTCTTTTAAAGAGCACCTGCGCGCGCGCGCGCACACACACACCGAGATACATCATATCTCACTGAACAAAACCAGTAGTAAAGAAAATAATTTATTAATAACCAGAGAAGACATGGTCTGTTCAGGCGCATGGATAAGAACCACAAGCAGGCTGGGCAGTGGCGGCGCACACCTTTAATCCCAGCACTCGGGAGGCAGAGGCAGGCGGATCTCTGTGAGTTCGAGGCTAGCCTGGTCTACAGAGTGAGTTCCAGGACAGCCAGTTAGAACCAAGAAACCCTGTCTAGAAAACAAAACAAACAAGCAAACAAACAAAAAAACACCTGACTTCCAGATCACACAGGGAAAAGAGAGTTTGGTGATTTATTGCACTACATAGTATGATGATCTCAGTTAATGACACTGTCCCGGGGGAAGGAAGGCAGACTAAGCAGAAGCAAGACACTGACACAACAGCTTTTAAGGAAGTTAGAAACTGCTAGCTTCTAATTCTAGTCCAACAATATCTTTTAAGAGTTGTGATGAAATAAAGACTTTTCTTTCACACACACAAATACTGACAGTGTTTATGAACCATAAAAGAAGTCAATACATGGATCAGAAACTCAGATCACACATGACCGAAGAATACATCTGGTGGTTCAGTGGCAGAGGACCTGGCCAACAGGCCCAGGGTCCTTGGTTCAGTTTTCAGTATTGTTTATTCTTTTAATGCTTAAAATAACACATAAATAGGTAAATGAGGCATGCCCTTTAAATTTTTTAAAATGTCACTTAAAAGAAAGGTAAACCCAATGTCCCCTGAGCCTTTGGTGTAGGGTTATACTGTAGACATGCCATTGGGTTGGGCACAGCAGTCTGTTGAGCTTTGCATTTTGACCAGTTGCAGAGTCTGTGATGGTCTCTATCTGCTGCACAAAGAAGTTTCTCTAACGAGAAACTTCTCACACTTATCTGTGGCTAAGCACGAGATTGTAGAATGGAGTTAGAGATCACCCTGGTTTGGGAAACCGGCAGCAGTGGGGTCTGTTCTAGGGCCCTTGACCTTACCAGCCATTGATGCTTGTTTGGTTTACAGTACCAGTATAGTGTAGGGCTTTAAGATACCTAAAAGTGAATTGTGTGGTGCAGAGAATAAAAGTAGAGTATGTAAAAGAACCTGTAAGAAGGTTCTTACAATGGGCACACATACGCCTCTTATAAATATAATCATAAATATTACAAAGTAGACATATTGCCATATGATCCAAGAGAGTGACAAGTGAAAAGACGCGTTTAAGAAGTCCTGAATCAATGACTGGAAAGCAACAATGAAAACCGAGGAGCCGCAGTTAGTGGAGATCAAGTAAGACGCCTAAAATGTTCTAAGTTTTTGAGACTGTGCTTTAATTACCACATTTCTCCCTTCCCTTTCTTCCCTACAAACCCTCCCATGTGCCCTCTCCCTGCTCTCTTTCGTATTAAAATATTTTACCAACACTCAGAAAGGCGAGAAAAGGAGAGGAAGGAACAAAGAAAGGAAAGACATGCAGCCAAGTGGTAATTTAAATCCAACTACCCTGAGAACTACATTAAATATAAATGGTCCAAATATGCCAATTGAAAGTCAGACTAGACTAAACAGGAAAGGTCCAACTATGGCTCTATTTTTAAGCAATCCAGCTTAAATAGAAGACCTACAAGAGTTAAAGGAAAAATTGAATGGATATACTGTACACAGCATCAAAAGAAGCTGGACTACAAGATCAGAAATGGTAGTTTTAGAATAAGAAAGAGTATCAGAGTTAAAAGACTCAGTTCATAATGATAAATGGGCCAGTTTCCCAAGAGAAATGAACAACCCTGTCTTAATTGTCTCGTTTGTTTGTTTTGTTTTGTCAACTTAACACATGCTCCAGTTATCTGAGAAGAGGGAACCATTGAGAAATGCCTCTCTAATATTGGCCTGTGGCTACCCTGTGAGATAGTCTCTTGATCAATGATTGATATAGGAGGGCTCAGCCCACTGTGGGCAGTGCCGCCCCTGGACAGGTTGTATAAGAAAACTAAGCAAGCTGGTAAGCAGCACTCCTGGGTCAGTTTCTGCCTCCACATTCCTGCCTTGAGTCCCTGCCCTGTCTTCCCCAATGTACCGTAACTCCAGGACGGTAGTTCTCCACCTTTCCAATGCTGCGACCCTTTAATACAGTTCCTTATGTTGTGGTGACCCCCAATCATCAAATTACTTTCGTTGGTACTTCATAACTGTAATTTTGCTACTATTATGAATTATAATGTAATATCTGCTATGCAGATGGTCTGAGATGACCCCTGTGAAAAAGGGTCATTTGGTCCTCAAAGGGGTTGTGATTCACAGGTTGAGAACCACTGCCCCAGGATGTGTAAACTAATAAACCCTCTCCTCCCCGGGTTGTTTTTGGTCATGGTGTTTACCACAGCTACACATATATTGGCATCTACGAACAAATATGGAGGGAAAGTAACCTGTCTACATGTGGAAGTGGACCAGGTCACAGCTACACACCACCTAGCTCTGCACTTCTTTCAGAGTCATTGACACAACAGAGAAGGCTGAACACAAACACCACCACCGTACAGCAACTGGACACCAAGGACACCTGCAGGGCGTGGTGTCCAACAAATGAGAAACACACTGCCTGCCAGGCAGACCCCCACCAGTACTATCACCTCCTGTCTCTGCACTGAAAACACTGAGAAGACAGAAAGGATTTTCTGCTCCAGCTAGGAAGCAACCGAAGGCTCTTTGGAAAACCCACAGATATTTGAAAATCAAGTAACATGCAGGGAAACCAGGGAATGTTTTTGGCCTGAACATAAATAAATGTCAAAAATTATGTGTTTAAATATAGAAATCTATAGCTTAAATGTTTAGAAAAACTGGAACATGTATGCACATAAGACATACACACACAATTTTTAAAAAATAACCATGTAGAGTAAAAATAAGGCTATAGAGAAGAGAAACCAGTGAAATAGGAAATGGCCAAATAGACTACTGAAGTCAAAATTGTTTCTGTGAAGAGATTCTCACTCTGTCCACAGATTTAAGTTTACAGAAGTCTTAAAGGATTTTCTTATAGCTATTCATAATTGAGAAACATGAGAAATTATTTTCATTATTCTGAGGGATCACTTTTTAAATTGTGTTCATCTACGTGAGACCCGTTTAAATGCTGCAAGCGAGTAGAACCGAAACAATGTTGGAGATTTCCTAGCCCAGTGCAGCAGGCCCTGACCCACAGTGACTTGTGCTAGGTCGGGCTGACAAGGTGCTTGGAGGGCTTTCTTTCCATTGTATGTCATACTCTGCCATTTTATCTATTGATTTTTAAAGGCTTTATACTACAGAATTAACAATTTTAACCTAAAAGCCAAAATTCTTTCAAAACAAAACCAAGCCTTAAGTTTCCCTGAATAATATACCCACAACCCTGGCCTGGTTATTACACGTTGTACATATGATCTGAAATGCCACACTGAACACATAGCTATATATAATTCCCACGCACTATCATCTTTACAAAGAGAGAGGTGGGACCCCTCTAAAATCTCCCGTTAAAAGGCCTCTTAATTAGCAGCTAGAGTAGAATGGCGTAATAAACTGCATCATTCTAAAAGCGTTATTTGTCAAAACCTGTCTTTGATGTTTTAACAAGGGAAAACACAAGTCAGAAAAAAATTAAAATCTTAACTTGACTCCTTTAATTGAAAAGCAATTTGAAATTGACATCTGGCGTGTCTCTGACTGCTTAGGAGCTCCCTAGATTCCCCACTGTTCTCTAGAATGGGGTTAAGAAAATAAAAGTTGTATCTACCTCTAAGACTTCCCCCCACACAGCATCAAGATAATTTCTTATCCTTTTCTGCTCAGCCAAAAAAAAAAAAAAAAGAGCAGAAAAAGATTCAGCTGTAGTCAGACAGATTTGTTTTAGATAAATTTTGAATTTATAATGTCCTTCCCATAATAAATATTTCACTCGGTGAGAAGCCTCATAAAAATACCCAGGGATTCAATACTGCAGTCTCCTTGGAAGATGACATGAGATTCACGAAGTGATTGTGTTCCTATAAATAAAAGCCGGATGACCGCCGTCCCCAGTGACATGCTGAGCCCTGGAGCCCTAGGAAGCACCGTTTTCCCCTGACCGGTTACACACGTAACAAATTCACTTGCCCAGCATACGCAGATCCTACTGACTGCAGCAGTGCTCTTGTCGAGGGTAGGACAGGGCAAGACGGCAACGTGAGAAGTTCACGTGGAACTGTATGTAAAACACATCCAGCTCTCCTGTCCTTGGAGTCGTTTGGGTGAAAGGTGCGTGACGCACATCGACACACATTCCGTACAGAGGCATAAATGCCCTAAGAGCTGTGCGCAGTGCATTATGAAGTAGCCCAGCTGGATTTCCTGTGTGTGAGGCACGGTCAGGAGAAGACGGTGGTGGCCTGAACACACGGATAGGAGGGAGCATCTATGACAATGGCGGCAAGTTATGGAGGGCAGCCCAAACATAGGGCCGCCACCATCCCCACCACCTGGAGTCTCGAGACTTGATGTGCTCTAGAGAATCGGAGGCGGGAGAGGAGAGGGAGAGAAGGGGAAAGGGAAGGAGAGAGAATGCTCAGTCACACAGATGTGGGGTCACTCTATAACCCATCATCTTGCCACGTGACCAGCAGCTTCGGTTCTCACTGAATAATCGAGCAGTGGTTCTGTCAAAGGTGGCTAAACCCGGATCTTCACGCTGCTCATCTCACATCTTGCCAAATGGCTGTGGGGCTCCTGCCTCCAGAATCCCACACTCTTGGTCCATAGGGTTTCTTGGGCCCTGTGGGCTCCTGTTCCCTCTACACCACTGCTCCCCTCCATGCCGGGCCGTTCTCTACAGCAATCTCATTCACTGAGACCGGGGAGTCCCTCTCTCCCACCAATCTCAGTAACCCCCCTGAACTTTTAAATTGTCTTTTCCTTCTGCAGGCTCTGTTTAAAAAGACTGGGGAGTTATGCCAGAACCTGAGGATGGAGACTTGGGGCTAATCTTTTTTGAAATCAATATTTGACTAAAGTCAGCATACCTCAACTCAGTCAATAAAACCAGTGTCCACTTTGAGCTAGGAATAGGATATGCACTTTGGACAGAGACGCAGGAGACAGGTGCTGCCCTTCTTGCCGGTTAAGAAGACAGGGACATAGAGTACCAAGTGCCATCGGGAGCTTGTGTGCCTGGCCTTATACAGGCACAGAGGGATGCCCAAGCAGGGCAGCGACCATGGCGGGAGGGGGACTAGGCCACTATTTTAAGAACAAAGACTAACTCTTGGAGTCACAAAACAGCCTTCTGGGTAAAGGAAGCAGCACAGGAAAAACATCTACCAAGACAAAACTAAATGTTCAGTGTCACACTCTGGGAATGAGGTGTGCACTGTGTGCTGAAGTAAACTGAGGCTGAGGGGCAGAAGCCAGACTCCCCAGGACTCAGCATCCCCTGGGAAGGTTCTAGAACCCTCGAACTTACTGGGAGACAGGCACTGACAAATTTGAGTGGTGAGAAGGGTGTGGCAGCACTGGACAGGGAGAAAGGAGCATAAAGCCAGGGGGTTTTGGAGGGCCATGAGCAGGGTAAGGCATGGAGATGAGACAGGAGAGAGAGATGGTGGAATTGACAGAGCAATCCCAAGAGAGAGGAAACCAGAGATGAGAAATAACACTGTAGTGTGGAGCACAGGAAAAATAGACAGCAGCGGGACTAACCACAGAACAACATTGGCGTGGGGGAGGGCGGAATGCTGGAAAGAGGGTTCTTCTTTGGACATCTCTAGTCTGCAGTTGCCTTCAAGGGGATGTGTGTAGGGGATTTGTGTAGAGGCTAAAGGCAGTTCTGGACTGGTCAGTATGGGAGTCCACTGCCTAATCATGTAGGGGGACACGTTTGAACCTGGTCAGGCCAAGGGAAGCTCAGAGACTGTTAATGGCTTTAAATGTTCAGAAAAGAAGAAACATCTAAGTCTGGATCTGAAACGGTTGGACAGGCTCGTGGGTTTACCAACATGTTTCTCGGCTGGCGGCAGTGCTCTGGGAGGTTACGGATCGATCGGGATGGGAGGCGAAGCTGGGGCAGATCTTTGCAGGTACAGCCCGGTGTCACTTCCGGTCCCATTCTCTACTTCCTGTCGGCCACCGCAGTGCAACTGGCCACCTCAAGCTCCTGAGTGCCTGTCTTCTTCTTCAGGATGGATTGTACCCGCTGAGATGGGAGCCAAAGCAAACCCCTCCTCGGGCAGTGCGCCTGGCGGGTATTTGGTCACAGCCACGGGGAGAGTGACAAACGGCTGTGAGCTTTTACCTCGAGAAGCTAAAGAGACGAGCTCAAAGCTCGTCTGAAAGCTCGTTTGAAGATGGAAAAAATATTACCTAGGAAGGCGGGGGGGGGGGGGGGGGGGGGGGGGGGGGGGGGGGGGGTTCTTCATGTTTGATCCTTCAAGAGCTCATCAGAACAAGATTATTCACTGGACAACACATTAAAAGAGGAAACGTGGAGCCCAGAATGGGCAGAATTGCAAGGCCCTGATTTAAGATCTCCATCTGGCCCGGTGATACACACCCGCAATCCTAGCCTTAGGGAGCCTGAGGCAGGAGGATTTTGAGTCCTTCCCACACAGAATTTTCCTGCCTTTTTTTCACATGGGGTGAAAATGTGTTTCTTCTCATTAAAATGCTGTCTAAAAGTCCTTGTGTCATTGTAATGCATATTCTCAGCAGTTCCAGACTTGGACATTTTCCTGTTGGACATTTCGAAGTTATTTTCCTGTTGTGAGAGGTGACGCAATCACACGCCACACTCAGAACAGTAGCTGTTCCTTCCACCTTTGCCCTGCAGGTACTACTTATTACCCTCTTTGTGTTGTGAGAGTGGAGTGGCTTAATTGGCTAAGGCGACTGTCTCATAGGAGAGGAGTTTCGGTTACTGGAAAGCCTTCAGGGAAGAAGAAGGGAGCTCCTATTTGTCCTTCAATATGTCAAGAAAATAGTTGCTCTTCCTAAAACACTTTTCATGTTAAAATAAATGTAAATTTGCACCTGATGCTAACGCTCGTCATATTGTTAGGGCAGAAAATTCTACATTTTCATTTGCTTGCTATATATGATGTTCCATGTAATGTCACAGCAAGAAAGTATCAATCTGCCTCACCAGATGAAATTAAATTGTTTAAAATGAACTTAGTGTATTACATTTGGCCAGGAATTCTAGGATAGCACCAAAAATGTAGTTAGTAAAAGAAAAATCAGACAACTTGGGCTTGGTTAAAATTTAAAAAGGTTGTGTATCAAAACACTATCTACAGTAAAAAGGTAACCTAGAGGACAGAGAAAACATTTATTACAAATCCAATATCTGACAAAAGATGAATATCCAAAATATAGAGGGAATTCATGACCTCAAGGGTAACAAAAAACAACCAGAATCAAATGTGGGCAAAGGATGTAAAAGAGACTGTTCTCCAAAGAAGATAACCAGCACGAAGAGGAACTCAGCACCCTATTCGTCAGCAAAGTGCAAATCAAGCTAAGGCTAGGTTCCTCCTCATACCCATCGGGATAGGTATACAAGGAAAACTGAAAAGAACAATGATTTGCAAGGAGGGAAGATGTGGAAACTGAATTGTTGGTAGAAGCATAAAATATACTGCTGTTAAGGGAAATTTTATGGCAGTTCTTTAAATATTAGCAGTAGAATTGTCACATGACCCAACAATTCCACTTTTAATACATGCCCCAAACATCTGAAAGCATGGTCATGGAGAGCTATTTCTATGCCCATGTTCACAGCACCAGTGTTCGCAATAGGTAAAATATGGAAACAATTCTAGTGGCCATGGGTGGACAATCACTTGCCCACTAAAGGGAAGAAAATCTTGGCATATGCTACATCATGAATGAAACTTGAGAGCTAGGTGATATAAGCTAATAAAAAATATATATGGTATGATTCCACCTACATAATTAGACTTAGGGCGGTCAGACATAGATTTTCTAGAAAGAAGGTAGTGAACAGCGGCTGAGGAGAGAGAGGAATGTAGAGTTAATGTTTAATGGTACTATATCATTGCAGATTTGCAAGCTAAAAAGAGTTCTGGAGATGGACGGCATTGATAATTACACAATTAGGGAATGTACTCGATGCACTTAACTGTTCATATAAAAATAGTAGTGGTGGGCTGGAGAGACAGCTCAGCGCTTTAGCGCGGTTGGCCACTAGAGCATTGACTGGGTTTTGTTCCGGCACCCACATGGTGGCTCACAACTATCTGTAACTCTAGTTCCAGGTACCATGACGCCCTCTTCTGGCCTCTGAAGATAACAGGTGCGCATGCGGTGCACATACACACGTGCAGACGAAACACTCATACACATAAAATGTAAATCTTTAAAAGCGTCTTTAAAGTGGTAATGATAATGAGTTTATGAGTATTTTACATAATTAAAAATTAAGGGAAGAAACCAAGATTGGTCTAATTATTGGGAAAAAAAAGTGTATAAATACAAAGTAAGACATTACAGTGCTGGGTGTTGTTTCCTCGGGCAGTTTTCTTGTCTAGCCAATAACGCTGGTAAATATGTCCAAAGGGATCATGATTTGTATCCTGATTGCAGGCACAGGAGTCCCACGTTAAAGTGGACCAATAAATAAGTTGATAGGACACAAGAGGACAGACGATCAGGGAAGCTCTTCATGCCCCGGGAGAACGCTGAGTGGCTTCAAGACATTGCCTTGTCGTGTGGATTCAGCATAAACCACGGCTGCTTCCCTGGGCTCGGGTTCCCGAGAGCGTTCTTCTCATTATGTAAGAAGGACTAACACATTCAGGATGCAAAGCATCCCGGCAGGCAATGGGTGAGGCCTGTCCCTCAGTTACATCTGTTAGAGTTGCTGCCACTTAAAGGGTGCTCAGACACTGAGAACGCAATTTCCGTTCTCGGGGTGCTTCTGTCCCAGTTTTTGGCACTCCGCTGTTCCCGAGCCACAGGGACAAACGGAACGCCTCATGCTAATCCAGCATGATATTAAACCGAAAGAAACAGTCTCCAAACTAGTTTAGGTGAGAAGAAAAAAATCCATTATCCTCCTGGCAGCACCGAGGAGTGAGCCCAGCCCTTCCTTGCTCAGCCAACAATTGCTCTGCTGAGGAGCCCCAGGAAAAAGCCAGTTGGACACAGGATAAATAGCATGATTTCCAATCAGGAGCTATGGTTCTGACCTTACAGCTGTCCCTTGGTGACCGTTCAAGCAAACAAACTACTTCAAAACCACAGAAAAATCCAAGATCCTTTCCAAGCTGAACTGATGGGTTTCTTACTAGCCACATAATGAAGCACGGAAACTTTCATCCACATGACCTTAGACACTATTTCAAGGTTTTCAACATATGTAAAAAAAACACACCGCTAACAATTATATATAGAAAGAGTTCCATCCGAAAACACGGATGCTGTTTTGCTTTGTCTTAAGCTTCCGGCCTACAATCCATATCGAATGGGTGTGACATTGAAAGCTTCTTCGCCACAATCATCTGCTCAACGTCCGGCTAAATCTGCCATCCCCCCTTCCCCCACGCCTGGCAGAGGTGATGCCTTTAAAAAGGCTGTGGCAAAGGGATCCGTTACCTATGGAGCAGCATCTTCTCCAGCCGCAGACATGAGGCATGGTGCTTAGTCCTTCACACCATGGTCTGAAAACAAAGGCAGCAGGAGTGCACTCGGGTTCTGAGTGTTTAGAGAGCTTAAGATCGGCCCAGGATAATCTGGGAGGATTATACTGTGCCTGCAACTGCCCTGTTCTAATGCACCTGCTCTTCAGTGCAAGAAGCGGAATGGAGAGTAGAGAGTTATACTGGGTCAAAGAGTAATTAGTGCAGAAGTTGTACATTTTCCTGGAATGCAGAGTGATAATGTGACACACAAATCCAATGTGTAATGACCAAATCAGGGTAACTGTTCAGACACAGAGCATTTCTCCTGCAGGGATGCTCTCAATTCCCCTCTTCTTTATATTATATACTATACAATAAATCATGGAATAGTGAACCCCCAAAGCACTCTACACTAGATCTTATCCCTCTTGTCAACTTTGAAAAATCATTTGTGTGTGTGTGTGTGTGTGTGTGTGTGTGTCCTGAGAGTATGTCTGTGCAGTGCCCACTGCCCACTGAGATCAGAAGAGGGTGTTAGATTCCGCAGAGCTGGACTTACACACGGTTGTGATCTGCCATGTGGGTGCTGGGAGCCAAACCTAGGTACTCTGCAAGAGTAGCCAGTGCTCTTAACTGCTGAGCCATCTCTTGAGTTACAGTTAACATTTTTATGACTTCTTTAAAAAGAAATGTGGATCAATTCTTTGTCTTTGACACCTGATGAGTTATTTTCCAGAAATCAGTGAATTCCTTTCCTCCTACTCTTCCTAGCCTCTGGTGGCCACTATTCCAATGTAAAGACACAAACCCAAAACCTTTCAACCAGCAGGTTAGCAAAGAAGAAAACACCCTGGAATATTCTGACATATGGCGTTCCTAAGTGGACTGAAAGCCTCCTTGGAGGCTTAGAGAGTTAGTCAGCTTTGCATCACCGTTACAAATCTGTGAGAGGAACAACCTCAGGTAGGATATATTTTGGCTCTCGTTTCAATGTTTCAGCAGCTTCAGTGCCTGGTCCCCTGGTCCTGACACTTTACACCTGAGGTGAGAATAAACTTCATGGTGGCAGAAGATGCTTTCTCCTATATGGTGGGAGAGAGCAGAGCCAGGACCTGACTCCATGAGCACACCCTTCACCTTTATCTCATGTAGCCCCCAGCCTATGGGATGGCATCAACCATACTTGGGATGGGTTTCCCTCTCACAGACATGTCCAGAGGTGAGCTCTACCAATCTCCTAGGTGCTTCTCTAACCAATCAGGTTAATGGTCAGGATCACCCAGCACGGGGGAACTACCACTGACTCCCATCTTCATGCAGAATCATGCTCTATGACAGAACAGCACCTGGTCAGGAGGCAAAGCTGGGGAGATAGGAGCCTCAGTGGTTTCAAGCCTTGCTGCCCTTCTGAAAGACCCAGATGTGAACTGCAGCACTCACGTGGCGGCTCATAGCCATCTGTAACTCTGCTTTGAAGAGATCTGGTGCCTTTTTCTAGCCTCCCTGGGCATGCACATGGTACACAGACGTACATGAAGACAAAGCAGCTGTCTTAGCTAGGGTTTCTATTGCTAAACTAAGATACCATGACCAAAAGCAACTTGGGGAAGAAGTGTTTTGTTTCATCTTACAACTCTCAGGTCACACTCTATCTTCCAAGATAGAAACTGATGCAGAGGCCGTGGAGGAGTGCTGCTTACTGGCTTGTTTCTCATGGCTTGCTCAGTTTACTTTTTTAAATACCATCTAGGACCACCAGGGGTGACCCTCACTCACTGTGACACCACTCACAACGGCTGGACCCTCCCACATCAATCATTAATTGAGACAATACCCAAAAACTTGCCTACAGGTCACTCTTAGGGAGGCATTTTCTCAGTTCCCTCTTCCCAGATAGGTCTAGGCTCGCTTCCAGTTGACAGAACCCGCCAGCACTACACCCATAGCGTAAGATAAATAAATCTAAGAAGAAGAGAAGGAGGAGACTATGGTGGTAGCAAAGGCCAAAAATGGTGTGCATACCAGTAACCATTCTGGAGGCTGACCCATAAGTTCAAGGGCAAGCTTAAACAGCACATCATGACCATCTGAAGAAACAGAAAAAAGGGAGATGTAGTGGGGGTAGGGGAAGAAACGGAAGAGCAGGGAAAGGAAACCAGAGGGAGGAAGAGGCTAAGATGGGGAGAAGGGGAAAAAAGAGGGAGAGGAAGAGGGTAGAGAAGAGGCCAGCAGTTGACACTGCCACTGACTTCCTCTCTCATTAATTTCTCATAAAGTGGTCTTAGAATTTTTTTAAAAAAAAAAAAAAACAAGAGTCTCGTGTAGCCCAGGCTGGCCTCAAAGCTACTGTGTAGCTACGGATGGTCTTGAACTCCTAGTCCTGACTCTTCCTCCTGAATGTTGAGATTGCAAGCATATACCTTTACCTAATTCAGCCCTTGGATTTTGACAAGCTCCGCAGGTGACTCAGCCTGAGCGCCTTCCACTGACATTCACACAGAAAACATGTGTAAGTCCTCAAGCTCAACATATCTAACAAGACAAAACATGGGAAGCGTGTCCAGTGAAAACCGGACGACAAATGTGGAAAGTTAGAACCAAGGGAGTGCCATTCTCAAAGCTTGCCAGTAGCGAGGTGCAGGGATGATGAAAGCCCCAGTGACCTGGTAAGAGGCCTCCCAGGAGAGTGAGCGGAGTGAGTTGGCAGGTTTTGCATCCCTTTAAGGAATTCTTTAAGAATTCCATGCATGTGTACAATGTATTTTGACTGTATCAAGCCTCTATCCCTGCTCCAATTTCTCCCACCTTACAGCACATCCCTGCTCCTAACTTCACGCCCTCTTTCATAGTCCACTGAGACCATTTAGTGCTGTCTATATGCTGGTTGGTGTAGGGCAGTCCACTGGATCATGGGCAACCAGCCAGAAGCAACTTTCCTGAAGAGGAACACTCACTACCCCAGTAGTTTTCCAGTGCTAAAGCTCCTCAGGCCAGGGGAGGGGCCTCCTGAGCTCCTCCTCCATCCACGCTGGACTGCGGACTGGCTTGATCTTGTGCACATCTAGTACAGGCAACTATAGCTGATGTGAGTTCACAAGTGCAACAGCCCCGCAGAAGATGCTGTCTCACAGCAATTCTTCCCCAACTGAAGCTTCTCCTGCCTCTCTTCTCCTGGTGCTCTTCTATGATCAGCTCCGGCAGCGGCAAAAGGCCATAGGCTTTCTGGTAGTCCCAGTGTAGCAAGCCCTGTGGCTTGCTCTGGGATTGCTCTGCATAGGCTTAAGTGTTAGAACTGGATTTCCCCCTCCCCACCACTTTCCTAGGGAATGTGGTAGGGGTGTGGTTCCCCTCACAGCATCTTTTTGCTTTCCCAAAGCAGATACCCAGTTCTGGATTCAGCATAGCCTTGCATCTTTGAGCACAACTTTTCTCTCTAATGGACATGAATTCTCCTGATGGATCACCCCTTTGGGCTTTGACTGCTTGAAGGATATCAGCCAAATGCGTCTTCCTCTTTGACCTCTGACTTTGTCTTCCTTTCCCTTTCTCCTGTTTTCTCTCTTATCCTCCATTTTCTATTTATTTTTGGCTACAACTTTTTGTGCCATGTTGACATGTCGGATAAATAATTCATAAAAAGGACTGCAATGGGGGACTGTGGTGGTGCACACCTATCCTCCCAGCACTGGGGAGATTAAAGAGGGAGTCTCAAGTTCAAGGCCAGCCAAGGTTATAGAGTGAAATTGTATTTTAAAAGACTACAGTTAAATAACACGATAAAATAGGAATAAAAAAGTATTCACTGGGTCAATTTGGCAACAAATTTGGTCCAAAGCCAGGAGACAGAGATCACAACATCTAACTCATCTCTTCTAGCTTTTGCTTATTTATAAGAAAACAACCAACCCCCTTAGAAATACTGTGGATACTGGGGGTGCATTTGAAAGGCCTCGTGAAAACAAGGTGGTCTTTAGAGGCAGTTCCTTTCTTTGATGCTCCTTCATTGGATGTTTCTAGGTTGCCTGTCTCCAATCTACCTAGAGTTCTCCTTTCTCATCTGCTCTCAAAATTGCATGGTCATATAGTTCAAAAATCAACTAAAGATCAAGGAATGCCAAAGGCAGGGGCTGAATTAAGACTTTAAAGCAGTTAGGTAACAAAGATAGGAAAGAAAGGAAGAAAGAAAGAAAGGAAAGAAGAAAGAAGAGAGAGAGAGAGAGAGAGAGAGAGAGAAAGAAAGAAAGAAAGAAAGAAAGAAAGAAAGAAAGAAAGGAAGGAAGGAAGGAAGGAAGGAAGGAAGGAAGAAGGAAGAAAGGAAGGGGGAAGGAGGGAGGAAGGGAGGAAAACAGAAAGAAAGGAGGGAAGGAGGGAGGAAGGGAGGAAGAAAGAAAGAAAGAAAAAAAGAAGAAAGAAAGAAAGAAAAGAAAGAGAGAGAAAAGAAAGAAAGAAAGAAAAAAAAAAAAGAAAAGAAAGAAAAAAGAAAAGAATTGAAGCTCACCATGTTAATAACATCATCTTTAGGCATATTTATAAAGAATATCGGTGATTCTTTATCCCTGCTTCTAAAATATGTATTATGAATAGAAAAGGGACTAACAATAGATAGCTTGTTTCATTTTCTGCTAAATCTTGTTTTCAATAGCATGACTTGCACAATGTGGAATGACTCCAACCACACTCGCTTTATCAGATTGCTGTGACTTTGTATCTCTGAGACGAAATGTTGAGGAAGCAATTTTTAAAAGGCAAGGTTCTCTGTGGCTCGTGGTCTCAGAGGCCCCCATCCGTGATCTCTCAGCTCTATTTGCTATTGCCTGAGGCAGGGCAAAGTATCATGGTAGTGGGAGCACCGGCAGAGTGCTGCTCACCTTGAGCAATGGGTGAGGGAGTAGAAGGAGACTGCTGGGACAAGTTATTCCCTTTGGAGTCAGACACCCAGTAAACTACCTCCCCCAACTAGGCTCTACCTCCTAATAGCCATTAGTTAGCGCCTTCATGATTGCGGGCCCCACACGCTCTCTCCACCCTCAGCGGGTGTGCCCCAGGGGTCTTTGCCTCACTACCTGACACCAACCCCCACTCAGCCATCACTGCTCTACCATCTATGCTTCTGCCTTGGAGCAAACCTGACTTTCCCCAGCAGCCTGGGCTGCTGCCAGCTGCCTCTAGGGGCTGCTGCTTGGCTCCCTCGCCCCCTGCTGGGGACCCTGGGGCCCTTGGCCACCACTCCCTGCACCCTCCATGAGCCCCAAACGGTGCTGAGGACCACTGGGGAGCCAGCACATTTTCCCTTTGGAGGAATCTGGCTTGTGAGGCCAGGGAGCGCAGGAGCTTGAGACCCCCACAGGAAATCTCCCACCTTGGACTATTAGGGACCCCGCTCCTGGCTGGCTGCAAGTCCCCCAACCTGGCAAAGCAGCACAGAAATAGCAACAACACACATGTCCCCAATCTGGATCCCTCAAACCTCTCCAGACTAGCCAAATAAGGGTAAGAAATCCTGCCAATCACAGGTCACCCTGGAAGACTCCACCCTCCCAGGAAAGCATTATAAAGAGAAGTCTTCTGAACTCTGCTCAGTAGGGGGCGCAGCTTAGGATGCTACCTTCCTCCCAAGTGGAGGCAGCCATGAAGAGAAGTGAAGAAAGGAAGCAGTGGAGAAAAGAGAAGAAGCACAGAAGAACATCTCAGCTCAGCTGGGGATATTCCTCTAAGTGCTACAACACGGGAGAAGCTTCTCCCCTCTGAGTGGAGGGGAGCTGAGCAGAGCAGAGTGGAGGTGTTACATTATAACACTCCAGCTCAGCTGGGGAAGCCTTCCCTGCCTCAGAGCTGCTAGAGCTTGTGGTTCCTGGCTTCCCCAGTGTCAGGATACCCTTCCCATTGGGAACACTTACCCCTCCTCAGAGTTATGTGGTCCCTGGGCTCCTGACTGCCAGAGCATTTTTCCATCTCTGTCCGAGCTGAGTAAAAACACTAACGGTGATCCAATAATTTCTAAACAACACCACTATCTGGGGACAACACAGTCGACACGTGAGTGTCTTTTGTTTCTTAGAAGTAGACATGGAGACCATTTATTAAAACAGAGAAAGCATTCCCAGGAGTGGGGGTAGGCTAGTGATCTGGGGAAAGGTCTACACTCAAGAGCCAGCACATGAGTTGAGGGAATGTCTTATCCAAACCACAGCACTCGCCAGAGCGTGCGGCATGCTAGGTCTACTCTGGACTTATGACAAACAATTCTATCTGGGAGCCTAAGTATTACAGATTATCGACATATTTAAAACACAACTCAGCCAGATGAGGTGATGTACACCTGCGATCCCAGCACTTGGAAGGATGAGGCAGGAGAATCATCATGAGCTCAAGGCCAACCTTGGCTACATAACAAAACCCTATCTCAAAAAAAAAAAAACAAAAAACAACACCCCAGGGCTCACTTACTCTCTAAAGCACACATCCTCTCTGCCCTTCCCCCCATCCTTAATTTTTGCCTTTGAATAAAGCAGAAACTCACTTTTAATGCATTTTTCTAAAACGCATTTGTAATGCTATCTTTAATAAGAGGTGTGAGGTTCACTAATCCTATTTGAGAGTAGCTTCTACCTTCAAAAATCTTTTAGAAATGCTAAATACAGTCTCCAGCAATACCAGGAAAAGCTCTATTTCAGACAGTCATATTGATCTATGTACACCAATTTCCTGAATGTACCACAGTTTCAAAGCTTTTGACCACTGATGTCACAGCGCTTTGATCTGTTGGGAGGTCCCAGGTTCTCGGCATGGACATACACCTGTGGCAGGAAGAAGCAAAATCTATAAATAACTCCATTTTTAACCAAAGTTAAGGCAGTCAGCAACCCTGGGGTTTTGCTCACTTTTCACCACCAAATAGCTCTAATCTGGACCAGAATGTTATGGAAGTTTAGTCCCAAGTAAAGCTATTGCAACTTCACTTGAGGAAAGTTTGAAATCTCTAGTGCGGAGACCAAGTGACAGTGTCTCAACCGAATGAAAAGATTGCCAGTAGTTTAGACTTGCTCATAAAAGGCACGGGCGAACGCACGCAGTGGCTACTTTTTTCCTAATGATGCTGAATTCTTCATGAGAACCGTTTGCCCTATAGCTTAAGATAAAATTAAGGAAAGAATAAATAAGATACTTTCCTAGGTGAAGTTCCTAAAATTAATAGTCTACTTCATATTTTCCTGATGCAAACCTTTTAAAGAGGTACAGAAACACAAATCAATACAATGCCATCAGTGCATGTCCCGTGGGAGATAAAAACCACAAGATCCATTATCTGTGCAAATACGGCTCAGAGGGAACACAAAGTCCTAACCCCACAAAAAGCAAGTAGTAGCCTATGCCATCCACTCTGGACTTATATCATACTTTAGGTAAGATGATTCTAGAAGAAATCTTTATACCCAGCATGAACTATGTCATCATAGCGGTAGAACATGATCTAATATATGCCCAAGAGAACCCAAAACATCCATCCCCATTCATCTTGTCAACAGCTCATCTGCCCCTCTCTAATGCTTTATTCCCGAGTCTAAGTTGCAAGGCTTGGAAGGCAAGACACACAGCAAGTTTCTTGCTTGCTTCTACCAGCATAAACGGGTTCCATTCAAGACTATCTTCCTACAAAGACTCTTGCTGAAAACAAAACTTTGAATTTACTGGCTTTCTCTCCCAGGCAGAGCGCACACTTAATCAATTGTAGAATGAAAGTTTTCCTTTGCGCATAAGCTACTGCAGCTCTGAGGCTTAGAGTAGTTCAGTCAAGAACTAAAAACTGCTCATCAGCAGCCAGCAGATGAACACAAAGACTCAATGTGCTCCAGCACGTTAAAGTGCGTAGGTCCCAAGGAGAGGATTTGAAGTCCAAGAAAGTTTAATGTAGCTAAACTCCCATCATTCCTCATGGATGAGATGGCATCCATAGAATGGTACAGGAGCCCTCCTTGCAGGAGGGACATGTTCATGATAGTAGAACCCATACATGCACATGCGCACACATGCACACACATACAGAGAGAGAGAGAGAGAGAGAGAGAGATTAAAATTGGTGATCAAATCATAAAGAAAAGATTGGACTGTGGCTGGTAGCAGAGCACTAGCTTGCACAATCTCAGAGCACAATTCCTTGTCCAGCTATGCAGAAAGGCAAAAGGAATCACCTCCAAACCATAAATGTGAGAGTTTATCACTGACTATCTTCCTCCGAGGACTAGCTGCTAGAAATGCCTTAGTTTTACCTACAAACTTTTTTCAAGATCCAACCCTCCTCAAAGAGGGGTGCCTCGCTGTCCCTCTCCTTCGGAGCTTCGTTCTCTGTCTGGCTCATGGATGGCTCATGGATGCTGACTACCTCCTAGTCCAGCTACAGTCTCTAGACAGGACTCTCTGACTGTTTTGGGCTCTCCTGTCCTACAAGAGAAGCCAAAATCCCTCAGCAAATCAGACAAGTCTCTTATCATTGAGCTAAAAGTATCCGTTTCCCAGCTCACCAAACAACGGTCCACCCAAGCGCTAAAGGAACAGGGGATCTGGTGCTATGATTTAAGCTAGGCATTTCTTGAATTATTCACACATTTGAAAGGGGAAACGTTTAAGGAAAGCGAACAGCTGAAACGTGGAGTTTAGCACCCTCCACTCGTCCATCTAGCTAGCCCATTTTCCTCCTGGGGATTCACATTCAAGGACTCCTTAAACAATGAGCACAACCGTTGTCTTCCTTAAATTGCAACCCTGTATGTCAGAAGACAGCCTGCTGCCTCCTGAAAGTCTTCTGCTTCCCACTCCACAGCCTGGAGTTGTAACCTGGAATGGTTCCCAGCTGTGAGAGGGAGTCATGTGACAAGTTCTCAAGGGAACAGTAACAGAAATGACTTGTCTGTCCGGGTGGTCTGCCTCTCCTCATCCATCCCTGGTTGAAGGAAAGAAATGCAGTAATTTTGGAAGCACATTTGGGTACCAAAGCCTGCTTGAAAGTGAGCTTCCAGGAGATCTTAAGTTACCTCACTGAAAGGGAAGATCTACACTCAGTAACAGGCCTTCCACAAAGCACGCCACCATGAACATGCTGTTTCTACCTGACGGTGGTCAGCAATACACAAACTGTATGAATTAGGGTATACTCAACACCTTTACATTGGAATGTCCTAAGAATGACAATAAATTATAAATTTTGTGATGACTAAGTAGAAAGAGTACTCTCAGACATTGTCGCAAAAAAATATGGAGGGCACACGCCTGTAATCTTAGCACTTGAGAGTCCGAGGCAGAAAAATCGTGAGTTTAAGGTTAATCATGGCTTCACGGTATAATCTGTCTCTCAGCTCCCCACACATACACACACCATGGACCAGTATGAGCTTTTGAAACGGAAATAAATATACAATAAAGTTCAAAACTCAATTTCACTCTTTGGACTATGTCATACAAATACACTTTAAAACACACAGAAAACACCAATAGCTGGGTGGTGGCGCACACCTTTAATCCCAGCACTCAGGAGGCAGAAGTGGGTGGATCTCTGTGAGTTCGAGACCAGCCTGGTCTCCAGAGTGAGTTCCAGGACAGCCAGCGTTACAACAGAGAAACCCTGTTTTGAAAAACAAAACAAACAAACAGAAACACCTATGTCTAAGGATCAGCTGACAAATAAAAATGTGAGAACCAAAGTTGAGATTCCCCAGGACCACGTAAAGCTGCACAGGGTGGCTCACATCCGGAATCCCAGCACTTCCAAAGAGAGATGAGAGGTGGAGATAAGAGGATCCCAGAAGATAGTGGGCTAGCTGGCCTGGCATACACAGCAGCAAACAATGGTTGACCATGTCTCAAACAATACGGAAGGCAAAGGCTGATACTAAAGGGTGCTGTCTGTACTTAAACGTGCACATGCACGTTTGCGTGCGTGCACAAAGACAATAAACAAATGTCCAACCCTAAATCGATGCTTTTAAAATAACCATCCCATAGGTTTACCAGGCGAACGCTTATGCCAAAATACATTACTGAGATCAATAAGACGTGTTTTCAAGAAGGCCTCTGTATACTTTAAATCCTTCAGGAATCCTTTATGTGTGCATTCTCTATGCATAAGTGTTCTGTCTGCCTAAGTAATGCTGTAATTAAAGAACAAGCCTTAAAAGGGGAACAACGATGCCCTACAACGATGCCAGCCACCATGAGGTGACACGGTCACGATAGTTCTCAGCTAGAGCTTGACCCATGCTGTTGGAGTTGTCAGCCTCGAAAACTCTGAACTCAGTCCAACTCCTTCTTTGTATATCTCCCGGTCTCAAGCAGTCCTTTACAGGCGCCAGCAAACAGACCGGTGCGGTGTTGCTGGCCTTCTCTAAACAAGCAGAACCTGAAGCTTGCATTCCTATCCGTGGCTTTCTAATAATCGCCTCATACTGTCACCTGTGACTGGTGGGACTGGGACAAGCAGGATGTAGCACAAGGGTCAGTTCTAGGTGCTGCATCATGCACAATTCAGAGTGTAAGAAGGGGGAGGAAGAGGAGGAGGAAGAGGAGCGGGGAGGAAGAGGAGAAGAGGGACAGGGGGGAGGGAGAGGGGCTATCCCCAAAAGGAATTTGCTTGAGTAAGATTCTGCCTCTTTGAGACCTGCTGGACCCCAAGGTTCAGTAACAAATGCCTGAGCACACTTGCTCCGTCTCCACAGCATCCCCTGGCAACCCACAGAGTCACTGCAGGCTGTCTTTGCTCACACACTTGTTTGGTTTCGGCTGCATGGAGATAGAAGCCAGTGCCTTGTGCATGCTGGATGAGTATTCACCCACTGAGCTACGTGCTCAGTCTCCAACCGTCTTTATTTTCTTTCCTCTACTGTCTATTTCCAGGTCCACGACGGCAAGATGTAACATTACTTACATAATTTTTAAGCTGCCACATAATTCATTTCTTTTTTAGAATAACAGAAAAAAAAATACTGCAAACAATTCTAAATATTCTTACTAGTGACATTGCTTGTTGTGTAACCATGGGGACCTGCATCTGGTATAAAAATCTGGGCACTGTGGCACACGACTGTAATCCCAGTGCTGAAGAGGCAGAGACAGGAGGATCCTCTGGTCTGGCTGGCCAGTCAGCATAGCTTACTTGGTGAGTTGCAAGCCACTGAGAGCCTTTCTCATAATGCGAGAGGACAGCTCTCAGGAGGACTGAACTCCAGCTTCTATATATGCATGCATATGCACACACACACATACACACACAGAGGGGGAAGGGGGAAGAAGGGAAGAGGGGAGGGAGGGAGGGAGAATGTGAGTTTTCTGTCAAGCTAGAGTAAGGGTTCTCAACCTGTGGGTCGCAGCCACCAAAAACCACGTATTTCTGATGATCTTAGGAACTGAGACTTGGCTCGGTAGCAAAATTACAATTATGAAGTAGCAAGAAACATAATTTTATGGTTGAGGTCACCACAACATGAGGAACTGTACAAAAGGGTGACAGCATCAGGAAGACGGAGAACCACTGATCTCGACTACGTCACGCTTCGCACAGTAAGATCATGAATATCCCATGTGGTGCTGAGACCTGGAAGTTGAATCCAAACTTTAGAAGTGAAAGGAAAATGTGCTCAGAACTGGAAGGCATCCATCAATATAATTTTTTTAAAGGATTCGTACAGAATTGTTTGCAGCTATGCCAGTTTAAATCTTTAAAGTTACATGCGTCCTTTGGAGCCCAGCTTCCTTGGAGAAGGCAGCACCTTCAGGTGAGTGTGAGGTTCTACTCATACAGACACCTGCTCGGATACCCACTCCCACCACATACACATACAAGTACCCCAAATACTTCCCAAGACTACCTGTGACCATGTTTATTGGAGCATTTACCATTACGGATTAAATATTAAGCCCGCTTCAGTTATCACCCCAAATTCTGTGTTTGCGAGCTCACATCTACGAGCACATCCCTCCTGCCATGTGACAGTCCTGGAGGTGTCATACGTGCATAGAAACAATATTTAAAATGTTATCCAGAGAGACACAGCCCTCTTATTGGGCCTTGCCTCTGCTCCAGCCTCAGCCACTCAAGGGTCCTCCTCCCAGCTCACAATCTCTGATCAGTCTGCCCCCTATTCCACCTGCTAGCCTGTGTCAAAGCTCTTTTTCTTCGAATGATTTGACTAGTGGAAAGGAATAAATGTGAGAGGGAGCTCCATGTAGTCCTCTATTCGGATTTCAAGATGATGCCCTGTTCTGAGAAGCTCCCAAACCATAGCTTCGATGATACACCTGTGATTGGGTTTATCCAGAAATCCCCAGGTAAGCCTGGAGCACAGCAAACCCGCTTATTCAAGATGAGCATGTACAGCTGACAGGGAGTAAGCGTACACTCCTTCTAGAATTACACACATATCCATCTCAGTTCCCTGTTCCTTTCAAGATTGTCTTTACAGTTTGTTAGAAAATACAGAGCTATAGGACCTGGGCGGGCTGTGGCTCCCTGACACCTTACCCCAGGTGCTCAGCCAGATTACAGCTCGCTCCATGCTCTATTTCCTACCAGTTCATCTTCGGTTTCCAATCCAATATGCTTCCTAAAGCAAGGGATGTTTGAACTAAGCACCTTATAGTTGACGGGTAACTAAGAACCCGTCTGCTGGTACCCAAGGATCATCACCTGTTTGTCCGTATCATGGTGGATATTAAAGCTTCTATTACATTTTACTTACTTATTGTGTGACTGTGTGTTTGTGTGTGTGCTTGTGCTATGGCACACGTATGGAGGTTAGAGGATTACTGGATCCCAGGGACTGAACGCATATCTTCAGGCTTGGCAGCAGACACCTTTTCCCACTAAGCCATCCTGCCAGCCCTCTCTCTGAATCCCAGCACTGATATCACTCAGAACACAGCTTGCCCAATGAGGAGGGTACGTGGAGCGTTACTGCAACTTCCTGGGTTCGTAGTTTGTGATCTGCCCCTGCCTTTACCACCTGCTCCTGCACACAGCCAAGGGACCCTGGAAAAGTGAGCAGCACGGAAGTCACAAGGCCACATTTGCAGATGACCTACTAAGTGCCAAGTGTCACATACCTTGTTCACACTTTAAAAGGCCCTGGGCAGAAAATACTGTCAACACTTGAGCTCACACAGCAGGTGGAAAGAAGAGCTTGGACTTTATGAGGAAGTCTGCCTTCAGGTCCTCGCCCCTCTGCTCTCCTCACGGAGTGAAGAGGTAAAATACAGGTACCAAAACCAACAGCAAGGGTAAAGCACTTCAGCTGGAACTCGATTCCCCCCACAATGACAGAGAGAAGGTGAGAACACTGTGCGCCGCGTGTCATTGCAGACAGAGCAGATGCTCCGTTGTGCAGAGCCTGTTCCTCAGCCAAGCCTCTAAGCTAATGAAGGGGTTCAAGCTATGCAGCCCCAGGAATGGCATCTTGACCTTGAGAAACAAGACCCTCGGAGAGAGATGCTCTTCCTACAGCCGGAAGAAAAGAAATCCCCCTAAGAATCTGAACAAACAGACCTAGTTGATTTCCCAGGGTCACTCACTACCAGCTCATCACTCTTTCCCATGAGCTCTACCGCCGCTCACGACGGCATCTGACAACTTTAACAACACACACGTTTGCTGGTCTTTATCGCTGAAGGCTCCTGCACCGTATACACGTGTATGCTTTTCTCTTGTCGGTCTGTCTTTTGTTGTAGGAACCTTAGCTGTGACCCTAGTGATGATGGAGGAAAAGAAACCTCTGCCCCTCTACACTGGGAAGCCAGTATTTTCTCTGTTTTAAAATTCAGGCGTCTGGAGTTAAGTGATCAGGCACTTGGAAGGCCCACTGATCAATGTCACAATAAAGGTGAGGTGCCATTGCCTCCAATGTGGAAGGGTTGCCTATTCCTTCATCCATAGAAAGTTTGTGTGTGTGTATGTGTGTGTGTGTGTGTGTGTGTGTGTGTGTGTGTGTGTGTGTGTGTGTGTGTGTGTGTTTTAACTTACTGGGGTTTTGGAGGGAGACGTGTGTGCATCATGGCCCACAGGTGGAGATGTGAGGGACAACTCGTGGGATTTGGCGTTCCCCTACCAGTGTTGTCTGGTCTGCTGGCAGCACCTGTACCCACTGAGCCGTCCCAGCAGCCTAGATGCTTTGATTCTGTGTGTAGTGGCTGATACTGGCTTGAGATTTGTTGATGAATGAATTTGTGAAATGAATGAGCAGTTGGTGTACATTTATGCTGTGCCAGGCACTCTGTTATAACAGAAAGCAGTATTTCTCAAAGCAGATGGTGAGGTCCTCTTGGGGCCAGCTACTGTGCCCCCTTGTGATCTAGCACCTCACTGTGTTAAACGATGAATTTCCTCAGATTGTGTTGAGGATGTAGCTCAGGGCTAGAGCCTTTGCATACCATGCATGAGACCCTGGGTTTCAAATCCCGCCCCCCCTCTCTCTCACACACACACTATCTGAGTCATTCCCATTACTTGTTTTAAATGCAGATTTTCAGGCTGCACCCAAATATAACAATTCAGAAATCAAATAAACATCTTAATGCACTCTCAGGTCTAGAACTCACTGAAATACAGCAGCTCTACCAACTGGTCTAGATCACAAAATTTGGCCTATAGCTCACCAAATTTGTCCTAAAATTGTCATCTATACCTTGGAGTTAATGGTAGCCATCTGTCTTGCCTCATGGGATTCTAGGATTGTCAAATGGAATGATGCACGTTCCCGTGATCTGGATGCTCATGAGAGGAAAATATTAGACCCCACCGCTTTAAATTCTTTTTGAAACAAATCAGAATATGTGAGTCGATGAACAAATGGGTGAATGAAGGGTTCTCAGTACCAATACCCAGTACTTGTGCACGTCTTCTGGTGACGGTACTTCAGACTATTTCATAACTGGTGTCATTGTCAAAGAACCCACATGTCAAACTGGTCAAGAATCTTGGCCACGGTCACAGAGGGACTTTAGCGAGGTCTAGCCTTAACTAGAAGGCAGAATTTAGGTGTGAAATATTAGCGAGAAAATGACATAAAATAAAACTAAGCTTGCTGGGTACTTAGGACACAGCTTCGGGGAAGACAAAGGAGACTAGGTCAACAGGCTAAAGGCATCTGGAAATGCATCAGTGAGCCTAAGCTGAAGGGAAGTTCAGCCACATCCACCATCATAAATGGGTGAGGGTTTTGGGGGAAAGGAGGTGAAAAGGGAGTTCCCAGGAAACAAAGGCAGACATTTCAAATAATCGAAAAACAACCACAGAGATTAAACTTTGTGATCAAAGTATAGGACCACAGCGTTCAGTGCCCCACCCTCTCCCATGGTGATCCCTGTCTTTAAATTATGGAGTAACCCAAGCAGCTAAGGTACACAGGACTCAGCACTTGCAGGGACACAGGTCCACAAGCATAAGATGGGACTTTGTATATTGCTTTACCCTGGAACCCCCACATCCATGTACGCCTCAATTTTCAACCAGAACAGAGGGCTGCTTTCATTATCTCCATGAAGAAAGGAGAAAGTTAAAAGAAACTATCGAAGGACTAATTACAAAACCAAAATCAATCCAATTAGTTATTCTGAAGAAATCATCAGCAATGTGTGCGTCTTCTGGGTAACTTAAAAGCCTTGTGACGCAAATTAAACAGAAAATGACAGCAACAGTGCACAGCTAGGGCTTTCTAAAGTCTTAGAATGTGTAGATTTTGAGAGGACCTGGGGATGGGAATATAGATCCTTAAATGTCTGTAAAGGAGATAAACATGTAGACATCAGAGCTGCCCAGAATCCCTGCAGTGCCTAAAAACAACAAACACAAGAATTTCTTCTCTCTCCTCCTATCCCTGTCTCTAGTATTGACTTACCCTAGATCCTTCCCAAAGACTTTCCCACGGAATCTATCGATAAAATGTTATGAAAGTGAATGCGGGACAGGAAGGAATACAGCACAAATAAATCCAATGATCGTGAGGCAAAGAGCTTTGGTCCTACCATGGCTTTAATAGGAATTTTAATGCCACAGCAACGTAGTTCCAGACACTTACAATAACTCATTCTACCAATATTTATTTTCTGAAGTAAAAACAGTGAGTCTGTATGTCTCTGTTGTGCTTCCCCTCTAGGCGAGGGCACACATCAAGCTGGTCTCCTAGATACAAGAGAGAAGAATAAAGGTTCCGGGAGAGATGAGTGTCCGCAGCATTCAACATTATATGGAATGGACAAGTAGCCCTCCAAAGAGCTGACATTTGAGCAGATAACTAGCTGAAATGGGAAAGCGAGCCCCGCTATGGAAGGCTTCCAACACAGGGAGAAAATCAGAGGTGAAAGGCCACGACGGGTGGTTTGGTACTGAAGGGCAGCCTGGAAGCCAGTGCGCCCACTGCACTGTGATGGGAGGAGACTGGTCAGAAGATCACTGGGCCCCTGGAGTCTGCCCACATAGAACGTTTACTCAGGATGAATGTTGTAGTAGATGAAGCGGGGACTAAGATTTAACAGGAGTATCACTGTTTGATCTGATTAAATCATATGGGGTGCAGTCTGACTATGGGCTGGAGAATAACTATCTGGGGACTTGCGATGGTTAATCTTCAATGTCCCTTGACAGAATTTAGAGTCACCGTGGAAACACCCCTCTGTGAGTATTGATGAGGGTGTTTCCAAAATGTTTAATGAAAGATGGAAGACCCACCCTGAACGTGGGTGGTTCTATCCCATGAGCTGCAGTCTGAGACTGAGCGAAAATGGAGAAAGCGAGCTGAACACAGCGTTCCTCTCTCTGTTTCCTGACTGGATGCCCTGTGATCAGCTGCCTCATGCATCTTCCACCACACCTTCCTGCCATGATAGAAATTAAACTCGCCTTCCTTCAGATGCTTTTTTTCAGGTGTTCTGTCACAGCAAATACAAAAAGTAACTCACACTGAAAGGCAATGGGAATCAGGACAGACCCCAGGTGAGCAATGGCGGTGGCTTGGCACATAGCTTCCGCCATGCAGATAGGATACCATGGTAGTAGTAGCAGCATATTTTAAACATTGTATGCAGTATCCATGGCTGAACTAGGCAGAGACTGGGAAAGGGCCATCAAGCACTGCCTACACGTTGGGCTCCATGATGGGATCCATGTTGGTAGTGGTTCCATTCACTGGTCAATGAAGAAGGCATGTAAGGAAGTAGATATGCTAATTTAATATTCCGTGAGATGTTCAAGTTGTCCAACACCATCACTGTCAATTGTACAAAGGATCCATATATAGTGCTGAAAGCACAAATCAAGGAGGGGGAGCTTAGGGATCATCATGGCTGTCACCGTCTGCTTACAGTGACAGATTTCCCAGAAAGCATCTCTCTTTATTTCATTTGACAAAACACCATGCTCTTCTGCCTGGTGCATCTGAAATGTGCCCCTTCCCTTGGTGAATTATTTACAAAGTACCTGTCACATGAGACTGAGCTACTGGTGCCCAGGGAAAGGACTCATGAAAAGACAAAACACCAGCTGTTTTTGCAGTGCTGAGAGGGGAACGGGAGGAGAGGAAAATACATAAATTAACCAAAGACAATTCTCTAAGAACAAAGGAGCCACTTATTAATCAACCACGAATTAGGCAATGAAACTCAGGGGCATTTCTGCTCTCTCATTATGGAGTGACATTTGTAAGGGGAGTCCAGGGACTGGCTTATGAAGCCTTCTGACTGTTCTTAGGGTTGAGAACAGGCACGTTGATCTGCTGAACTGAAGTCTTCATCTGCTCAGGAGTGCAGACCTGGGGTGACATAGATGGAAGTGCCAGGTTCACACATGGCTCTGATTACAAGTCACTGGTCTCCATGGGTCAGTCTCCCAACAATATAAACACCTGTAGCACGACAGACATCAACATTTTGAGGAAGGTGTGGTAGGGTCTATTATTCCTGATTATGTACAAGACCCAGAGAATGAGTAGAAAGTCATGAAGTAGCCACCAAATTGCCCCTCTTCTTCCGGGGCTCCTCTCAGACCTCTGTCTCCCTCACAAGAACCAGACCATTTGGAAGCACATTGGATCCACTACTGACAAGGACACTGCTCAAGCTACATGGGGGACACCCTTAGACTTGGCAAATGAAAGGGCTTAAAGCTCACAGCTTGTACAGCCCTGATGCTACACTAATGAGAGGCTTCAAAACACTTGTAAAGCTTTAATGATGTTATAAATAAGCCATCGTCACTTGCTAATATTGTCGGAATGAACAAAGAGAAGAATAGTACGGGGATGAGAAGCATCTCAGAGGACAGTCAGCATGACAGAGATGCTGGGAACTCAGCAGAACAGCTGGGTGAAGCTCAGGACTGCACAGATGTAAGTATCAATTACAACAACAAAGAGAAATGATTGAACAAGCGGCCATGAGAATTTGAATGCAAGCCGCAGGCCCAGAGTGGGTTGAATCTAATTTCAGAAGTTGCCAAAGTAGAATCTCCAGGCTGATGTTGACCCAGTCAATGGCTGAGAGAAAGTCTGTCACTATCGCAGAGATCCACAGCTGGGGAAATGCATAGAATAAATGACTGCAGGAGCAGTGAAATGAATCTGCAACACACGCCCTATATTTATATCTCAGGAAAAATCACTGAAGAGACGATGGAAAGAATGCAAGAACCCAGAGGCCCAGAGCATCTGCTGTCGGATAGTGTCCTCTAGTCATGGCAAGGAAAATGCACCGTGAACTTGTAACTGTACGGTTGCCAGCATAGTACAAGTCCAGCAAGGTACCATCAATTAACATTGCAACCATGGACCGGGGGAATTCTATGTGGCCCTATCCCTAGATGTTGAGTGGCAGGTGTTCAATGGCTGTTGAGAGAGAGAAAGAATCAGTTTCCTCCAGGCACAAACTCCCACCAAGGCTCTAGAATCACAAGTGGTCGTCCCTGGACACACGCACATAAGCTAAATTAACTCAGCTACATGTCCGTAAGCGTGTGCATGTAACAATAATAGTGACTGGAGATCATAAACTCGCGCAGGGCCGTGAGAGCAGTTGGAGTGGGAGTAGAGAGCGATGTAGATGCGGTGCACGTGGACGACGTTCTCAAAAATTTTTTTTTTTAAAAAAAAGAACAATCCTTCTAAAAGTGATCTCAAAGACAAGGCCATCGCACTGAATAGGCCCCTGAAGGCCCATTACCTTAGTATTGAGCACTTAAGTTTTTGAGAGAGAAAAGTAAAATGCCACTTTGGAAAAGTAAATCAACTCACGTTAAAAAAAAAAAAAACACCCAAAATCAGATGCTTCAATTACTTTTTCCACAGACTCTTCTGAGATATCTGTTTTGCCGTTCTCATTCTTATTACACCTCAAATGTTTCCTGTGGTGTTTGGAATTAAAATCTAGAACTTGAGTCTTAGGTGTCCAGTGTCCCACCCTGTTTTCCATGCTTGAACATTATAACACTCAGGGTGATACCCAAACACCGGTGACCATCTCCTTCCTCTCCTAAAGGAAATGAAACCCAGTGTGCTCCTGCACTGTACACAGACACGAGGGACATTATTATGAAGCCTCCAGCACGTTATGTTGATATCTCGGCAGACAGCGTGTGTTACAACCCGCAGGAGATTGGCTGAGATAGCCTGCTGGTCTAACCAGCCACATTAGCTCTAGAAAATATTATTTTGGGGACAATCTAAACAGAAAAGAAAAATGAACAACAAAGATTGTCAAACTAACATCTCATGGATTGGCAAAGTGTAACTAAAGACACTAAAACCAAGCATCCTGATAACGCTGTATTCCAGAGGACTCTTATCATCCCTTGCACAGCTGCTGAGAGCCCATTACCTTAGTGTCTAAGGTTCCTTCTGCAGCATTCCAAGTATTTTCCTGCATCTAAAACCAGAAATTAAAAGCTAAAGATGCAAAATTAGTTTCCTTGAGGTATCCAACCACAGAATGAAGAATGAAGTCCTGTAGCAAAAGAGATATGAGGATTCCCTAATTTAAAAGTCTAACCCATAGGTAACATTAATTAATGTGATACTTTGCATTTTTTTTCTTTGCTATCCTGAAACCTAAATACAAAGGGCGCATGTAGTTAACAGAAGAAAGAGTCGAAGTCCTTCTCAGGGTGAGTGCACAGAACACCACACAGGATCCCCTCCCACTGACCTCCTGAGGGTTAGCAGGAACCCAAGAGGTCGGGAACAGTTTACTTAGGATCCTGAACTGTGATTTTAGTGTTGACATGGAGGGAAGCTTCTGACATGAGTAGAAACATGTTTGGCCATGAGGGACCACAGCTCCACATGAATGAGATTAGACCTACCATGAGGACCTCGCAGCAGTCCAACTATCCCACACCCAGGGCTGTCCCTGACACCCTGTGCAGGAACGCACAGCATAGCACAGAGCCTAGCAGCAGTAACAGAGATCCTGAGGCGATGCTGCAGAGACAGAATGGCACACCACACAAAGAAACCAGGGCTCCATCCGTCCATTATGACAGGGTAGAAATAACTGTCAGATGTCATCGTGGGGAAGAGCTTCAAAGAGAAGGTGCTTTTTCCCCAGAGACAACACATTTCAAGTTCAATGCCCAAGGGTTGTTGACCTGCCAAACAGCCAACCTACTTTACTCTGTCTCTGTACTGGAGGCACTTGAGAGCTCAAGAGAGGCGAGGGGGTTGGGGAAGAAGCAGAACATTATTCAACACTAAAGGAAATGAGCCATGAACAGACATGGAGAGAGTATAAATGTGTGTTACCAAGTAGAAGATGCCAGGCTGACAATGGCTGTTCACAGTAGGACTCTAACTCCATCATTCCAGAAGACACAAACACCAGACGAGGAGCTGCTGGGGCTTATCAGAAGGGAAGGGTGAACTGTGCAAAGCAGTGAACTTTTTGGTGTGAGATGTTCCATGTGATGCTGTAATGTTGGGCATATATGCTCTGCATTTGTCAAAACCCATAAAATATACAGAAAACAAGAATGAGCTCCAGTGATCGCTATGAGACCCAAGTGATGATAATGTTAATTTTTATCATTATGTCAATGTACTATGAGCTGGAGAAATTTCTCAGTGGTTCAAGTGTTTGCACACGCCTAAGGACCAAAGTCCAGATTCCCAGCACATGTGTAAACAGGAAGAAGCAGTACATGTGTATCAAGAGAGGACAGGGCGGAGACAGATGGATCTTTGAGGCTCATGGGCCAGCCAGTCCAGTGAGCTCTGAATCCAGTGAGAAATCTTATCTCAAAAACTAAAGTGGAGAACAACAAAGAAAGACAGCCAGTGTTGGCATGTGTTGACCACCACATGCACAGAAGTACACATGCTCCTATGCACAAATGTGTACATGTTCATGGATGTACACACACACACACACACACACACACACACACACATGCACACACACACACTGGAAAGTACATCGTTGTGATTTGAAACACTAATAATGGGGGAGATGGAAAGGCAGGAGCAGGGAAAACTCTGCACTTTCCACTTAATTTTGGGGCATACGTAAAGCTACCCCAAGTGCAGTCTGAGGGAGGATAAAGGAGAAAACGGTAACACTGGAATAGGGGTCAGATGCAAAGGCTAGGAGCTCAGTAAGAATCATGGAGATGACTAGAAGCGAGACGTGACAGGCTGTGATGGTCAACACTCCCTACGGTGTGCAGCAGTTACCTTTCTACTGCTGTGCTAACACACCATGACCATTTGGGCTTACAGTTATGGAGGTCCATGACCACCACGGCACGGAAGAATGGCAGCCGGCAGGCCTGGTGACTAGAGCAGCAAGGGCACCTGAGTACTCACATTTGGAACCACAGGCAATACACCAACAGCGTACTAGAAAGGCTGTGTGGCTTTCTGAAACCTCAAGGCCTGCTCCGCCAGTGACATACTTCCTCCAGCAAGACCTTCCCAAACAGTGCCGCTAACTACTAAAATGACCAAGATTTATGAGTGACATGTCATTCAAACCGCCACATACTCTCGTGTGTATTGTTAGTACTGATGTGATGTTGATGTATTTGAATTATTCACAAGGTGAATAGCCATGATCTCTCTGGGAATCCACAGAGAACATTCCAACAAAAATACAGGCAGGGGACAACCTCTTCAACTTTAGTATAGACAAGGAATCTTCCCTGATGGGCAACAAACAGGCTTTGCAACTGTATTCACTCTCTCCAAGCTATTTGTATTGCTTCACCTCTGATATTTCTTACAACGGCTTATCGTGTTCCACACACTGGCCTTGTATAACCCTCTTCTACGGGAAGTAAGTCCTACTTACCAACTTCATAGACATTTCCCTAGATGCATTATGAATGGAAGTTCTAGCCAGTAAGGCACTGGGCAAATGAATCTACAAAAAGAGCCAGAATTGCTTCTATAAATAGACAAAAATAGCCTAGAAGGTTCACTCCAATTACCTGATCATCCTAAGTAATTCGAGTTTCTCTTACAGATTATATTTTCCTACTCCAGGAATTGATGCAAACTGCGTTTCCAAAGCAACTACACTTGACATAATTTGGCTTTCAAAAATTATTACGTTATTTGCCATGGATTTCACATGGAATGTCCCCCACAGGCTCATGCTTTTGAATACTTGGTCCACAGCTGAGAGCTCCATTTGGGAAGGCTGTGGAAATGGTAGGAAGTCATCTTGGAGGAAGTGGGTGTGGTGGCCTTGAGTTTTCACAGTCAGCCCTACTTCCTGGCCACTCTCTGCTGCCCAATATGCCCAGGTGTGGTGCACAGCATCACACTCCTGCCCCACAGCTGTGGGTGCTCCTGTCAGCAAGTCTCCCCAGCCCTCATGGCATGTACTCTTAAACCACAAGCCAAAATAAAACTCTCCTCCCATGAATTCCTTCTTGCCACATATTTCATTGTGGAAATGGGAAAATAAAATGAGTGAAACTCTTAATGATGAGTAAGGATCTTAGGGAGCCTAAGGTTCTTCTCCCCTAAGATTCTGGGAACAGGGTGATAACAGAACAAATGAGGGGGCTTCCAGAGCTCTTCCCCTTTGTCTTACAAAGAGCCCAGCTTCCCTCCCTCCACAGGCCCCAGGGGATTTGTCAATGACATATTCCCACAGGGCTCCAAGCTAGAGTCAGTTCACATCTGCTGGAGCAGGCATTCCCACAGAGATGTGGTTATTTCCAAAGGGAACTCTGGGTCTAAAATTAACCCTAACCCCCCTCAGCTCACACTACTACATAAAAATGACCTTAACCTCGGGTGGACACCAGACTGCCCCACTGCTCTACAGGAAGGAGACTGTTTCCTCTTCCTCTAGGATGTACCAGGACAGTAAAGCCAGAAAGACAGAACCAGAAATACATCTGTAAGTGGACAGAAGGTACCACAGATTCCTCACTGGATAGTTCCCTTCAGTTACTTAAGGAAGCATCATTCCTGGATAGTCCTGGGTCACAAATAATTCATCGTACCTACAAAGACACAGCCCACTAAGTCTTAAGATGACAATAACAAATCAATCAGAGAAGAAAACAGCAGCTGACTTGTATTTATCACACATCTATATAAGATTGGCCCAGTCTTGATTCAAAAGCAGAAAACTGACCACCTACAGCAAGTCGACACCACACAAGGGCCTGTCTCATCCTTGACTAGTGAACATCTATTGTGTGCCTGTGCATCTGGGTATCGGTACTGACGCGGGCAATGTCGTGGCTGACCAGATTGCTGTAGCAAAAGTGTTTTGCATTTGTTGAAACCAACTTCTCCAAAACATAACCGAGAAACAAAGTCTTATATCAAAATTCGAAGCCATCTTGTGTAATCTGAAGTAGGTCTTCCAGAAAGAAAAATACGTGTTCAGGATAAAGGATTAATTAAGTTTCTTATCGTTGTGATAAAATGCCTGACAAAAGCGAATCAACGAAGGTAAAATTTAATTTATTTTGGCTCACAGTTTGAGAGTATAGTCCATCATGGTGTGGAAGGCAGGCAGGAGGAGTGGGAGGCAGCTGGTCACATTGTATTCCCAGTGGGGAAGCAGAGAGCAATGTATGCTGGTGCTTAGCTAGATTTCTCCTTTTATACAGTCGCCAAATCCAGCTCATAGGATGGGACCACCCAGACTCAGGGTGTGGGGGACTCGTCTCTCTTCATTTAAGCCATTCTGGAACCCTCAGAGACACATTTAGGGGTATATTTCCATGGAGATTCTAAATCAAATCCAGTCTACAGCTACCCTAGCCTGAACAGACCCAATCTCATCTGATCAAATCAAACTGAAAATGACATTGTTTTCATCCTAAGCCATCAGTTTCCCTAACAATAGGCTCCTTCCCATAGGAATACATTGGTCAATACTGAAATATCAGCATGACACCAGAGTCCTGGGCATTCTCTTCTGGAGCGATAGACCCAACCCAATCACGTTATCTTTAAGTGGCATTTAAAATTATAAAGGCCAGGGAAGTATCCCTTCTCAATAATGCCATGGCTGGTCCCAGAATCTGGGAATAGCGGTAGCAGGCAGCTACCGTGGTCCCTGACTATCTAAGAAGCAATAACCCTCAGGCAGCCTGAAAGCACACACACATTTAAGCTATTGCTGGCTTAGGCATCAGTATACAATGGCATTGTCCAATTTAAACATCTTACATGGGAGGGATGATGCATTTTTTAGGCAGAGTCAACTGGCCTCTCAACTCTTTCACGAGCACCTCGTTCTCCAAAAAAGAGATGTGTTGCAGAAGTTTATTTTCAGTTATGCTTAAAATGGGTGTTTTGTGCATTGTTGGGAGAAGGGCTGCCTGGGCCTTAGCATTTTGTATTGTCTGCAGGTGTTGGCTTTATGTAAAAGATGTTTGATTCCTCGTGATCTGCATGTGCTATCAATAGAACACCTGAGGAGCTTCTATATCAATATAAACCCCTGAGATGAGATACTCATGGTTCCTTTGTCCAGTATGGTGCTGGCCATGATAGTGGTTCCTTCTGGTGAGGTCTGGCAGGGTTTGCACCTATGAGAATGTCTCCCTTCTTTTTTGCTGAGCCACACAGTAGCTACTTGCTACAGAAATGGATTCAGAGAAGAAATGGGCAGAAGGAGATGTCAAGCATGGACTCAGTGCTAACCACCTGGAGCAAGCCAACTCCAGGCTAGACCCAAATGCCACTGCCTCTGTGAAACTTCCTTGTCCTTTCTGCATTCCAAAGGTGCACTCTATAGCGGTGTCTTTGGATCTCCCACTGTCATGTATGCATGTGTCATATTCTTCAGCCACAAAAAAACTCCCATGTAGCTTATCTTTGAGTTCTTGGTACCAATCACACCCTGGAAGACACATCCTCAAGAAAAACTTGGTGAATGAGCAGATGAGTGAGTCATGACTCTACAGGCCAGGATCCACGTGGACAGGAGCTTGCAGTAAAGAAGTAAAAGTGGCTAATGAGGCTGTGTGCCCACAGGGAAAAAAAAATCACCTTTCCAGTTTCCCCAGGAACACTGGCTTCCCAGAGTGTGCACTTTGAAGCACAAGGTGCTGAACAGGCCTGGAGCACAGAGCTCACAGTTCACACAGAGCATCTTGACATTTCATTGGTAACAGAAGGTATGAGTACTGATCATTATCCAAAACTCACGGCCTTGAAATTCCAGTCCTAACACAGCTTTGCTTATTGGTTTATCAGACTCTTCAGGAGAAGGCGAAGCATAGCCAGGCACTAGCACTTTCAGCCTTCACCAAGAGCTGGTCTTACCTGGTCTAAAGTGATACAAATAGAAGAGAGCATATATCCAACTTCAGACCTTCACCCTCCCTCCTATCCTCCAAATCCAACCCCAGCTCACCCAAGCTCTGCAGCAGACCACCTGCTGCAGTGCCCCTTTCCCTCTGCCCTCTTCTCCAGCAGATCGTGCAGATCTCCTACAAAGTTCCTCTCCTTCCTCAGGCATTCCCTGGGAACCCAGAAGCTACACTGGCCAGGGAAGCATGTAGACAACCTTGAGCTCTCTCTCTCTCTCTCTCTCTCTCTCTCTCTCTCTCTCTCTCTTCTATTCTCCAAATCCAATCCTCTAGTCTCATTCTTTGCTCTATAGAAGACTACTGGCTATGGCTCTCCTCCCTCTCTCCGTCTATGTCCTCGTTCCCAGAAGACTAAACAGATCCTGGTGACACACCCTGCTCTCCTATCCCAAATCCCCATCTACTAGCCCATCTCTGTCCTAATTGTCAGCCCCAATATAAAGAAACACATTCTATCTCAAACTGGCAGGATCTCAGATACATTCTCTACTAGGCAACCCACAGCCTCTACATTCTCCTAAGAACAAGAGAGGGCAACAGAAACCAAGTATCAGAACACCCACCTAACAAAAACAAGAACAGATATCAGCACCTAGAATTACACTCATCCCAAACCCAGATGCCTAGACGCCAGTGTAAAAACACAATCAATAACAGACAGGACAATATGTCTCCACTAAAGCCCAGCAACCCTATTACAGCAGGCACGAGAAATGCAATATAGCTGAAGCATAAGACAAGGACTTCAAAGAGCCATTATGAATATGTCATAGGTCTTTAAAGAGGTAACTAATAAATCCATTTTTTAAAAGTCTATGAAACCTCAAACTAACAGTAGAATAAAATGGGGGAAAAACACTCAAAGACTTTCAAGTGAAATCAGAATCAATAAAGAAACCCACACTGAGGGAAAACTGGGAATGAAAAATTTAGGAACGTGAACAGGAACCTCAGAGACAAGCCTCATCAAAAGAATACAAGGGATGGAAGAGAGAATATCAGACAAGACAGAAGAAAGGGATAACTCAGTCAAACAAAATGATAAGTCTTAAAAAAAAATTCTAGGCATAAAACAACCAGAAAATCTGGGACATTACAAAAAGATCAAATCTACAAATGATAGGAATAGAGGAAGGAGAAGAAACCCAGGCCAAAGACACAGAAAGTATTTTCAACAAAATCATAGGAGAAAATTTCCCTTACTTAAAGAAGGAGATGCCTATCAAGGTTCAGGAAGTATAGAGAATACCAAATAGACTGGACCAGTGGTGCAACTATGACCCATGGGTACAGCAAACGTCATGAAGCCAGCACAGCTGTCTGACACAGTTCCAGCAAAGCTGTTGTACTGTCTCAAAACTCTGTTTTAGTTTTTACATGTTGCATTGTTAGGGGACTTGTTTACATTATGAATCGTTTACCCGAGAAAATTATTTCTGAGTCTCTTTAGGAAAGTCCTAATTATACAACCCCTCTGCTTTCATGGAAATAAGCTTATCTGACTTTACTTAGGAATCTTCCTTAAGCCTTGGAGATTGTGATAAGCACAAAAATGCTAGGAATTTCTTTATGAGGCTACGGCTCCGGGATCTTTTTGGTGCGTCTACTCCTGAGTTAACTCAGAAAAAAGGCAATCAGGGCAATGAAAACTTGGAAAAAGCTGATAAGCCCCAGCTAGCCAGGAAAAATGTGATGGCTTCCTCCTGCATACGACCAGAGCTTCCTGGATATGTGGCTTATGAGATGGGGGAGGGGGGCAAACATGATATGCCCCTCCAGAGAAAAATGAACTTAGTAACAAAGTTATATTGGCTAAAACAACCTTTACCCTACATAGTATATGATATAAAAGAAAAAAAAAGAGTTAGACCAAAGGGTTTGCCATTGTGAAAAAGACTGGCTTATACCAGATTACAGTGAGATCACTTAACTGGGAATCCAAAGGAATTCTCTTAAACAAAAAGATTTTTAGAGAGATCATAAAAGCAAGGTGCAGAGGCTTTCAGGTCTGAGAAAGCTTTCAGGGTTATACTTTGAACCACCAAAGTTTTATCATATATCGTTCAAGGCTTGGGGACTCACCTAAACTTGACTCAGACATTTACAAAATGATTTGATCTGTATCCACTTGGAAACCATGAGTTTGACTTTGTTTCATGGATCTGTATAAATAAGAAAGCACCCTGACGGCTAGTCAGCCAGAGCCGCAGGATGCTCCTAGACTCGGTCTCCGACTCTGTCTCTCTTTGCCTACTGTGTATCTCCTCTCGGACCCTGTCGACTGCCAGGGCTGGCCCCCAGGCAGACCAGAAAAGAAAGTCCCCTTGACACATAATAATCAAAACATTTAATGTATAGAACAGCATTTCTTAACCTGTAGGTCACAACACCTTTGGAGGCAAACCACCCTTTCACAGGGATCGGCTAAGACCATCTGCATATCAAATACTTACATTATGATTACACTAGCAAAACTGCAGTTATGAAGCGGCAGGGAAAATAATTCTATGATTGGGCGCCACCAGAACATGAGGAACTGTGTTCAAGAGTTACAGCATTAGGAAGATTGAGAAACACTGGTGTAGAAGAAAGAATATTTTAAAACTGAAAGGGAAAAATATCAAGTAATATATAAAGGCAGACCTATTAGAATAACACCTAACTTTTCTGTTTCTTTCTTTTTTCTTATTTATTTATCTATTTATTCATTTATTTATTTATTTTTTATTGGTTTTTTGAGACAGGGTTTCTCTGCTGTAACTCTGGCTGTCCTAAAACTCACTCTGTAGACCAGGCTGGCCTTGAACTCACAGAGACCCACCTGCCTCTGCCCTCCAAGTGCTGAAATTAAAGGCATGTGCCACCACCGCCTGGCTTGTACACCTGACTTTTCAATGGAGGTTCTAAAAGCAAAAAGGCCCTGCTTGGATGTTCTACAAACTTTAAGAGACCACAATGCCAGTCCAGACTACTATACCCAGCAAAACTTTCAATCACTATAGATGGAGAAAGATATTCTGTAATAAAACCAAATTTAAGTAGTATCTATCTATAAACCCAGCTCTACAGAAGGTGCTAGAAGGAAACTTCAGTCTGAAAAGAAAACACAGGGAATAAATAATTCCAGACCAGCAAATTAACAAAGGGGAGGAAAAACACATACTACAACAACAAATTTACAGGACTCAGAAAACGCTACTCACTGGTAAGTCTCAACATCAATGGCCTCAATTTTCCCAATAAAAAAGACACAGAGTAGGGGATGGAGAGATGGCTCAGTGGTTAAGAGCACTGATTGCTCTTCCAGAGGTCCTGAGTTCAATTCCCAGCAACCACATGGTGGCTCACAACCATCTACAATGGGATCAGGTGCCCTCTGAGGGCATGCAGGTGTGCATGCAGATAGAGCACTCATCAATAAAATAAACCTTAAAAAAAAAAAAAAAGACACAGACTAACAGAAAGGATGTGAAAACACAATCCATCCTTCTGCTGCATCCGAGAAAGAGACCTGGATAGACATCACCTCAAGGTAAAAGAATGGTAAAAGATATTCCAAGCAAATTAACCTAGGAAACAAGCCAGTATAGCCTTTTTAATACATGGTAAAAATAAACTTGAAACTAAAACTAATCAGAAGAGATAGGGAAGGACACTACATGCTCATCAAAAGAAAAATCCACCAAGAGGATATTGTAATTCTTAACATCCATGCATCAAACCACAGGGGTACCGAAATTCATAAAAGAAAACCTACTACATCTTAAATCACGTATGACCCTCACACAGTGGTAGTGGGTGACTTCAATACCCCACTCTTGCCAATAGAAAGGTCATCCAGACAAAAACTAAATAGAGAGATATACTGGAGCTAACTGTTGCCATATACCAAACGAACCTGACAGACAGTTACAGAACATTTCACCCACACACAAAAAAGTATACCTTCTCAGTATCTCATTGAACTGACCACATTACCACATTCTGGGACATAAAGCCAGACTCGAGGGACACAAGAAAGTTGAAACAACACCCTGCACTCTTTCTGACCACCACAGATTAAAGGTGGGTATCAACCACAACAGAAACATAAAGCTTACAAACTCATGAAAATTAAACAACTCTCTACTGAATGGAAAAAAAAATAAATGGGTCAAGATAGAAATTGGGAAAACAATTTAAAACTCTCTAGAACTGAATGAAAATTAAAACACGACATTCCCAAACTTATGAAACACAGTGAAGGCTGATGTAACAGACAAGTCCACAGCACTGAGCGCCTACGTAGATAGAATTGGAGAAATATCATATCAGTAACTTAACAGCACTTTTCTCTTTGAAGAAAAATCAGTGGGTTAACAAACCCTTAGACAGAGTAACTGAAAGGCAGAGGAAGAAGATCCAAATTAAAATGAAATTTTAATTTCACTAGAGATGGGATGAGGACATAACAAGACACTGAGGAAATCCAGAGAATAATAAAGGCGTTATTTGAAATCCTATACTCAGTCAAATTGTAACATCTAGGAGAAATGGTTAATTTATATATATATATAGCATCTGCCAAAATTAAATCAAGATCAGATAAGCAATTTAAGCAGACCTATAACCCCCAGTGAAATAGAAGTGGCCATCTCTCGACTAACAAAAGCCCAAGACCAGTTGGTTTTTGATCAGAATTCTACCAGACTTTCAAATAATAATTAACTCAATAGTCCTCAAATTATTCCACAAAATACAAGCAGATGGAATATTGCCTAATTCTTTTTATGAGGCCACAGTTACTCTGATCCTGAAACAACATAAAGAACCAAAAAAGAAAATTACAGACTAATTTCCCTATGAACATAGATGCAAGAAGTCTCAATAAAATACCTGCAAACCAAATCCAAGAACAAATTCAAAAAATTGTCCACTACGATCAATTCATCCCAGAAATGCAGAAACGGTTCAACATACATAATGTAATCCATCATAAAAACAAACTAAAAGATAAAAACCGCATGATCATCTATCTCATTAGATGCAGAAAAGGCCTTTGACAAAATACAACACCCCTTCATGATAAAAGTCCTAGAGAGATTAGGGATACAAGGGACACAGCTCAACATAATAAAGACAATTTACAGCAAGCCCCTAGCCAACATCAACCTAAATGGAGTAAAACTCAAACACTCCCACTAAAATCAGGAGCAAAACGAGGCTGTCTACTCTCTCCATACTATTCAATACAGTACTTTAAGTCTTAGCGAGGACAATAAGACAACTGAAAGAGATACAAATTGGAAAGGAAAATGTCAAAGGATATTTGCAGATGATACAATAGTATACATAAGTGGCCCTAAAATTTCCATCAGGAAACTCCTGAAGCTGGCTAACACTTTCAGCAAAGTAGCAGAATACAAAATCACAAAATACAGAATCACAAAAATCAGTACCTATATACAAATGACAAACAGATTATGAAAGAAATCAGGGCAACAGTACTTTCCACAATATCTAAAAAATATAAAACATCTTAGGGTAACTCCAACCAAGCAAGTAAAAGATTTACATAATAAAAACTTTAAGACATTGAAGAAAGAAATTGAAAAAGATATAAGAAGACAGATTTTCCATGCTCATGGGTAAGTAGGATTACATATTGAAAATGACCATTATACCAAAAACAAACATCAGATTCAATGCAATCCCATCTAAATTCCAATACAACTCTTCACAGAATTTGCAAGGACAATTTTCAGTTTCAAACGGAAACTCAAAAAATGACCAGAATATCTAAAACACTCATGAATGATGAAACAACCTCTAGAGGTATCCCCATCCCGTTCTCAAACTACACTACAAACTCAGGCTAGAGTAATAAAAACAGCACGAGACTGGCACCAAAACAGACAGATTTATCAGTGAATCTATTTGAACACCCAGAAGTAAGTTCACACACCTGATTTATTCACAATAGCCAGAAACTGGAAGCAGACTAGATGTCTGTCAATGGACGAATGGATACAGAAAATACGGTGCATTGCCACAGTGGAATTAAAGTCATTTTTAAAAATTAAAACATGAAATTTGCAGGTAAATTGACCAAACGAGAAAAAAAAAATCATCCTGAGGGAGGTAACCCAGACACAGAAAGACAAATATTGTACGTGGTCACTTATAAGTAGATGTTAACTGTTAAGTCACTGATAAGCAAGCTACAATCCTTATAACCACAGAGGTTATATAGGTAGAGACTGGGTGGTGGTAGATCTTCTTAGGAAAAGGAACTAGAATAGCTGCATGTGGGTGGGGTGGGGACTAGAATGGGGACATGGGGATGGACAGCTAAAACTAAGGACCACTGGAGAGGTCACATGGAAATCCAATACAGCAGGAAGCCTCCCTCCTGCAATGTCTACGTATATGAAGGTGATCTAAATGAAATTGCCAAACAAGGAACACAGAGCACTGACTGGACATCTCTCATTACCAAATGAAGGTTTCCAGAACCAGAAGGGCTACATCTAATCAATTTCTTGGCCTTAGGGGTCCCATGGAAACTCCCAAACAACCTAGGCTGCTGCCAAGGGTATTGATAACTCTCAACAAACTTAGGCAAGGCCCTACTGATGAAGAAAACAAGATACACCCCTCACTGATTGATAAAGAAAACAACAAATCCCTCACTGTAGTCAAACTCGTGCCTACCTAGAGCCTTCATTACTATAGACTAGCGTTCATAATACTGGAAAATGTACTGCACGCTACCAAAGGAGAAACATAAATACCAACCCAGCTACAAATCTTTTGATATACATTGGTGACCTGGTTGCAAGATACACTGGTGTAATAGTGGCACAAAGCTTGTGGAAGTAACCAATCAATATCTGATTTGAGTTAAGGCTCAGTACATGAAATGGAACCCATATGTGGGACCCGGGGGCTGGAGAGCAGTGGAAGTTAAGGTCAGTGCCCCTGCTCCCTGGAAAAGGTGACGCGGGATGAGACGCTAGGCAAACTCCTGCTCTCCTAGCCCCGGAAGGTCCCTAGCCAGAATATTAGTTATAACTTGCTTGCTTCACAAGAAGCTAAAGGAACATGTTTATCTGCATTGGGGCGGGTCCTTGCTTAGGAACGCCCCGCCCCTCTCCTGCCATGCTCCCGCTCCAGGGAGAAGCCACGCCCTTATGGGGAAAGAGGTTATTTATTGGAGATGGTCCCTTGAATAAACGAGTTTGGAGTTTCATGTCCATGATTCCGGACTCCCAGGCCTTCTTTGCGGCTCATCACACATTTCTCAGGCCCGCGGGTGGACAGCCCCGCGAAAGGTCACCGAACCACGGATCCCATGCCGCCAGCCGCTTAGGCCTGGGTCCCCTGCCCAGCCAGCAGGACGGATCCCAGACTGCCGTGGGCATGACATCAGCCGCTGGGCGGGACCCCGGGAACAAACACACAGCGCGCCCGAAAAACGACACCCATACCCAATGCTGCTCAGGTATCCAAGAACCTGACACTAGCTAGGCCAGGGACCTAGGGAAAAACAAAATACTACTGTTCTATTAAAGAAATGTAGCAATAAAATGTCTCCTATTGACGTTCTGCTATATTCATGGGCCAGTGTCTTGCTCAGCCATCATCAGAGAAGCTTTCTAGAGCAGATAGGAACATATACAGACCCATAGCCAGACAATGTGCAGAGAGTGAGAGAACCTGGAACACTCAAATCCCTCCCCTCAGGGCTCAGGAAGCCCCGTGGAAGAGGAGGCAGAAAAATTGTAAGAGCCAGAGGGGATGAAGGACACCAAGAAAACAAGGCCATCTAGACATAACAGGGCTGGCACACATATGAACTCGCAGAGACTGTGGCAGCAGACACGGGGCCTGCACGGGTCTGCACCAGACAGGTCCTAGAGCTGAATGTAGGCGTGGACACACGCCCCGTCCCGAACCCAGAAGCTATCTTCAATTGATAGCCACTTGCAAATGAAAGATTAGTTTTCTCCAAGAGTCTCACTGAGGTCACAAACCATTCTTAAGGGTTAGGCCTCAGCTGCAACTGGACACCAGGTGAAGGTAACATTCCACTAAAATCAAATGCAAATAAATAGTGTTACCGTCGTACAGAAGGAGCTCCTAATGTGATACAGAATGGAAAATCTAGACGCAGGAGTGGAAAACTTGTTTAAAGTGAGCCAGTGAGTTTCCGGCAATGTTGGAGCCAGGCTGCACAGCTCCTCCTGAATCCTCTGGCAGGAGACAATTCCATGTCCCTCCTCACAGCTCACTTCTACCCTCTCACAGCCATCGTTCATGAGTCTCTTTCAGAGCAGCGTAACTACCCAAGTTGGGCTGGGTTATACAGCAAGAACCCTGGCCCCCAGAAAGCCCCTATGGGCTTTGTTCTGGAAGCTTAAAATGCAGGGAAACGTTGCCTAAGTTCTGCTGCAATGAAAAATACCACGACCTGGATCATTTATAAACAACACAAACGTATTTCTCACAGTGTCCGGCAATGGCTTACTCTGCTCATGTGTCAGAAGGACAAAATGGGGAGCTATGGTTTAGTGTCTCCACTTCTTCCCAAATCCTTGTTGAAACTTAGCCCCTAACATAACTGCATTAGGAGATGAGTGAGTCAAGAGAGGCCTTGCCTCATAGATGGGGTTAGCACCCTTGGGAGAGGACCCCAGGGAGCAGGCTCATCTCCTTCTCCTTCCGTCTCTTCCAGCAAACATGCTCACGAGATGATGCTGCAAGGCTCCATCTTGGAATCAGATGCTAAGGCCTCACCAGACATGGAATCCAACTGGCACCTCAACCTTGAGCTTCCCAGCTTTCAAAACGGCGAGAAACAAATTTCTACGCCACAGTGTTTTGTTATAGTATGCTGAAGAGACTGGGAGAAGCACGGGCCCCACCCCCATGACAGAACCAAATGACCTCTGAGAGTCCTGCCCCTTATTACATCGGTGACTGACTCACCAATGGACTCCACCTATCTACCTACCAATCTTCCTTCCTCCCTCCTTCCCTCTTTCCCTCCCTCCCTTCCTCGCATCCCTTTCCTCTTTCCCTCCCTCCCTTCCTCCTTCCCTCCCTTTTTGCCCCCACCCCTTTCTTTCTTTCCAGTAATGAGCCTTGTTCATGTCAGGCACAGTCACACCCTAACATTTGCATTTCAAGCCCTGACATTAGTTTCAGATGGACACAACACACTATGTTCCCGCAAGGGTCTTTCTAGTTAGCGCCCAGCCCGGCTCAGCTACTGCTTACGGAACAGGCAAATAAAGGAGACTGAATGAATAAGTCAGCCAGCCCTCTGCTTGCTTCGGTACTAACCCAGAAGCCAGTGCCAAAGCAAAGCAGCAGAGGGTAAAAAAGATGTTCTGAAAGGACTGCATGGAAAGGCGCACGCTCTGTCGCACAGCAAGCCTACAGCCACATCTCACACATGCAGCTACTACTTTCTCCTCCCTGACCCCAAACCCTGTCTGTCAACCACAATTTAGACTAAATTGCTTCTTTTGTTTGTTTGTTTGCTTGTTTGTTTGTTTGTTTGAGACAGGGTTTTTCTGTGTAGCTTAGGCTGTCACGGAACTTGCTCTGTAGGCTAGGCTGGCCTCGAACTCAGATATACGCCTGCCTCTGCCTCCCAAGTGCTAGGATTAAAGGTGTGCACCACCACTGCCTGACCTAAATTGCATTTTAAAAGGCACAGCTCAAAGCAGGAAAAACAGTATGAGAAATGTTTATTTTCAAAAAGAAGGGGGAAAGTATTTTTCTGCCATGTAAAGGAAGCAAGAGCTTCCTTACCCACACTCTGAGCAAGCGTCTGTTAGGAATATTGCCCCTGGCCCTTTTGTCTGATTAATTATGTAATTTGATAGTGTAAGCGTTTGCTATCTTGTACCAGTGTGGAATTGTTTAAGAAAAACCTTTTTTAAAACTAGTCTTCAATGGCTTCAAGTCATAGATAACTGTCAGTTACTGTTAGTAACTGTTGCCTTAGTAACTGTTCTATTGCTGTAAAGAAACACTGTAACCAAGGCAACTTGCAACAGTAGACATTTAATTGAGGGCTTGCTTACAGTTTCAGAGCGTTAGTCCATGACCACCACGGTGGGGAGCATGGCAGCTGGTGGGCCCGGCATGGTGCTGGAACAGGAGTTGAGTAGCTGAGAGCTTGCATCTTATCCACAGGCATGAAGCAGAAATCAAGACTGGGCCCGACACAAGCTTTTGAAACCTCAAAACCTACCCCCCAGTGGACCACTTTCTCCAACAAGGACACATTCCTAAACAGTCCACCGACTGGGAACCAAGCACTCAAACATACATCTGTGAGGGCCATCCTTCTTCAAACCACCACAAACACATTCAGATTTTACCAAGAGAATCCAAAGTCTCAAGAAAGCCAAGGACACATGTCACTTCCTGGTTGAGCAGCACACACATGGCCTGCCTGATTCATCTTGGTACGGACCAAGTACGCCTGACAGTTACCCAGTGGGTAATAAAAGGTAACAGAGAATGAGGAGGACTTGAGAGCAAGAAAGAAAAAGCATGAAACCCAAACCTGTCATTCAATAGGACATCGCCAAGCTGACGTGCACTGAAGCTTGACTCCCATAGTCACACTAGAGCTCTTGGGTCCGTGGCTTGGTCTCCGGCTTGGTGCTAGTGGGAGGTGATAGAACATTTAAGAAATGTCCTGGCGGGAGGCTTAGATCGTTGGGAGGTGTGCCCTTGAAGGATTCTTGTGAGACAGTGGCCACTCGTGGGTCACCCCAAGTAGCTTTGTTCTACCACATGCTCCCCGTCATATTGTGCCACTTTGTCCCAGCCTCAGATCAATGGAGCCCATCAGTCACAAACTGAAACTTCCAAAACCATGTGCCAATGTGAACCTTTCCTCTTTACAGTTCATCGTCTGAGGTATTTTGTTACACTAACAGTAAGCTAGCAGATAATACAGCCTTACTGTTACGGAAATACTGAAATGTCTCTGTACTACGGTAAAAACCATTGTCTTCAGCTCCTTCCAAAGCCCGATCTCCTCAGACCCTTCTCTGGAATCCCCAAAGCCTTTTCATAAATACACAATCACAAGGCCAGCACTTGCCAAAGAGCAGGAGAACACACACACCCCTCCCTGGCTCCAGGACCGCCCTGGTCTGTTATGACGGCTGTCTGAGCTAGCTGGCATGGTCTCAGACTCTTTGGGGTCAAATGGCTTGAATATCACGCCGTGTGCATTTCTGAAAAGGACTATAATGGATGTTTATTACGGTGGTCCTGAGTCAGCAAGAAAGGGACGGCGGTATTCAAATCCCTCTGGATAAGAAAACAGCAAAAGGAAAGATCCTTCCAGAAATAAGTGTCCTTTTAAGATTGAGCAGTAACCCTGGGATGACTGTTCCCTTCTATGGGGAGAAGCTGGGGTGGGGACGATTGGGTGGGGGTAGTGAGGGTATATAATAGGAGGAGGGGCAAGAAGGGGGAACTAGGAGGAACGGAGGGAGGGTAGGAGGGGTGTTGATATGTATAATACAAGAGAAAAAATTAAATTAAATAAATTTTTAAAAAATTCAAAGAAGCAAGAGCCCTCATTTGAAGTGACAAGCTTCAGTTATTTGTTGCACCACATACAAGGAACATTGCTCCTCAGAGGGGCCAAGAAACTGCAATCTTAACAGACATGAGGAATTTCCAGAGTGTGGTCCCAGAACTGTTAGAAACACAGTTCTCTGTCTCCCACTAAGGCCACTTAAGCCAGAGCCCTGGAGGTGGGGCCCAGGCCATGCTCACACCACACATGCTTCCGTTTGAGAACTATCCTGCACGCACCCGTCACTTGCCTGGCAGTGTATGAGATCCCCGGGGATCTGGCCCCACGTGTAGATTAGATACCACTTCCCATCTGCAGCTGTGGAATTCTGCTTCATCCAGTCTGCAGATGGGCACGTGGATCATGGCTGTCAACTGCAGCAACCTTTTCAGGCAGAGATAAAGACCAGAGAGAGCAACACGTGCGAGCCTCGAGTTTGCGACATCTGTGCCTATGTACACAGACCGATGGCTTCTGCTAAGGAAGAACGCTTTGCCCCCGACAGAATCACCTTCATCTTTCCCGGTGTCCTCCTCCGCAGCAGAGTGGACACTCTCTTTCCTGTCACCTCTCCACTTTACCCACAGCTTTTTAAGTTTCATTAGAAGATATTGTTTTTCAGATTTGTCTTATTTTATGTGTGTGTCTCACCTGCCTGACCCATAGAGGTCAGAAGAGCTCATTGGATCCCCTGGAACTGGGGATGGTTGTGAATGGTTGTGAACCAATGTGTGGGTCCTGGGACTGAAACCGGGTCCTCTGCAAGGGCAGCAGTTACCCTTAAAGTCTGAGCCATCTCTCCAGTCCCGTTAGCCATAGCTTTTGAGAGACTGTACCTTCCTCTCCTCCCAACTTCCTCGAGGACATGGCGCAAGACTTGCTCAAATATGAATCTGCAGGGGCTCCTATCACAGAGCACTCGGTCAACAGCGTTTAATTGATCAGGAGCAAGGCAGCCATTACATGGGTTGCCCTCAGGCACCTGGCAGCCTACAAAAGTCACCTGGCTATAAATATAGAAACACAATAGTGAATTATACTTTTAAAAATTCTAAGAGGTTATAAGGGGGGGGGGGATGTCCTGATAAAGAAAAATAAGTTCCCCATCCCTGTGGCTGACTGGGAAAGTCATGCTCCTTGCTCACTGGCAGCGTGACAAGGGGGTTGCGCGTCTTTAGATTCCAAGCATGTGTTTCCAAACACTGGCTCTCTGGGACTCGATGTAAATGATCAGGATACTGACATCAGGTGGGGCTCTGACCCCAACATCGCTAGGGCATCATCCAATGCTTAATCGGTCATCCCCATGGGCCCCACTGTAAAACCTGGAGTAAAACTAATGCAGGGGGCGTGTGCACACAAGACTCCTGCGATGTGTAGCTTTCCTGAGTCTTGGGGGACCAGCTTCCCCTGGTCCCAGGTTTATTCTGTCCCTGTGATTAACAAAGCTGCTCTACTTCACTTGTTTTCTGAGTGCACTGTCTCAACACGCTGGTGCCAGTGGATTGGTATCCATGTAGAATGTCACTGGAGCGCCTTGAGTCTACCCTGGGATTAACCCTGGCTCGTGGTAAGCCTGCTTCATAGTTGTCTCTCTGAGAGCAGATGAGAAAGCAAGTGCACACAGGGAAAGGCAGCTCAGACCCAGCGTTAAAAATCACCAAAATATCAGCCCCAAGATCCAGTTAGTAAAAGTTAAGGCAGAGACTGTGAAGAAAGGTATGTGTCCAAGAATAACTGTGTGGCTGAAGTCTATCGGGGGGCTACTTGAGGTCAAGAAAAAGTTAGCCCATGATCCTAGAGGCTGAAACCAAGAGCCAGAAGTAAGGATGACACAGAACACCAAGGCCTTTCCTTACATAAATTTTAAAAGTATTACTATATGTCACTGTACAAAGCAAGAGGTTATACTATGACACTTTCACATAACTCTCACAGATTTTCATTCATGTGTATATTAACGCACCATTCTGTTCCTGAAAGATAATGTGGTATTTGTCTCCCCCAGTCCAGCTTCTTTCACTTAACATGATAATCTCCACATACTCATTATCCTGCAAGTGACAGAATTTCTTTTTTTTTTTTATGGGAAAAAAAAAAACTTGATTATGTGCATACATCACATTTCATTTATCCATTCATCTGTTGATGGACATCTAAGTTGGCACCATGACTTGGCTATTACGAATAGCACCACAATAAACATGAGTACACTGGTTTCTCTGGGGTGTACTTAATAAGGCTTAGAATCCTTTAGGTATAATGACCTAGCTCTTTTCCTGAAAGATAGCTTCTACGGTGGACATGTCATCGATGGCCCAGTGCCAACTGAGGAGCATCCAGAAGAATGAGAAGTGTAGGAGAGAGAAGACCCCTTTCCTCTACAGGCCCCAAGCCAGCCCAACAGCTGAGCGCTGCCAATCAAACCGAGAACAGGAATATTTTAATCTTAAAAATCTAATTGTATTCTGATATTTCAGATACACAAGGAATGTGTGTGTGTGTGTGTGTGTGTGTGTGTGTGTGTGTGTGTGTGTGTAAGCAATCAGTCTTCCCTTCCTTTGCCTCTTCCGATTAGAAGACTCTGCAGAGCTAGAGAAAGGCATTGTCCAGAGGACTTCACCTCAACGACAAATGGTAACTGGAGTTTCAACGAGATAGAAAGGAAGGGTTTCAAGGGTCAGTAAATTGTAGGAAGGGAAATATGCAGAGGAAGCAGTATAAGATAAGGCTTACTCAGAAAGGCTTATCACATGTCCCTTGATGCTCTTGGATGCTGAGAGTTCATTGGAATCACCTTCACAAAGGGGCATCCATGTCCTCCTTTTAGTTAATAAGGGCAAAGCAGCTAGCTTTTCTTCTGTGTCTGCTCTTTCCTAACAGCTTCCACTTGAAAGAATCCTTCCATCACACAGACATAATTCAGGGCAGCACATTCAGGAGGGTTCACAGCCTAGAGAACCTGTATCCATGCCACCTCATTGCCTGGCCAGCAATCAGTCTTCCCGTCCTCTGCTTGTTCCAATGAGAAGACCCTGCAGAAGGCCCTGGAGCTAGGTCAGCTCTAAACTGCTATACTCTAGTCAGACTTAGGCTTCTCATTTGTCTTGGTTTTCTGTTTGCTACATCATTGCTGCAAAACAGTGATTTTTGTTTTGATTGAGGAATGAAATGCAGATGCTGAGAAGTTCACAAAGCGCGTGTATGGCTTATGGACCGCACTAAAGCAGCATCTTTGCTGACACCTGCCTCAGTCCAGCTTCTCTGCATCACTCCTTCCATTGGGTTGCATCCCCCTGGACCAGTCACAAGTCCCCCTCAGTCTATCAGTGGTCAGACTGAGCACTGACCTCACCGACTGTGAGCTTAGCCCACTAATAAAACAGAAACTGACATCTAAACTTTTGAAATTTGGTTTTTGTTTTTGCTGTGCTAGGGATTGGACCCTCAGGTCCCCACATGTTACAGTACATCCAGCCCTTGCAACACATTTTTTTAAGATAAATTTTAAGGTAATTACAGTCATTTAATTACTTATCATTCATTTAATTACTCAACAGCAGCCCAAACAATAAAATAGTATTCATGGGAAAACTATCAAAAGCCAGACAACTTGCAGGTTGTCTAGTGTCTCTCGAGGATCCTGAGAACACGTTCCTGTTTTATAGGTTGGTTGACTGAGTTTTCCTCATTTCGTGTCCATTACATGGGAATTCAACCTCCAGCTGCCCAGTGCTGAAGCTTAGATCCTCCCACCTCCCACAGCCAGGAATTAAACAGTCAAGAACTGATTATTGAGCATCTACTACAGTCCAGATAAGTACACGATAAAATGAATCTCGAATTCTTCCCCAAGACAATAAAAGATGTCATTTAACGTAAATACTTTTGAGAAGGTTTTTTTAAAAGAATCATAAACCTGAGAGTGGTGTAAAGTGCAACAGTGGCTCAGAGAAAGAACAGTTCTCCTTCTTGATCATCAGGGAAGCAGGCACCACCACTGAGGGCCACTGGGCTGGAAGGGACATGTGTGGACGGGTAAGGGCACAGCTTCTGTAGCCGCACTTCCCGGCCCTGCTGAGTCTGCAAGGGCATCGGAGAGCATCTGTGCGATCCCGGCAGGGACCTGGCTGGCATGGTGCTCTCATCACACAGCTCAGCATCAACAAGTGCACCCATGGACATCCTTTTGATATTTGATATTCTTATTTTTAAAACCGTGTGCTTGTGATTGTACATTATGATAGATTGCTGCCCACTGACACAGCACAAGCCATTTTCTTAGTACAAATACTTGATGGGGACACTGTAACTGTCACATGTTATCATTTCCCTGACCCTAAAGTCACTTACGGCAGCCCAAGCAAGGGTCCCATGGGATAAGGATTTCTTCAGAATGGCTTCTGAATGGCATCCCGCAAGGGCAAGAAACTCAACAGATTATTGCCCTGGGAGGAAAAAAAAATCTACTTTTACCACTGGTTGAACTCATAATTGATATTCAAGGCATGAAATTAAAGGCCAAGTGACCTTCTCTCCCTCACGAACCTGCATGGGAAGGGAACGAGGATGCAGGGCAAAGAAACAGTGGCTGCTGTATCTGATCCCTGGTTTCGCTCCTTATAAACTTTGGTGCCGTTTCTTCTACTGGACATTAAAACTTTCTCAGGATTAGAGATAATGAGTTTCAACGTTGTTTGACCTAATCACAGCTCAGTGCCTGGCACAGTAGAGGCCTTCAGCAAGAGGATGCTAAATGATGAATAAATCAAATGAGTAGGTGATGGGTAATAGATAGATAGGGGATGAACAGGCAGATAAACAGATTGACAAAGAACGGACAGATGCAAAGATCTTAGGGTGGGGTTAGGTTATGACACACAAAAGAATGAGAAAGAAACCTGGCTCGGAATGGGTTTATTCACAGCAAGGCGGAACTGAGCATCCAGGAGCCCTGCTCTCTGACTCGGTGGTTCTGTCTGAGTCAGGACATGTCTCAGCAACATGGTCCACTCTGCCTCATGCCACTGTTGGGGCTCAGAAATGCTGTGGTGACTAACAGAGCACCCCCAAGCTTCTCTCTGGCACCCCCCCTAGACTGTCTCTCTGAATTCCTTCACTCTTCCACAGGTGTTAGAGATGCCTTCTGAAAGCTCCCTCTTAGAAGAATGTACTTGTATCATCAAGTGCAAACAAAATCAAAATCGAGGCCCAAGACAGCCCACTGGAACAGTTTCCATCTGTAAGGACAGCTTTTGGAGTTAGCCTGAGAGATTTTGGGTCCTATAAGCAGCCTCCGTCCCTTGCCTTCCTATGATTTGTTCTCACCCACCTCCAAGACAGCCCAAGTCCTCCCCAGTCCACGCTTCTGCTCCTCTGGACCCTGCAGGGAGGCCCTGCCTGTTTGCTCCCTGTTGGTGCTGTGATGAAACACCCAAGGAAGCACCTTACAGGAGGGTTTGCTTTGGCTCACGGTTTCAGAAGTTTTTGGCTCTCAGGCCCGTGACGAGGCAGAACGTCATGGAGAGTGGGAACAGTGGAGAACAGGTGCTCATCTCAGGACAACCAGATGCAGAGCGAGGGACCAGGGACAAGATACATCCTTTGGGGATACACTTTCAGTGACTTCTCCAAGCTATGCCTTGCCTTCTACAGTCCATCATCTCTAAAAAACACTATCATATTATAAATCCACCAATCAATTAGTCCATTAGTTAGGTCAGAGCAAACATGAGCCAATCCTGTCCCAACACTGCACCGGTGACTGTAGCAGACAGCCACTGTGTGGGCTCACCAAGAAAGAAGACATGGAGGCATATTCATAGGTGCAAACCCTGCCAAACCTCAGCAGGGGGAGCCACCTGTCACAGTAAGCACCGTACGATAGTGGAACCCTGAGTGTCTCATCTCAGGGGTTTTTATTGACCCTAAACTCCTCTGGTGTTCTACTGATACCACACGCAGAGCATGAGCAATCAAATACCTTTTACATAAAGCCAACACCTGCAGATAATACAAAATACCAAGGTTGAGGCAGCCCTTCCACCAACGGGTAACCAAACCATCAACATGAGTTTTTAGGGTCATTTCACATCCAATCCATGGCACATATTAATACAGTTCTTTGTTCTTGTCTTAATCTATCGTTGGTTCATGTCATGTGAGTCTTCAGGAAGTGAAGAAAATTTTCCCTGGTGCCCTAAAAGCTGCCTTGTCGTCACCACAACCACCACCTCCTCCATCCAAGAAACCTCACGGCACAGCATAGAACAGTACATTCTATGCAGTTCAAAGAAGCAGTATACTCCCGCGTGGACCTTACAGCTGTATGGTAAGTAAAAGCAGCCAGACAGCAAAAGCATGGGTCTACCCATTCCTACCCACCTTTCTCGAGGCAGAGGCAGAGGCAGAAGGATCAGCACAAGTTCAAGGCCAGCCTAGGAGTCGTATCAAGCCCCAGATGGAGCTATCCAGTGAGACTCTGCTGAAAAGGGAAAAAAGTAAAGATGGCCTACGCCATTCAGATGACATTTTGAAAAGGGGAAACTAAAAGGACAGGTATCAGATGTGTGGCTGGCGAGGGGAAGGGAACTGATTACAGAAGGACATGGGAGAAGCTTGGGGGATATGGCAGGTTCCATATGGACACACAGGGCTGTCCATGTGTGCCAGCAATCGTCAAGCCAAATTTTACTCTTAAAAGGCTGGGTTTTACTAATATAAATTATACAGTAAAGATCCTGATTTAAAATACCTCAAAAAAGAGAGTCTGACTCAAATCTTCTTTTTAAAGGCACAGCATCATGCTGGCACACATACACACACACACACACACACACACACACACACACACACACTAATAAAAAGAAACTTAAATATTTTTTAATTAAAAGCTAAAAACGCATGCCGTACCTAGTCTCTGCTTCAAGTGCTCATGGGTTACTGTTAAGCCCTCAGAAATTAATTATACTTTGTGGAAACTACCCTGGTTACCTTGGAATACCATCTGTTTTCCCGCATCCCTTCCTCCTGTGCCCAGGTTTATCTCCCGAGGCACAAGGCAAATTCACTGGAAACAGGAACAATGAAAATTGTACAGCCTTTATCCACCCTATGAATCCAGGCAGCTGCTTGACACACTAGACATGAAAAGTGTCCAAGAACTCTGTAGATCTGAGTAAGATCTCACTGGATGAATATATTTTTGATAGGTCTCTGCAAAGCTGAACACGATAAACAGGGTCACAAATACACTTCTCTGTCACCGAACGCAGTGCTTCCTGAAGCCGCTCAGGGCACCAAAGTCCGTGTCCCTATATCTCATCCTCCACTACCCTCTGGTTGATTTGTCACTGACCTAAGAGAGGAGGCTGAAGGTCTCCCAGTCAGTCCGGCCTACGGGGGCCTGCCTCACCAAGAGTTCTGAGGTTGTCTGAGCTGACGACACCTTATGCTTGGTCCCATTTTCCTATTTCCTCAGCTAATATTTTAAGGAGAACATATGAGAAAAATAAAATTTCAAATCAACAGAATCATATTTCTGTGCTAATATCATAAAGTCTAACCATGCCCGCTTTATTTTCCTTGTATCTAAAATGTTGGGTTTTCCAAATGGAATTGCGTGGAATTAAAAAGCAAAGGAAACGATTAGCAAGGTGAAGAGGGAGCTACAGAACCTGAGAGAATCTTTTGCCAGCTAAACATCTAACAGGGAGAGGGGACTCTATCCAAGCACATAGAGAACTTCAAAATGAAATACGAAGAAGAAATCATCCAATCAGTAAACTGAGCCAGTAAACTGAATAGTCCTCAAAGAAATGCAAGTGAACAATGGATATTTGAGGGGAAGAAACCAAACTAGAACTAGAACCATATGGCCACATATACACTCCTGGGTATACGCCCAGAGGACTGAGTCAACACACACAGAGATGTCTGCACGCCCCTGTTTATTTTGAGCAGCTGGGGAGCATAACCAGCGTAGATGCTCATCAACAGATGAAGGGATTAAAAAATGTGGTACATTCTCATGATGAAGCTCTACTCAGTCGAAATGAGACATGAAACTGGAGATTATCGTGTTAAGGAAATTAAGCCAGACAAAAGATAATAAGGAACCTGGATTCCCGTGTGTGTGTGTGTGTGTGTGTGTGTGTGTGTGTGTGTGTGTGTGTGTGTGTAACAAGAAAATAGAACGGGGACTGTAAGAAGTGAGGAGGCAGTCTAAAGAGAGGAGGAGCGGGGAATAAGGGAACGGGGGAATGCATGTGATACAAAAGCAGAAGTGGGGCTGATTTGAGGGAGAAAGGGGACCAGCAAAGGGAGGGCAGGGGCAGAACAAAGTATAATGACATACGCGTGCGAAAATGTCACCGGGAAACCAACTTCTTTGTATGCTAACTAGAAGAATGGGTAAACAAGTAAACGAATAACAAGTAGGGGCTTCCTTTTCCCTGCTTATCTTTGGTTTGGAGAAGGAAAGTGAAGACGCCCAGTCCTGTGTCCCCAGGCCTCACCGACTGCCACTCTCTTACTCTCGCAAGTCATTTTATGAGGCGACGTCTTTATTGATCTCCCAGCATGCACAGCAGCTTGTCTTGTGTCACGGACCCCCCTGTGGCTGCAGAATGATTCTTTCATTCTGCACAGCTGCATGGGACCCCCTTAGTTAGTGTATTGGATTTTTCTTAGCCTTCTTGGCAATCAGTTTGCCTTCAAACAGGCAGAGACAGCAACCTTAAGCAGACTTCTGCAGGCGCACTGCCCTTCTACCCAGTCGGGGCAACATACCCGCCCCTGGGACATACTACTGTGCCTTAGACTCCCCCTCCAGCTGCGGGCGGTCTTCCACCTTTTCCAACAAGGCCCTTCCTCCCTCTTTTCCCTTCTCCTTCCTCCCCTCCCTCATCATACTTCCCTCCCTACTTCTTCTTCCTTCACTCAATGAGAAAAATAACGAAATCCAACAAAAACAATGTGAGCCGCGAAATCTACGAAAACAGCGCTATGGTTTCATCGCTGAAAACTGAGAATGGGCCGAGCAGGTGCGCACCTTTAATCCCAGCACTTGGGAGGCAGAGGCAGGCAGATCTCCGTGAGTTCAAGGCCAGCCTGGTCTACAGAGTGAGTTCCAGGACAGCCAACCGTACGGTGGATAGTATTACAATGGCACATACGCAAATGAGGAGGAGGCTCGCATGGTACGAGGAGAAGCAAGAGAGGCTGCAGAACGTCTAGGTTGTTCCCTTACGGCAACCTTCTGCGAGAACAAACTCAGAGGTCACACAAGAATAACTTCAATCTCCTCTGCGGGCACATCCTTGATGACTCAAAGATGCCCTGCTAAGACGTCACCACAGCACCACACTGAAAACCAGGCTTCCAACACAAGAACCTCTGGGGGACACACTCAAACCATATCCGATCCACAGCAAACGCCACTTACCCAAGGGTATTTTTTTTCTTTTAGCATTTACTCCCTGCATTTTTCTGTGACACTTAGTTGAGAAAGCAACACAGTGAGGAGGAGAAGCACACGGAGATGGGGGTGGGTGGGTTAAAACCTGCTTCTTTAAAAGGTGAGCCCAGCTCCACACTAATTGAGACTAGAAAAGAAACTGAGACAGCCACCGATCTTGAAGGAGGCTGGTGACCGGGCAGTGGAGGCGTGTTGCCGTTCTCTCTAGAAGGAGTCACATGAGGTCGAGTCCTTTAGCCCATGAATTCATAGCTTATCATATCTGAAGATCTCTGCAAACCTCGGCTGATGATATTTGACAACAGTCAAAGACTGAAAAAGTCTGATTTCACAGGAGACTGGGTTCAAGGAAATAGAACAGGATTGCACAGTCCTATGACCTAGTTCATTTTCAAAATTAATCTAGATTGTGCCCAAAGGAAGTTTCACACAAGGTAAGAAGGCGAAATAGCCCAAGAAGGAATTCTAGAGGAATCTAAGGACATGGACCCTGATGTCTTCTCTGGGAATAAGCTTAGAACTCTAGGCAAGTGGCTGGAACTCATCTTCCCATGGCCTCAGTTTCCTTCTTAGATTGGTTTACATTAAAAAAGTACACAATTCCAAGAACCATGGAGCAGAAATGTTTGAACCAGACTCATGAACCCAACGCAGCTATGGTTACCTGCACCAGGCCTGCACCATATCAAGTCAACAAGACCAGTCAGCATTCCTGCAGGCAGCGCTAACTGGACTCAGTGGGTTACAAAAAATAAAATAAAAGAGGGAAGGGCATGAAGGTAGAATAGGGCATGCCGGGGTTACCCAGGGAGAGCATGAGGGATACGGGAGGTTGGAATAGACATGATCAGTGTGACATGCATGAAGTTGTCAAAGAAAAAATAAAGGTAAAGATTGAACTTGATCTGTAATCTGTAATGTCCAACAGAAATGCAACACAAGCTATAAACGTATTTTACATTTTCCTAACGCTTTGTTTTAAAATGCCATAATGATATCCGATACCTTGCATGCTAATTAATGCTTTAAATTTCTAGTAGTCATACTACACAAAAGTAAAATTACAAGCTGGGCCTGGTGGCACATGCCTTTAATCCCAGAGGCAGGCAGGAGGCAGAGGCAGGTAGACCTCAGCGAGTTCAAGGCCAGCATGCTGTACAGAGTGAGTTCCAGCACACTCAGGGCCACAAAAAAGTAAAACAAAAAAGTAATAATAATACATTTTATTTAACCTGTATAACAAAAAGTTATTTTATCATGTAGTAAACAGAACGCTTTGTGAATAATGTATAATTGAATGAATGAACCATGAATGACTCTCTAATATATATAGTCTCACTATGGAGCCCTGGCTGGCCTGAGCTACATTTGCTGTGTGTGTAGATTAGGCTGGACTAGAACTCACAGAGATCCATCTGTTTCTACTTCCTGAATGCTGGGATTAAAGATGGGGACCACCGTGCCCCACAGATTTTTCTACCGTGTCCTGGAAATTTAGTGTGTTTTACAGCACTCTGTAATGACTCACCATCAGTCAGCCCCGCGCAGCTAGTGGCCCCATACTGGGTGGCAGACATCTACAATGTCTCCTTCACCTGTGACCATCTGTGACAATGGTCTGTAACGTATTTCTTACCACATGCATAGCATCTTGTGCTCTCCCAAAGACAGTATAACACGCATAAAGTGTAAGGCCAGCGAGACGGCTTAGCAGGTGAAGGTGTTTGCTGACAAGCCCGATGACCTGACTTCAGTCTCACCCACGTGGCGGAGAGAGAGAACCCAGTCCTACAGGTTGTTCAACTTCCATAGTGTGCCATGGCAAGTGTGCAAGCACATGTGAACACATACACGCATATGCCTCTGCACACACACACATGCATGCATACACACACATACAAAGAGAGAGAGGCTCCCACATACATGTCTTTTAAAAAATAAGACAATATTAATCAAGTGGGGTACAAACAACACTGTACTAATTTGCTTCTCTGTTGCTATAATAAAACACTGAACAAAAGTAGCTTGGGTATAAAAGAATTATTTGAATTATGCATCCTAATCACAGCCCCTCACTGAGGGAAGTCAGGGCAGGCATTCAAACAAGATCAGAGGCAGGAACCATGGAGGAATGTTGCTTACTGGCTTCTCCCCTATGACCTGATCAGATTGCTTTTCTTTACTTCTTTCTTTCTTTCTTCCTTTCTTTTCTTTTCTTTCTTTTTTTTGGGGGGGGGGCATATTATTTGTGTGTATGAGGATTTTCCCTGCATGTGTGTCTGTGTGTGTTACGTGCATGCAGTGCCTGTGGAGACCAGAAGAGGGCATCAGATCTGGAGTTACAGACTGCTGTGAGCTACCATGCAGGTGCTGGGAATCCAACCTGGGTCCTCTGAAAGAGCAGCTGATGCTCTTAACTGCTGATTCAGGGCGCCAGCTCCTCAGCCTGCTTTTGTATACAGCCCAGAACCACCTGGCCAGGGACCACACTGCTCCAAGTGTGCTGGGCCCTCCCACAGACTTCCAAGAAAGTGTCCCACAGATATGCCTACAGGCCGAATTGATGAAGGCAATTCTTTAATTGAAGTTCCATCTTCAAGATACATCTAAGTTTGTGTCAGGATGTCGAAATTAACAGCACAACCACTTCTCATGAGAGGAGGAAAAGCTCCCCACCCCCATCCCTCTCACCCTACTGGTTCCTTCACTAAAGCAAACAGCCATAAACTTAAAGAATGATTAAGCAAACACGCAATGTTTGCCATTATGTGTTTGCCAAGACAAGACCTAACTTTGTACTTCATTTACAGTCTCCATTCATCTCCCGTGTTTGCATCTAGTCCAGTTTAATCGCACTGGGAGATCCTGCCCACGTACCCGCCCATATTGATGTGTTCCATTTGAGAAACTCTGCCCAAAGCCTAACACCAGAAAATGAGACCACGGAATTGTTAAACAGAGTTGAAGAAATGAATTTCCAGTCATCTAGAAAGAGTAACAGGGAAGATGAACTCGGAGTAGATAAACTCAGGTTGTGCTCCAGCAGAAAAGAACAACACAGTAATCTGGAGCAGGAACGTACAGTCTGGAGCCGTGGCACAAATGGCCCTGGTCGTAAACGCTAAGCAAATCATTCAGCTCAAACCCGGCAGCTGGGCAGGTCTCCCGGGACTCTAAAGAAGGGACTGTCATTTAGCTTGTTTGTTACAGATACCGTAACTACAACTGTGGAGTTTAAAGACAAAAATTTCAGTCTTAAAATCAAGATATGTATACGTGGTGCATTAAGATGAAGAAAGTAAAAAGAAAATTGAAAGGAGTCTTAAATGGGGATGATGGTTATGTAGCTAACCTAAAAAGAGCTGATAGGAGGCCTAATCCCTCACTAACTGGATAATAGCAGACCAGCTACTGTTGTATCCTTTGAATACGAATGAACTTCTCCTTGCTGCAACTTAAAAACAACAGTCTTTCACATGGTATCTGCAATGAGATTCTGAATGGCCAAAGTGCTCACTCTAAGGAGTCCTTTGCTGCCCCAGCTTTTTGCACAATCGATCTCGGTGATGTGCTTAAAACATTTACAGTAATCCCCAGGGTTCCTCGGCTTCTGGATGATGCCTTGGAACTGTCTGAAATGAACTCGTGATTGCCGCTCCACATACAATAACTCAAACGCAGGGAGCTACTTCCAAATGCGAAAAAAAAAAAAATCTCTGAATCAAAATGAGTGAAGATCAGCTCACACTTTTAGGATGAAATACGGCATACGCATCTTCTTCACTAGCAGGTGAGACATGATCCTTCAGAACAAGGAGCGCGCACACACACAGGTGTAAAGCAATGGGCTGGCATAGCAAGCCCTCTGCCACACGGCTGGTAAGTGAACAACACACGTGTGTCCTTTCTGGTTGTTGACACAAGTTCTCAGTTGTCCTCATGGGCCCCAGCTGGGATCAAGTGATTTACATGCCTTGCCCTGCTAAGCAGTGGAGACCGGAGTGTGAGCCGCACCTGAGGCACTCGCACAGGCTCGCCTGTGCCCGAAGCCTGGGAGGCACACGGACACACCTATCCCCACCTTGGAGCTGCCCGATGCCACAAGGCAGGTTATGTTTCGTGTCTGTCCCTGACAACGACATGGAGAAACTGCCAGAGCATGAACGTGAGCTCACTTCTATTTTTAACTTTTCTTAGTGGTTTTTAACATTTTCTCTGAGTACTCTTACTGGCCTAAAAGGATGTAAATAATGTCTTGTCTTGGTGTGCTATTTAGCAAATGTGAAAAGCCCTGGGGATGAGCGGGGAGACCCCTCCCCTCAGAGGTGTTATATGAACATCCTCTCATAAACCATCCAAAGGCTTAAGAGAGTAACTTTAATGTAATCCATTTGTCTGGCTGGCACCTCCATCAGATGAGGATTTGAGATAAAGCATCCATCGCGAAAGTGGAATCAATTATTAAACAACTAAAGCCATCAAATTAGCGGCACAGTGGCCGGCCGCCTGCAGGCACAACACAGGACTCCTTTCAAAAGAAAGCAAGAGCTGCCAGGCACTAGAGAGTGGATGGTGTCAGATCAGGGTAGCTGGTGTGTGTGAAATTCTGCATCATGAACCCCGAGACATGCCTCCATGCAGCCACAACCTGGGTAGGCCATCATTAGATGTCGAGGGGGAAGCCAGGACTGCGGAAGGTGCGTCTCTTCTGCTGTCACACGGGATGAGGATCTAAGTAGAGGAGTCTGCCCGGGTTATGATGGGAAACCTAAGAGCTAGTGACACTGTCTAACCTGATCATGCAACCAGTAATTAATTCATCCACTGCTGTGCTGTGAGAGTCACACACACACACACACACACACACACCACTGACACAAGCTCTTGGGTGTGTGTGGGGGGGAGGGCAGCATGACACTTTACTTCATCTGTAACGTAAGAAATGGCCCATTTGAAGCAGAAGACAATGTCAAAGTTTAAATCCATTTGTCTCTAAACCAGTGGGTCTCAATCCTCCTACTGCTGCAACCCTTTAATTCCTCATGTTGTGGTGACCCCGCCCCCCAGCCACAGATTATTATCATTGCTACTTCGTAACTGTAATCCTGCCACTGTTATAAATCCCAATGTAAATTTCTAATATGCGGGGTGGCCCTAAGCAACCCCTGTGAAAGGGTCGCCCTCAAAGGGGTCCCGACCCACAGGTTGAGAACTGCTGCTCTAAACCTACAGTCTGGTATTTTACCCTCAACACACACTTCTCCAGGAATATCCAAACAAAAGACCTTGGGATCAAGTACAAAATCACCTGGGACAGAGACAGGTCACGACTGTGTGTGGCGTGCCCACTGGATAGTGTTAAAAACCGAAGCGACGGAAGTGAGACCTGTGTCCACCTTGTTTCCTACCAAGGAAGAGGAAAGCGCCTGGCATGAGCCAGTGACCTGCCCTGTTCAGACCAGTCTGATCCTGCACTGTGGGCCCTGTGGGCTTGGAAATTAGTTGGTTCTGCTGGTAATTTACAGGTTGCTCTGAAATTGTTTGCTGTGAAGTGAAGGGACTAAACCACCTCGGTGCCACCTTCCAGTCTTACAGTCGAAGAGCAGAGCGCAGGTGTCTTGCTGTCTCTTTCTTTAAGACTCTGCAGGTAGTTACAGGAGACGTAACAAGAAAACTAGATTCGCACAGGAGTCCATTTAAAAATCAAAACCAAAGAGTAAAAAATAAATTTAAAAAAAAAAAAAAACCACCTTACTGACCAGAAGAAGCCAGGGGAGATGGGAGGGTTGGGTAAAGAAGTCGAAACAGAACTGCAAGAGCATTTTCAGCTGGACTTGTAGCCATCCAGGTCCTGTATTTAATCTTATTAAAGGCACAGACAGTGTGCTTACTGCCCACCCGCTCTTTATCGCCAATCTTCTATGAAGCCAAATTCAGAAATTCAATGAAAGGGATGAAGCTTCCACCCTAGCAAACATGGATGCTGTACTCCTCGGAAAACAGCCCCCCTTTCCTTTCTGTCCTCACTGCCCACCGCCACTGCCTGCCCACTGCCACTGCCTGCCCACTGCCACTGCCTGCCCACTGCCACTGCCTACACACCGCCACTGCCTGCACACAGCCACTGCCTGCCCACTGCCACTGCCTGCGCACCTGTACACACAAACCTGCTTCACTTCGCTGTTCAACTACGTGCATTGTCTGTGCTTGGAGGCTGGGTACAAATTGAGAGCACTGACAGTGTGCTTTGTACTCAATCCCTAGACCATGGGCACCTGTCCTGTTCAGTGCTCCATCGCCAGAGCCCTGAAGTGTCTGGCATGTAGGAAGTGGTCAATGTCTATCCAGGAACTCATGTGACAGTCTGTCACAGTCAACTCGTCTGTGGATTCCCATCATTTGGTAAGTATGAGATTATTGCAGAAAAGAAGAAGCAACAAAGGCAGAACAGGACGGTAAGATGGGAGTCCAAAGTATGTTTGCCAGAAATAACGATCTCAGAGCTGCTTTACTAAGCAGTCGGCTGTCCGGCGCCTGATCTTGAAGGAGCTGTGAGCTCCTGCTCTGCTGGCTTGCACAAAATGAGAAGCAGCGGACCTCTTTGAAAAGCACACATCACTAACGTTTTATGGGAGTACACGATTACCAGGCCCTTTGCTCAGGTTCCCACCCTGAGCCCCCTCTTACCCATCCTTGATTCCCATGCTGTATTCAGTCCTGTCTTGCAACGTGTCGCATTCTATCCTCCTCAGCCCACAGCCATCATCAACAAGGTCCAGAAGCCCTCCGCCTTCAGAAACTCCTAAACCTCTTCCTCTAAATTGCTCTGCTCTGAACCTTGCTCCTCATCGTCGCTCACACCACAGACAGACGAGGAGCCCCTGGCTGAGACATTCACACCATCACATTGTTGGGACTGTGCAGTCTTCGAGCACAGCATCCTCTCTCGGATTTACCTTCTACAGCTACCACTCCATTTGCTTGTCTCTCCATTTTCTGCAAAATTTACCCTGAAGGATTTCATGGACGGCCTGTCTTCTCTACTGCACCCCCCACTAACGAGTATTTCTCCCCACAGTTACACAATAGCAGCTCTTCCAAGGTCATCGTTGACCTCCACAGATGAAGTCAGGCATCAATGCCCAGATTCTTTCTGGAGCTCTTGGCAGCATTCCGGACTCCCTGGGCTCCTGTGCATCCCATTCCAATCCCTTTCAGTTGTTCTTAATATCCTCCAACTTGGAAATAACGGAGTGCTGAGGACACCTTCAGATTCCTCTCTATTTATATAATTTTCAGAACCCAGTGAGAAACAAGATGATGTGCGCCTTGTGCAGAAAGCAAGATCTGAAGCTTCGTAACAGCAGAACTATTAAAGCAGGACTCCGTGGAGAGGAGCCCCCTGTGCGCTGCAGGAAGGTACTCATAGAGACATCCTGGGAAGCGCTCTAAAATTTAGATCTCAGGCAGTGAACTCAGGCTCATGAGCCAATCTCTACTAAACATCCACACTAGGCTCTCCATGCAATACGACCAAAACTAAATCTCTCATCCTTCCTTCCTTCCAAAGGAACCGCAGTTCTGAACTCTCCCCACCAGGGGGCGCTTCTTTCTTCAGCTGCTCCTCTTTCACCAAGCCTTGCGTCCTTGGCACTGCGGTGGTAACAAGCTCTCTTCCCTCTGCTGGCACCTAGGCCATCCCCTGACTGCTCCCCATGCCCCTGGAGCTCCCCATCGTGTAGTCTTGACGCTCTTTCTGGTGACCCTTTCAGGAAAGGATTCTGCTCAAAATGAATGTGACAGTAAGTGTCCTGATATTACCCAAAGTTTAACAAACACTAGTTAACGTGATTGAGTTTCTCCTCCCTCGCAATGCTCAACGCTGGAAATGTAAAGCTCGTTTATTTTTATATGCCTGTATCTCGAAACAGACAAAACTACAAACTTGACAAAGGACCTCAGCTCCAAACCCAAACCTCTTCATCACAGATCTACCCACACTCCTTTCAAGGAGGCCTGAAAGGCATCATTTTAGAGGTCCTCCTCCAACTTTGCATTATCTAAGCGTCTAGGTCACCTATCCTCCAGGGCATCGGGTGTGCCTGGTCGTGGTTCCCTAAGTACATTATACAGCAAAGACATCTAAAATGACTAGCTGGAGAGGCTGTATTTCAAATTCCATCCAGGCCCCTGCCAGCGCGCATGCATGAGTGCATCCCTGTCTCCGCATCTTCCCCCATGTAATGGAACCCTAAGTTACTGTCTTTAGTGTAAGCCTGAGCACTTGGGCCCCGAGTGGTGAAAACACTCTTAAAGACCTTCTGCTTCCCTTAGGTCTCTGTATAAGATAACACACGCGGTGATACAAGCAGCCAGCCTGGGACGCAAGAAGTTCCCTACACTGGCCAAACTGTGCCCACCACCACTGCGGACAGGGCAGCAAACTGCTGCTCCGGTTATTTCCAGTATCTGCATCACCGCGTAGGGGCGCAGGGGCTTGCACGCGCGCGCGTGCACACACATACACCGACACACGCGCGCACGCACACGGACACATGCACACACCCGGGCACGACTGTGCCAGGCGTCCGAGAGTTCTCTCACACTCGCCGGCCCCCGGTCCCCTCGGGAGGCCTCAGGGCCCAGCCGGTGTCCACCCCGGGGGCAGCAGGGCGTGGCGTCCGGAGTCCCGCAGGCGCCGGGGGGGAGGGGACAGGGCGAAGGGCGGAGCGGTGTCAACCAGCCGCGGGCACCGCCGAGCGCGCCCCAGAGACCCACCCTCCCTGCTCACCCACGGACGCGCCGATCCTCGCCCTCCGCGGCAACATCTTAAAAGCCTGGTCCAGGCCCGCGCCGTTCAGCATCGCGCGCGGCCGGCGGGCCGGGCGGCCAGAGGCGGACGGTGGGGGCTGCGCGCGGGGCTGGGCGCCAGGGCCACAGCGCCAGGGCCATGGGCGAGCGCCGCGGGCCGCCCCAGCCAGTGCCCGCAGCCCCGAGGCTGCGCCGCCCGCGCCGACCGCGCCTCCCGCACCGCAGCGGCCAATGCGGCGGCTCCCCGAACGCCGCGGCGGCCTCGCTGGCCCGGCTGCGCGGGGGCGGGGGCCCTCCCGAGGCTGCGCCGCCCGTCCGGGTCCTGGCAGGTGGCGCGGGAGACGCGGGCAGGGCTAAGGGGCTGGACGCGGGCTCTGGGAGGGGATGAGCGCACTTGGGTGGCTCTGGGCCTCAGCCAGTCGTCTACCTTGTCTCCCTGTCCGTCACCCGTGCTGTGAAGCCGTGGTCCTCCGACTCCCCGCTTCCCTTTTCGTTGGCAGCTCCTGTTTCTTTGTATGCAACCCAATGGGGTCTGCATGGATCCTTCGCGGCGGAACGGGAATCTCCAAGGCTGGGACCTCAAGGCTGGGAAACTCAAAGAAGTGCTGGGTCTGCAGCCCCTGTCCTCCAGGGCATGTCACGATCCTGAGACCTCCAGAACGCTCTGAGGGGCACCCACCACACACATCCACGCCCACGACACACGCAGTGCACCTTCTACATGCAAACAAATCCATTGAGAGGTAAGGGGTGACTGGCCCAAGGTCATTCAGCCTGCTTTTGTTTGATTTCCCCATCTCTTAATGTTTAAACTGCCGAGTCCTATGGGGGTAGCGAGGAAAAAGCCAGCTAAATCTTTACTGTGTCTGATGAAATGTTGGCGTTAGACTAAAGGCAGAAAACAAACCAGCCAACCTGATTCTGCTTCTGCACTTGCAGAAGTGATCATTACCTCTAGTGTAACATAAAACGGGGGGAGGGGGGTGTCTCTGCAGCCTTAAGGAGCTGCAGAGAAATGAGCCATAGGAGGTAAGAAGGCAGTTCAGCTCAACAAGACTCTGTAGCCAGTGTTCTTTCAAACTTCCGGAGTCTGTCCTGGAGTGGTTTCTTTTAGGCATATTTAGCACAGCACAAACCTGGTGAAAACTATTCTGGTAATAACCCAACCCTGCGGACATAACAAAGCATGCATAAATCTTAAGGAACAAAGTCCGCTAAATACAGATCAGAGGTGACTGCATCAAAACTTCTTGTAAAGTCCATAAAGATTCGTTGTATAGATTGACTGAGAAAAGCAAGTTTATGATAAGTGTCTGGTGCCTGAAAAGCCTCTGGCCACAGGGGTAGCACAAAAGGTCACCAGGCTAGGAAGCACGACCAGCCTTCTGGGCCCATAATAGGTATTGTGTTCCTTCCCTTGAAGGAACAACCCTGGTGCTTCACACCCCAGGCTCCCCAGAGTGCTTATCTCTGAGGTCAAAGACCTCAGTGCCTCCTACAATAAAGCACATCTCTGGCCCTCAGAGTAAACACTGTTTCTGAGAAGAAATTCATCTTTAGCAGGAGGGTCCAAGAAAAGGGAACTAGCTCAGTGTTGAGCTGAGCTTCAGGGTGACAGACTTCTCAGTGAATCTCCCAGGCTTCAGAGGGTGCTCTTAGTCATTGCATTGAAGCCATTAAGAAATGGGTCACAATTGGTTCAATACACTTTTTATGATAACCCTTGAGGAATAAGCAAAATATTGAAAGGAACTTGAAGTAAAACACATTTACTATAAATATATATATATTATATTTATTATTATTGTTGTTGTTACTATTATTATTAATTATTTCACGAGCAGGAAAAACTAGCCATACCTAGATGAGATCAAAAAGAATAGATAATTGTAGACACAAAATCCAGAGCAATGGGGGAGTATGTGGGATGTATTGTATCTCTGCTTGTATGAAAGCAGAACTTTCAAGAGAGTTACTTAATCCACTGGCCACGGCTGCAGGTTTTCCCAAGTCAGGAGCAGAGCAGCCTGGGTAGAGAGGAATGAGCCCTTAACCACCAGCCCTAGAACCATTTCTTTTCAAAATATTTATATGTGTGTGAATTTTATAAACATGCACCTGCAACATTTTAAAAAAGAAAAGGGCACATAGACAGCACATTCAAAGAGACAAACCAGTCTCAATCAAAACACCACACAGGCTCAGTAGGAAACCCTGTAACCATCCTGATCCTTTCCTTTTCCCCTGTCCAGTTCCCTCCTCCCTTCCTCTTTGTCTTCTCCATATCATTTACAGCCCAACAGACTAACAGCCACTCTGGCAGTACTGGGCAAAGGTCTTTGGAGGGAGAGCACTTCCTGCAACTCCCATTCTTTTATTGATCATTATTAAAGATTCCATGGGTGCATTTTGATCGCCTCAATCCTGTCTGAATTCTCATTTTTAAAAGTTTATTTCTTTTCCTTTTCTTCTCTTTTTGAGCGAGAGCAGTATCTCAAACTGCACATAGAGGAAATATTTAACAGGCTTGTGGCTCTCTGTCTTCCCAGGGTAAACAGGGCAGTAGTCAAGGAGCCCCTGCCATCGATTATGTTCATTCATACATGTTTATTTCTGGCACTTGATAATGGCCTGCTGCTGGGGGCTCTCCACCCAGGTTTGTTGAAACCTGCTGACTGGATTCCAAGAGTAGAGATCTCAAAAGACAGGGTCACCCGTCCTGACCTGGCCTGGGAATGCATGCTGTGACATTTGCACCATTCCCTGGCTGTCCACAAAGTCACAAAAGCCCAGTCAGCACAAGCAGGGGGAAAATAGAGCGACAAGACTCTGGAAGAGCATGAAGAGCTGGAAATACTGCTGCAGCCACTTTGGAAAACACAATCTTTTAGAGCTGACGACAAGCACATTTAACTTTAATAAAATATTACTGAAAATGACACTGTAATATAAGATGTGCAGAAAACCTAATGAAGGGTGTGTAAGTCCTCCACACTGAATACATGGTGTGCACACTCCCAGAGAACATGGCAGCATTTCCCCTGCAAGGGGACTGTATAGTGTGGGCCGCAAATAGAGAAATAGCTCACTGAAACAGAACATAGGGCCTAGAAATAGACCCAGAGCCATATGGTAAAGTAATTTTGGTAAAGGCACTAAAAAGCAAATCAGAAGAGTGGAGACAGTCTTCTCAATAGATGATACTGTGACAGCTTGATGTCCAGACTGGGGGAAAACAACAACAACAGAAAGGCTTTAACCTTGTACCCATGCACAACACTGCAAACGAATCATAGATACTAAAAACAAGGTATTTCAATCCTCTAGGGAAACACATGGGGGAAAGACGTCACGTAAGGACATGGACAGAGCTAGCCATGAACGCAAGCATTTAAATCAGCATCAGAAATGAAGCTTCTCTTCAGCAAAAGCTATGAGAAGATGGAGAAGAGGCGGGCCACAGACCTGGGGGAGACTCTAACAGCATGTAAATCAGACAAAGGACTTTGTACGTGGAAATAACTCCCACAAATCAAAATTCAAAAAAAAACTATGGTCACAATACCTCAACAGACAGTTATCAAATGAAGATAAGCAAAGGGGACATAGTCACCTTAAAGGTGACAAATGTCAGACGTCACCAGGAATGTGCGAATTAAAATAATAATGCGTTCTGCAATGCTCAAAAACTAACTCCAAATATTATGGAGCATGCCGAGCTGCTCAAGCGCACATATTGCTAGTGGGGGTTAAGTTGGCATAACCACTTAAACAAAGAGGACCCAGCACTTCATCATAATGATCAATATACACCTTCTCTGTGACTGAGAAATTCTACCTTCAGCCACTTATCTGAGAGAAATGAACATGTATTTCTACAAAAATACTCAAAATATAATAATAGAGCCTTGTTCATAAAAGCTCCAAACTGAAAACACTCCAAGCATAACAGGTCAGTCAATGCACAGTTGTGGTCTGCTCCTAAAATGGAATGTGACTCAGAAGCAAAGAACAAATCAGCAAAGCAGCATGGACGGATCCGGATAGCCATTCCAAATGATTCTGAGACTAGGCACAGTTGGAATCAAAACCGTAAGGGTCAAGTTGTGGAGGTTTACTAGGAGGGGAAGGGACTCCGGAGCTTTTGGGGTGGCAGAAACTTGTCAACAAAGGGTAGATAATAGGTGCAGATTAGGCTATCAGACTGTATATCAGACTGTGTGTAGGGGTCCACATTCCACTGCGAACTATCTTGACCTTTAAAATAATAATAGAAGAAATACATTTTAAGTGCTAAAGTATTCATGTTATTTTAACAGGAAAAAAACTGGAGAACAAGCCCAATGAGGAAGAAAATGTACAAACTAAAAGTAACCCGAATTTGCTTTTAATATTTAGCGTGCAATGGAAGGATCAGTTCCATTGTGGCATTTCCAAACATATAGATTTTGTTTATTTCATCCCTCTCCTCCACTGTCCTTTTTGCGTCCACCTAACCTGCACATAAATAGTCCTCCTCTCATACCAACCGCTTTGTATTCTGAGACAGAGTCTGAGTGTATAGCCTTGCCTGGCCTGGAACTTGATACGTAGGCCAGGCTGCCTCTGCCTCCTGAGTGCTGGGATCAAAGGTGTGCACCACCATGCTCAGCCAATTGCATCCTATTACATTTCTCTTCCCCATCCTCTCCTTCAAGATACAGTCGTCCCATCTTATGGTCCCTTTTCTACTTTCACAACCTATACACACACACACACACACACACACACACACACACACATTTAAACCTAGACTCTGCATATGAGAGGAAACGTGGTATTTGTTTTTCTGGGTCTGGCTTATTTTGCTTAACATCCTGTTGCATCCATTTCCCTGTAGATGTCATTATTTCATTTTCATGCTGGATAAAATTCCATTTTGTATATGTACCACATTTTCTCCTCCATTCATCTGTTGATGAACATCTAAGCTGGTTTCCATTTCCTGTCTGTTGTGACGACTGGAGCAGTGCACGTGGATGTACAAGTATCTCTGTGGTGTGTTGAATCAGAACCTACCGTGTGGTATAGTTGCATCATGGGATAGTTTTACTTTAGTTTCTGGAGGAACCCCCATGCTGATTTCCAGAGTACCTGCATCAGGTCACATTCTCGCCAACAGTGTATAAAGAGGATCTTGATTCTCTTTAAATACAAAATTTTAAGACTATCCGATAGGTTGAAAATATTTATAACTTTTTTTTTTAATTTTAGATTGGTTTTATTTTATGTGTCTGAGTGTTTTGCCTGCGTGTATGTATGTGCACCACGTAAGTGCCTGGTGCCTGCAGAGGTCGGAAGATGCTGTCAGATCCCCTGGAACTGGAGTGATGGATGGTTGTGAGCCACCACGTGGATGCTAGGAGTTGAACCCAGGTTCTTTGGCAATGCAACAAGTGTCCTGAATCATTGAACCATTTCTCCCACCCCTATCATATGATCTTTAATGAAGAAAGGGTAAGTGGGGCCCAGACTTGTAGTCCCAGTACTCAAGAAGCTGAGACAGAACGATCTTGAGTTGGAGACCAGTTTAGGCTACACAAAGGAAGATCTTGTCTCCAAAAAAGGGAGTGGAAGAGATGTGAATATGTATGTGTATATATATATATATATATATATATATATATATATATACACACACTCATTTTCAATATACATATGTAAACTATATAAATACTTGTCTTCATCAGTATATGTCCCTATATTATATATCTACATCCACATCCGGAGAAAGGAGTATTAAAACTACTTCTGGGTCCTCCTTCATGCTTTACATTTTTGAACTTTCTTTTTATTGTATTTATTTATTTGGTGAGGACATATCCATGCCACGGCACTCGTGCAGAGGTCAGAGGACAATTTTCAGGATTCAGTTCTCTCCCAGTAGCAAGTGGGTTCTGGGGCTACAGCTGAACTCATCAGGCTTGGCAGCAAATGCTCTCCCCCACTGGGCCACCTCGCAGGCCGTTTTACAGTTTTTAAAATACAACAGGAAAAAGTCATCGGTTTGTTATTTTAAGACAAGGTCTCGACTTTTATCTTCCTAATTACTGGGGTCGCAGGCACGTGTCACCGTGGTCTGTAAAATGTCTCTGGTGAGATGTAGGAGTACAGAGGGACCCCCGGCCTAAAGCTGCTGCCTCCGTCTAAGGCTGGGCTTGTGCCCGGGGTGAACAGTGAAGGGATCCCAGCACTGGTTGCCGCCGTGGTTGGAATACAAGTTTTCCTCATTGTGAGGGTGAAGAGGGCAAGACCTTAATCCAACGTATGGTCTTTAGTGGAGGAGCCTTGAGAAGAAACTCAGAATCTGATGAGGTCATCAGAGTGGAATCACGGGATGGAATAGTACTAGTTCTGAATGGGAGAGAGAAATGGAAGACACAGCCACACACCTCCGTGTCTCTTGCCAGCTAATGGGCGGCACCAGCCCAGGACTCTGCCAGCGAGAAAATCACCACCAAATGCAGCTCATCAGCCTTGGAGTGGAATGAGAGCCACAATCCTTCCTCTTTATAATCTGCCCGATTTGTGGGATTGTGTTATTAGCAACAGAAAATGGAGTAGTGCAAGTATGGAGTGAATTGGGGAACAGAGGGGTGTCTAGGCAAGCGAAAAGGGATGTTCTGAGCCTGTGGCTCAGTAGTAGAACTCCTGACTGGCTTGTGAGTGACTCTGTATTTGATTCCCAGCACCATGAAAGCCACCGACCACACACAGAGACAGAGACAGAGAGAGATGGTATCTCTGACAGACGCAGCACAAGCTAGGACGGTAGAGCATTCACAGCTATGGGGATGTTAGCAATCTTCTGCAGATGAGCTGGTTTCACATAGTAATGACAGAGCTTGGCTTTTTAAGTGCCTGCTCCAGATCAGGCAACATGATAAAAATCAGTAGCACTTTCTTCCCTTAAATTCCAAATCATTGCAAGGAGCTAAGCATACCAGCATCTGCTTTGTAGATGAGAAAATTCTGGGTCAGAGAAGTTGAATAATTTGCCCAACATCAAACAGACTGTAAAAAGGATGTGAGCCAGCCCAAAGGGGACTTCCAACAGAGAAGTCAAAAGTTAAAACGTTAATTCTTGACAGTCAAGAGCACAAACTGAAAAGCATACTTTCATGTCAGCAGCACCGAAGGCTTCAATCATGGCCCCTGTGCTCTCTGTCACAGCTGCTGCCCAGAGGTTGGCAAGGCAACAACAGCTATGCATGGCTGTCTCTTTGCTCTCTGATGGGCTTCAAAGTCCAACAATAGCACAGGCCCTCCTCTCTAACACTTCATCTGGAGGTGATCACATGACCCAAGCAGAACTCATCAGAGGGACTAGGGCTATGACTCAGGGGCAGAACTAGACACTAGAGGGCAGAGACTTTCTATTTGGGGTGGATATAAATTGGGGGCTTTCTGAAGACACTGCGGTCATCCCAACTGGCAGGAGACTGAGTTTGTGATGATGCTCCTTGTCCTTGGTAACCAGCCCTTCCCATGCGCAGTCTGCTTATTGGACTTTATAGGGCAGTAAGTTACAGTTACTTCAGAGTGTCTACATCTCTAGAATGTGTGTATGGGAAAGATGTAGGGAGCAAAAGCTTACACAAAGCAGTAGAGATTGATGGGAGTGGGAAGTAAATGACCCCGAGCTGTGACCAGGATAATGTAAGTTACTGTATCAGCCATCAGCAGAATAGTACAGACCGATGCAAGCCCTGGATCCCCTGTGTCCTCTTTATTCATCAGATTCACCTGGAGCGTGCCGTGATAAAGAACGAGTGTATGCATGAGCATGTCAGCATGAAAGGGAAGCCAGCCAATGCTTCTCAAGACATTTCTCAATACTTTTGAATTAAGGATAATAACATATGCTCGTGAGCATCCGCTAGTAATTCACTTAGGAGCCTCACTGCCAGAACCTCAGGACCTGATTAGCCTGGCTCTAGATGAGAGCTATGAAATGTACCGTGCTTGTCCTACTACACTTTTAAAGACAAAAACCTGTATCCTTGTGCCTACAAATCTTTCAGTATTCTTGTTCCCGGGTGTGTGAGGGTTACCGGAAAAGTAGTTAAGACCCCAGCAAACATGGCGCTAAGAACCTCCCTCTCTATCTTTAACTGCTTCCAGACCTGGGGTGTAGCTCAGCTTGCCAGTGCAGGTCTAGCATGCACAAGGCCTAGCGTTCCATCCCCAACACCACACAAACTCAGTGTGGTGGTGCAGACCTGTACCCACAGCACTTGGGAGGCAGAGGCAGAATGGCCACGGGTTCAAGGTTGTGCTGAGCTACACAGTAAATTTGAAGCCAAAGAAAGTAAGTAATCGCCTCCTCACTTCAGGAGCAACGTGACTCATCAAACGTTTCATCAATCCATTCTGCCCGTCTCTTCAGCATGGGTTCCATGTCCTGGAGCTGAGCATGCTAGGCAATGGACTCCCTTACTGAGCATGCTCAGGATCGGGTGGATATACACTCCCATTGTTCAAGGAGGGCATTGCTCTCCTCGGCTCCTCAGACGACAGATGTCTCTCTACTCGTGTGTGTCTTGGCTCTGTATTTTGAGTTTGTACTCACCACGGCACGAAACCATTGCCTGCCATTATGGCAGAACTCACACGGCCTACTTGCCTTTCCTTGCCAGGTCTTAGGCTAGTAGATGTCCAACTTTAATCCAGGATTTTCCCTACAAGTTAAACTGGGGCGTTTATTGAATTGCATATCCCCACTTTTTACCCCTGCCTAATTATGACTTTAGATAGTTGAGGTATATCCGAATTCTGTAAGTATTCCAGATTATTTGAATGCACATAATCTGGGCCTCATTCTGAGGAAAGGCCTTTAGATTTGGCCCAAGTTTCTGTGTTTTGCAGCAGATGTACCCCTCTCCCGTCACTGACCCTTTCAGAATAGGTCCCTAACTCCTTGGGTCCTCCAGTGGTGCGCAAAGTTCAGGCATCTGACTCCCAGGGAGTCAGAACCACCGTGTTGGGGTTCAGATGGAGAGAATCCTAGACCGTAACTGCAGGATAGATGCATGGAGATTCAGAAAAAGAAGGCTCAGGTGAGGACATGGTGATCTCAGGTGAGGTATGAGAGCATTGTGCATACACGTGTGTACAAGAGCAGGCGGGGACTGCTTCAGTGGGGTGTTTCCTCTCATAGTGACTGGGCAGGAAGGCAGCTTTTTTCTTTGGTCCAATAATCTATTTTTGGCATTCCAGTGAGCAGAGGAAGAGAATAGACTTGTATGCTTTCCCCTTTGCCCTACGGCATACAAGGCTCCAAGAAACAATCAGGAAAACAGCCTTGGAGGCATAGCTGCCACCCACACAGTCCTTACCTCTGTCTTTGTGGTCAGAGGCTAAAGAGACTCTGATACTGGGCCCTCTCTGAAATCATCTCCAGAGGACTTTCTGTTTGAGGAGGGGTGGAAAATATAGAACACAAAGGGCATGTAGATGTCAAATGTAACCTCGCTTTTTGACTTCTGTAGTTTTGCTTCCCACTAGCCGTCCTTGCTAACTGAAGTATGCCAACCACAACGTGGCTTTTGTACATAAAAGGCAAAGAATGTGAGGTTCGGGGCTGCGCGAATTGGGCAAGATCTCCGGGTAGCCTGCTGGTCAGTGCATAAAGGCTTTCCGCTGGCTTTAAGAGTCCATGTGTTTGAAGCTAGGCGCACGCCTTTAATCCTGGTGCTCAGGAGGCAGAGGCAGGTAGATCACTGAGTCAAGGCCATCCTGGTCTACAGAGTGAGTTTCAGGAGAGCCAGGGCTACGTAAAGAGATGAGATGGCTTCCCTTTCATGCTACAAAAAATGAGTCCATTGTGTTCTCATGAGTCACCTTACGACATTCTGGAGGCCCCAGCGGGATTGGGGGGAATGAATCTCCTGAGCCAATAGGGCAGAGACTGGACAATTCCTAAGGGAACATGCACCCTGAGACACCCCAAGGTCCCAGGAGCTTCTCCTGTGTCTGCCTCCATTGAATCCAGAGACTCCAGATACCTCTACTCTAAACAAGAAACTATAAAAGTCACCTGGATCTAAAGACTTTCTATTAGCTTTAAGAATCTGTGCGTTCTCTGAAGAAGTTACCTGCTAACACCACACCACCTACCAACAATTGCTGTGATTCCCTGGGGTTTTATTTTGCTTTAAGATTTGTTAAGCTGGACAGTGGTGGTGCACACCTTTAATCCCAGCACTCAGGAGGCAGAGGCAGGTGGATCTCTGTGAGTTCGAAGCCAGCCTGGTCTAAGAGTGAGTTCCAGGACTGCCAGAGTTACAACAGAGAAACCCTGTCTCAAAAACAAAAAACAAAAACAAAACAAAGACTTGTTAACTGTGTGAGAGTTACTACAGTTAAAATTAGGAAGTGTAATCAGCCCCTCCAAATAATCAGGGATATAGAGACTGCTCTCTCTCTCCTACAGGCCCAAGGTAGACAGGGGAGAAGTGTGGCTATCTACCCTGTCCCTGCCCAGAACAGAGGGCACATCAAACACACCCGTGACTACAGCTGAGAGAGCAGAGCAAGGAGACCGACACAAAGTCGTTATGAGTAGTTATGAGAAAGACAAGTTTATTTTTTACTTTATACATTACAATAATAATTTTCCTCAAATAATGCTAGGATTATTGACCCCATGAACAAAAATAAACAGGACCACTGAGGTTGGCTTAGCAAGTAAAAGTGTGTAGCTCAGCAGCTGGATACCTGAATATAATCCCTGAAGCCGTGTAATGGTGGAAGGAGAGAGTCACCTCCCCAGTGCTGTCCTCTGACCTGTACAACTGTGCCATGGCACATACATGCCACACATGTGTCATACATATGTCATACATATAAATAGAAATTTTAAAAACAATGATCAACTCAATCAAGATCCTTTCATCTCACTACCTATTAACATGAGCCCAGGTTCACTTCAGAACTAAGGTTACAACGTTTCAGACCGTATCCGATCACCCCTGAGGAGTTTGGGGAGAGGGTGGGCTCCTGAGGCTCAGCCCTCCTACACTGCCCTCGTCACCTAATCTCTGGGGGTACAGGAAAAAACGTGAATTTTTCTTCTGTAGTTTTCACATTTTGTATTTCAGTCAACACATAGTTCACTGTGCATATTCACAGCACATTGTATGACACTTAAATATCGTGAGAAGGCATGATGTCAGATCAGAGGGATTCATATAGGTGGGATCACAGAGATTTACCATCTTCGTTGATATTAGAAACCTTCTCCTCTACCTGTTTCGAAATGCACAACCAAATACTGCTAATCATAGATGCTGTCTAGAGCACTGGAAACAGCACCCCCCACCTATGCACCCTGATCCCAGTAGCCATACTTTCTCCACATTCTCCTACCAGCATCCCAGACTAGTAACCACTACCTTATCCTCTGTAGAAGAGGTCATTAGTTAGCATCCTCATGTAAGTAAGACAGTCAGCATCTGTCTTTACTGTGTTTCAGTCACTTCTCTCAGCACAGTGTCCTCCAGTTCCAGCCACGTTACAGTAAATAACAGGCTTTCAATGCTTGTGAGTTAAGCCTCAGCCTAATGAAGAAGGACTCCAGGGAATCCTGGCTAGCACGGGGAGGCTACTTCCAGCTCTGGTCTTTCAAAGATGGGGGGAGCCTGTGCACATCAAAACTAACGTTTACCTTGGAGCCAGGGAGCTTCGAACACTTGCTTTAAACACAAGCTTTATGCATGCTGAGTCCTGCACTACTTTAGTCAGTGTCTCTGGCTGAGTCGGTGGCAGAAAAGAAAGCGCGGAGCAGGGAAATACACAGGAAGAGTAGGAGTACCTGCTTACTCTGTGCCGAGTGCCTTATAAGAGGCCACCATTGTACTTCCTGTCATTGTCGTCCTACTCTGTGTCAGAGAGAGACTGATTGGGCCCATGTCCTGTCATGGTGGGTTTCCACAGCATGCATGTATAAAGCATGAGCAGTTGCCCTTCTCTCTTCGGAGGACTGGTTCCTGGATGCCTGCTGAGACCTAAATCCCCAGGTACTCAAACCCCTAGTATAAAATTTTGTAGTATTTGCATACCCATAGGCTTCCTCAAGAATAATTTTCAGACATGTCCCATGGGCCACGTGTGTCCCAGGATACCTGTAAAGTTGGCCCAACACTTTTGTAGTTGCAATGCCAAAATATCGGACGCCCTGCATCATTTCTAAGTAGCTTCCGATACCTAACACAATGCGAATGGCATACAGATAGTTACGCCATTGTTCTGTAAGTTGCGCTGGCCGTGGCGTCCTGTCGCAGCAATGGGAAAGTGACTGAGACTTACCTACAGTTGAGCCAAGGTGTGCTACGCTCCCGGAATTCCAGCACTGGGGAGGCAGGAGAACTGTGGGTTAAAGGCCAAACTGGGCTACAAGCCAAGACTCATCTCAAAAATACATCAAGGTAAAAACCCAGTAAGGAAGGAAACTCCTTCCCAAGGGTGACAGTGAAAATGGCTGCTGTTGCCTCAAAGCTCTGAACATAGGGAGGGCTTCATTCCGTGCAAGACCGGGGCTGGTGCCGTTGGCGACTGAGAATGACACGTGAGTTCCTTTCCGGAGAGTTAGTGATGACATAAAAAAATAAACTGAAGCTGAATCTTAGCAGGTTCGATTTTCCAAAGAGAAGAGTGTCAGAGACACTCAGTCTCCTTAGCACCCCTCAAAACGGTAATATGCGGTGCCCCACAAATCTCTTTTAAACACACTGTCCCCTTGAACTAGGAATTTTCCATATGAACTTACTGACAAGGACTGATGCACCCATCCCTCTTCCTCGTCTACGTGTGCCCCTTCGTTATGTGACCGAGGACGTGATTTCTCCTCCCTGTGAATCTGGGTTATTGCCACGATTTCCTTTGCCAGGACACAACGGAATCGACACTCTGGGAGGTCTGAGATGAGAACCTCACACATGCTCACAGTTTACATTCATATCGCCTTTAGCACAAAAGGCTGCATGGACCAAGTTACCCATCCGTGGGGCCCTGTCCCCAGGCAGTCCGGCGGCTGAATGTGGCTTCGTGAATGAGCCAGGTGAGGCACATGAAGATCCACCCACTCAGCAGTACATGGTTAGAGGCCCCTACAATTTTAGTCTGAAGCAATTTTTTGTGATGATTTGTTGTTGTTGCTAAGAGAAAAATAAAGAGCTGACCGGTACACTCATACAGATGTAACTGATGTGCAACTGTGCAAACCTGCTGAAGGGAAAAACAAACAGAAAACAAGAGCCAAAGCATTCGTACCAAAGAACTCAAGGCACAGTACCCACCTCAAGAAACAGGAGGGAACTGCAGTACAGTACTCAACAAGATCCAAAGTGTTGTGGTCCTAGAGAAATGGCTTGGCCACAGAACACTTGCCAACAGGAAAGAGTGAATAAAATCCAATCAAAATGAGGAAACAGATTATAGCAAAAGGTAGCGTCATCTCAGAAGTGAAAGTCAATCAAATCAGTTACTGGTTGGCATTCAAAAAAAAAAAAAAGAAGTTTTAAGGAGCATTAAATAAAAGAAGGACAACAGCCAACAACATGTACAAGAAACTAACAGATAATAAGAAAATGTTGACATGGGAGTTAATAGTATGCACCCCTCTTCCGTCAGACCAGAGTTTGGGTGTCAGCACCCGTGTATGGAGACTTACATGCCTGCAACTCTAGCTCCAGGGGATCTGACGTCCTCTTCTGACCCCTGTGAGCACTACACTACACATGATTAAAAATAAAATAAATCAACCAGGCTGTGGTAGTGCACACCTTTAATCCTAGTCCTTGGGAGGCAGAGCCAGATGGATCTCTGTGAGTTTGAGGCCAATCTGGTCTACAAAGCGAGTTCCAAGACAGCCAGGGTTGTACACAGAGAAACCTTGTCTCAAAAAACCAAAAATAAATAAATAAATAAATACTCTTAAAAGTAAAAACAAAAATAATGTTAAAACAGAGGACAAAAATGAAGGTCTGGCCTGTATACTGACATTAAAAAAAAGGACCATTGGTGAGTTTCTCCCAGACTATACTCACGACAGTTAAACAAAACCTCACTGCACAAATTGAAATGAACATAGCCTAGTTAAAGCTTTTAGACTTATTAGATATAAAGACAAATTTTAATCTAATTAACATCATTGGATACAGGGGGAAACAATCCTCAGGGCCTCTAAGCCAATGGAGAGAGGGGCCAAGTGACTTACAAGGGCAAAGTACTTAGATTGTTGTCTAAGAGTAACACAGAGAAGACAGCACACAGAAGCAACACTTCACGGGTGCGCAGAGAGACAGTGGACCAGAATATGAAGGAAAGAGGAGGCAAGAATGAGCTTGCTATACTCTTTAAAGACATAAGCTACAGGGGCTGGGGAGATGGCTCAGTGGTTAAGTCCTTGTTGCTCTTACAGAGGACCTGGCATCGATTTCCAGCATCCACACTGTGGCTCACACAACCATCAATAACAACCATCCAGTTCTAGGGAATCTGATGCCCCTTTTCTGACCTTCTTGGACACCGGGTACACATGTGGTGCACACACACACACATGCAGGCAAAATACCCATATGCATAAAATAAATAAATCTTGAAATAAGAAAGAAAAAAAAGAAAGAAAAAGGAAAGAAAGAAGCTACAAAAAGCCAACAACCAACAAACACGAAATGTACCGCATACCCAAGCGCTCAAGGCATGCCATCCCCACCATCCTCTGAGGAGCAGCTCAGGATGGACCCTTTCTATCCCCAAGCAAAAAGCTGCATCGTGAGAATTTCATATTCTATTGCACACCTAAGGACAATGTTATGAGGGTCTCTGAGTAGTGCATCCACTGTATGTTTTGACTAGGTGGAAGTCATCACGAGGCATAAATATGAGTGGGGGAAGAAGGTACAATAAGTTCATTGATTATTCTATGGGTGATAGGTAGAAGTCAATAATATTAGAAGTCAGCAAACAAAAGCAAGACATGGCTGTGTATACTTGTATACCTAACTCTGGAAATAAGGATGCAGGAGGGTCATGAGTTTCAGGCCAGCCTGGAAGGCATAGCAGGATTTGGTCAAGAAATAGGAAAGGAAGGAGGGAGGCATTTAATAGGTAAGGTAGTAAAATGTCAAGTGGGAAAATGGAGAGCAAATGCAGTAAAAAGGTCCAAAGGCAATCCACTAAAGCAGAGACTGAAATCATTCTCTAAATTTAATTTTACGTGTATAGGTGTTTTGTCTGTATTTAAATATGTGCACCTTCTATGTGTCTGGTGCCTAAGGGGGCCAGAAGAGGATGTCAGATCCCCTGGGACTGGAGTTACTGACAGTTGTAAGCCACAAGTGCTGGGAATCAAACCCAGTTCCTCTGGAAGAGCAGCCAGTGCTCTTAACCACTGAGACATCTTTAGCTCCTCCAAACTGAAGCCTTTAATATCAGAAATTAAAATCTCATCCATAATGTAGATCATGTGGAGAAACACAGCAAACACCAAATAAAATAATCACAGCATAAAATAATATGTTTGAGTTGTGCTTATACATAGCAGTTGTATCAATAAATGCAATGAACCCAATTAACACACTAAAAAGGGAGATTTTCATTTTGGCTCACAAAGTAAACTCATTATATGCTGTATATAACAAACACCTAGAACATAGTGACTCCGAAGATCTAGGCTAAAAGGAAGAGTAAATTAAATCAAGAAAGCTAATGTTGAGATTATGACATCAAAGCAGAATTTCAGTCTATAACATTACGTGTAACAAAAATATTATAATTCTCAAAACCTTGATAACACGAGCTTATGAAGATAATCAATTACTTTTTCAAAACATAAAACTATAAGAGGTGTAAGGAAAAAAATTAATAATGGATTTTATCTTCGGTTGCCATTCTCGGTACAAATCAAGTGATGTGGACAAATGTAAGCAGTGTGGCTAATAACGAGGGGTGTGGGGGTAGGTGTAAGGACTTTGCACGCTGATGGTAACCCGTATGCCTTCTGAGCTTCAGGAGGGCCCAACAGGTTAAGGCACTTGCCACCAAGCTGGACCATGAGGTTCAAACCCCAGGACCCACATGGTCGCAGAGAACTAAGTCCCACAAGTTGTTCTCTGACCTCCACACATATGACGGTGTGTTTGAGTGCATATGTGCACACATACAATACATATATAGATGTAATTTTAAAACAAAAAGAAGATATGCCTTCTTCCCAACTCCACAAAGGACAACCGGAAAAGGCTGAACTCACATTAGGTGAAAAGGAAGCATGAGAGGCTGGGGTATAGCTCAGTAGCAGAGCAATTGCCTAGCATTGACAGGCTTAGGTTCAAGTCCTGGCACACACACACACACACACACACACACACACACAACTAGTAAGCGCCATAAAACAGTTTGCATTCAAAGCAGTGAGGAATGAACAGATGGTTCAATAAACTGTGCTAAGTTTACACATAAAAAAGGAGGAAAGGACGAACGAAGGAAGGAAGGAAGGAAAAGAGGGAGGGAGAGGAGGAGGGAAGGAAAAGAAAGAAGCAAAGAAAGAAATATGATTTCTCCCCTCACACACACCTCTGTTTCCACCGGAAAGCTGAAACTATAGTAATGCAACATAAACAGCTGAGAACGCCCTGTGCCTTTGCAATAAAAACATTTAACAACTTTTTAAAACTATACAAACCCAGAAAGGGGGAAAAATGGATTCCAATGACATTAAAGCCAAGAACTTCTATCCATCAGAGGACATCATAGGTGGGGAAAACAAGCCCCACATTGGGACTAGATACTTGTAATCTAGAAAACCAGTCAAAAGTGAACAGCTGGAATACTTGTGCTGGGGGGAAAAAAAGTGAGTTTCAAAATGAGCACCACGGGGAGACACCACTGAGAACCAACTGGGTGGGCAACAGTCAAGGGATCTCTTGCTGCGCATGCTTTGAGGATACAGGGCAGGAGCAAGAGAAGAGCACCAGCGCAGACTCACACGCAGGAACAATGCGCACAGCTGCGTTCCCAAATACTCTGTCTTCCAACCAGCGCCACCACCTCAGGAAACGGCACCTGTACCTCGCTCGGGGCAGGGTCAGAAACAGCCTGGACCTCGGCGCAGGCGCTCAGCGTTCTTACAAGTGAAACTGGTTTAACAAAACCACACTTGCTTCTACCATATGTGATGCACGCTGACATTTTCTAGTTTTTCATGTCTTTCACACCCTCCCTGTAAGAATTTACATAGTCGCTTACTCTGGTGCTTCACGAGGTGGTTTTCCAGGGGTAGAGCATCCTGCTGTTTCTTTTGAGCTCGCGAGTCTCTCTCTTTTGACTTCCATTTTGTGCCCATGGTTTTCCTTCACTTTCGGGAACCTGTCTCAGCTTGTGACAGTGCTCAGACACTCAGATCACACATCCATCCTCTTGGCAAGCAGCTGTTGGAGCCAACAACCTCAGCCGTGGTCTAACATTATAGATTCCAGTTTTGCCATGGCAACGTCTGTGAGGTCTCCAGGAAGGCCAGTACTCATTCCCACAAGCCTACAGTGTCCTGTTTGTGGCTTTCCGCTCTCCGCCGCACACACGCAGACCTGAGATGGACAAGCATGATGAACCAATGCAGGTCTGTTGAAACCTGGAGTCTTCCAATGCTCCAAAACCCTCCGTTGCCTCTACCATGGTGTTGCTGCCACCCGCTAAAACTGATTTTCATGACTTATTTAGCATGACCCAAGGTTTGAAAAAAAAACGCCTCCCAAGAGACTCTCTCACATGTTGTCTCAGAAAATACATGAAAAATATCCATGAAAATCATTTTTATCATAATAGGAAGCAATGTGGAATCAGCCAATGCCTGCTTTCTGGAGAAGAGGTAGTTAAATATTCATAACTGATGATTATAGAGAAATAAAAAAAATCAGCTGTACATAAAACAACATTGGTAAATATTGAAAATGTAAGTGTAAGTGATTTGTTAAAGAACAAACTATGCTTTCTCATAACACAGAAAAATAATAAAAAATGAAATGTTAGGGAAATGTGTATATATAATACAGCTATTCTGAAGACATCAAAGAAAATATAAAACTAAAACCTAGGACATTGACTAATTCTCTCGGGAGACAGGGTTGGATGAGAAGACAGTTTCATAATATTATTAAACATTTAACATTCGTATATGCATATAATGTGTTTATACCAAATCCACTCCCCAAGTTTCAATATTTATCTTGTTCTGATTTCTAAGCTGAATGCTAATTTCACTAGTGTTTAGCATCATTCCTCAGAATCAGTAAATATCCTTATTTATTTTACTTCTACAGTCTATCCCCTACTCCACCCCCATCCCTAGCTCTTTTGTTCCTGCATGGAAAAACCTGAGCCCTGATTCAACCCAAGACTCTGTCACACAGCCAATCTGAAGGATAATGACTGGTTATAACCACTGGGCTGGTGAATTCCTGACTTCAGCCTCAATGGGGGGGCAAGGCAAAGCACCCCTTCTCTACTGAACCTCTTCACTCTTCCCCCATACTAACTTACTGGACACTTTGCTTCCTCTCTAAAGAGAGAGCCCAATGCCAGCATCCCTCCTCTCCTTTCCCTTGGCCATGATGACAACTGCTCCTCCATGCCGTCCCTGCCATGATAGACTGAATGCTTTAAAACTGAGAAAGAAAAAAAAGGTTCTTCCTTGTTTCTGTCAGGGGTTTTATCACAGTGATACAAAGTCACCAACATAGTAAGGTGTAGCCTATGTACTTACAGGGGAAATAATCACAGTCAAAACGTTTACTTCATTTCCAAGTTTGTTCTCTTGTATTTTTTGACCACTGTGTAGCTACTTTTCTGATGCTGGGATGAAATACCATGACCAAGGTAACTTAAGGAAAAAAAGATTTTATTTTGGCTTACAGTTCCAGGTGGATGAGTCCATGATAGCAGAGAGGCGGCATGGAGATGGAGCAGGAAGCTGAGAGCTTCCATCTTCAAACAGCAAGCATGAACCAGAGAGAGCAACTGAAAATGGCATGAGTCTCTGACATGCAAGCCTTTCTCAGAGCCTGCCTCCAACGGCACGCTTCCTCCAACAAGGCCAGCTAGGGACCACATGTTCAAGAACATGAGCCTGGAGAGACATTCTTCAAACCACCACCCACATGTTGTTCCACTCTCTCTATTGGTATTCCACTATATCTCTTGATATTTTTGTTTATGGCAGTAGTTGTTGCAATTACAATATACTTAAACTTTCATATCTATATTGTGTTGATAAATTGTACAAACTTAAGCTATGTACATTTCTTGACCCTTTTCCAAATGCCCTTTGTGTTGAGTGATCTTAAGTACAGTACATCTACTGATAATCCCACCAGAAAATGCTATAGTTTTGGATCAAAATAGTTATGTATTTTAAAAAGCTAGATAATATTTGATGTCTATTTGCTATAATCCTTTTGCATGAAAGGATTTCTTCATGGTTCTTGAGATGTGATGCTCTATAACATGAAAATGATTTTACTTGCATCTCTGGAAGGCATTTTTGCTGGGTATAGAATTCTGGATCACTTTCGTTTCAATAGTTTAAGGTGTCCTACTATGTTTTGTGGTTTCTGATGAGAACTCCATGATTATTCCATATTGCCATTTATATCTTTCTATAGGGGCTATTTTATTTTATTTTATTTTTGGTTTTAGAGAGAGGGTCTCTTGCAGCCCATGAGAACCCCAGATTCATTATGTATTTGAGGATGACTTTGAATTCCTGGTCCTCCTGCCTCTACTTCCTGAGGACCAGGAAAGTGTGTGTCACCATGCCAAGCTTCCTATAAAAACTTTAAACGTTCCTGTAGGTCTTATGTAGCTTAATGGTGATATATCTAGGCACAGAATCTTTTAATATGTTGGACTTAGAATTAGGTTATCATTATGAATCCATAAATATTTGCCTTTTCACCAAATTTACCAAGTTTCTGGCCATTACACCTTCAAATGTCTCTGGCTCAGTATCTCTGCTCTGTTTGAGATTCTTTTATATTTCTTTTACTGTATTTATTTTTAGGTAAATGGGCCCATGTGGGTCATAGTGCACATGTCAAGGGCAAAGGATAGCATGTCTGTTCTTTCTACACTGTGTGTGGTGGCTCATGAAGGCTTGGTTGGTCATTGAGGAGTGACGCTACTTGACAGAGGATAAGGGGTGTGGCCACGTTGGAGGGAGTGTGTCACTGAAGGTGGGCTTTGGGGTTTCAACTGTTCAAATCAGGCCCCGTGACTCTCTTTTCTTCCTGCTGTCTGTGAATTAGGATGTAGACCTCTCAGCTCCTTCAGCACCATGTCTGCCTGTGAGCCACCATGCTTCCTGCCATGCTGAGAATGGACTAAACCTCTGAAGCTGTAAGTCGGCCTGAATTAAATGTTCTCCTTTATATGGGTTGTCGTGGTCACAGTGCCTCTTCACAACAATAGAACTAAGACACTGTGGGCTCCAGGTATGAGCAAACTCAGGTCATCAGACTTGGCAGCAAGAGCCTTTGTCCGTTGAGCTACCTGACTGGTCCTGTCTGAGATTCTTACTGTACATATGCTGGATTTTTTTCTAAACAGAATGTCACGGTTCTCTAAAAGTGTAAATATGTTTTTATCACTTTTCTCTGTGTTCTTCAGATTTGATCGTTCATACTGGGCTTTGAGTTTATGGGTTCCCCTAACATATTCACTTCCCTACTGTTTACACACTGACTTTTAGATCGCTTTTCTCTCTCCAGTTGGATTTCCTGTTTTGTTGTTCCTATAGGTCTCTTTGGCATCATGGAGCATCTTCCCTTAAAAACACTTTCTTCCTGGTTCACATTTCCTTGGTTCTCCCTAAATGTGTTATGCAAATGTGTACTGTGTCTTGAACACTGGCAGTGCTACACCGCATGCCCTGGGCTCTGTATGAATCTCTTAGAGAATACTGATGCTTGTATATCAGTGGTCTGTCGTCCTGGTTAATCTCAGGTCTGTTAATCTCTATGTCTGCTTCCTGACTTGCATCTGCTCTTCATACACATGGTTTGGGGTCCATATGCAGAGTTATGGATTTCCCTTCTCTGACTTTCCCGCCTCAGGTCTCTGTCCCTACTCAGCATACACAGTGCAGCTCACAGGGTTCCCCTGGCCAGAAAAACTCAGAAGTTACTACTAGAGTTTTAAAGCATTAAAAATCCAAATACTCCCCAGCTAGATCAATGAGATACAGTCCCTGTGGAGCCCCAGGTTCTGGGTCCCTTCTACAATCTGTTACTCACTTTTCAAAATGTGTACTGTGTGTTTTACTGTATTTGATTGTGGGCTCTACAAATTGGAGCCTCTTGGTCACCCTGAAATTGAGCAAATTTGTGCTATTTTTCCAACAGCAAATGCTCACAGCTCTGCGTCACGTTTAGACAGGTCTCGTGATATTTTAAACATTCTCAGTATTGTCATGCTTTGATGATCTGAAATATCTCATGTTACTGTTGTAAATGTTTAGGAGACAGGCACAGGCACCACCCCCCCAATAGAAGGTGGTAAATGAAGTTGGCAAACGTGTGTTCAGACTACTCCACTCACCTTCAACTCTCTGCTCCCTGAAGCAGTGACTGCAATTTGCCCAATTAGAAGCACTGCAAGGATCTCTGTGCTCAAGTGTAGAAAGAGTTCTATGTGAGCGACAGCTAGCAATGGCTAAGCTTAGCAACAGAGGCATGTCAAAAGCCAAGGATAGTCAAAAGGTTGGCTTCCTCAGTCAAACAGTCAAATGCAAAAGCAAAGGAAAAGTACTCAAAAGGAATGAAAAGTCATGCCAGTGAGCACAGTGATGATGTGAGCGTTTGAACAATCTCGATAGAAGACCAAAGCAAACACTAAATTCCTTTTAGCCAAAGCTTCATCCAGAGCAAGGACCCAGCTTTCCTCAATTAAATAAAGGTAGAGCAAGCCAGCAACATGGGTTAGCAGCTATGCTGCTTGCTTCCAAGCCTGATGACCTGAGTTCAGTCCCTGGAGCTCACATGGTAGGAGGACAGAGCAGACTCCCACGAGTTGTCTGACCTCCGTATGAATATGGTGCATGCACATGCCACCCCTCCATGTAGAAATTAGTTTTAAGATGATTTTTTAAATAGTAAGCAAAGGTAGATGTATATGAGACGCTGAAAAGGCAGATGTAAAGCTGACTGTGGTTAACTTGTGAGGGTTAAGGGGAAAAGCTGCCTCCCTGAAATCAGTGTGAGGTGAGGATGTGTGGGTTGAATGGGAAATGCCCCCTGTGCTCATGGTCTTAATGCTCAGACCTAGCTAACAGTGCTAATTCTGGAGTTGAAGAAACTTTAGGAGGGGGTGCCTAGTTGGAGGAAGGTCCACTCGGGTGAGTTCCTATGGTACAGTATCCTCAGCTGCTTTGTTTTGTTCTGCTTCCCCACCAGCCTGATGTGAGCAGTTCTCCTTCATCATCGACATCCATTGGGGTGATATTTTGCCCAGGCCCATGAGACCATGTGACCATGGATTGAATCCTCTGAAGCTGTAGACCAAAACAAAAACAAAAGCAAAACTTCGCTTTCTTGAGTTGTTTCTGACACGTATTTTGGCCTGGCAATAAAAGCAATCAATTCAAGTAGCAAGTGCTACAGCAGAAGTTGTATCAAGTTGCCCAGGTCTAGATGGGAAGAATGAACAACACTTATGCAACAGACTTTCACTGTCAATGAAGTACCCTTCTGTAGGAAGAGGGTGCCATCTAGGACTTTCATGGCAGGAGAGAAGGCAGTGCCTGGGTACAAAGCTGCAAAGCACAGGCAGACTCTCTTCTTAGAGGCTACTGGACTCTTGACTTTTACGTTGAAGCCATGGCTTATTTTACCATCTGACATCCTGCAGCACTCAGAAATGAGACAAAATCTGTCTACCTGTGCCCTGTAAATGGAACAACAAAGCCTGAATGGTAACAGCCATTTACAGTGTAATGACTATTTCAAGCCCAGTGTTTAGACCTCTTGCTCACAGAATAAAGAAAAAAAGACACATCCCGAAATAGTAGTGCTGATTGACAGCACACCTGGACGCCCAAGAGCTCAAGTGGTGACAGACAGTGAAATCATGGGTTTTCCATGCCTGCTATCCCAACATCCACTCTGTGGTCACGGCTCAAGGAGTTGTTTTGATATCAAGTCTGTCCAATAATGAAGCTGCCTCATATAAGCAATGATTCTTCGGATGAATCTAGACAAAGTCAACAGAAGGTCTGGAAAGGATTTAAAATCTAGAGTCCACTAGAGTTCATGATTCATGCAAGGGTGCCCACTTGGCACTCCATGCCTTTAACTTATTCCGTGCATTGCCAGGGCACCCAAACTAGAATGTATGTTTGTAGTGGAATATTTGAACTTATATCCTCTAATATTATAAAACTACATGCACTCCTGTGCAGTAAAATGAACTTCAAAGCATGTTATGTCTGGCAGCAGGAGCTGCTGCCTTCCTTAGCTGTTAGATCCATCTCTCTGGGTGTGGATGGCTTGCAGCTTTCTTGGATGCAGAAGGAATACTAGTTTGGGGAACCCATAACTGGCTGCTCAGTACTTTTAGGAGAAGCAATTGACGATCAAATTTACATTGCTCTCTGTGACCTCAATGTTGAAACCATTTGATTGTTTTAGTACTAATGAAAGGGATTTCTGTGGTTCCTGCCACAGTGTCCAACAAGGAGATATGGGAACACCTATGTCTCTCAGCCTTGACCTTCACCTATGACATCAAGGTCAGCCAAACAGGCACTGTGGGATTTGAACTGCAGGGTTCTGTTCATTTATCTAAATGGGACCTTTGTATTGGTGTGCAGTGCCTTTCCCCAGTTAAAGGACCTGAAGACCATGAGGGCAGGATTCAGTGCATTGTAGAGGCTGGTCCTTCTGCTGAAGTGGTTGAGGCTTTACATGGCAGAGATGGTCTTTTGTTCTTTATTGAATCTGTTCAGGAAATAATTATAACCATATATGTTCCTTCCATGTGGCATTTTTGTTTGATGTGCATACTTACCCATTCCAACATTTGAACAATGTCTGGCACAAAATAGGTGCTCAACAAATGTCTGTTGCCTGATAAAGGAAATGGGAATGGTGTATTCATAAGTATAAATTGCTTAATGAGTGCCCATAAATACATGAAAAGATGGTCAAAGTGAGTAATCATGAGAGGAATGCAAATTAAAGCCACAGTGAGGGTTAGAGAGATAGCTTATTGGTTAAGAACACATACTATTCTTACAGAGAACATGGGTTCCTTCGGTTCCCAATGTTCTTTTGGGCCAACTCACAACTGCCTATAACTCCAGCGCCAGGGGACCTGATACCTTCTTCTGGTCTACATAAGCATCTGTACTCACATGTGAACACACACACACACACACACACACACACAAATTAAAATTTCAGTGAGATTCTACTTAAACCTTCTCAGGTGACAGTAACAAAATATAGAGAAAAACTGGAGCCCTTATACAGTACTGGTGAAAACAGAGAATGTGCAGTCACTTCAGAAAGTCTGACAGTTCCTTAAGGTGAATAATTAGTTACCACATGACCTAGAATTTCTACTTCTTAATACAATCGCCAAGACAATCAAAATCATTTGTAGAAACGAAAACATGAATTCCATGTTTGTTCATGAATGTCCACAGTAACATTACCTATAATCACTGAAAAGAGGAACTTGTGTGTTTGCTGACTGATAGATGGCTGTGTCAGGGCCACACAACCAAATATTATTTAGCAAGGAAATGAGTGAAGTACTGATATAGAATATCCTTGAAATCATTGTGCTAGTTGAAAGGATTCAGTCACATCTATAGGAGACATTCTCAATAGGAAAACATAGAGAAGTGGGGAACAGGTAGCTGAGGGAGTTAGCATGATGGTGGTAAGGGCTGGGGGAATGAAGGCTGATGATGATGGAGTTTGAATGATCACTAATTATCATTTAAAAAAAAAAACACCTGAGTTGTAAACTTCAATTAAGCAACGTGAATCTTAATCTCAAAAAGATTTTAAGAGTGGCACAATTAAAATTATAAATATTCAGTTCACTCTTCTTGCTCCATTTTATTTTGTATCAACATTGCCTACTTCATCTGTGATTTTCCCACAATCCACTATAGCTGAATTGGTAGCCAACTTCCCAACCCCAGGATCTAGTACATGATCTATTAGTTTATTCTAAAACATCAAGGCCAAGTTTTCTTTCCTGAATTCTAAACATTTTGACCAAACTCACTCTGTGCCTCATATTACTCTTCTTAAATAACAGAGTCACAAAATGAGTGTCGGAAGCTCCTTGCAAAGTAGATACTTGTTGTTTCAATGACTGCTCAGAACTGGATTTTTCTTCCCAGTTCATTAGTTTCCGTAACACTAGGCTTTCGAAATCCAGTTAAAACTTGTGATTTTTGGCCTGAGAGAAAGAGAGAAATAGTTTAGACTGCTATGATAGTAATAACACTTAGTATTTATTGCATTCTGGCCTTGCACAAGGCATATGTTTATATACCTTACTTGTGCTAACTTATCCAAATGTTCACAACCCCTTTATAAGGTGAGTATTACCTCCTCCTTACTGAAGAGGCACAAGGATGTTAAACAATTGGCCCAATGGCAAATACTGCTAAGTAGCGGTGATGAGATCCAACCTGAGCACAGTTCAATGTCTGTCTGGAGGAAGTATTAACTCTTCTCACTGCATTAACTATCCAATTAAGACCTATTCAGAGAGGGCTTTTGGAAGGGTCTCTGAGTGAGTGGTCCAGAAGGAGCCAGGTTTAGTAAAGGGAGTAAAAGCCAGACTGTGAAGGCCCTTGTGTGTGACAGGCTACACTATGGAATGATGTGCAACCTTGAGAATGGGCTTCACATGATGACCCTTGCACTCTGAGGAGGGAACTGTAAGAACTCTGAAAGGAATAGGGATATGAGCAATGAAAGCGGGATTCCAGCCCGGATGCTGTGTTAATAGTTGATTTAAGAGTTTAAAAGACAAGGAGAAATTAAACACCTGGGGTTTCTTTCTCTTTGACGTATGTAAGTCATGTGAGAGCTTACAATCATGGTTAGTGGCACTGAAAGCAGCATGGATTGACACAGGTACGAGGCAAACTGCTGATATAATTTTAAAAGTTACACACATTACATTAAGGGTTTGGAGGGTGGCTTGGCACTTGTCTAATACGCATAAGGCCCTGGGTTCAGCTAAATACATTATAACAGATAACACACATGACATCAATATGAAAATTGTGTTATTTTTTCACGATAAATCTCTAAAATCCATTGCAAATTTTGTATCTAAGTGATCTCAGGTTTTTCTGGAAAGTACTCAGATTACATTTTGATTAAAAAATAATTAAGTTGAAAATACAGATTCCTAAACCCAAGTTGTTCTAAACACATTTGAATGTCTAACATTACAGGCAAGTGTCAATGTAAATGGAAAGTTCCATTCCTAGTTGAACTTGTCACATTTTAAGGGTTCCATACCCTCAAGTGGCCAGGGCTACTATTTTAGACAGTGCAGATCCCATATCTTCTCAACTACAGAAGAATTACTCACCAAACTCTTGGTCACCTTATAACAGATCCACTAATTATATTCATTATTTTCTGAGAAGGGAATTTAAAAGTAGAGGATAATTCTAGACTAGCAGAGAAAACAAACAAACAAAAAAAAAAAACATATGGGAACCACCCAGCAGTTAAGAGCATTTACTATTCTTGCTGAGGACCCAGGTTTGGTTCCCATCAGCTCATAATAGTCTGTAACTCCCATTCCAAGAGTCTAATGCCCCTCTGGCATCCGCCAGGACCAGGCACACATATGATGCACCAAGACAGGCTGTCAAAGCTTCTAGTGGCTCTCAAGAGACAAGCAAACTCAGGTACTTTGTGGCAGTGTGCTGCACTCAAAGCCCCTTAGTAAGTTCCCTTCTGTTTTCCCAGTAGGAATTTAACTGAGTCCATCACACCCTTCAAAGGACATACCACAGCCCCCTTTGCAGTGGTGTGACTTAAGTTCTGGCCAGTGTGGCATGTAGCAGTGATGTAAGCCACTTTTGAACCACAATCTTACAATTAAAAAAAAAAAAGCGTACTGCGGGTTACTGACAGTCCTCACCAACAAATAGTTCCAAGAAACACTCCACAGAAGAAAATGAACTGCAGAAAAAAAATTTATGGCAAATGAACACAGTAGTTCATTCTTCCATGGGACCCAATATGACACGCTTATGCACTTTAAGAAATGACACACACAATTGCGCTTTAGAAACAAAAAACACAGGAGAGTCTTTATTAGGAAATTTTAACAGTGTACATATTAAGGAGAGAAAAAACAAAAGCACATTTCTATGAGGAGAACTGCACCAAGAGAGCGAGTTGTTGTTAGCAAAAAACCTTTAAAGGGCCAGTGCTAGTCTTCTCGGCAGAGGCCATCCTGGTATGCAGGCGTGATCCAGGATGGACTGTGTCATCTCTCTTGCAGCCTGCAAACTTTGAGGTGATTTCAAAGAACATTTGACCCGTTAATGGTTGGAAGCTCCTGTTAGCTGGATTCAGCTCTTCTGGCGCGGATTCATTTTTAGGTGTGCTAATCTTCTATCTCTTCCTGGAGCATTAATACCTGCCCCAGGGATGGCTTTTGTGATATGCTTACAGTGTGCAATAGATAGCTCCTGCAGATGGCAGGACTTAAAGAAAAAAGCCTGTAAGGTTTTCAGGTGAAATGGTTGCATTCCTTTCTCAGCCAACAACTGCCAGTTCCGGTGGGCCATGCAGACATTCTCATTACTGATGAAATTTCAGCAAAGAAGGGGAGCAATATAGCTGACGAACTAAAATTTCCTTAGCTAAAGAATCTGGAACTCTGTCGAGCAGACTCTATTTAGCATCAGGGATATTCACAGGCCTCAGCAGTGTACTCTCCTCTGTATCTTCTGTGAGCTGGAAAGCACATTTACTCCACTATTTGGAAGAAATTACTCAAGGACTGGCAAGTGTGCCCTAGGGCAGTCTGTGGGTCTGGCTCCACCAAGCAGCTGCATTGACTCTGACTGCCTGAATGATCATGTAAAAGAGAAATAACCCACCTTTGAGTCACTTAACAAAGCAGCTTTATGCCCTATTTAAGCCATATGAGGTAAGATCAGTAAACCCCTGTAAGCCAGGATAATCAGTAAGCTATTTTCTGTAATGTGTCAGAAGACTGTGTTTGCCCTCCCAATTTAACGCTACCATAGTATTGCAAAAGTCCCACAGGCAAATTGCAAATAGACAGACATGGCTCCAATAAAGCTTTATTTACAAAAACAGGAAGTGGGCTGGATTTGGTTCATACGCCATAGTTTGTCAACCTTTTGTCAATACCGCTGCCCCCTCTTCTCCACAAAGGTGTCTCACAAATAAATGAATAAATGAATAAATAAATAAATAAATAAATAGCCTGTCTCTTCCAGCCTTGGCTTCTTAAAAGGAAAACTAATCTATCTTCTGAGAATTATTTATTTGGGGGTGATTCTCAGAAGGAACTGTGGGCCAGGTGTGGTGGCACACACTCCCAACACTCTGGGTGCAGAGCCAGGAGGCAGGTTTAAAGCCAGCCTGGGGTACAAAGTGAGGTCTAGGTCAGCCAGGGTTACATACTGTTTCAAAACTAAAGAACAAACAAACAAAAGGAAAGGAGGGACAAGCCATGGTATGAACTACTTATTTCTCAAGAAAACTCTCTAAGTGGCATTTATTTTAATGTGGTCCCGTTTGGGTGTGTATTCTAGAACCTCACAAAAACAAATGTAAATTTCCTCTCAAGAACTTATCTTCAGTCTCAAGGAATTTTCAAATAATAAATTTCCATCAAAGACAAGCTCCCAAATAATAATATAAATGGGAGCAGATTAGTCACACTGAACAAATGTCAACAAGAAACAAAAACAAGATGATTCCCAGTCTTCACTTTGACTTTTTGGGACAGGGTATTGCTATGTTGTCCTACTGGCCTAGAACTTGCTACATAACCTCAAACTTAGGGAGATCCTTCTGCCTCTGCCTTCCAAATTCTGTGATTATAGGCATGGATCAATATGCTCAGCCCCTCAATCACTTTAAATATTAAATTATCAATGACAAATAGAAATGTGTTGAGTACAATTATCAAAAAGCGGCCAGACCAGGTGGTGGTGGTGCTCGCCTTTAATCCCAGCACTCAGGAGGCAGAGGCAGGTGGGATCTCTCTGAGTGAGTGAATTCCAGGACAGCCAGAGCCACATAAAGAAAACCTGTCTCAAAAAAACAGAAACACAAAAAAACAAAAACTATGTGCTAATTCAAAATTTTCTCAATACAAGAAGACAAGGATGATTGCCAATCATGTTTTAAATTGTGTTAACATTTTCATGTATATGTTCACAGTAGTTATGGAACAAAGAAAACAACACAAAATCTGTTTCAAAGTGGCAGTTTTTAAAAACTCAGTAGAACCATCACCTCCAACGAGCACAGTCTAGAAGGCCCAGTGATTTTATTTTCACTCTCAAAGCAGTACCTGCAGAGACACGGTGATAGGACGTTGGCAGAATTCAGGCTCATGTTATCTAGACTGGGTCTGCTCCAGTCCTTGTGTTCTGTTACATGGTAAAATTGCAAAAGAAACAGGTGGGGGAAACATTTGCTGGCCACAGAGGAAGCTTTCTGCTGCCTTTTCAATTTTCAGAACATGGAGAACAGCATGCGGGGACCCACAGGGTGGAGGCGCTGCCCGTCTGATAACAGAGTGCGAGGGTTCTGCGTGACGGCACCTGGGATGTGAGTCTGTGTCTTAGCGCCATCACGCAGCACAACGTTCACTGTGCTGCTTCTGTTACCCACTGGAGGGCAAAGGAGATCCCTCACCATGACCAGGCACTGTGAGCAGACACTGACGCCACACAGACACACTGTGGCCAGACACTGAGTTACGACTGAGAGCCGGGATCACAAGGAAACAGACATTGCTGCGCACTGATCGGAATGTACAGAGCAGTTTGAGGGGTGGGGAAGACAACAGAACATCACAACATACACTTTATGTGCCATTTAGCAAACCCTTTTCAGAACCGACTGCAAAGAAACATTAAGCATACGCACAGAAGACAGGGAAACCAAGGAGAGAGGTGCCCCAGCGGAGAGCCAGGAAGCAGTTTTACTGCAAGCATGCGATAGCCCAGCACATATCTGTCCGAAGGCTGAAGGCCATTCAGATGAACAGAGCCTTTAATACCCCTTCTGTCCCCTTGCCCCACCCACAGCAATCAAGACTGATACAAATTTTGATTGGTTATATCAAGCTTAATAGAGTCTGCTCAACTCCCTCATAAGCAGAATTTTTCACCCAGGCAGCAAAATTTGCAAGCCATTTATAGTGCTGAAAAGGAGGTGGAGAAATCTGGATACAGAAGGGACATAGTGAGATACTACAGGGACGCCAGCCTGTTGCTTCTCGGGGCGTTCCGCCACATTCCCCTGCTTTGATGCTAGGGTCCCTTTTTGGGTCACAGAACATCACCTTAGCTTATCAGCTTATATTTCCATAGCAAACATGACTGTCAGTTTTTGTCTCGATTGTGCTTTCTATGAGAGAGATTTTTTAACCAAGGGATTAGAGGGCAGAAACGAGCTATCACCCAGGATTTAAAAAGCACGGCACCTGTGAGTGTTTCAAATTCCTCCACGTGTTCAAACCATCTTCCAGATTAATCTCCTGGGTCCCAAAGCCTTCGAAGTTTGGACTGGAGCATGAACAAGCTTTGTCATTCTGCCTGTGGTGTTCTCTACAGCCTCTGCTGTTCTGCTTAGGAACTTTCCATGGAGGCAAGCGTCAAGACTAAGACCAAGTGGTTCTGATAAACTGCACTACACATCTTGTCTTGTTGAATGGATAACTATTCAACAGCAGTTTTAAGTTGTATTAGTCATAAATTCAAGAATGCCTTGTGGCCTAATGATGCAGTTTAACTTACAGAGACAGTATACTAACCCCAGACCTCTCTTCTGTCCTAGTGGCTGGACCAGAGAATATTGTTATATGTTCAGAGGGCTGTTCACTAATGTTTATAAATGGTGTTTCTTTCTCTGAATATCCAGCACTTGTATACCCATCCTCGGGCTGCTCTCCCTTCCAGAGGGGGCAGGAAGGAAAAAGGCCGTGTGGAACCAGTACCCAGGAGTCTGGCAAACTTGGTGGAGTTTAGCACATGCTGTCCTCCCGCAGAGCCAATACATTCCACGTGGATCTCAACGTCATTCCATCCCTGTCAGAGGTGAGAAAAGTTGGACAGTGGATGGCAGTTTGATTCAGAGGATCCTCACCAGAGTCTTTTGGATGTTAACATCCTAAAACCTCTGGCCCAAACATGTTAAGACTCCCACGGAGGAAGAGAATTTGCTTCTCCATTGGACATTTTTTCCTAGTGATTGAGGTTCCGAGGAGCCAGATCCCTGTAGCTGGGTGGGGGATCTCTGATTTCATTACAGGGCTTTACAAGATTAAATTGTCTAGTCTCTTAGGGCCACTGATCTCCTGCATCAGTTCTCCCACCTATGTAACAAGAACAGATGTTTAGAGACAAGGCTATAACCTCTGTCATAATTAAGACTTTAGTGTAGCCTCATAGAAGAAAGAAGACTGCATGGGTGGAGGCTCAGTGCAAGACACTACCCCTTCAGTTTGCAGGTGGGTCCCAGGGTTCCAGAGTCAGCTATGTGTATGCATTTCAAGAGAGGCCCTTTCTCAATTTGGGGATGGCTGAGTTAAAGACAGTAAAATCAACAGGATTACAAGCATCATAGCATGATCAAGGTTACCCCCACCTGGAGGCAACCCAACTACCCAACTGAAGACATGCCATTACTATGTTGTCCTCAGTTTCTTTTGAGAACCAGGTGCCCCCAAGAATTTGACAGCTAACTTGTCCTAGACCCAGCAGAGATGAGGGCTGTTTATGTGGGAATTACGTTACTGACTGTACTTCTGACCTGGCTGGAGGCTGCCACATAGCCTGTCATGTGGACTGAGCTTGTCTTACAATTCTACATACATGAAAGAGATTTGTCTTTGGTGCAGAGGAATCAGAGGCTGTGTTTCTGTAAGCAGGGTTCTGTCCCATCTTTGAATTTCTAACCATTCCCAAAAGGGGGTAGGAATTGAGGGTTTAAACAGGTGCACTGGTCTTTATGTCCATAGGTTCTTGAGGTCTTTCCCTGAGATTCAAAATCAGTGTGACATAGCCGGGCCCAGGTGACTCCATGCAAGAGTCACGGAGATTTCAGAGACCATGATAGAGAGCCAAGTTAAAGGCAAGAGATAATAGCCATGCATCCAGTCCAAAAGAGGTAAGAGATGGCTAACAGGAGCTTACTAGTCCGCTCCTCTGGGGCAGCCATCTGAACCGGTAGCAAGGCCCAAAGCAGGAGGATTGCAGAGGTAAAAGCAAGGGGTTAACAATGCATTCATGAGACAAGAAGAAGAGCAGCAGTTTGCTTGTCCCACCATAGCTGATTCCTCAGACTTCCATCATGAGGTCAGTCAGCTGCCGGAGTGACCGAAGCGGGGCTGTTGTTCTCCGGTCTAGTTGTGCCTCTTGATCTCTTCAAGACCTTTGGTGGTGCAGCTGGATTCCTTCGTATGGTCAACTTGCATGGTGCCGCTGGATCAAGAACACATTCCCAGTTTTGGGAGGCTGGATCCTCTTTGCTGAGGGGAATCCCGGGAGTCATCTTGGCCACCTTGACTGCAGTGGGAGTGGATAAAATAATAGTGAATAGACCTCTCCGTAACATACAGGCTTCAGGGCCTGGGAATTCCATTCTTTTACGCAGACTGTATCTCCTGGTTTACAGGAATGTGTGTTTGAAGTCAGACTTACAGGCAATCACTCCTTGGCTTTGTGATGGATGGTGGCCAGGGCTGAGCAGAGACCCTGTATCTGCTGTCTTGAAGTGTAACTACCCAAATCCTTTTAAATTCCCCTGTGCTCCCCTGACAAGGGAGGACACCCATAAAGGATTTCATAAATAGGAAAACCTGTTTGGTAATAGATTTGATTCTTAACAAAACAATTGGTCCCAGTGTTTTGAGAGCCTCTTGCCATAGTTTGCTTATCTGTAATTTTACTGTCCAGTTCACATACCCCACTTTCCAAAAGCTCTGTGGATAGATATGCCTTGAGTAGCTTCCAGGTGATTCTAAACACTTTAGAAACCAATTATACTATCTGCCATAAACGCCAGCCTAAAGTCTGACCCATAGCGACAGGAATCCCAAACCCAGAAATAATTTCTTTTAGAAGTCAGATTACTTCAAATGAACTTCCCATAAGAGTAGGAAAGGTTTCTATCCAACCTGAGGGTGTACAAAGAAGCAAGCATCTGCAGCCCTATCTTGGGGAAGCTTTGTAAAGTCGACAACCAAAGTCTCAAATGAGGTTCCTCTGGTACTCTACCGCCCTCGGTCCACAGCAGGTCATTCCATGCATAGGTGCTACTCTGTTCACAAGTTAGTCACGCTACAGCGGGGGGAATGCAGCATAGGGTCAACCTAATATACTTTCCAGTGCTGACACGAGGTCCCAGATGGAACTGTTCAATAAATGCACAGGCCTCAGGATAGCTATATTCATCTTTGAAATTCCCACCACTGGCTGGGGAGAGTCCCCATTTTCAGTCTTCAAGCCAAGCCATTTAACTACAGTTGGCTTAGAGATAACAAGGCTGTAGCAACTGCCAGCTCTGCCCTTGCTTTGGAAACTGGTAGTTTTACTTCTCGGCATACTATGCAGTTGTCCCCAGAAGTTGTAGCATTTCCCTTCTGGTGTGCCCAACTGCACAGTGGCCATTTGCTTAAGAGCCACACAGCATCTAAGAGTTCTATGATTTCTTTGCCATACTTTATGTCTTTCCCTCCTGAGTTGATCAGCCCCTTTCTCTAAGCACATGGAACGAGATGCAAGAGCACTTAAGAATCTGTGAATATGTTCACAATCACCCTGCTGCCAGCTGCAGCACTCTTGATGAAGCTCTAAGTTCTGCTTTTTGTGCTGGTCCCCTTGGGCAGAGGCTTTGCATTAAAGGTAGATTTGAGGGTCATCAGAGTACCCAGCAAGCTGTTCTATAAAACTACAGTAAGATATGCTACATCAGGGTCTGAAAGGTCTGTCTGTTAAGTCTACCCTGCCAGAAAACATCCCATTATGACTTCATAATTTAATCATGATTTGGCTAGACTGGCCCAACAGGCAATAACACTGCAAAGTTTAGGTTTTGAACCATTTGTAGGTAAATATGTGGATTTTCATGATATTTGGCCATCCTAGCGTTCAGAAGCCTTTGTATCACATCAGAGTTATCACCGCATATGGTGTCAATAGTTAAATCCTGTCTCAGACAGTTTGAAAGCCTGTCACCAAGAGTGCTGTGGCATCAACTACATATTGGGCAGGGTGGCCAGCTGTTTAAGATAAGCTATGGAGTAATGCCAAGATCCCAACATCTGACAGCATGTTCACACACATATGAAAAGAAAGGTTTATCAGGAATTGAGGTCACCAAACCATGGCCTACAGAACCAACTAAGCAGGACTCATAGGAGCTCAGAGACTAAATCAGCAATCACAGAGCCTGCAGGGGTCTATGCTAGATCCTCTGCATGTATATCGTTGTTAGCTTGGTGTTTTTGTGGGACTCCTGACAATGGAGTGAGTGTATCTCTTCTGTGTGCCCTTGGGACTCTTTTCTTTCTATTGGGTTGCCTCATGTAGCCTTGATATGAGGGTCTGTGCCTAGTCTTATTGTTTCTTGTGCTGTGTTTGGTTGATATCCCTGGGAAGTCTGCTCTTTTCCATAGGGAAGCAGAGGGAGAGTGGAAATGAGGAAGAGGAGATGAGAGGGATGGAGAACTAGGAGAGGGAGGGAAGGGGAGGAAGGTTTATCAAGGGAAGGAAGGAAGGAAGGAAGGAAGGAAGGAAGGAAGGAAGGAAGGAAGGAAGGAAGGAAGGAAGGAAGGAAGGAAGGAAGGGTTGGTTGATCATGCTTGGGAGTCCAAAGCCTTACGGACCTGCTTGGTTTCTTCAAAAGCTTTCTTTCTGTTGGCCTTTCCCCATAGTAGTAGGTTTCTCCCTGCACTGTGGCTTCATGAAACTGTTTTTTTCCCCCCTTGAACAGAGAAATTTGGTACCCAAACAGATACCAGTCTCTCTAACAAACTCCAAAATCTGTCATGGGGGTCTGTAGAACTGAACAGAGCAAATGGCCTGTTTTCTCTCAGAACAAAGTTGGAGTTACCCTGTGACAAATGAAACTTGAGATATCTGACCCTTTCTTGGCAGGTGTGTGTGTGCGTGTGTTGGTGGGGGGTGGGGGATTGTTTGAGACAGGGTCTATATAGCCTTGGCTAGCCTGGAACTTGCTATGTAGACCAAACAGGTCTCAGACTCAGTTTGATCTTCCTGCCTCTGCTTCCCAAGAGCTAGGACTAAAGGCCAGAAAACCTGGCTAGATTGGGGCTTTTTACTAGAGTTTATATTGTTTTCCTCAGAGGGTAAAGACTGCCTATGTTCACTCCAGTCTTCTTTAGTGGCTCTGGCCAGCAACAAGCTGTATACACATTGGAGCAGTGTGCAGTTATGCTGGTCAACTAGCACAGTGCCAAAAATGGTTTAAAAAAATTAAATCTGGGGCAATCTGGTCCAAATTAATTGAGTTTTGTCACTATTTTCAGGATTTTCCTATTGAAAGGCAAAAATAGGCTGCTGGGGTTGGAGGATATTTTTTTCAGAAGCTGGCCCTTAAGCAGGATCAGATGCCAAAGGGTATACGGGTTGGGGACAGCTGGATGCAAAGTTGCTGTGGTTTGTTGCCTCGGAGGCTTGTACTGGGCAGTAATCATCAGTCCCGTATTTCTGGCCTGGCAGGAGAGGTGTACCCCAGACTGTTCGACAGGATAGAGAATTCTGTATTTCAGGAGTCTTTATAGACATTTTTGTGCTTCAAAAGTTGTACTTCAAGAGGAATAGAATATTCCTCTGGCGAATTGGCTCTATCCGTAGCCTTAATTCTGTGACCACTGGAGGAATATTTCAGGAGAGCTCTGGTGGGTTGATCTCAGTCCATAACCCAAGAACTGTGAGGGGGAGCTCAGGTCCCTGCTGCGGCTTCTTAGCCAGGCCAAAAATAGACCATTCCTCGTCTCGGGGACAATAAGAGTCAAAATTTTCGTCTCAGGTCTTCAGAGTTAAGACTGTCTGGTCCTGGGGAATTAAAGGTTATTTGAGCTTACAGCTTTCCCAGGAGGAGGTCTTGATCCAGCAGAGGCACTGGAAAATCAATAAAATTCATGGATTAACTTCATGCTTCCCAGCCAAGAGTTAAGGAAAAGCTGCCTGTGGATCCCACAACTGGTAGTGTGCTTCTGAAAAAGGGGTCCGTGGATTAAATCACAACAAATAGGTGGCCCCAGTGTCCATATATCAACTGGCAAGCTCCAGCAGTGTTTGACCATACACTCCTGCAGACTCAATGAAATGGATCCTAGTTTATCTTCCTTAAGTTTTCAGGGGCAGCTAAGTCTATAGTCTCATTTTTCTGAGGCCTCTGCCTTTCACCAAATCATCCAGCATGTCTTTCCTTGCCTGGTCCTGAGTAGGCATTATCTGCCTTCTGTCGGTATTCATATTTCTAATGTTCAATGGCAACATGCATACTGGTTCTGACCAGTTTCATCTCTGAGCAAGGTGGTCCTGGCAGCTTCCCTATTGGTTTCAGCCCCAATTTGGTAGGACACTGACCCGTGGGTGCCCTGAACATTCTTTCAGTGCGGCAGTCAGTAAATTTACTTTTCTTTTTAACCTTAGATCTGACTCACGCTTGGCTTCCTAGACTCAAGAACTTTGTAAGACACTCCTAGTAACTGGCTGGCATTCTTTCAGAACTTTGCAAAAGTTTTTTGCAGCTTGTATCTGGTATCTCTGAGCCTTGCAAACAAAGGCTGCATTAATCTTTTGTTGGTTCTCGAAGCTGCTTTGAAGTCAGATGGAATGTCAACTGAATGCCCCACGGAGCCACAGATTCAGGCTTTCTGCAGATCCCTGAGCATTTCTTTTTTCCCCCATGTTTATTGCCTTTCTACCTCCTTTTCTGATTCTGATTAAAAGAAATCTCCAGGTTATCACCTGAGCCTCTCCAACCAACCACCTCATCATCACTGGAGTGCCAATGAGAGTCCTCTTCCTCAAGAAACAGGCCTTGGATGTCATCTGGGGCATGTTCCCTTAGTTGTTTTGGGCCAAGTAGGGTCAGTATTAGTGATCAGTCATCTGCCCATGTGATCTCCAACTTGGGCTTGGATAATAAATTGCATTAAGTCACTTAAGGCCTGAGGCTTTTTGAGTATGTGAAAAGAAGTGGGATTTTTCTCATGTATGAAGTCAGTGGCAGAAAAGGGTTGATAAATCAAAGTACACTGGCCTCATGGGACCTGTCCTGACTGGTCAAAATAGACTTTCAAATCTCTCTGAATGGTAACTGCAGAGCACCCAGAACATGGCTTTCTTCGCTCTTTCCCACAAGTTAAATCCAGTGGTCCTGGGGGACTCTCTTGCAGAAGAGTCCCAGGAGTCTTAGAAGGAATAGTTGTCTCAAGGAGGGGACAGTTCCAAGTTCTGCTGCTATGAGGGTTGGCACTGGTAGGGCTAGGAGCATCAGGTCTCCATTCCCACCAGAACCTGGTGGCAGTGACAAGGGGGCGGGGGACGACGACACACAACTGTACATATGGAGGAGGAACTTTTGTTGGCTTTTCAGCTAAAACAGGTTTTTTCTCAGACTTACGCTCTGGTCTACATTAAGAAGACACCATTACCCTATCATCTTGATTTTATAGTTCTTTTCCAAGTAGGCTTTCAGCCAGCACAGACTGAGAGAACAATATTCTGCCACCAATCAAAGTAAGAAAACTGGTAGGGAAGTTCTCGCTCCCATTAGCAATCTTAAACTCTTTGTAATGTCTTTATACAGAGAACCTTCATGGAGCCATCCCATAATATGGCTAGTCTGTTTCACAAAAAGTCCAATTATTTGGGAGAGTTTGACATTCACTGTCTATCTCCTGAATATCCCTTTTGGAAATTTTTTGTAATACAGTCTAAAGACGTAGGCTTACTCTGCTGACCACTCAGCAGATGATACTTGAGTTACTTATTCAGTTCCTCAGATATACAAATGACTCCCACACCTTACCCATGGTCAAGAGATACACTCACTCCATTCCTACCCCTTGCCCAAAGCTCAGAAGTCACTGCAGAGCTGTGCTGTGTTTTGTCCTTAAAAAAAAAAAAAGAAAGAAAGAAAGAAAAGAAAAGAAAAAAATACAACCCAACAACAGAAACAGCTCTACTAGAAGCCAACCCAGATCAACCCGGGTTCTTACCAGTCTGATGAATGAGGTCCCTTGACCTGGTTGTGGGCTATTGCACATCAGGAGCTTTTTCTGACCCCAGGAGGGCCAATTTCTTATAGATAAAATGGCCAATTGGTGCCAGGCAAGTAGCCACTCCCAATGCTCTGTAAATACCCACCCAAGGAGTATGACGAGTATGGGGTGGAGAGGGAAGCACAAGAGGTGAAACCACTTCCTGGTCAATTTATCAAAAATGCTGCAGGAAACCAAGGGAAGAGAAACTGAGATTGATGTTGGGACTCATTATTGAATGCTTATTCACATTATTCATTGAGGCCAGGTCTCTTGGTCAACCCCAGAGCCTGCTGGTGTGGCTAGTCTCCCTAACCAGCTAGTTCTGGGAATCCCTTCTCTGCCTCTGAGGGCTGGAATCAGGAGGGCTGCCACACCCACCCAGCATTTTCTTTCATTTCTGGTTTTTACACCTGCATAGCAAGCACTTTAACAACCAGTCAGAATTTTCTACATCTTTAGCCTTTTGTTAAAAACAAAAGAGAGCAAGACTGTAGCTAGTATAGAAAAAACTAAAAGTCAACCAAAGAATAAAGAAGCAATAATAAAATCAGATATGCACAACTGCTGAGACCAACAAAGATTCAAAGCAACTAACACAACTTTATTATTTCCATAATAGGCTCTGGACAAAGTGAAGACAGGAGACAAGGACAACATTCCAACTCCTACCACAAATGAATGCTAGAAGTCTCCAGCGGTGCAACATATGAAAATGTATATAAAGAAAAAAAATAACCCAGAGAAATATAAATATTCAGACATATGCAGCACAATACAATGTCCTTCAAAAAGCAACAAAGTAGTACTTTTGTAATGGTGTATGAAACTCGGATAGTAATTTAAAAGGCCAAAGCACACCTGTTTCCTATCCTCCCCCATAATCTGGACTGAGGATTGGAGCATTACAAAAAATATACAAATAAAAACAAGTTTGGTGCTCAGAGACAAGTAACTCTCCTTATTTTAATGCAGCAAGAGACAAACATTGAATTCAGGAATGCCAATCATTGTTATATGCAGATAAATAAAACAGACCAACAATACTTTTATAATCAAACCCAACTAACATTATACTAAAAATATATGTGTATATGTATCTAAATACACTACACGTATTTTAGAAAAAAGGTGTCTTGGTGAAAATGATTCTGAAAATACTCACTGATGCACATTATGTACAAAACCTTCTATGTAAAAAATTAAACTATTTCCGTGCAATTTCATGTTTCTATCCCACCTGAAAACTACTTGAAATATGTTTCTCGCTGACATGGTCCTAAGGCAATTCCCTCTACAGTGGTTCTTCACCCACTCAACACCAAGAATGGCAGCACAGACAGATGTCACACGGACACAACCTGACATACCTCTGTGGCACTCCCTGGAGCTCTACTCACTTTTCAAACCAGAAAGTTTACAGTTGCTACAAAGACTTTTCCTAAAATACAGTGTCTCTAGTCCAAATTAAACACTCAAGATGTTAAGAGGCTGAGAAGCTACTTCATTTGGTTTCTCAATAGCCCTATGAAAAGGAATTCTGCATTGGAACAGCTAAACAAGTTCTTACTGGATTAACATTGCATCCTGTACCTGCATAGATTCAATTTGGCTTAATAGCTCTTTGCCCCAGAACATCAGTCTGGAGTTCAAATAAACTCCTAAAAAGTCCATCTCATTTAGAAAAAAAAAAAAAAAATTCCATAGTAGTAGCATGAGAGTAATAAAGAGGGTAATAAATGTTTCTAAAATCTGTTTGATGAGCCTTAGAGCACTCCTCAGTCAGAGTAGCTACTAAGGGTCAAGGTACTGATAAAAACAGAAGAGTGGGGACAATGACGTCAATAATCTCTTAAGTCTAGTAAACAAATGAAGTGACAAGGTACCCCAAGCTACTCCTCCTATAAGCATAGGTTCTGAAGCATAAAGAGTGAACAACTGAATACATTAGAAAAGGAGAACAGTCTGAGGCAAAAGTTGTAGGTGTGTAAATATGTATTTTATGAGCACACACATTGTGTGCATTACTCTCTATATAATTACATACATAGCCACAAAATGCCCTGCAGCACAGTTCTAAAGCCTTGTCAAGGAACACACTACTTCTAGCACAGGCCCTAGAGTTCATACCATCTGCATAAGAAACCAATGTGCATGTATTCACAGCATAAACCTTAGCAACAAAAACATTGCTATTAACACTAGGATAAATCATAGGTTTTAGGTTGATGGTTTTTTTCTTTTCTTTCACTACTATCAACTGGCAATTTAATCACATTTTTTTACATGGAGAATCAAAAATAACAGCAACAAAACTGGATTTTGCAACTGGATTTTGAATTCACAAGAAAGATGTTTGGTATGGTAAACAAACAAAGTTCAATTTCCAGAGTAAGGAAAATATCAAAACTTTATAAATCTCCCGAGATGCAGTTCGATTACTACATCATTAGAAAAATAGAATCAGAATGAGCGGCGCCAGCTAAGCATCCTCAACACATTGACCCGTATGTTTATCTCTTTCCTCTTTTGTTTCCAGCTGGAGGTCTCTTCAACTGAAGAAGTTGTCCTCCTGTTCCAAATCCCGCAGAGGCAGGATTGGACACCCCAAATGTCAAACCAGCTGATGCCGTGATGCCAGGATTGCTGAAGTTAAACCCAGACGTACTTGAGCTGCCAAAGCCTTATGTTCAGGGAAGAAAATATTCAAATGAGAAGTTAAATCACAAAAACAAATATAAAAAACAGGGATAAGTGGAAATTTCTATCTGAGAACACACAATTTATAAGATAGAAAATGACTAAGGCCTTTGAATTTCTAACATGGAACTTTACAGAAAAATAATTTAGCTAATAACTGAAAAGCATCTTGAAAGACAGAAGTTCAGTGATACAGACCAAGAAAGAAAGCTAGCACAGATAACTGAAATATACAGGAAAATTTAAACTGCCAGAAACTTGTCTGTATGCTACACATACAACTGTGTAGCATCTGTATATAATTATATAAGTGCATAAAATTACATTCTTACATATACATTATGTCAGTGTCTCCCTACTCAGACTCACCAAAAACAATTTAGAGAAGACCTTCAATGCATCTAGACCTACCCTTAAATCCTGAGCCCTCCAGGAAAGCCTCAACCCAGCGCAGTGTTCAAAACAATGCCAACAATGCATCCTCCAAGAGCATTTATAACTACAGGCTGCCTGGTTACCTAACGCAGTATTTCAATTCTACTCCTAATACTACTGCTTACAAATCTTACTCCACTAAGTACTGTTGACTTTAAACACTACTTGTAATAATTAGAATTTCCTAAATTTGAACACATTTTTAAAAAGTGTTACACCATTTAGACATGCTACTTATCCCTAAAGAACACACATCAAGAGAAGTCAGTATGTAAAAGTATAAAGTGAATGGAAAAGTAGACAAAATTTTGGATTTTCTACTGAAAGTGGATTAATCTATTTAAAAATGAACAAAGAACCAAGTTAGTCATTATTCATAAACTTTACTACCCTTTAAAATCAGAGTTACTAACAAAGATGACCTGTTTGGATGGAGATGTGTCTCCTAGTTGGGCCGCCTGGCAGCACAGACCTACAATGTCAGCTACTCGGGAGGCTGAGGCAGGAGCACCAGTGCAAGGCCTGCCTGGGTGACTCAGCGACGCTGTGGTTCAAGGTGAAAAGCTGGCTGGAGAAAGAGCTCGGAGGTGCAGTGCTTGCCTAGTATGGGTAACGCTCTAGTTTCTACCCCCAGTACAAAAACAAAACAAAACAAACAAAAGGTTCTCCTGGAAGAAAAACAAACCAACAAAATATAACTACTGAGTTCACAAAAAAAAAAGCCTTGAACCATAAAGTCAGTCACAAGGATTCCACTGAACCTCTAGTTAACTGTTTATAAGTCGAACTACATACAGCCACCAAAGTGGCTGAACAATTGAGATAGGCTTACATGCTTCCTCAGAGTAGAAACTGAATCAGGAATCTTCAGTGATTACTGGGAATAAGAAGGCGTGTAATCTTTAATTAAGTGATTTGCACTTTTTAAACCTGCCTGGAATTCAGGCAGAAACACACAAACCTGCACTAAGACTTCCTGAGGGTTTATCTGTTGTTCCAAATCCAAATGTGGAGGCCCCTGTAGTGCCGCATCCGAAACCAGAGCTAGCTCCAAATCCTAGTGGAAGGTAATAGAGAAATACACAGTGCACATAAAACACAGATTACAGGGTACTCACAAGAAAACCAACCACCACCACAGGTAATATAAACGCAGTCTTCACAAACACACATTTATCTAGGTAATCTGCCGCTTACTCCTCTGCATAAGACTTCTTAAACAACTAATTTATAACTATCTAGACTAGTTCAGGACCTAGCAGCAATTTTTAAAGAACAAAGCTACTAAAGTCAGGATGACACTGGTATTTTGACAACCGAAATGACTACAGACTATTAAATTATGTCTAGTTGTGGCATTAGTTCACTTTGGAAAAATAAAAGGCTGACTAAATTCAAAAGCAAGCATGACTGGTACAACAGTGTAACCACTAGAACATTCCAAGGTAAGTGCTCTCTAACTACAGGACAGTCCACTCCCTCAATCTATTCTGTAACAGTAAATTCCTGCCATGTTACCTTCCATGTTAACACTGATAGACTGTCCTCTTAAAACATATTTTTTGTCACACAAAGTTCGTGAAGAAATTCTAAGTACTCAAAGATAGTTCACCAGGTATTCTCTATATAAACTCCAAAGTCATTATTATTATTTTGGAGGTAAGAGCCTTATGTATTTCCCCATGTAGCTGAGGATGACCCAGAACGTCTGATTCTCCTGTCTCTAGCTCCTGCGTGCTGGGATTCCAGGTATGCACAGCTCCCCCCTCCCCTCGTCCCTCCCTGTATTTGGAGTAAGAGATAGAACTAGGGCTTCATGTGTGCTGGGTAAGCACCCTACTAGCTAAGATGCACTTCCAGCAAACCTCAAATTCCTTGTTATTCTGCAATGGTTTACTAAAATAAGTTGACAGTTAACTATCACTGCCTGTAAGAAATACTATGGAAAGTGGATTAGAGTCAAGAGGGATTATGCTGCCTGTCATGGTTCTAAAATTCTCAATGTAGAACAGTTGGTATTAAATAACCGTGGTAGCTTATAGCCTCTCTTTATATTTTAGTGGAAATATAGGAAACTTTATTACACTATAATATTTTTGTCAAATATAATAAACTCTCAATGATCCACAAAGAATTGTGAATGCATTTATAACTAACATGTTTTCCTTACTAATTTATGAAACAATTAGAATAATCTGAATTGCTTACGTTTGTATACAGTCAAATATGCCAACATTGCATAGAAATGATACAAGTTGAGCTGTTTAATTTACAGTAAAATTAATTCCATTTAAAGTGGTCACTCTCAGCTAAAGATAACAATCAGGAAAATGTATATGATCTAGAAGTAGATCGGATTCCAAAGTTATATTAGAACTAATTTTTAAAACTTCAATGAAAACTAAATTGATTTAAACTAAGTAATTCTCAAGTTGACATTTTAGCACAGTGACTGGAACACACACACTCCCTGCCATTTAATTTTAGTGCTTTTTTATATCTACTTTCCATAGAGGACAGAATGACGTTTTAAGCTCTAAAGCTAATGCTAGGAAGCAATGGTTATGTTTGGAGAATCCCTTTTGCCAGATGGAACCTTAGCTTCCCAAATAGCAGCAGATCCTCTTAGAAATGTGTCACAGGCTACCGTCAGTTCAACTGTAATAGCTCAATGAAATATGAGAAAAGTTAAAGTGTACCTCCAAGGTTTGAAGAACCTAAGCCACTTGATTGCAAGCCAGTGCCAATACCTGAGCCGAATGGCGTTCCAAAACTAACTCCCAGAGATGGCTGTGGCCCTGGTATGAAAAAAAAAACGGGGGGAAACAAATTTGCCTTACTCTTTCGAGATTAAAGTTCCTTTATGAGATTATTTTTAAACTGAACATTGATTACTTTTTAACAAATTCCATTTAAGACTTTGATTTCAAGATTCCTTTCTGACCTAGCTATCTATCCCAAATGTTTAATCTGAAAAAACAGAATTTTTAATTAATCTGCTTATAAGTATACAGTTAAAAGAGGCTTACCACAAAAATAAAAATGTCCACAAGTTTAATGTACTAATAATTTGAAATATTTACTGCATCACAAATTATGGTTTTTAAATTTCTAGAATCATTTTATTTCTCTCTACTTGTTTTCTGATGCAACTATTTGGTGTAAAAGTAAGGTTTTACTTTCCTTTTTTAAAAAACAAGCTCCCAGTACTAGAGTCAAGTCCCAGTGATCAAAAGACTGACATTAACAGCAAAACTATCATGTTACTTCATAAAGTACCCAAAAAAATCAAGCATGACTTCTTATAGTACAGAAATGGTGTATATAATAAATAGATAAAAAAACAAGACAATGTTTTATTTTATTTAATTTATTGTTCATTTTAAAAGCAAACCAATTACACAGTAACATGACAATTCCAACTTGTTCACAAAAGTGATTATTGAGTTCTATTCTTCAACTCTGCTACATTTCACCACTCATCACCTGATTCAATGAGATTGAGAATGACATTCACAAAGGCACATGTGCACCTTGACAGACCCAATACATTCAAGACTTCAGAAGCTCCTTTCCAACATTCTAGAAAATGTACTCAAAATCAGAGCCACGTGTCATCCTTTCTAACCTGCTACTTTAGGGATTTTGGCTGAGTTTGTTTGGCAAGAACAACATCAAACTTACTAGCCCCTCATGGTAACTACTTTTTTTAAAAAAACTAAGCAGGATACAAAAATCTAAAAATCTCTCATTTAATAATAATTTATGAAAACTACTCAGTAAGTTTCATAGTACAATCTTAGTCCTGTCCTCTGCAAGCACAGTGGTTAGTGAATCTCAGAGCTGAGGGAATGCCAAAGCAATATGCATCTTCAAATTTAACTCCAAAAAAAAAAAAAAAAAAATCAAAGCCTTCAAGTTGTTCAATGAAGAATGAGGTTTGTATATTCAAAAGGTAGTGTAAATTTATAAAGCACAAAACAATGACAAAATGAGGAAGTACATTTTGCTACCCTGGGACAGAAACTGGACGTTTCAAATAGCTTCTATCCAGAAAACAGAATAACAACTAAATAGCAGCCAGAGTTCTCATACTACTGTTAAAAAAATAAATTAAAAAATATTTTTAAGTTTTTACATCCAGTTTGAGATTAACTTAAGAATAAAGACCTGACTAGCAGCTCTTTTGTAAAATGTTACAACAGGAAAAAGAAACTTGCTTATTACTTTCTTATGTCTAACAAAAATAACACAGAGAAAGCACATGTCCAGTTTCTTTAACATTGGGAGACTGTCACATTTTAACAGGAGGCACTGCTGGTGGAAGACGTTAAAGAACAATGCACACCACAGTCCTCAGCCTTACACGTCGGGAGAGTTACCCAAATAGCATGTTTTTGTCATGTGTGGGTCCATTTTTAAGAGTAACAGAACAGTTTCTGCAATCATCATATTTAGGACATCAAAACGCATCTAACAATGACAAGACTTCCCATTGCACAATAGATGCGAGATATTTTGAGTGTGCTACCTTCACACAAACTTTGAAGGCAGCATCATTTCTAAAACTAGTAGGCAAATGTATAACATTTTAAATAGTAAAAGCTCATGATAAATTATCTCCCATGCCAAAGTATTAACATATTATACTCTGGCCACCATATATATTAGTTTCACTATCAGAAAACAGATTCTAAATCCTTCAGGAAGAAGCTATGTAAACAATTCAAGTCACTTTGAAATCTGAATAGTCATTCAATGAGAGGCTCTTAGTTCCATAAATGAAATCAATCAATAATATAGACCAATGATTGCCTAGAGTGAAATTTCCATGTAAAGAAACATTTTACAAAAGTTTCCATGATAAATTCACACACAACAAAATCAGGTTTAGCACTGTAATTCATATTTTCTAGAATAAATATTACCCTATTTAATGTAAAACTGCATTTATAGGGAAAGGACTAAAGTGCTATAGAATTTCTTATAATTTTCCATGGTTACCAAAAATGTCTAGTGTAATTACCATCGTTACTTGCAAATCACCTTTTAAAATAACAAAAATGTCTTCCCCTGGTTAGAAAAACTTATTCTTACTACTTTTAATGGGGAATGTTCCTTTGGTTATTAAAACAACAAAATCACAAAACCACAAGAAAGTAAGATGAAATACTTAACATTTCTGATTTAACACTATACCTTAAATGTCCAAACCTTCACCTAAAGCTAGAAAGCAGGAATTCCTCACAAATGCCTCAGCTCTTTTTAAAAGCAGCTAAGTCAAATGAGAAAAGCTATGTGTAAACATCAACTTTTAAGTGTAAAAACACAACAAAATTCAACTTCTGTACACTGATTGAAAAAATTCCATCCTAAATCAGTATCGTATTGAAAAGTCTAATATAAACCTACTAAGGTTTTTGGGAGGTTTGAGGAACATTTGTGGACAAGTATACATGAACTTATCCACACACTGATGCTCATTTTATACATGAATAGCCTACTGGATTTTCATGAACTCAGCCTTCACAACAACCAGCCACAAATCACACATGCCTAAGCCCAACTGTATACTTGCTTTAACTAAAAAAAGAATTGAGGGTTGGGGAAGCAGTTCAATAGTAGTATTAGTAGAGTAAGTGCTTATTAGCATACACAAGGTCCTGGGTTCAATCCCAGTACCACCACCCCCCCCAAAAAAGTCATTTAAAATTAAGTCCATCCTTCCACCTCCTAGAAACACAACAAAAAGCTACCTTCAAACAAAACAACAATCTAAGAAAGCTATCGTCCTTGTGTCCCTTTTTACATCAATTAAATCAAGAATCTATATGCAAATAAGCCAAACACTTTAATAATCAAATCTATACAGTGACAGTTGTGTATAAAAACATTATACAAGCTCTGTCCAGTTTCTTTTAGATGGCTTTAAATTAGGACTTAAAAGAATTTCATGAAAAGTACTACACAGGAGTATCTCCCTGGATACAAAGCAAAATATAACTAGGCTTTACTAAACGTGATGCAATTCGTAACACCTCACAACCCAATGTCCTAACTAAGGAGTAAACTAGCATTTGTAATGGGAGGGTATAAAGTGACTACAGAGTCTGGGAGAGGCTTTTAGAGAAACAAAATGGGAAAGAAACATAATGCAAAACTGTTACCATCAATAGTTCAACAACCTGATTCAACTCAAAAGTACAAACACTGTAAGATAACTAAAATTATCCAATTCCTGTTACCTAATTAGAAAGTCTTATTTATGTATACCCTAAAACTACAAGAACACACTAAAAGCAGTAATTGCCCCTGGTGGGGAAAAGGTCTGGTAAAAGTCCCAGGCAAAATTAAAGCGCACAAGCAGAAGCTACCAAGAACTCCTGCAAGGTTAAACAAATATTCACTATATGACCCAGAGCAAAGGCCTTTTCTGTATTGTCTACCTTTGCATTCCACCAACCTAGCTTTTAGCAGATACCCATATTTATAGAATAAACATTTATCTTCACATCTGTTCCCTACAAACTTCTCAAGATCACACAGTTTATGTAAGTTAAAAAGAAAGAAAGAAAGAAAGAAAGAAAGAAAGAAAGAAAGAAAGAAAGAAAGAAAGAAAGAAAGAAAAAGAAAGAACAAAACACACCACACAGACAGGTGATTTTGCTTCATATTTAGTTATTCATCATAGAAGAGAATTAACTTAGAGCCCAAGAGTTGGACAACTCACCTTTCTCAAGCTTTATTTATTCTCTTGAAAATATAGCTTATTTAATTAACACTTATCTAAAACACATTTCTCTGGTCTACCTTAGGATGAATTGGGACTGATTAGCTATCAAATAATGAGAACTGAGTATCACTGTTGGGATTAATACTCCATTACTCCAGAGCAAAGTCTTTCCCCTACCATCTGACTGCAGAAGTCTACACTCTAGCCAGCTAGAGAACTAGTAGTTTATGAAAACTCCCATTCACACAGAACCAGCCATGGAAGGTGGAGGATTTGGCCTAAGTCGATCAACAGCCCTTTACTAATGGCAGGTCAATGCTGTCATTCCAATGTTTAGACAGTGACTAGAGCATGCTTTTCTAGTACAGGTGGCCTGACTGCAACCCAAACATATATTTTGATTTTTTTCATTTTTAATATTGCAGTTTACTACTGGATTATATGGAATTGTCAGAAAGAACACATACTTCAGAATAAGTAAGCCTTACTCAAAATTTTATAAATGATCAAGGAAAAAATACAAACTCTTAAGACTGCTTTTTTCTATGTCAAACTCGAAACCCTATAAAACTACCAGAAATAAGACAACTAATGAACTTCCAAAACTCCAAATGAATCACCAAAGAATCACATCACAAAAACACTACAAGTGGTATACAACCAAGGACTAAGGTCCTACATAATGTACAATCCAATCTCAAACCTTATTCCTGATCTTGCTACTGTCCAGTCCACTCTGGAGTTACAAAAACCCTAGCATGCATCGTCTTTAAATCTGGTTAAGACTCTTTTAGAGGACATGTTATTTTGTTTCCAATCAAAGTACATCCAAATGAACCTACTGACCTTCAACACATCAACAGTCAACAGAAACATACTGCATCCAGAATGCAAGTACTCTGCAATCATTATGTATGAGAATGCATCATCTATTGTTATTATACCCCAACAATGCTTATAGGTGGGACTACCTCTAACCTTAATAAAGGACACAACCACTTGTGGATCTAGTATTTTTCTTAATTGTAATTCAGTAGTAATTCAGAACACTATGTTCTAAAGGGCATCTATAGCAATACAGCAAATAACAATAAGTAAATTCACAATATTTAACATCTGATGTATAATTATTGCTAGACTACCCTGCCTTTTATTTCAGGTATGTTTATAATTGTGTCCATCACAATTTTTAGATTGTACTGGAACAGCTATTCATAGAAATTTCGTCAGTGCTCACACAAAAGGAAGACTTATAAAAACACACATAATGTTTTCTGCATTTGAACAGTAAGAAGCTATAACTTGAATGCATTCAGACCTGTAGCAGGCTGCTGCTGCTGTGTAAGTGTTGCAGCCATGGCAACGGCTGCTGCATTTGGCATGGTGCTGAAAGGGGTGGGTCCAGTAGTAACTCTGGGTGCATTCTGCCACTTCTTGGCTTCTGTTCTCCTGGCTTCAAACACATCTACAGCATCACCCAAAAACATTTTTCTGTAGCTGAGATACTGTTCTTTAAGCACCTTAAAAAAAAAAAAAAGGGAGGGAAGAAAGAAATTAAGTTCCATGTTGAGAACATGTAATTATATGGAATAAATTAGCAAAGATCATAGACACCGGCCATATTATATATTTCAAGTAAACTATAAATGAGACTGCTAATAACTTACACTGACATGTTACCAGAAGAACAAATACTTGGATCTACATATGCAGACAGGTGAACTGGAAATGAATGCTTACCTTGACATTTTCGTGAATTGACTGAAGTTGTGCAGCTAAAGCTACAAATGTTTGATAAATTTTCTGCATAGCCATTGATAAATCTGCAAGAGAAAATTATGAAACAAACTGTAACAATTCATTTTATTTTTCTACTACTCTGTCCTAGTTTTGGGTAGTTAATGTGTAGAAAAAGACTATCAATGTTCCTTTACAGTTACAGAGGACAGCAGGCTAAGAAGACAGAGAGAAGGATGTTTCCATCAGTGACCTGGAAAGGAAGAAGTTCTAGGACATCCCCCCCTTGTCATCACAGTAACAATTTACAATAAAGCATTCTACATTTCCAGGGAACCAAGACTTACTAAAGACTTTCTTGGAAATTTTCTTAAAGCAGCTTAAGACAACCAATAGTAGTTGTTTGCATACCTACTATACAAGTTTGATAGCCTATCAATAACATAATGGTGCCATCACAAAATTACCATAGTAGGGATGTTACCTTGAGGGGTTATATGCGAATTGTTTGCTTGGGTGGCAAGATGGTTTTCTAGTTCTTCAATCTGCTGCCTGTACTGCTGAAGCTGTACCTCAAACTGCTGAACCAAGATTCTGAAGTAGCTATAAAAAGTTACATCAAATATTTAAAACATTACTTCCTTTATACTTAAAAACACAGACAAATGAGTAAATGTCCTCTTTTAAGTGGGGCTTTCAATTAAGAGCTAGGATATAATTCACAGATATCACTGAAGCAAACTCCCAACACTGAATATTATTGATGTATCATTGAGAAAATATTACATAAAGTGACTTCATAGTCTTTAGAAGTAGCAAGGTCATCCAACACAAGACTCACCAATTACAGACAGGTAAAGATTAAGGAAAATTACAAATAAATGTAATATACCCCCATAAGATGATCCTAGGAGGGAAAAAGAACATTAATGGGGATGAATCAGTACAATTCTACTAGGTTGTTTTAGTTAAAAACATTTTATCATCGTTAGTTTTCTATTGTTGATAATTATATTAGTTCTACATGTTAACATTAGGCACAATGAAGTAAGGGATTTATACAAATTCTTTGCACTACTATTTTTACAAGTTCTCTAGAAACCTAAAGTTCAGAAAGTTAAATCAAAGTACAGCTATCACCAAATTTTACAATTAAGTACTTGTAACAGTTTTTAGAATAATAAAAAGAAATATGTGTGTTTTTCTGAAAGAAATGTGCAACCAATGGCTGGGAGGACAGCTTAGTGGTAAGGTCCTTGCCAGGGAAAGGAAGAGGAAAATGGAACACAAGAGGAGAAGGGAGGGTAGGAAGGAGAGAGTAGCTGTGAAAACTCTTGGCAGTATGAGCTGTGTTAGTATGAGGAAGGCAGAGTGCAATCAGTATGGAAGCATGTCACGCTAATCTGAGTACGGCAAGTATCAGTTATTTCCCCAGCTTGGTTACCTGTAGTGTTATATAAGCAATTTTCCCTACTTTTAAGGAATTCACAGTTAAATGTAAGTCATTGTATTTGCAAATAATATGTTTGCAAGGTGTTGGGGGAGGGACAAAATACACATGACAAATTTACTAAGTAGGGGAGCGGAACAAAAGATACATAGGAAATTTCTGTTGTTGAATTTTTCTCCAATTCTAAAACAATTTCCTTAAGGAAAAAGAAAGAGGCGAGTATAGGAGCAAAAATCAAACAGATACAAACACCTCACATGCCCCTGTGACCTTCAAGGGCACTACAACTACAAGTCACAGGCTAAAGAGCCTGTGTGTGACTGATTATTGCTCTGCTGTCCTAAAATAAGAAATTTTTGTTTAAAAAATAAAAAAATAAATAAAACCCAGTAACTTACTCAGCAGGTGCTGTATTTTCATGTTGGAGTCCAGGTGGTGTTTTCTGTGTTCTTAAAGCTATTTCAGCATTCTTTAACTCCTAATATATCAGAGATTAAAAAACACACACACATAGAAAACAAACAAAAAAGTCAGGTAAAAGTTAGACTAAGTATACAAACTATTTCTGGACTAACACGACAAACAATATGGATGGGTATGCTTTAGTAACAGGTAACAGAGCAAGATGCTTTACACACTGCTACAACCTCTTTCAAAAGAAGACAAACTTCCAACAAATTGTATGATAAAGTTATAATAGACTATGATCTTTTTGAAGCACTTCGCATAAAATCTTGAAAATTTATAAAATGAATCCAACCACAATGACTACAGCACTGTTTTAAAACCTTCACTACGCACACACAAAAAACACTATTTTTTAGAAAAAAGCAGGCAGTCAGAACAAAGCAGAGACTGATGTCAGCAAGAACTGCCATCTGGACAGCTATACTACCATACATACACCAGCGCTGCTGAAGGCTTCCTTGCGCTATCTGGTTCCTCAAGAATAACCCTGTCACACAGCCGCTTCTCCTTACAGATGAGGAAGTGGGGTCACACACACGACTTGTCTAACTCGTCTAGCAAGAAGGCTCAGAGCTGAATGCCAGCCTTCTACTCTTCGCCTTCTACTTCTACTTCTCTTCGCCTCCTACCCAGGGGTCTTCAGGGCTAATGCTCTGTTTAACACCTTAAACCTATATTCTTGTCACTCCACTGCTTTTTTCAACCTCTTTTTAAATTTAATTTTAAAAAGAAGTACCTTATATGTATGTTCCCTCCAGCAACTTTTTTCCCATATTAAACTACCATATAGAGCATTTATATGCACAGTAACACTAAATAAAAACTAGTAACATGGCAATTTAAAATTCTACGAATGCTCTGATTTTCTTAATAGTGTATACATATCAAACTTTATAATTAAGTAAATTCCTATTTCTATTTCAGGGGGGAAAAAAACCCCTCACAGTAATATGGCTGTTGACTAGCCTACCTGAGCAGTTTCTAACTTCAGTTTGTCAATATTGAGGGTGTTCCTCTGCAACCCACTGGCAGCCAATGACAGAAGCTGCTTCAGAGCCTTGATATCTTCCTGGACTTTAAGCATCGCTTTGGAAGACATTCGACTAATTTCTTCTTGTACTTGTTTTTGTTCCTTAACAAATTTCCTAAAAAAACCAAAAGAACACAAGTGAGAAGAAGGGTGTGTGGAGTGGTGGGGGAGTGGACAGGAATGATGTATATGTAGATGAGCTGGGGAGATAGCTCAGCAGTAAGAGCTATACACTACTCTAGAAGAAGACACAAGTTCAGTTCCCAGCACCTACATTGTGGCTCACAGTCAGCTCACAGCTGGCTATAACTACAGTCCAAGGAATCTAATGAAGCCCTCTTTTGACCTGCACAGGCACAGGCACACACTTACACATTGCATAGACACACATACAGGCAAAACATTCAATACACAGAAAATAAAATATATCTTCAGAAAAAAATTATAAGTTAAAAAAAGTAAGTAACAAGATTTTAAAAAATAAAACGTTGCTTTTCTACAAAAAAGAAATACATTTAAAATAAGCTGGTCATAGTTTAAAAACTTAATTCACACTTTTTAATAGAAGGATAGAGAATTTTCTTACTTTTCTGTTTATTTTCAGCATTATTTGTGTATATACCTGCTAACCCTTGTCAACTGATATAAACTAGAGACACCTGGAAAAAGGGAATCTCAATTAAAGAATTGTCTCCATCAGACTGCTTGTAGACAAAGTCTGCTGGTATTTTCTTGATTAATGATTGATGTGGCAAGACCCAGCTCATTCCGAGCAGGTGGTTCCAGGTTGTATAAGAAAGTAAGCAGAGGAAGGCACAAAAAGCAAGCTGATAGACACAATTCACCTGTCTTGGTTCCCCTTCGTGGTAAAGTATAAAGTATAAGGTGAAATAAACCCTTTCCTCACCAAGTTGGTTTTGGTAAGTGTTCTAGTACACCAAGAAGAAAACTAATACAGTGTGCCTGTGTGTTACACAGGTGTTTGAGTCCACATCTAGGTGTGTGTAGACACCATTAGCAGGAATTGGTTCTCTCCCTCTCATGTAGAGTCCAGGGACTGAAGTCAGGTTGTCAGCTTTATAAGCACCATTATTGGCTCAGCATTCATTTTGAAAGCAATGATTACATACATACATATTTTTTTTAAATTTTATTTTATTTTAAGCATATTGGTGTCAGATCCCTTGGAACTGGAGTTATAGATAGTTATAAACTGCCATGTGTGTGCTGGTAATTGAACCTGTGACCTCTGAAAGAGCAGCCAATGTTGTTAACCACCGAGTCATCGCTCCAGCCCTAAAAGCAATGATATTTTAACATAAGCTACAAAGTACTTAGCAGAAAGATGTTCCCCTAAAATGCACCCAGAAAATTTTCAAGTTTTATTTATCTACTTATACTTGGTACTTACTGGAGATTTTCAACATCCTGACAGATGACAGGAGGTAGATTTTCATCTTTTAGTGCTTTACTATCCCTAAGAAAAAAGCCACACCTGCATTAATGCCATCCACAGTCTAAGAACAAGTGAGTTTTATTTTTGTGTATTAAGATGAGAATATAACAACGTTCCCTATATATATTTTCTTTGCCTTCAAGTCTTTATAAAAAATAATTTTCCTGACATGAAAATAATTTTAGCAATTTATTTGACACCAACATTTCTTACTAAACATTGATATCCATCATAAATATTCTTAAGAGTATTTAAATGTCTGAAAAAAATCAGAAAATACTAGATTGAATGAGATGTTGAATGAAATTTACCCTGACTTAAAGATTCTAGTTAAAATTTTGCATGCTGCAACAGAATCATTTGACAGTGCTGGCTAGAACCCCATCTCTCTCACATTCTTCCTTCAAAACTTTTAAAGCGTTGAATTTGGAGTTAGAGATGCTCAACTTGTTAGTCTAAATAAAAATCCGAAATCTGAAATACTTCTAGCCTCATGGATACTCAACCTCAATAAGGGTAAAGCAGTACATGTTTGTGAGGAGTGAGCCTGACTATGTCCTTATGATCCACTTAACAGAATACAAACTGAGTGATTGGCAACAAAAATGATCATGGTAACTGGCAAGTAGAAAAAGATTATATTCCAAGCACGCTTTGATACATGTAGAAGCTATTACCTTGGCTGAAGACACAGGAGTAAAACAGTACTGGCATAGTAATTTGTGTGCGTAAAACTCACGGTGTAAGGGCTGCAGGAATAACTCAACAGTGGAGCTCACACTTAGCACACACAAAGTCCTGGGCTCAATAGTCAGCACTGAGAAAGCTAAAACTAAAGCATTTGTATTATTTGGGAAATGTCAACCACCTTTTCCAAAAGATATGGCTTTAATTTTTCTCAGTGAGTAGTAATTTAAAGATTTGACATTTCAGAGGTTTTTCAGAACAAATATTTATTATTTTGGCAAACAATACCTTTTGCATTCTAAAGGTAAATCTATTCTATCTAACAATCTGCCAACAATTTAATAAATAAAATAAAACTAAAATATTTTAAAGTTAAATTATAAACTTACTCTGGCCTTGTTCCCGTTTTATCACCTAGAAAATTCAAAAGTTTCGTGTAAGACTAGGTCATTTAACAAGACATCAACACATTCTAAATTAACAGAAATTAAATAAAATACAAACATAAGTATTCCAACATCATGCAATGCGACACACTGTCCTGAACTTTGAAGAACAGAGTATCATGATGGCACAATCATGATGACACCAAGAAAACATATTACAGAGCTCAGCTACATCTACTTCCCTCAAGAAGAAACAACTTTTAAAAAAAAGCCTCTTGTATGGATAGTTTAGCCCCTGTCTACCAGTTTAACTCTAGACACTCAAATACCACCATCACCAGTATTGATGCCCTAACTTCTCCAACATAACAATCCATGCAACATTCCGTCAATCCTTTCACACAACTGTCTCCATGTACCTTCCCGTCTGCCTCAAGCACAGAATACATCACACCCACAACAGTGGACACCATACTTAAAATGCCAACCCACTAGTGGTACGGTAAAATGTTTTCTTCAGCTAAATATGTTGTCTCCATTTGTGAACTGCCCACTTTTGTGATCCACACATTTTTCCAGTTCTTACTGTTAAGATATTCAACATTAAGTGTATTTTTGTCTTATACGTATCACATTTCATTCATCTATTTCTAAATTTGAGTCTGTAAGACACACTGATTTCAGAGATATTAAAGCATGAGAAAGCATATATGCCTCAGTAAAAACGTATTTACAAACACTTCCTCTGCCTACTCTTGCATCTTTTGACGACTTTCTACACAGCCATCCAAATGTTCATCATTTTGCCTTCCACTCCCTTCTATTTTTCCACACATATATCACTGTACTTGTTTTATATGCCCACTCCCCACCTGTCTTGCTTGTCCCCTTCTTCCCCTCAAACACCCCTCCACCCTGCTTTCGTGGTATATACATTTCATTATCTTTTGTTCCTGCTTCCCCATTCCTTTAGACCTTAGTCCTCTTTCTCCTTTCATGACCCCAACCTCATATACACACGAGGGGAAATGGGAAGGAGAGGAACAAGTGATATTTGGGTTATCTGCGTAACATAATGTTCTCCAGGACCATCCATTTTTCTTCAAGTACATCATTTTAATCTTCTTTACAGCTGAACCCACTGCACTGCGAATATGCCACTTTTTCTTTTTATCCACTCATCTGCTGATGAAATCCTAAGCTGGTTCCATCTTTTGACTATGGTAAACAGTAAGAAATGTTCTTAAATCTTAAAACAAATCTCATCAAAACCCTTCAGTTTACTAAAAAAAAAACAAAACAAAACTCAATGTAGTATAAAAAGCCATTCATAACCTCTGGCATCTATCTGATCTGCTTGTACCCTACAACGGCCTCTATTAATTCTTCAGAAGAGCAAACAAAGTCTCACTTCGTGTTGCCTCTTCTTAATTTCCTACTACTTTCTCTATCTGGCTAAATATCATGGGTATAGGATATAGGCCTAGAGATAACTAATAGAGCTATTAGATAAAAAGAGACATTCTGGAGCTGCAGAGATGCATCGGTGGTATGTTAGTTAGGCTTCTATTGGTATGACAAGATACCCTGGTCAAAATCAACAATGGGAGAAAAGGGCTTATTTTAGATAACCCAGGACCACCAGCATGGCACTGTTCACAGTGAATTAGGCCCTCCCGGATCAATCATCAATCAAGAAAATACACTACAGACTTGCCATAGGTCAATGTGGTGGGTTGAGGTTCCCTCTTTTAAAATGACTCTAGGTTGTATCACGTTAACAAAACTAACTAGCACAAGAGAATATGAGTATATACTGTTCTTGTTGTGGTTCTTGTTGTTCACAACCACTTAGAATTCCAGCTCCAGAGGATCTGATCCGTCTCAACTCAGTGTGTACTTGCACCCTCCAACATACATGCATATACACATAGTAGAGAAAGGGGGAAAAAATCATGTGATTTAAAAAAGAATCCTGATAGACATAACCAATTAAGGGAACTGGGAGGTAGTACATGTGATCATGGATAATTATTCTACACATAATCTTAGTTCTACTCTAGCTCAGACACAATATAAAAGCAGGATAATGGGGAAGCAGAAGAGAACGGAAATAAAGTTGTCCATTTCTGTTATTCCTCTCTTCAGAGTGAAAAAAAATCAACTAAATAAATTATTGACATAAATATTTCCAGTGTTAACAGAGGATTACAAAATATACAATTATGACCCTAATTTCCAGATAAGCATTAACATATACATTTAACACAGCTATGTAAGACATATACACACACAATTTAAGCTATTTACAAAAGCCAATGCTTTATGGTCAACACACAAAATTTGTGAAATATTGATGATAATTTAAACAAATTTAAAGGTACCACTAATGAGTATATATCTACTGGTATTCTAGGCTGGAATTCTGAGTAACCTGTAAGCATGCTAGCAATCCTGTTAGAACATGAAACTGGAGTTAACATTACTTACTCTTTTTATCTGATGAGGTACTAAAATCTATACCACCAAGACCTTCATTGCCTGCAGTTGACGTAGGTGCTGCAGCTCCCAAAGATAAGCTTAACGCATTCTGTCCAAGACCTGTAAATGAACCAAATACTATTTATCGACTTTCCTGATTTTAAAAGAATTTCCCCTTACTAACCATAGCACTTAAATTCTTTAAGACCACATATTTTCTTATTACTTGTTTTAGGAAAATAACATGAAACAAATCTAGGGCATGATTTGGATAAACATTGATAATCTTGTTGGATTCAATGATTTATTTAGTTTGGAAGTTGGGACTTTGTACTATTAAAGGGCCCAGTTATATCTGCTAATTTGATACAAGCACATTCAGTTTTTATTTATTTTTAAAACTTTTCTACAAAATTCGTTTCACATGAAATATGATCAGGTGAATCTTGCTCTTTGGTATTTTGGAATTGCTCAATTTCAAAAGAATCTAGTGTGAATTCATAAGATATGAGTGTGATACACAGTAAGTATTAAATATTAACTACACATCCCAAGTTATTCTTTAAAAGGAAAAAACTTATTTAATAAGTAAATAACATTTACTTATTTAGATCTCACCTCACTAGCAAAAAGTCAAATGGACTATAGATAATCACAGTACTTATACTTAAAAGTCTACTAGATTTTGTATTGACAAACCTATTTTCCCACAAACCAATGCATTCCGACACTGGTATAGCTCTTGTTTAGACAAGATGCTATCTGTTTTAAAAGCAGAGAAAATAATATCATGTGATAGCTGGAAACTGGATTTAAATTGTGACAATTACTACAAGAATAGTTAAATGAACATCATTATGCTAGGTAACCCAACCCACGATCTGAAAAGTGCTGATATATGAAACTCTGGCGCAAGCATGTCATAAAAGTGACATTCCATCCTAACTTTTAAAAGTCAATGGCACATTTAAGTTAGCACAGGCATAAAACAAGCATTAAAGATTGTGTCAAGAGTCCAAGAAGTGGCACAGATTTGGCTGAGAATCCTGATTCCTGATCCTGCAGAGCTGTGAGCAAGCCAGGAAGATGCAAACTCTTGCCACCACAGGCAGCACTGCCCCAGCTGCTATGCCTTAACCACTGCTGTACTTGTAACTGAGCTCAGTGCTTCTGAGTATTTGGTTACAGCAATAAGAAAGCAAACTCAGAACACTAGGAAGTTATAATAAAACGACCTCCTGTCTCTCCTTATTATTGTAATTTCATTTTGATTTTATAGGAATCTATGTGAGAAATGTTCACACGCTCATACAAGCTTATACAAGCATGATGCAGTCATTACGTGTCTGGTACTGGAATGTATTTTGAGTAAATACAAAACTAGAGAATATTGGCAGAAATTAGTAATCAAAAAATACAGCGAATTTGAACACTACAGATTTCTACAGGTTCCCCTGACCCACTCCTTTTCTTCTTTTCCAATTACCTGGATCTTTTTTATTCACTTAATACCTCAATAGAAGATAAAAAATTCCTAGTTTCTTTGGCAAAAAGGACCATGCTGTGCTTTATCACCTTGCATATCAGCTTCTCCTAATTAGTAACATTAACTAGGAACTCCTGAGGCTGTACTCCTACATGAAATAACTGTATAATGTCTTCAAATAATAGAAAAGCTCTACTCTCAAAAATATCCTCTCCTGACTTCTAAAATAAAAACCATCCTTAGAAGCCAGGCATATCTGGCTTTAATTCATGAAGTTGGGATGTAAACCTCCCTTCTAACTCACACTAAGCAAGTTTAATCACTGATTCACATCCTTGCCTAAGTTGACTTAACTGACATTTATTTAAAAGACAAATTTCTGTGGAAGTTGTCTGAATCTTTCCTTAAATAGGCTCACTGAGGAAAAAAGACAACATAATATATATTCTCAAGTATGGCTAACATGTCCACTAACATAGGAAAAACATTGTAAATGCAAGTATTTATAATTCTGGAAAAAAAATACTATGAATTACCCGATGTTGCTGTGTTTGCACTCTGGAAAAGTGAACCTCCCAAGCCAGCTAAGGCTCCCCCTAAAGAAAGCCCAGTTGATGCTGTTGTAGTTGTGGCTGGTGTTGCTCCCAAATTATTTAGAGTAAATCCTGTGGATGCTGCGAGTGAGAGGAGAGAGAGAGGTGAATAACTCTTCATATAGAAATTTCACTTAAAAATCCCACAGGAAAATAGGATTACATTCCTAAAAGCAGAATCCCATTGACACATCTGAATCTTCGGGGAAACTACTTGCTCAAGAAAACTTTGCACGTACTCAGAATAAAGAGAAATAGTAGCTTCAGACAGAAACCAGTGACCCTCCCTTTCCCCCTCACCCAGCAAAATAGCATTGGGCACTGTTACAATGGTACCCAGTAACTGATTCTAGACAACAATATAATTCATAATTCCAGCCAACAATTCTGCCTTTAAGCAAATGAATCCTGAAATAGGTAAGTTTACAAATGTCTTTACACTTCCTGCCATAAACAGTCTCTTGAAAACAAGGAAGATAAAAACATCTCTGTACTCCACCCCTCTGATCCTCTTTGCTCTGAGTAGAGACTGTATTTCAAGATGGCCACTACTGTTTTAATAGCCAATACTAACTTCTTTTGTCCAGATAGTCTTGTTACATAACCAAGCCTTGCCTTGAGCTCAAGATCCTCCTGCAGCATCCTCCCAAATCACAGTTACGGACCACTAAACCTGGCTCTGAAAAGCCAATAATTCAGTAAGAAAAAATTGCTAACCAATTCAAATAAAAAATTTCCAAAGTATAGTTGTGTTTTTAAAATGTTTTATGTTTTTACAGAAAATTCTTACGTTTGTAGAAGAAATACTTCATCCACTGAGCCATCTCCCCAGCCCAGTGTCATAATAATATAAATGGCTACCAATGCTCCCTTACATAAAATTTTAATGTAAGCATCAAATTCAATTTTCTTCCTATTCTCTCACCTGCTGGAGTTGATGTCAGAGCAGATGAAAGAGTAAGACCACTAGCTGAGGTAGAAGTGACAGGCAGGGCAAATGGTGTGGCAGGTGCTGCAGGTTTACTGAATCCTAAACTGAAGCCTGTTGTAGATGCAGATGTAGTAGCTGGTGTTCCTGTTTAAAAAAAAAAAAAAATCTCATTTTATCTTAATCACATACATATTACGATAGTTTTAATTAGCATCCTTATATCTGTGATCTTTTTCTTATCATAGGATTTGTAGGTGTGAAAGAAAATACAAAAGAACACACAAGTTGGTACTAAATCATGGTGAATATAAAAATGATGGTCTTTGGGTGAATAAAAGAAAATTCAAAATGGACGATGTGGCACATGCTTTGACCCCAATACTCAGGAGGCAGAGACAGACAGATCTCTCTGAGTTCGAGGCCAGTCAGGTCTACATAATGAGTTCCAGGACAGCCAGAACAACATAGTGAGACCCTGTCTCAAAAAAAATAAATAAATAAATAAAACAAAACCCAAAACCCAAAACCAAACAAACAATAAAACAGAGAGAGAAAAGAAAAAGAAATGCAAACACAGTCACTGTAATATTGTGACCCATTTCAATTTCATTCGCAGTCCTACCTATAATAGCACTTATTCCCCCTTCACTTCCTTTGCTCTCAATAGAAAAGTAGTCCTACCTGTTCCAGACCACACAAAGCACCCTTCTGTACTCCTGAAAATCTTCTTCATGGACCCGATCTGTCAGCACTGAACTCTTTTTCTACTCTTCCTTTCCAGTCCTTGCCATAGATCTCCTTCCTCCATTCAGGCCTCATGTATACTCCCAGGGTCTGCTGCTGCTGCTTCCTCCATTATCTCTCCACTTTTACCATTCCCACTACAGGAATCTAACCCTAACTGCTACCAACTTCTTTGTTTTACTGAGGCAGTATCTCACTAAGTAGCCTAGGTTAGCCTTGAACTTACAACCCTCCTGCTTTAGCCTCCAAGGTGCTGAAAAAGCAGGCATGCACCACCATACCCAGCTAAGAGTCTAAATCTATGTCTACCTGAATCCAGCTGTTTGATGGACCTTGGTGTCCCTTTGACTCACATGTATCTCCCTACACAATAAAACTTGCTAAGTCCCTCATCTCAGTCAATTCAATCACTCAAGGCAGAAACCTTGATACTGTCCCTTTCCTATGAAATGCTTTAGATCCAAATCTTACTCATTACTAATTCTATTCTTAAAATATTGCTGGATTACTGGCACCCTCAAAAACTTTAGCATAGGGCACCTCTAACAACTACTTCTTACTGTGTCAGTCTCTTCCAATCTCTTATCTACTCTTAGTATTATCTTAGTTACTTCAACAACATCTTGGTGTTGGCAGAAACTTTTCTTTAAGAGACATGGACAAGTATCTATTCATCACAGATGGAAAACAACAAAAAAGAAATAACTGGTCAATGAGTTTAATTGAGGAGACTCAAAGAAGCATGACTGAGGGCTTATCTACAGGAGCATAGGCAACTATACCACTGAAAAAGTTTTTCCCTCTACAGCAACTACAAACTGCTTATATATTCTCAAGGAAGGGCAGGACCTGCACAGTATAAGTGAGCACCCAGTATAAGGGCAGCCCAGTGTAAGTGAGCCTTCCCTCCCCACCAAGAGGGAGTGTTACTGGGTCCAATCTTGTGAGTTCCAGATAGGTGAAGCTAACCTGATAAAAACAGTCAAGAGTGAAGAGGAAAGTACTCTACAACATCTGGTAATTCTGTCCACCTTAAGAATCCCATCAGCCCTCAAGCATGTCTAACAGTCTAATAGCCTACCAAAATGCTGCCCATTCTTATGTTGTCTCAACCTGCTCTTCAAATATCAATTCTTCCTTCCATTTCCACCTCTGAATCCTTTGCTCCAAGAACATTTTTTTAATGCTCTCTTAGATCTTTTTATAAGTGAGACTTTATTCTTTTGACTCCTTTGTCTAAAATATTTCCTATCTCCAGATAAGCCTACTCTCCTCTTCCTCTGTCTTCCATGCTGTGTCTACTAGCACAATATCAGACACAAGAACATGTCCATATGCTTGCCTCTTCCTCCACGTCAGGCTCATGAATGCCTTGCCCCTGCACTTAATGGTTCTTGACATCATCTTCTTAGTACCATGTTCACCACTGCAAATACAAGTTAATACTAAATGTTCAAGGCATGATGTATATCCAGGCTACATAGTTAGGAAGCACTAACTGCTCAGATAATATTAAATAAAGAAATGCAAACCAGATTTGGGCTCCTTTGGGAGTTACTGAAAAAAGTCAGAAACCATGCTTTTGGATCACTTGAGTACAACCAGGAATTCATCACAAAGCACAGCACTTTAAAAATCATGTGTGGACAGGTTATATAACCTCAGAGAACAAGAAAACTGTTTGCCCTCATAGCCAATTTTGTCCAAACTCTGTTAGTTAACAGGTAACCAGCATCTTAGTAAAGTCTGCCAATGATGAATTTAACCTCAACACAGACTTTTTAACACATACAGACCCATACACCTCTCTGAGATAGTCTCACTAGCTACCCCAGGCTAGGCCAGGAGTCACTGAGTAGCTCACACTGGTCTTAAACTTGTGGTCATTCTGAGTGTTGGGACTACAGGCATACACCCCCACACTGGACTTTAACATCCCTTCACTCTTTCTATTTTATTGCCATTCATTATTTATCTACAGCTATCCAGACTGAGGGGAGGCTGACACGCTAGTTGTTCACATTCCCTTAAGCTCAGCACTAAAAAACTATTATGTTTTCAAGGTGAATTCCAGAGAATTTAAAACTGTCATTAGTATATTGTCTTTTTTTAATTTTGGCAGCAGCAAGTACTAAACCTCACATACACAAGGGCGAATGCTCTTCCACTAAGCTATGCCCCTAGACCCATAATTCTGTGGTTATAAATAACTAAAAGTTTTACTCCAAAATAAGGTAGGACTGTTAATATCCCACAACATTTCAGAGGTGAAACTAGCATTTAATATTAAGACTATCACATAGTTTGGTGCTTTTTCCACTAAAGAATCAAATCACTAAAACTGTAAATTGACATAAACTTCCACATTAAAAACCATCTATGTTTAAAATACATTTCTAACTTACAAAGGAATGATAAACTCTCAGTTTCTTATAACCCAAGTATTGAAAGGTTTTGAAAAAGCATTATGTGGGATCCATACAATGTTCTTTATTCTTCTTTCCTCCTACTCTGAAATATTAGATGACAGGAAAAACAAACACTCAATTCATTAGAAAACTAGAGTTTGATGTTCTCTCAAAAGTTCACTCCAAGAATTAATTCTATGGTTATTAGTTGTTATTCTCAGAGACAAGAAGACAAAACTGAACAGTAAATGAAGATGAATTTTCTTGTGCTTATTTTTCATAAGGGAAATGTAGCAGGACACTTTGAAGGAGTCTGTAATTTAGATTTCTTTAAAAATACAAAATGGCATTTGGACTTTGTTTTTGTTCCCATCCCAGGTGTAGTGGATGATGACAAGCTGATTTGGAATGTCGTTACTGGGACTATGGTTTGATTATGTGCAGCTGTTTTACCACGCATAGCTTGTCCTTATGTTCCATGCCACTTGGACTTCTGGGAACTTTGCTTGGAGTATATAAGGGTTGAAGCCCCAACTTCCACTCTTGGGGTTGGGTGGTCCTTGGTGAGTTGGTTGGTTAATTGGTTATTGTTTAGAGGAACCTCAGTTCAGAAATTAGGTTGAGTTGAGAAGCTAGTCCAGTTCACTAGCAGCTCTTGCTCTCCAAGCTTCAGACAGCCAAAAAGGGCTATGAATATTTCTTCCTTTCTTTCTGTCTGTTTTAAAACTGCAAACAAAAGCAGTGAAAACTTTTTTGTCTTTCCTTTCCTTCTTTTCTTTCTTTTATTCTTTTTCTTTCTATTCTTTCTTTCTCTTTCCTGAGCTTGAGGATAAAAAAGCATGGTAGCAACCTGCTATAGCAAAGACTCCACCTTCAGAGAATAACACACTTCTAATAAGACCATTATTATGTATTATAGCAACAAGTACAGGCATTTTTCCTCGGGTACTGCTTTTTATAAAATAGACTGTATAATTTGATTAAATAGTGAACAGGGTGGATAAAATGCAACTATTACTTTTAACAAAATTTAAGCCTGGGTGCAGGTATGGGGTGGGGTGCAGGCAATGGGAGTGTGGGGAAGATGTTATTCCAAACAGAACCTTGGAAGGGAGAACTATCTCAGCAAGCTCAGTTTGGGACCCCTGCTATTATCTCATTTCGTGGGCATGCCTGTGAAATGTGCTACACACTGAAGACCCAATGAAAGGCAACAACTGAGACCAAAGTTTTGAAGTAGAGAATAAAAGGTAAATAATGAAACAGATATTTGAAGTATATAGTACTAAAGCTATAAAGTACTAGAAACAAAACTATTGTCCCAGAAACTTTCAAGAACTATACTTTTCTTCTGCTGGAAACTGTATTAACATCAAAATTTAAGTAAAACTACCTTAAGCAATCTTTACTAAGGAAAAAAAAAATACTGCATTATATAATATATTACAAAAATCATCCTGACTCATGTTCACAACAACTTTCAAGAGCTTCTCTGGAGCTGCTCCTTCACCCACACTCCTCCAATTCTTTCCTCCTTTTGAAAGATCTACAACCAGTGATGTCCTCTTAAATAAAGACAGAAGATGGAAACCAAGAAAGAAATACCTTCATGAAAGCAAGACCATCCTCCTTACCTGTACTTGTCCCTCCTAGAGTGAATCCAGTAGAAGGCTTAGCTCCGAAGAGTCCTGTTCCGAAACCACTGGCAGAAGCAGATGTAGATGCTGGGGTCACAGAGCTTCCAAGAGTTCCAAAGTTGAGCCCCACAGAAGGCGTGCTTGTTTATTAAAAAAATAGAAATAAAGATAACAAAAACAAGAAGTTTAAGGCTAATATTTAACTTTGGAAAAAATAAAAATTAACTCTTTAGGCTTATTTTCTCCAATAACATCTAAGATAAAAAAGATGCTTTTAGCAAAATACTCCTAACAAATTCAAACATCTTCCTTTTCTCCTTAAAAACAAGTCAAATATAAAGTTAATCTTAAATAATGCAATATAAACCAAACCTGAACCTGTTAGCTATTTGGGAGGCTAAGGCAAAGGAAGCACAACTTCACGGTCGGCATGGGCTACAAAATGAGTTCAAGGCCAGTCTGGGTAATTTAAAGAGACCACACCTCAGAACTGAAAAAGCAAAACCGTGGCTTGAGAGACAGTGTAGCAGCACAGCACTCGCCTAGCACGGGCACCACTCTAACTTCAGCACTGTGGAAACAAGGAACACACAAATCTGGGAATGCACAGTCCACAGCCATCAGGATGACAGGTCACAAACATTCTGCTTTTAGAATATTTTAAAATAAAGGTGATTGTTTTCCTTTGAATTACTTGAGTACTGTTCACACGTTAACAGTTCAACAACCACTCATATAAAAAGACACACATTACAATAAACGTGACTCTAGGTCTGTTTACTGCTGGCCAAGACTATGTGCTCACAGGAGAAACTCTTTACAGAGCTTCGAGAAACACGAAAAAAGAACAGCTGGTAAAAACAGGAATAAGAAGTTCAAAGCTTCTTAATTGTTCACATCAAGCCTTCAGAGGCTTCAGGTAAGTTTGATGACTACAGGAGGAAAAATTATGAAAATAAGCAACAAGTTTCAACAATTTTACACCTCGAAAATCATGTAGTAAAATTATTAGAGATTTTCACAGAGAAAACCCAATGGGAAATCTCACTACTCATGTTATTCATTTATTACTTCAAATTCTGCCCCTTCAGGAAGCCAAAATCATGCCAGGCATGGTAACATATGCCTGCAATACCAGTTATTCAGGAAGCTGAGGTAGGAGAATTACAAGTTTGAGGCTAGCCTAAGGAACTTAGTAAGACAGTCTCAAATTTTTTTTTAAAGAGGAGCTGAAATTGGTGTCATAGGTCTGTAATCTCAGCTACTCAGGAGAGTAGGAGGATTGTTAAATCCAAGGCCTACCTGAGCTACAGTGAGTTCAAGGTCAACTTGGATATCTTAGTGAGACTGCCATGAAATATAAAGTAAAGGTGCTAGTGGAGGCTCACCGACCAAGCACAAAGCCTCACATGCAATCCTCAGCAAAAACACAAAAACCACCTGCATGGTGATTGAGTACAGAGATGATTAAGATAGCTCCTATTTAACAAACATACTGCTTGCTAGGGAGCTAAATTGAGACCTTGGTCCTGGTCAGAATACCACTCCAAGTTACTTAAATCCAGGAACCAACCATCCCAGTCAGCCTGGAAGAGCCATTCAGTTTATTGCACACATTGGGAGTCCAAGAGTGGAAAGCTATAGTTTAAGCGGTAGAAATATATACTTGGCAATAAGGAAGCTTTAGCAGCAGATGATGTCTAATGAGTGGAGGGTCATGGTCACAGAGGATCTTCTTAAAGAACTAAAACTTAGGATGAATAGAGGCAGGAGTATTCTATTGTGCTGGTCTCCCATAACTCTAAACAAAAAGTTTTTTTAAAATATGTTACTGGCTACAATTAAAACTAAGTACAGCTGGAGAAGTGGGTCCGTGTTAAGGTCAATGTAAGGCTCTCTTCAGTTCTCAGTACCCACACCAGGTGACTTACAATAGCCTGTGGCTGAAGACTTCCTGGGAATCTGAAGCCCGCTCTGGCCTTTGCGGCATATCCCCACACATACACATGCATTAAATTTAAAACGTAGTAGCTCACAGTAGGCCTTAACTCCAGTCTCAGGGGGCTCTGATGCCCTCCCAGAAGGCCTCTGAGGGCAATGCACACACATGGTGCACAGATGCAGGTAAAACACCCACACACATTAAATAAAAATAAATGAAATCTTACCAAAAAAAAAAAAAAAAAAGCTAAGTGAGATACACCATAAAAACGGCAAACATAAAGCAATTAATCAATCATTCAAACAAGAAAGCAAAGTTAAAGTTGAAAAAGAATAGAGCATATAGTGGCCTGTATCTAGATTACATAGGTAGTAAAACTAAGAAAGCATACACAAATATGACTTAACTGGGGTTTTCTGATAGTACTGTTATTTTGGATTTGCTGTATCTAATATGGACTGGAAAAAAATGAGCTTTCTTGGGGTATTTGCCTTTTTAGTATGTAACCATTCTTATTAAGCTTCAGGAGATACCTTGTCCTGAGAGTACACATTTCCTGGTCTTAGGAACTCTTTACAAAAGATTGACTTCCCACGATTAACTGTCACTGAAATGGCTTTCTGGAATCCCTAGCTATACACATTGTCACCACCCAAATATATTACTCAAACTGACGGATATACTATTTAAGCTTGGAGTGAAAGGAAAAGATAATGTGGACCGTTATAATACAAAATTCTTTACTACGCTATGCTAATCTGCATACGGCACAAAATTGCTACTAATAAACGCTATGAAAACTTAAAAAGATCATGGGTCCTCCGTTTATAAATCCCAAGAAACAAAAATAATCGCAAATTCATTGCACCGTAACGTTCAAAACGGTATATATACTGCAATGAACTCTGGACCACCAAGTAGAGATTTTCAATTACCCTCCTCCAATTTTTCTATTCCTAAAAGCCAGCAACACGCAGTCATCCATTCAACGCCCACTCTACCCCTGAGACTACGCGGACGCGTAGGCCCGACGCCAGTTCGGACGCACTCCGCGGCGCCTCAGCGTGTCCGGGTCCGCGGATACCCGGCGGCAGGGGTCCCCGCCTCGCACTACCGCCAGCCAGCCGCGAGGCTCGCAGGGAAGCCAGGCCGCCCGAAACCAGGCCTCCACGCGCCGAACCTCGCCGGGCAGCACCAGGCTACCCAGGTTTGTCAGCACGGTTACCTAGACGCGCCGGTCCCGAAGGAGAACCCGCTGCCTGTGCCGGTCCCGCCGGGGGCCACGGTGGTGGAGCCCAGCGTCCCGGACCCAAAGGAGAACCCCGTGGACATGGCGGGCCTGGGCGCGACGCCGTCAGCAGCAAAGGTGGAGAGGCGTGGGTAGGCTGCTTCTGTCTCCTCACTGCCGCGGCGGGAACCGCAACATGGCTGTGACCCCGCCGAGACCGGGCAGGCGCCGTACGGCTGGAGAGGGCGGGGCCGCGCGCGAGCGCACGCGCGACGCGGCCCGCACGCCGAACGCACCGGAAGCGCGCCCCCCGCGCAGGGGATCCTGGGACCGGGGTGGAGGCGGTGCCTAGCGTCAGGCAGCCCGATTGAGGTGGGTGAGCGCCCGCCTACTCTATTAAAGAGATAAGCACCGCTCAAAAGGTTCTCAGGGTGTTTTGAGTTTAACTTCCCAAATGAAGAACCTCAAGTGTCGCCAAAAACCCTAGAGTTGGATAGGGCCTTGGTCGTCACCTCAAATTCCTTCGAGGAGAAAAGGGGCGTCTAGGTTTTGTCGGGTGTCACCGCGCCCCAGAAAAAAGGAGGATGTCCCCTGGTGCTCCCGGCTTGCACAGACTGCGCGGAGGGGCTCCTCCTCTTAGCCTGAGGTCGGGACTCGGTGCCCCAAGTCCTAGTGAGCAGAGGATGGGACTCATGCCAGTCTGGAAGGCCTTCCCTGATGGCTGCTTCGTGGCCATGTGGTTTTTTCACGCCTTGGGCTGTTCACTAGAGGAACTGCGAAGTGCAGAGTGTAAGCACAGGAACGCGCGCTCTGAATAAGATAGGATGTACGAGGATCAGGAGCAACATGAGCACCAAGGAATGCTTCCTAGCAGAGGTCTGAGCGCTGACATCATGACCCTTTAATTCTCAGGAATTGGCATATTAATCCTGCAAGTGCTTTGCCTACCTGCAGGATGTCTTTCAATGAAGTTGACCCTATCATCAAATCCCTCAGATTAATGTAAAGCACAATCTTTACCATGGTAGTGCTTTGAACAAAAAAGCCCAGTGCCTCTTAAATCTAGCATTCAATGACCTCCGTAAGATGAATCTTTGAAACTTTCTTTTTCACAATTCCCCCATTAATCAGCACTTCTTTTGTGTTGACCTTGGGAATTGCGACCTGCAGTTGACTGAATTAGGACACTTTCCAAATTCATAATATAGGCCTGTCATTTCTCCAAATACAGTGTTGAAGCCTGGTTCCTCATCATTTCCCTTTGGGAGGTAATTAAGGTTATGTGACATCTGAAGGTGTGTTTCTACGAGCTTAATACCCTCTAAGACCACAGAGCTGTCCACCTTCTGAGGACTTTCTGAAAGGCAGGAAAAAGGCCATTTGCAAGAACTCAGTCTGCAGGCACCTTGATTTTGTCCTCTCAAACTCCAAAGCAGTGAGAAGTAAATGTTTTAACACTCTGTTATATTGTATTTAGTTACAGTAGCCCAGGCAAATTAACACACCTTCAGTGTGTTGATGGGGAAATCCCATAGACTGCCAAAGGGGGAGGGGAGTATTGCCATTTCTTGGTTACTCACCAAAACTAGAGATAAGACCCTACTGTAGAAGACACCATACACAATTAGATCACAGGAAGGAATAAAACAGGTACTGGCCTGAAAAATTCCTCCCTTGGCTAGCATACATAGTGCCAGAAGGTGCTTTACAGGCTGCTAAGTGAGAAAAATCATCAGCCATGAACCATGCAAGCAACAATAAGGACTAACCTGAAAGATCATTCTATTGGTGCAGTAGTGGCACAAATGTTACAGGAGTAACCAGCCTCTTTCTGTTCGGATTTAAGGAACAATTCATAGGATGGAACTCATGCCTGATATTGTAAACCTAGCCAAGAACCCATGGTTGGTGAGGTCAGAGACCCTAGGGCAGTGGTTCTCAACCGGCAGATTGTGACTCCTGGGGGTTGGGCGGGGGATGTCAACGAACCCTTTCACAGGGGTTGCTTAATACCATCTGCATATCAAATATTTACATTACTATTCACAACAGTAGCAAAATACAGTTATGAAGTAGCAACGAAAATAATTTTATGGTTTGGGGTCCCTACATCTAGTTCCCACAACTGTATTAAAGGGCTGCAGCATTAGGAAGGTTGAGAACCACTGCCCTAGAGAATATCCTAATATTATTTTTCTAATCAGGCATAGTATCAAACTGCCTTCTAATGCCTAGTTCTATATTCATAGATTGGTGGAGCGCCCCACCCTCATCAGAGAAGCTTGATTTTGCGGGAGATGGAAATTAACAGAGACCTGCAGCAGACAGAGTACAGAAAATGAATTTTGGAGTGCAAACATAAATGAGATATTTATGTTATACCCTGCCTCACACACACACACACACACACACACACACACACACACACACAGCTCAGGGAACACTTTTCAGGAGGAGACAAAAAGATAAGAGATGGGAAATGGAGGTTGGCTGTAAAACAGTGTCTTCTGGAAATGTCAGAGCCATTACACTGAGTGGATATGGTTACCCACACAGGACCTACACAAGATCAAACCAGTCAAAATTCCAACGTAGGAGAGAGAAAGGCCCATAAAGTTCTGCTCCTAGGTAAGGACTTTGGCAGTTGATAGTTTCTGGAGTAGGAGAGTCAGTTTTCTTTAGAGAAGTGGTCCCGATTAGGATATCCATGCTCCAGTGAAAGATCTACACAAGCACATAAAGCGAGCGATGACTGGGTTCCGTGGGCTATGAAAAGACGCTGAGAAGTTGGGAAGAGCATATGGCGGGGAATGTAGAAAGAGTTCGGAGTGGAAGAGGGAGGTTCATATGACCTAAGCAAATTGTATACGTGTATGAAATTATAAAAGAATGAATAAAAATTTATGTTAGAAGAAAAATAGGTAAATGCACTTTAAACAAAAGTGACAATGGAAATTATTTTTTAGAAGAAAAGGGACATAAACTGTAGAGAAAAAATCATAACTGCTGACAAGAAGGAGAAAAACAGTTATTATGTGTTTAAAAATCTAGAGAATGTCATGGCTGTTGGGTAGTGGGGCAACTGTTGTATAATTGGGAATATTTCCTTTTGACTGAAAAAAATTAAAGGTGAGTCCAGATTTTTATTTTATTTTTTATGGAAAATTTTTATTTTAAAAGTCCAGTCTTTAATTATCCAGTGTATTCTTTCCCAAACTTGAAGACGCCAACATAAAATTAGCAAAAGCAACATGTCTGACAGGTAGGACACATGAGGTAAGTGGGAAGGGGTGATTATTTTAAAATACAGTAGAGACTGATGTGTTCATAATCAGAAAAACTGGCTGTGGGTATCTGGGAACACTCTTGGAAATCTGTATGTCTATGACTTTAAAATACATTTATTTAAAAATCTCAACCTGACTCTAATAAAAGCTTGCACTTTCAGAAGAGCCATTCAAGTTAACAAGAAAATTATTCTTTCAACATAAAAAAATTTTCATATATTCTTTGTTACATGGCAAAGTTCAGTTATTCTACAGTGATAAATGATCCCACCTCCCACAGAGACACAATGCAGGGGAAAAAACAACCTGGAATGTTTGATAAATGGCATTATGACCTATTGCATGGTACTAGATCCACCAAGTTTAAGACTGGACCTTAAAAGACCTTTCTCTCTGTTGATACTGCCAGATGTACGTAGTTCTGCCCCAGCAGCTTGTGTTGGGAGGTGCTAGAGTTACCTGAAGGGGGTGGGGAACTCCATCTGAGCGCCTGTGAAGAAGTCACTACCCATGCTGAGCTAAGACTTTTCAATATGCAGCTGTCCTATAACGCGCAACCCAGCAACCCTTTCCTGTAAGTATGCCCAGTGAATTTGTTGGTTGCCCAAACTAGACTTCAGTAGAATGTATCTTCTGTGCCCTGTCTGGAGTAAGTAGAGTTTAGTTCATATCTCCCCATGTGAACACCAAAAACTAGTCTAGGGTAAGCAACAAAGCCTCCTATAAGGGGTAATTTTAAGTGCCACTCTTTGTCCTTATATTGTAAATATTTTCATTATCTTTTATTTTCTTACACTTATCTAGCATAGTTGTTTTATTTGTTTGTTAGTTTGTTTGTTTTGTTTTGTAAGCTAAGCCTGATCAGTATATAATCTCTTATTGCCATCACGTTGCTCCTACCATTTACTCCATAAACTGTTCCTTGTGTTCCTTACTTTATTGTGATTTTAATCTAATTTTCCTTGGAAAATTATCTAAAATTTATTTGAGGTCCATTACAAAGGCATATCCCACCAGAAAGGATTTGTGTTTGCTACTGTTAAGTCTTGAGGCACAATTAGTCTGGCCCACTTAAACTCCGTTTATGTCTTGATTGTTCTTGGACTCGATGACTGAAAATGAACTCAGGGTATAGATATGCTTAATGACTTTTCATGGTTGCAGTGTCTCAAGACAGGTTCTTCCCCTCCTTCTGTTCTCAGTGTGAAGGTGGCTTTTCTTCTTTAGGGGACTGAATTGGTTGGATTATTGTCTAGCTATGACTCATGTGCGAGCGTCTCCCCTTGGATTCCCAGCATAAGTGGACCTTGCACTTGGGCTTCTAGCTGGGCCTCCTGAGAGTATCAAAACAGAGAGTAAATTCTATTTGAAATAGTCTTCTGCAGTGTCATCATCAGTGCCCTGCTCACCTCTGTGGAAACATGCATTCCTTCATATTTCTATATATAAGTTCTCACTGTCTTGCCAATTATTCGATGCTTTGTAGAATTTGATTTTATATTTTCCATTACTTGAGGTTTCTTTTAAGCAGATTGATTTTCTAGCCTCTCATATCATCATAAATGGAACTTTAATATGGATTTTGAAAAACAAGTCAATATAGAATGGTTAATAAGAGAACAGACTCTGGAGTCAGACTGTCTGGCTTATGCCATGAATCTTGACTTTATCTACTCTGAAACATCAGACAACTTACTTCATTGTATTTCATTTTTGTCATCTTTGAAATAAGGGAAGTAACAGTATTTCCCCCAAAAGCCAATAAGATAATTAGTGTCCTTTGTTACCACATAGTCACAGTAGATATTAGCTAACAGCAGTACTGTTGAAAATTTGGAAGAGACAAAATGATAACTGTCAAGAAACAAGAGGGAGAAAGTGAAAACCAGGCAAGACAATAGTTTGAAGCAAATTACATAAAAAGTTTCATTGGGTGAGTCTTGCTGTGTGCTATACAGTGCAATTGATCTTTCTGAATTCTCATCATTTTCCATACTCTTCAGAGCTCTCCCCCTCTCCCGTGTGTGTGTGTGTGTGTGTGTGTGTGTGTGTGTGTGTGTGTGTGTATGTGTGTTACTGTTTATACTAAGATTGATTTCTGTGTGATTTATTCCTTATTATATATTTACTTTACATCTACATCATGAAGTAATGTGTTAATTCTCAACATCCTCATTGAATTAGCAATATATTTGAAAAACAGTAGGGACTCAAAACACAAAGCCAGGCATTGCCACAAGTACGAGGAGTCTTCTAAAAAACAAAACAAAAAGTAAAAACTTGTTATTGGGCTGGAGAGATGGCTCAGCAATTAAGAGCCCTCCTCCAGAGAACTCTAGCTCAATTCCCAATATCCACATGATTGCTTATAATCACAGTCATCTGTAACCCCAGTCCTTGGGGATCCTTTTCTGGACTTCATGGGAACCAGGCGCATACTTGGTACACACACACACACGCAAGTAAGACACCCATATACATTTTTTAGTATATCACATTAGTGTGTGTGTGTGTGTGTGTGTGTGTGTGTGTGTGTGTCTCACTGTGTGTGCTTGTGTCTGTGTGTGCATGAACAGAGGCCAGAGGTAGGCATCAAGTGGCTGTGAGTCTCCATTTTCTAGCCCCTTCCCCGGGATGGCCAAGTTGATGCACACTGGCCCAGCCTTGAGGAGATGCAGTCAGGAACCCTCCAGGGAGAGAGAATCTTGGGCAGAGGCTGAGAGAAACAAGAAACAGAATTCTTGGGAGGCAGTGTCAGTGAACAGAACAGTTTATTGAAGCAAGGGGAGTGATATATATATGGTAGAGGGAGACGGGGTAAATGCCTTATGTGGTGGTATGGTATTGGCCAGGGCAGTGATACTAGGAGAGCTCTATTTGCCTGTAGGGGTTCACAATCAGGCATGGGTGGTCAAGTCTCATTGGCTGGGGCCAGAGTCTTGAGGAAGCCTCTTTTATACATGTAGAGTTTTGTTGCTCTGTCTCCGGGTTCCCGAGAACTCACCAGACGGCCGGCAGCTGGAGGATGTCCCACCCTTGGCAGTCCCCCATTCCCTAGCCAGGGGGAGGGGGTTCAGAGAGAAGGCGTGGGCCCAAAGCAGGGGTTCAGTGACTTCTTGCGAAGCCGTCCACTTGCAGACCTGAGAAATGACGGGACGCAAAGAACGCCTCGAGATCCGCGTTTGATGAACACAAAACTCGTTTATTATCAGCCTTTCTTCTGATTAAATAACTTTCCCAGAGAAGGTGGGGTCCTGGTATTCCGGGTGGGGAGAAGCCTAATAGGCAGGGCAGGGGCACCTGGCCTCGTGGTCTTTGCAAAGACAGAGGAAGGTGCATAATTCTCCACAGGGCAGGCAAAAAGCTCCCAGATTTGTTTCCTTATGTTACTGGGAGTAGCCTCCAGGGCTTAGAAGAGAAGGAGCTCACAAAGCATCCTGCTAGCCCACCTGGGGAGGACGAGGCGCCCTTTTGCGACTTCCACTTGCTCTTTAGCCCCAGAGGTCTACAGAGTTTGTAAGAGCTAAGAGGGGAAGAGCCCCTATAAGGTCATTTGGAGGAAGGGGGAAGTCTAGCCAAAGGTCCTCCAGCTGCAGGGGTAGATAAACAACAACCAGGCCATCTTATCAGTGCCTAGGTAACCGAAGGCATGTCAGCACCTGAGGGAGTTTTGCTGTTTAGCTGGAGTCTGTCAGAGTAAGAAAGAGGAGTAACCACGCACCTTCTGCTCTCAGGGTGAGAAATCCAGGGTTCAAAGCACACTTTAACCCCCTCTTAGCTCTAGGCCAGTCCCATGGGTGACCACCTCTATTACTCTTATCACTCTTACCTCATTCCTTTAAGGCAAGATTTCTCACCAAACCTGAAGTTTTCAGTGAGGCTGCTGCTCAGCAAGCCCTAGAAATAGTTTATAGTATGATTCCACCAAAGTCCAACTTGATCAAGCAGTGAATTGAATGTGATTACTTACTAAGCATGGATGACCCCAAAGCTGCTTCTCATACTACCAATAAATCTCACCCCAGTATGAATGACTTTCCCATAGTTGTGCTGATGAGTCCCTCCTTCAGCTAATCTTCCACATACTGTATACCCCAGTGTCTCTGGAAACATGAGTATAATAATTCTTTATATGTGTAGAAGTGATGGATGGAATTTAGATGTGTAGAAACCAGTGAGTTCAAAGGTTTATTTCTTACGGGGGAGAGTGAGGGTCGCTGAGACTAGGGGTAGAACAGGACCATGAAAAGGGACAGAAGCTACATGGTGGGAGAGAAAGAGAGTGGGACCAAGAGGGACCAAGAAGAGGAAAGGGGAGGGTAGGCAGGACAGCGGGGTGAGAGACAGAAGGACAGAGGGAGAGAGACGAGAGAGACTGCAATCCCACCAGGGTTATATGGGAATTGGGACTGGTCCCTTGCTGATAACTCAAGATAGGTGGCTTGGGGCAAGTACAGGGCAAAGACAGTTCCACAGCAATGAGGACAATTGGGGCAGAAACATACAACAAAAAACAGCAACACTGAGAGATAAAGGAGGGACTGGCTGGAATCTCACGGTCCCATGACCCTCCTCAGCTCCTCCTCCTTTGAGAGAATGTCAGTAAGCCTGAGCTTACAAGTCTTCACAGCAGCCCTGATGAAGATGGCCCTTAAGTTCGGAGGATACTGTTCCACAGCATTAACTTATCACACTTTAAATGTCAGTATTTCAGTGTATTTTTAAAGGGAGATAAGACAATGCTGAATTGAAGAAAAGGAAACGAAAAAAAAATGCTGAATTTAGAAGTCAGCATTTGTACATTTGCCCAGTGATTCGCTAGTAACTTTTAAAATGGATTTAAAAACTCTGCATACGCATATAGAACTGCTGTGCTAACTTTTTCTGGGGAGATGTGAACAGATAGCTTCTCACCTCAGATAAGGCACCAGCGACAGACCAAAGTTACAGTTCCACCCAAGTCTAGTGTGGGGAACCAGTGAGTTTTTTGAGCTTTCTTACAGGAGCACAGATGGAGGTTGATCTACAGAAATGAAATGTGGGTGACCCCCAAAAAGCTATATCACTAACTAGTCTCACCCGAGCATGGATGATAGCTGCACTGATGGACCCCTTTCCAGTACCTTCCACATTTTATACTCTAGCACCACCAAGACCATGTGCAGCGGGGCCAGAATCACATACAATTGGAACAGAGCACAGAGGGAAGTGGCTAGAATCTCAGGTGAGGGTCTGATCACACTCACCACCCCCTTTTCTACAAGAGGATCCCTGCAGGCATCACAACTGCCCTGATTAAGATGGTAATAAACGTTGTGCTCCAAGGACAGCATTCTACAACTGTTTATTTTCACAGTGGCATTGGGCTCTGTCTAAGTACATTTTATATGGTCTTTGCTGCCAAGTGTCAGGATTTAACACAGGTTTGTAGATAAGGCTGCACTGCTACTTGTATTATATTTTTTATTTGAAAGACATTTGTCAGGGCTGGAGAGGTGGTTTATTAGTTAAGAGCAAATGCAGCTCTTCCAGATGATCAGTTTCCAGTACAGGTCATAAGACTCACAGCCTCCTGTAACTCCAGTTCCATGGGTTCCAAAACCTTCCTCTGATCTTCTCTGGCACCTTCGTATCCGCAGTCCATACTCACAGAGACAAAAACATATACATAAAAACAAAATTAATCATAAAAAGTAGTTTGTTGCCAGATGGTGGTGGCACATGCCTTTAATCCCAGCACTTGGGAGGCAGTGGATCTCTGAGTTCGAAGCCAGCCTGGTCTACAAAGTAAATTCTAGGATAGTTAGGACTACACACAAAGAAACCCTGTCCTGAAAAAAAAGTTTGTCTGAATATTACTAATAAATAACAGGAATTAAACTTGAAGTTCAAAATGGGAAGAACAATCTTTTTAAAAGAAATTTACATTTTTTTGTCATAGTTGTTCATATATATAAGTTGATGGACAGGAGTTGGAAACATGGTATTCTTGGATATAAAGGCATTTTATTGGTAGAGTCAGAAGTTCATTACCCTTCATTTTCAAAAGCACAAAGTGAAGGATTAGCACTATCTTATGTTTGATTGGCTTGCACACAATAGACATACTTTGAAGCTTTATATTTTGTCAACATCAGAATAGTTCTCAAAGAGATAAGAATATGTGTCTGTGTCCAAGGAACACAGACCCAGATTACCCCGAATTCCAAGTTACACCATGTTAGGGGTTTTATGAAATTTTTATAGTAATAGAACAAAGAATGTTATAAATCAAGCCATTTTGCAGTTACATCAGTGGAAACATCAGGAAGGCAGATTGGTCTCAAATGCTCTCTGATGGCAGTCTTGCCTCTGGGTTGGTGGACGGTAGGGTTCTTGTTTGTACATTCTAAAAGGGTATGTGCAGCAGACATAAGGGTGTTAGTCACACACAGAAACGGGCAATAAATTGATGGCTATTTAGGGGACTAAAGATAGCTCATGATAATTTGGCTCCCACCTCTTAATCAGGTCTAGTTATCTGGTCAGATTTTTACTGGAATTATTTCATTTCTGATAAATGTTAACTTGAAGTTGCCTCCATTTAAAGTAAGTATTTCTGAAAGATCTCAAATTATTAAAAGTATCTCTTAAATAGAAAAGGAACACAAACCAAAACGAAACAAAAATTGGTTGATTTGCGTTTACGAGCAGCCTGTTTAAAAATCTTTTAAAAACTTTCCTCTCATAAACCCTTTTGGCATAAACATTTTTATTGTCCTTAGTTAGATAAGTATATAAAGTGGGTGTACATATCAAACGTTTGCTGATTATATTTTGCTTGTTTGTTTCTAGAGTCTCACTGTATGATTCCGGCTGGCCTGAAACTTGCATAGAACCCTGCCTCTGGAGTGCTGGGATTAAAGGCATGCCCCAACACACTGGACCATACATTTATTTTCTAAAACTATTCTTTTCTACACATGAGTCTTTACTCCTAATTAATTATGTTTTTCTAATGCAGCACAATCCAAAGATACACTAGTTTGATACTGCTAAGAAATGATAACAGGAAAATATGAAGAGTTTTGCTTTTTGTAATTAAATCACTGTTTCTGTAACAGTAGAAAATTTTGTACAAATGGTGAAAACAGCAAAACTCATAACATACAGTAGATGAAATCTGAGCTGAGGTAGTTCACTGGAGATTACTGGCATATACAGAGCATAGTGCACAGGTTGAGTGTTGAGAGCCAAAGCTGCAGAGAAGTCATGCCAGAAACAGGCTGTATTCTTTAGATTTATTGAACATTTGGTTTTTAATTAGGTTTTAGTCAGCTACTGGCCCCAGGGTTGCCATGCACAGTTTAAAAGGCATTGGTTTAATTGAGGAGGCTTCTGCAAAAGGCAGCCAGAGGAGCAAGGGAGAGAGCAGAACAGCTGTCAGTTAGAAAGTCAAACTGACCCTCCCCAACCATCTTTGCTTATTTATGGGAAAACGAACATCAGGGAAGTTTCCACAAGAACTTAACTAATAAACCATCTCTTTAGCCCAGACAAATGTCTTTCAAATTAAAGAGAGAGAGAGAGAGATTTAAGTATCATCTTAAATCTTATCTACAAACCTGTATTATATCCTTATCTACAAACATGTATTATATCCTGGCACTTGGCAACAAAGACCATATAAAATATGCTCAAACTTAATAATTATAATAGATTTCAACAGTTCTTTACACCAGCCCAGTGGCTCGTGGGTTTTTAAATGTTATTGAAACTGTCATGGTAATGGAGTTCTAAACCATCTAGTCTCTCCTTCACTGGCAAATTTCTGTCTTTAAACCAAGAAGTGTCTTCTAGTCTCTCAGAGTCCCAGCTTAGCTGGTCCTTGCCTAGCTGAACCCGGGTCCGCCGGGCCGGCCTTGGCAATGCCAGTCCTCCACCAGCGAGGGCGCTGTACAATCGGCCATGGGTGCGAGCCAGCCAGCGCGCGCTCTCGACGGGCGACGCTCTGCCCGCAGCCAGGATCCCCTTGTTGGCTGGGGTTTGCGGAAGTGTTTCTAGGCGACCGCGCTCTCAGAGGACGCCTGCGCAGTGTTCGCCGGCGGCGGGCTGGCTGACGCTGGCGGGTTGAGGGAGTTCCTGCGGGGTGGCTGTCACCGTCCGTTTCTCTCCCGATGGTGCCCTCCTGAGGCCAGCTCCCTGCGGGCGTCGCCCCGGGATGGAGCACATCCGGACGACCAAGGTAATCGGCGGGAGGGCCTCGCGGCCGCCGGGGTCCATCCGGCAGAGGCGGGCGGGCAGTTTGGGGGGTGCGGGGCCTGCGTTGCGGGCAGGCTGTTTGGGGGTACGGAGGCCGTGCGGTCGGCGCAGGCGCCTTGGCAGGAGGTACTTGGGGAGTAGGCGAACGGTGGCCGCCCAGTGAGCCCCGCTCTCTTGGGCAAGATCGGGGCTGCTTTTTACTTTGGGTGTTTCGGCGGAGCGCCTTCTGGCTCGACCCCAGCTGGGTGGGTCCCGCACCATCAGTGTGAACTTGTCCAGCGCTGGCTTAAGCGCCCCGCCCGCAAGTTCGCGGTGCCAGCCTTAGAGCATCCGAGGCCGTCCACTTGTCTAGTCCTCCAGCCACTTAGAGCTGGTACTTCTGTGCTTCCAACTTTAGGCATCGTCCTGAAGTGCCGGGAGCCAGCTTGACAACAGTTATGCAGGAGGGAAAAGGCTGTGTCATTTTGTAAAAGGTCCATGGAACTTCCCCAAAACTGAGCTTGTAAAGTCTGTGCTTCATTTTTCTGTGTGAAAGGAATTTAGAGAATGGGCAAATTTTTGCATGATTTTTGTTTCAAGTTTAAAAACTGAAATGACACCGGAATGTTACCAACAGTGCGTTAGACAAATTTCAGCTTCAGAAGGGACCAAAACAGAAACGGAGATCAAAAGGTTTGAATACCATTTTAAGATGAGAAAAACAACTCCCCTAGCTTTGCCAAAGGCATCTTGCTGCCTTTCCTAAAAGTCTTAAAGTTACAGGCCATTTGGGAACAAGATGAATAATCTCCATTGTCCTGAGGTGGAACTTCTGATACCTATTTCTTTAAAATGTTTCACAACTCTTTAAGGTGCATACGATTTCTATTAGGATTTATTTTGGAGTTTGCCTATACTATTTGGAGATGCTGAAAAATTTAACTCCTTTTCCAAGTTTTTTTTTTTTCTTTAAAGAGAAGGAAAATAAAATAATTGGAGAGTTTAAGTTGCTGACGTTCAAAATTTGAAAATGAGGGAATTAGATATCCAGAGTAGAAGATGCTAAGACAGAGAAGAGAATGAGAGTGGGCCTGAGAGCCAGTTCTTGTTCTGGTCACAGGGCCCTAACAGCTGTTGGCTCAGAAATTGCCTTCTGCTCTTTGAACCTCATTGTAGCGCTCATTTGCTTGCTGCTATGACCCCCCCCCCACCTCTCTGTGTCTGTCTGTCTGTCTGCCCCTCTCTCTCTCTCTCTCTCTCTCTCTCTCTCTCTCTCACACACACACACACACACACACACACACACACACACACCAGTGAAAACAAACTGAATCCAGTGAACTAAACACACCCTGTTCGTAAGTGAGTGGTGAGAGTGAACACTGGTGGGATTAACTTCATTATTTAAAAAATTCTCTCCTTCAATTTGTGCTTAATTGATAAATATCTCTGGCTTTTTTGGAGGGTGGGTGTAACCGTAGTTTATGATCTTGAAGATTGTTCTTGATTTAGCCTTACTTTGCACGGAGTGCCCATGCTGGTGTCAGGTAAGGCTGCTTCCTATCTGTTTACAGGTTAAGAGATTTCCAGCTGATTTTTCCTCCTGAAGTTGCCTCTTAAGGGAGCTCCTTTGTTACTTTTGTGTTGTTGTGGCACCAAGTCACTTCCCTGGAATAATCTTAAGTGAGTGTGTGTAGACTACAGTGGAACAGAGTTTGCTAGGTACTGGTGGGTACACACTTGACTGGCACTGGACACACCCACAACAAGGTTCATGTTGATGAACCTCATGGTATATTCTGATAATTGTCATGTATACTGTACCATTTCCTTAAATTATTGTTTGGATAAGAGTATATTCTTACAAGATTGCTTTGATATGCATAGTCTTCATCTAGACACATTTAATTTGCTGCAAAAAAAATTATATTTTAAAACCAGAAATAGGTTGCTGTTTTATACTCTGTCATTTTGCTATGATCAAAAATTGTTTTTAGGCCTATAAGATGTCTCTGAGGCACCTGTTGTCAAGCCTTACACATTTCACAAATCTATTAATTCATTAGCTATTACTAATTATCACTATTGTTATTATTAACTATTATTAGTACTGTTATTACTATTATTAACCACTGTGATGGTTACTTTCAATTGTCAACTTGCCACTATGTAGAATCCCTTGGGAAGGGAGTCCCAAGGACTCCCAGATCACATTGGACTGGGAGCATGCTTGTGAGGGATTTTTTTTTTAAATTGGGTTCGGGTAGAAAGGTCCACAGCAGCATTTTTCGCTCTGGGTCCTGAATGTATAATGTAGAGAAAGAAGGAGATAGCATTTGAGTGTTTTCTCTCTACTCTTGACTACGGATGTGGATGTGACTAACTTTTCCAAGCCCCCGCTGCTGTGACGTCTCACAAGGGTGGGGTGTGACCTGAAATTTTAAGCAAAATAAATCTTTGCTTTGTATCAGAGTATTTTATCACAACGACAGGACAATCACTGATGTAAAAATGAACCCCACCAGTGGTTTTAGAAGCTCCGTTTATAAACAGGGAAGAAATTGGCTTGATGAGTTTTAATGACCTACTAGATCAGCCACGTGTGGCAGTTAGAATTTAATCTCTAACTCCAAAGGCTAGGTATGCTTTTCCCAGCATGAATAGTTTCAATAAAATTTTTAAATTGGTATTCATTTAGGAAATAAATAAAAAGTTTTTCCTTCTCTAAATTTATCATAAGTTATATTATAATAAGTAATGATATTCTTATTCTTGTATTGTTTAGAGTTATTACTTTCTTTGTAGTCTGTATTAGAAATTAGTATTTAGCTGAGTACTAATTAAATAACTTCCTAACTCCAAAATTCAGTGTTGGGTATGTCATCCTACTTTTATCACATTTCCCTTAAAACAGGTCTCTCACTAAACCAGAAACTCGACCTTTCAGACAGTCCGGCTGAGCTCTTCAGATCTACTGTCTTTGCTCCCCAACGATGGGGGCCACAAGCACATATGACTGTGCCTGGCTTTTTACGTGGGTAATGGGGATTCAAACTCAGGTCCTTGTGTTTACAGAACAGTGCTCTTACCTACTGAGCTATCTCTCCAGCCTTGACACCGTAAGGTTTTTGTTTGTTTTTAATTTTTAACTTTGTTTTTGCTTTTGTGTTTGTTTGAGACAGGGCTTCTCTGAGTATCACTAGCTGTCCTGGAACTCTGTAGACCAGACTGGCCTCAAACTCTCAGAGATCTGCCTGTCTATGTCTCCTTAGTGCTGGGATTAAAGGACGTGCAACACCACTGCCTGGCTTAATTTTTTATTTTTATCAGACTTAATTTGTTTTATGTGTGTTTTGTGCTCCATGTGTATGTTTGGTGCCATGGAGGCCAGCAGAGGGCCAGAGTCCCTGGAACTGGAGTTACTGATGGTTGTGAGGTGTCATGTGGATGCTGGGCACTGACCCTGGATCTGTAAAGCAGCAAATGCTTTTAGTCACTGATCCATCTCTCTGGCTTGTTGGGTGTTTCTCTCCCTCTGTTCCCAGGGGGTCCTGCTTCCCTTCCCGGCACATGACTTTGTGTTTAAAATTTATTTCGATGTGTTTGAGTGTTTTGCCTACACGGATATATGTGTGCCACCTGCATGCCTGGTGCCCACAGAGATCAAAAGAAGGCATACTGCCCCATGGGACTGGAGTTATGGATGAGTGTGGGCCACCATGTAGATGCTGAGAACCAAACCTAGGTTCTCTGTAGGGGCAACAAGTACTCTTAGCCACCGAGAGGATTCTCCAGTCCCTGAGACCTTGGATTCTGATGCATACTTGGACACTTGCCTCAAATAGAATATCAGTTTGGCTGTTGTTAATACTATCCTATAATAAAGGTGAGAAACCTGGGGTTTTTCAAGATTAAATAACTTGTCCTGTCTCAATTAACTGATTGGGAATTAATTATTGGCTCACTGCTTTCTGGTAGGAGCAGGGTTCTGGGATCCAGGTCTTTCTGATACAAAGCCTGTCTCTTTGCCACACCTCCCTGCCTAACAGAAAAGCCATTTAATGAAGAGATGGGAGTGTGGAGGTTGGGCAGTGTGAGTAGGAGTGGAGGCGGAAGATACAGAAACCGCGTGGTATGGCTTTGTGTAGTGACCAGCTAACCGTGAGGGTGTTGAGCTAGGGGAAGGTCTGAGGAGCTGGAGCAGATGTGGATGTCTAGGTAATCGTTGAAAGGTTTCGTTGGAGTGAGTTTTTGTAAGAGGATACTTTGAGACTCCACAGGAAAGAGAAGGGATGTTAGGGCCTAGGGACCTGCAAAAGGTGTGTGCAGAAGTCATGGCGCTGAGGTGGAAAGGAGGAATAGAACAAAAGCTTTGAGTCAGAGGGGCAGAGTATTCTTGCCCTAATCCCTTTCTCTATGCTCACTGTGTCCCCTGCTGCCTTCTGCTTGGGCAGGACACCGTTTTACAAACTAGGAAACTCGGCAGATGGCAGTGAACAAGACAGACAAAAACTGCTCCTAGAAAATGTGTTTTGTGGTCAGGAAAGACAGCAATAGAGTCGATGGATCAGGTCTGTGCTGTTAGATGGTGTTAAATGCTGGGAGAGCAAATGAAGCAGGCAGGGCTCTGGAGACCACCAGGGCGCTTTGGGAGGGATGACACAAATCGGCAAGTTCCATGTGGAACTGTTAAGGGAATCAGTACGTGTGTGTGGGGGGGGGGGGGGCGACAACAGGGGACGGGGGAGTGTCACCACAGAGGGAGCATTCCCCTGCAGGCCTTGTAGCTAAGAACTAGTGAGAAAGCTAGAGCAGAATGGGTCAAGGAGGTTCCTGTAGAATATTTAATGGGCAAGTTACTACAGACTTTTGAAGGCCATTGTAAAATCTTTTTAACTTTTTAAAGTGTGTGTGTGTGTGTGTGTGTGTGTGTGTGTGTGTATCTGTCTGTCCCCACACAAGCACTTCATTGTATGTGTAGAGGTCAGAGGACAATTTATAGGATGTTGCTCTTCTACCACATCGGTCCTGGGGATTGAATCAGGTCATCAGGCTTGGCAGCAAGTGCCTTTACCCATGGAGCCATCTCACTAGCCACCTTTGTAAATCTGTGTTTTCACTCTGAGTTAGGAAGCTCTGTGCTCAGCATCACAGAAGAGCAAAGTGAAATAGAACTGCCAAGTTCCCTCTGGATTTATGATCCAAGAATACTCTTTTTCCCTCTTAAGAAGTCCTTAATTGCTTCACTGATAATTTATGCTGCCAGATGTCCCAGGAAGAGATGTCCTAGGACACAGGCTCAAAGTGTCAAAGCCTGCACTTACTGTCTACCTCATGCACACCAGCATAATGTCCTCTTCCTTTTCCATAGTTAGTCCTTCACAGGATGTCTGTAGAATGATCGGAAAGCCTCAGGAGGTGTCTGGCTAGAGGGAGGGAGCAGTCTTCCCAGTGGCTGACTGTGCTTTTTGCACAGGAGCCACCACACACAATATAACATAGCTGTGGAATAAGCACAGTTCTTGATCACAGAAGTTTGGCTGAAGGAGACCTTCCTGTCCCAGGAAGGGAAAAACAACTCTCTGGGACTTCTTATACTATAATTTTCTGTTTGTGATGGTCTGTGTTTTTCCATTACCAGTGTCTTAATCAGCTGAAGTTTGAATTTCTGCTGTAGCCCTTAGGGTACCTGTAGTTGGCAGCAGTTCAGTTAAGTAATACGGGCTGACACTTGACACCCAACAAGGTGACCACCTTGCAGTTTCTTTCTCCTTGCCCCGTGTTTTTCATTCTTTTGCTGTTTATCTTTTCTCCATTACTTTGTGCTTTCTAAGGATCCTGATGTTGTTTTTTATGGTGTCTCAGTGGTAGTGACCTAAAATAGTTGTAGTTGCTTCCAAACAGGCACCTTAAAACATCCCCAAGAAAAGCCTGGGTAGTCCCTGCTCCAGGTCGAAGGGGGATGGGAAGGAGCGGCTGGGCTCTGGTCTGGCGTGTAATTTGTCTGCTGGTGACTGTGGCAAAGAAAACGATGCGATTTTATTTTTTTTGGAGGTGGATTTGCAGCAAAGGGCAGGATAATGCGTATGTTTTCCCCAAACCACTCTTATTTTCTCCAGAACTTTAAGCAGAAAGTAAACGTTTTGGTTAAACTGCAGATTAATGTTTGCATTTGTTTTTACCCATATGCCAATACACTGTAGAAACTGCTGGTTATATGCAGCGGTTTTCACTCTCCTATTTTCTTGGTTTGAATGTAACCTGAAACTTACCAAGGTAGTGATTAACTCTTGATCAACTGTTCTCAGTTTGGCTTTTCTCTGACTCATTTCCCCTTCTCTGTGCCCAGTTTGACAAGCTGAAAGTCAACAATAATGAATAAATAGTATCCTTCTATTCCTGATTCTTTCTTTCTCCTCACATCAGCTTTGTTATTGGACCAAAACGGGCTTCCTCTCTGCCTGTTTACTCCAGGTCCTCTTCCCTCTCCTAGCACACCTAACAGTGTTTCCTTGGACTCTGCCAGTTACCCCTATCCAGCCCAGCGTTTTCTCTCCCTGTTGACACTGGAATACTGATGTCTGTACCCTTCGTAGACTTCTGTACTTAAAAGCCTGTTTGTGTTCTTTCAGCAGATAAAATGCTGTTGTGTCTCCCCCATCAAGAATTCTGTTTTCTCTCTATTACTTCTAGTAAAGAAGGTATTTTAATTCTTGCTCTCAACAGTTCGCATTAGAGAAAGTTTATTTTATAGCTTCATGGAATACTCAATTTGATTTAAAAAAATAAACTGTTTTGTGTGGTGGTGGGTCGGGTGGGATGAGGGATATGTGCCGTGCTACACATGTGCCATGGCATGTGTGTGAAGGTCAAAGACAGCTTATGTTAGTTGGCTCACTCCTTCCACCTTGTGTGGTTCTAGGAATTGAACTCAGGTGGTCAGAAGTGGATATATCCAAGCATCTTTACTTGCTGAGCCATTTTGCTGGCCCTTGAATTTGCTTTTTAAACACTGTGTGCACTTTTCTTTCTCTTTTTGAAATGAGTTAAAATGAGAACTAACAGGCTGGCCTGCCTTACCATATAACTGTAATAATTTTCGCAAACATTCATTTCATCTATTAGGACATTGTATTGCCTTTATTTATAGGGTACACAGGGTACACTACATGGCATTCATTCTCTAACCTGTTACTCTCGTAGGAATAGTAGGTTTTGTTTTACAGATGAGAAAATGAGATCCAGTTAGGTTAGCCTTGAGTTAATAGCCCATAGACTTACTGAGTGGACCAGTAAATGACCTTTTATGGTGCTGTGTATTTACACACATGTTCAAGGACTTGGAGTAAAGGTGCACTTATGTGTGTGTGTGTTTTAAAGGCTCAACATTGTAATAAAATTGTTTACAAAGTGGGAGAATTAGACATGCTGAAGCTTAAGTATTTAGGAAAATAACCTAAATCTAGCTTGTGTGAGTTGAGGAGCAGGAGCAGAATTCAGATTGAGAAGTTGAAGGAAAGCAATTGCATAAAAATGAGCAGAACTTCTTAAATACTGTCTTGGTTTCCGTGACTTGATAGCGTTGTGGTGAGGCTGAGAACTGGAACCTTTGCAGTTTTAGAGATTATTCCAATGAACAGTGGAGCCTTGAATATTGAGCAGAGCCAACCAAATGTAAAATGTAAAATGAATGTAAAATTGAATGTAAAATGAAGATGGGGGTGGGGATAAGCATAGAGATTATTAGAGCATTCTCAACTGACTTTTCCACCTGGATATAGTCCCATAAGAATCTATAGTGCTCTGAGAAACCCCTTGTAGAGTTTCTGGAGTACTCTAAGAAGAGGAAATTTTGCCCTGACTAGATAAAGAAATGGGAACAGAGAACTGGAATTACCAGTAAGAATTGTGTTACCAAAGTGAATGGGTGGATGAATGGATAGACAGACAGATTGTAGAACAAGGTCAATAATAACTGTTTCCTAGCAGTGTTTCTACTTGTTTTTAATTTATGGCTCATGCATGGATTTCTGAATGAATGTTTGCTGGTCAGCCACTGTGGAAGGTAAAGGCAGTTTGGGGAATAACAGAATAATGAAACCAAGAAGAACCCTATTTTGTACATCCCTTGAGTGATTTCAGTAAGGGACTACTGGCACACTGTAGGCATCTTCCATTTGTTTTTTTCTTTATGAGAAATAAGTTCTTAGTGGCAGTTCATCTGAGTTCAGTAAACTTCTGTTGTATCATATCAAACACTATTATAGCCATCTGGAGGGATTCAGAAAGAAAAAAAGAGACAGCACTGACCCTGGGATATTTACTAGTTTTTAGTGGAATAGACAGACACTTGAACAGGCTTTTGTTTTAGCTTAGTAAGTACTCCAAAAGTGGTGGAAGAAGCAGAGCTTGAAGTAAGTAGGCTTCATTAGGATGATTCCAGTGCTGGTGACTTGATGTGGGTGGCTAACATAAACCACATACGAAATGAAGAATCAGGGTTGTGTTTGTGAGGGGAGGGAAGGAAATCAGCAAGTCATGACTCATAAGACGTTCAAGTGCAGACAGCATAATGCCAGGCTAAGTGCTCCAGCTTGGGAACCAGCCCATACAAGGTTGAAACTGCTGTCCTTAGCCTGGCATTATGCTGTTGCTACTTGTTTGTGGGTGGTAAGTCTCCACTGGGGTTGTGAAAATGAAAATAAATAATGTATGTCAAGTATTTTATCATAGTACTATGTCAGGAAATATTCTTACATGTAGAGCAGACAGTAAGAACTCAGAGAGCTCAGTCAGAGTTTGGGGAGTCATTAGCAAATAGGCTGGAAAAATGATAGTGGATAAGATTCACAGAGGGCAGCGGTTCTCAACCTGTGCGTTGAAACCCCTTTGGGGCCAAACAGGCCTTTTGCAGGGGTTGCCTAAGACCGTCTGCATACCAGACATTTGCATTATGATTCATAACAGTAGCAAAATTACAGTTATGAAGTAGCAATGGAAATAATTTATGGTTGGGGTCACCACAACATGCGGGACTGTGTTAAGCAGCCGTAGCTTGAGGAAGGGTGAGAACTGACACAGAGAATGGACCCTTGGCTGCACAAGGTGAGGCATGCCTCTAATGCCTGCACCCCAGGCTTCAGGAGGCTGCAGCAAGAGGATAGAAAGGTCCAACGCAGCCTGGGCTACATAGCAAAACTACCCCTGTCCTCCAGAAAGAGAATGGACCTTTGCACAAAAGTAATAGTGAACAGCAGATGAAGTCTTCACCCAGGTGTGTGAGACGCCTTCCTATCCTCCTTTTTTGAGACTGATTCTCCGCGTGCACTAGTTTCGATGGAGACATATGCTTACTTCCCTGCCTCGGGCACTGCAGGAGGCCAGTGCAGCGTTGGAGCTAGTCTGTACTGGGAACTCAGTGCTGCGAGGGACCAGGAGTTAAAACCGGAATGAAAACTGGTGAGATCGTCTCCCATACAGACAAGCTTTGCAAGTATCTTATAGAAAAACAACAACAACAACAAAAACCAACAATTTAAGAAACATTTATTGTCTTTTAAGAATTTACAAACCAAGAAGCTTCATGTGACTTCCTTTTAATTAGACTTCCTGTTTGTTCATTGCCCCACCCTTTAAAACCCTTTTTTATTTTCTCTGAGGAACTCTTGGAAATATTACAAAACATTGATTTCTCTAGTGTGTCAATACGTTCCCATAACCCTTAGCTCCATACATGTTCACTACTGCTCTTGTAAGAGCCCTTAAGAATTTGTGACAGGAAGTAAGGTAAGAGAGAGCCGTTGTTGTCGTCTGGTCACTGTTGGTTGTCCGTGTTCCTTTCCACCCAAGTCTTGGCAATTGGAGGGGAATGGGCAGTAGTTGGTCCTGTTTGTTTTAAAGGTATTGAAATTGAAGTTTCCATTTTCAGTGTGGTAAAATGAAGCCATATTTTTATTTGAGGAAGAAATGGCCCTAAACAATGAAATAAATATTGACCTTAAAGAGAAAATCTTCATGGAGTGGAAAGGTTTCCTATCATTATTCCCCCATTGGCCTTAAACCCATGATCCTCCTTCCCTAGCCTCTAAAGTGCACTTCCACACTTGGCTTCCCTGTGTCCTTGGCAGTCAGTGTAAAATGATCACTTGTTATATGTCAGATCCACTGTCAGATCTGAGATGTATATTAAGTCATACCTCTGAGTCTCCAGTGAAGTATCCACACTAAATTTATTGTCTTAATGGTGCAAATAAAGTCTTATATTAAATATTTCAATTATATTTAAGTTTAACTTGTTTGAACAATGCTGTTATCAGCAAGAATTTTTTGTGGAAGTAAATTATAGGAAGTAAAGAAGGACAAGAAGCCAATCAGCCTTTTAAGTGGCAGTTATTGATCACTTTGGAAATAATCATTTCATTATGGGAGTATTTTGTTCCTTAGTTGGTAAGAGAAAAATAAACATCAGGAAAGCATAGAATTAATGATACAATGGTGAGCTCTCTAGTTTGAAGATCTACACAGTTTAAAGAATTGTCCACACCTTGTTACAGCTGTACATTACAAACTACATTGGTTGCAAGGTGGAGGTGGTGTACACCTTTAATCCCAGCACTCTGGAGGCAAAGGCAGGTGGATCCTTTTGAGTTCTGATCGACAGAGTGAGTTCCAGGACTGTATAGCCACAGTTACAACAGAAATTGTCTCGAAAAACAAAACAAAACAAAAACCTACATTGGTAGCACTTACTTTACTTGTTTTTCCTATAAGGTGGATGGCATTATATTTTAAAGCTATAGTTTCCAGACCACCTCACTCTGAACTCCTGTGGCAGTTGTGGGGAGGGGGGAAGAGACACCAACCAACCATCCTGGGTACTCTAGGAGGCCAGTGTACTTTCTTTGTTTTTTTTTTGGCTTTTGGAGATAGGGTTTCTTTGTGTAGCCCTGGCCGTTCTAGAACTCACTCTGTAGATCAGGCTGGCCTTGAACTCACAGAGATCCACCTGCCTCTGCCTCCTGAGTGCTGGGATTAAAGGTATGTGCCACCACCGCTGAGCTGAGGGCAATGCAATTCAGGGCAGTTTATCCAGGGAACTCAGCAAAGAAAGAGACAAACTGATGTAAGTAACAAATTAACTTTGTAAGTAAGATTTACTCTAGGAGGTAGGGCATCAGTGAGTCTAGTTTGCCACTGGGCTGAGCAGACTAGAGCCCTGTTTGGTGCAGCAGCTGGAGCTTGCAAACAGTGGTTTCCTGATTTAATTTTCCCAGTAGTATACTTCATATGATTTATATGAACTTTATATGATTACTTGATTTTTCTACCTAAGATAAAATTGGATACTGTTGTGTGACAAAACTTCTTGGGGAGGCACTACACACATCTCTACTCACCCCAGATAGGGAGCCACAACAGACCAAAGTACAAATACCACCGAAGTCTAACTTAGTGAACCATGAGTTTTATTGTAGTTACTTACAGGAATGTGGGTGAGGGGTTACTTACAGAATCAGACATGACTCAAAGACAGCTGCATCACCAAAACCCACCCCAGCACTGGTCACATTGCGCAAAAGCTTGGAACCTGGAGCATACTGCACAGCCTGCAGGCAGCTCAACAGGTTGGAGAATGTTCCTTCTAAGTGACTTTGTTGCTCTAAACATTTTTCAGGAAGCTTAGCTGGTTTCTGATCTCTGCTTCTTTCCGGCAGCAGATCTGGTTTCAGAGTCTTCTTTGGAGTTTGGCTTGTCTGAGAATGATTCTTGGCAGCTTTATTGCCTACAACGTAGGGAGGGGCCTAGTGAATCTGGTTAGTTTCAGGGACTTCCTGAAGCTATTTTGAGTTGTTTACCTCTCTGCCTAAGGAGCTTCCCTGCCAGATAGAATGTCTCATTGTTTTAATCTCAGAAGAAACTGTTAAACAACTGATACTTAGGTGCTTTCTTTGGCTGCTATATAGTGAAGTGGACTCTTAGATGAAAAGTACTTTGCTCACTGACTACACACACTCCTTGCTCCTTGTGTATTAGTGCTGGTGTTTCTTTAAATCTTTTTCTAGGTTACATTGGCATCTAAATAATATCTGTGTTGCTTGTGACTTATGTGTTTCTCAGAGAGACAGATAAAATTTTACCCAGAATATTAAGCAACTGTTGTGGTTTGGGACAAAAAAAAAAAAAAAAAAAAAGGAAAAAAAAACTAATAATAATACATGTAGTTTCTGGGATTAGAAGAAAATTTACTTATACTACTGTCCTTAATTGTCTGCTTAACATAGCCTAGAGTCATTGTGAAGAGAAGCCTCAGATGAGGAATTACGCAGGTTGGATTGGTCTGTGAGCATGTCTGTGAGGGGTTATCTTGATTGTTAATTGATGTAGGAGGGCCCAGCATACTATGGGTAGTAGCACCATTCCTTGGGCTATGTAAGCAAGCCAGCTAAGCCTGAGCTTGTGTGCAAGCGAGCAAACTACAGGTCAAGCCAGCAAACAGCATTCCTCCATGGTTTCTGCTTCAGGTTTCTGCCCTGTCTTTCCTCAATGATGGACTATGACCTGGAAGTATAAGACAAATAAACCTATTCCTCCCCAAGTTGTGTTAGGTCAGAGTGTTTTATCAAAGCAACAGAGATAAGAATAACTACTTTTGAAATGAAAAATAACATCTTTTTCTTTCTTAGGTTGAACAAGTAAAATTACTTGATCGGTTTAGCACCAACAACAAGTCACTGACGGGAACACTCTATCTTACGGCCACACATCTGTTATTTATTGACGCTCAGCAAAAAGAAACCTGGGTAAGGTGGACCATCGCAGGGCTATCTGCACCGCCGCAGTGCAGTAACAGTGGACTTGTCGTCACAGTGGCAGTGAGCTGGTTATTTAATCACTGGTCATTTGTCTCAGCCAGTTGTTTCTTTTAGTTTTTAGTTTAGTTTTGTTTTTGTTTGTTTGTTTGATTTGGACAGGGTCTTGTTATATAGCCCAAGCTACCCTGAACTTGCTACCATCTTCTGGAGAGCTGGGATTACAGGCATGTGTAACTACTCACAGATCAATTTTTTGTCTATATTTTCAAGTGACTCTTTCCTCCCTTCCGTTAATATTTTATGCCATAATGTGGAATTCTGTAGAATACCAGACTGTTTTTTAACCTCTGTAAAAAGGTAGAAAATGCCTCTTTGTGTTCTTAGTTTTTTTAAAAGTCTAGGTAATGTTTGTGCATATTAGCAATCATTTGGATTTTATAGTATATTCCATAGCAGTTTAATGCCAAATTACAATTAGGGGACTTATTTTTATTTTTCATCTTTGTAATTTTAAACACTGCAGTATACTTACGCAGATACCTTGTATGTATGTCCAGATATACACTGTAGGTGTACTTTTTAAATAAGTACATTTGAAAGTATACATATGTAGGCAGAGTGCAGTGGATGCTTCAGCATGTTAGTTTTGAACTGTGTAGGTCCACTCATGCTTTTCTGCTTTTGAGATTTATTATTTTTATGTATATGCAAGTATTTTGTGTAGGGCTATGTGCATATGTGACTCAGGTACCCATGGAGTACAGAAGAGGGCATCCGATCTCTGGAACTGGAGTTATAGGTGGTTGTGAGCCACTTGTCTTAGGTTCTGGGAAATAAACTCAGGTCCCCTGCAGGAGCAGTACATGCTCTTACCTGCTGAGCCATCTCCCCAGCTCTTCTTTTCTTACTTTTTCTGTTGTTTTTGTTGTTGTTGTTGTTGTTTGTTTATTACAATTTGAAAAAAATAACCAAACTATGAGCAAATTTTGTAGCATGCAAGTGGTGCATAAATTAAGAAAAGGTTATGTCATGGATGCATTAATATATGGTCATTTTTGTCATTTACTATTACAAAATACAAATCTATTACACAAATTTATCAGAATTTACACAAATAGACACAAGGTGTACATGGTACCATTTGAAGTTAACATACTATATACTATACTACTGAAATAATTTCATAGCCATATCTGTTACATTGCATCAAGATCAAGTGTTGTGATAATCTGCTTAAAATGCTGTGGGCTGCTGACCATCATATCATGAGCAGATCCTGTTTGTTTCTCCAGGTAATTGCATACTGTAGTAAAAAGTGATGTCCCATGGATCTCCTGTATTTTCACGGTGTCTAATGTATGACATAAAATATGTTAATGGTTTATGTTCCTGGAAATACTTGTAGTCAGTAAATTATTAGCAGTGAAGTGTTGGGGGAGCCAAAGTTAGGCTTGGGTTTTTACTGGGATGAAGGTGTTACAGGCCAAGTCCACAAACATCCTACATGCATTTCTTTCTTTCTTACTGTCCTTGTTCTTCTGCTGAACTATGCCCCCTTCCTCTGCCAGCATTTATTGACATGGAGAAGACAGAAATGACAACATATTCTTGGCTCAGGCATCAAATGTTCTTGGACATTTTCCTGGGACTAGGAAGACACTTCCGGGTCTTGTAGAAATGCATGTTTAAGCTTTCATATTGTGTCTTCATAATGATTATTCCTCTCTGCGGAGTGTTACATTTTCCTCTTTCCTCAGCAACACTGCTAGTGTCTCCTCTCTTCCCCCATATATCTGCCTATCTGATGCAGTTGAGCATAGAGATGTTAACTTGCTGATTACATAGAAGTCATCCCTGCATATGTTTTGGATCTTGAGTTTTCTTTGTTGGATTATCTGTTCTTTTTATTTCTGTTTATTGATTTTTTAAATTTTATTTTAGTTTATGTGCTAGAGAAAGGTTTTGATTGTGCAAGGCAAACATTTCCCACCTGAGCTACATCCTCACCCTGTCTTCTCCTTATTTTACAAGAGTTTGATGCTGTATCAGATTGTGGGTCATCATTGGCTTTTCCCAGTTATAGCTAGTCACTTGTATGCTTTTGTGTACATGTCTTTTAATTAAAGTTTACATTTTAGTTTTTTGAAGACAAGGTTTGTCTGTTGGAACTCTGGCTGTCCTGGAACTCAATCTGTAGATCAGGCTGGCCTTGAGCTGACTGAGATCTGCCTGTCTCTGCCTCCTGAGTGCTTGAATTTAAGGTATGCACCACTACTGCCCGGTTAAAGTTTACATTTTAAACACAGATTTTTCAGTTTATTTTTTATGGCTTTGTTCATTTGTAGTTCACTGTGTATCAGTATAAGAAAGCTTCTTCTGTGTTTTCTTCTGAAGCTTTAAGTTTTGTTGGCCACACACTAGTTCTTAATCTGTTTGGAGACTTAGGTGTATGTCATGACATGGGGATTTGGTACAATGTTTTGACTGCTTTATTCCCTTTGTCACTAGTCCTGGATCTTTCAGAGTAAAGCTTCTGTGTTTGTGGGGGCTGCTGCTGAGCTGAGTGACTACATGTACCTCCCTCTTCTTTGTTAACAGAAGCTTCTTTTTAACATGTTGATATCCAGGATTGCTGATCCTCTCAACTTGTTCTTCAAGGTTGTCATGGCTACTTGATGCTTTTCTTCTTCCTGTTCTTCTTCACTCATTTCTTTATCAGTACCTTCTGTGTTTTCATATCACTCTTAGGTATTCTGGAAATAATAGCCGTCCTTAGCATAAAAACTTCTGTCCTCATGGAGATCTAGTTCTAGTTGGGGGAAACAAATGATAAATATGTGAAATGCAAGTTTTACACCCTAAGTAGAAAGATTAGGAAAGGGGGTGGGTGGAATACTCAAGAGGGAAAGCCTTGGCCATGTTTCTTACTGACCTTGTTCTGCTGAACTGTGTCCCCTTACACTGCCAGCATTTATTGACATGGAGAAGACAGAGATGACAGCGTATTCTTGGCTCAGGCATCAAGTCATGGAAATGTGTTAAGTATGATAGCGCATAACATTTGAGACTTTATTTGAGCATTAACATTTGTGCACTCTGGAGAAGAACAAATATTAGTGCTTTGTGTGTTGGTGACTTGGATGTTTGTTTGTGCTGTAGATACTGCACCACCATATTGCCTCCGTGGAGAAACTTGCTCTGACCACTTCTGGATGCCCACTTGTGATTCAGTGCAAGAACTTCAGGATTGTGCATTTCATTGTTCCCAGGGAGAGAGATTGCCATGATATTTATAACTCTCTGCTGCAACTGTCAAAACAAGGTACTGTTCCCGGACAGCGAAGCTCATATCCTCAATTGAGAAGGATTTTCCAGGGTACTTTAAGGTCTTGTTGTTATTTTATCTTTAATAGTTAGGTTCATATGTACAGTCAACCCCCTCAGCGTTCCACAGTGGTCTAGAAAATACCCCACAGTGGTTTAGAAGCAATGGATATGACTGCTTTGAACTGCAAGAATGGTGTTCAGTGAAGGAATAATCTAAGAAAAGCCATTTATAGTATAGCTTGAAGTTACCCTCCATTATATTAGCACTTTAAAACTCTCTTGATAAGCAAGTAGCACATTGTGTATATGTTCATGTGTGTTCAGATGTGCAGGTGCATGTGTGTATGGCGGCCAGGCTCCAGCATCTTTACTTAGGAGCCATCCACTTTGTTGTTTGAGACACTCATTTGGGATCTGAGACTTGCCAGTTTAGGAGAGTTGGCAGGCTGTGAGCTCTAGGGAGCTACCTGTCTCTACCTCCCCAGCACTAGGATTACAGCCATGTGATACCTATCACACCTGGCCCTTTGCTTGGATGCTGGGGAGTGAACTCAGGTCCTCGTATTTTCATAGAAAGCACTTTTCTGAACAAGCTATCTCCCTAGCTCCTCTCTTTTAAATGTGGGTTTTCTCTATTAATGAAAGAGGTATTACTAAATGAAAGGTTCCAGAAGGTCATGGTCCTCTAGTAGCAGTGGCTAAGGTGGTGGGTGCTCCAGGAGACAAGAATGAATCTTGTTTTAGTAGCTGGAGGGTTAGGAGGGCTAGAAGCCCTAAAAACGAACCTTACCTAGGCCTGGGGGCATAGCCGTTTATGAAATCTGGCGTTGCATTAGAAAAGACACACGAGACGTTTTTAAAAGTATAAGGCTGACAGACCTCAGCAGAGCGCAGCATGCCATCTTCCAGTCCCGGTTGCCTTTTCCGTGGTCCTGACAGTTTCTTCTTACCTTAAAAGGCCCTCCCTGCTCTCTCTTACAAGACTATTTGCATGATCAAAAAGATACAGTGGTTTTACTCCTCCCAAACCTTTGGCCTTCAGGGTGTGTCCACATTTATATGGAGTGCCATCAACACAAAAGGAACCAGGCCACACTCGTCTAAGCTGTGCCCACATTGATAGGGGGATAACTACAGAACAAAAAGGAGACCAAGCTACACTTAATGTTGCCTCTGGCCTGGGGTAGAACCCAAGTGACCTCGTTATCAGCAACTCTGTTTACATTGAGCTAAAAGAGAGCAGCTTTTAGTTACATTTAGAAAGCAGGCCTTTTCAGCTATAGAAATCACACATCCTGTCAGGGTCCTGGCTGCCAGTGCAATGATTATCTTACAAAATACTGGGATGCACATAGAAATCAGTGAATATAATATCTGGAGGTACGTTCAAATACACCCTAACACGGGAATCCGAAGGCTTCCATCCACAGCATGACTTGGATTACTTGTTGGCCTGTATTTCAGGTTAGATGGAGCCTACAAGAGTGATCTAGGAGCATGTCTGTGTTCTCTCTGAGCACAAAGAGCCTGATACATTCCATTGTCCTAGGTTGAACCAAGGTATATAGCAGAGTGTTATGTGCTGATATCCTTGCTGGTTTGGGTCCATGCTGGCATATAAGAATGGGTAATTCTGGGACTGGAGAAGATGATTCAATAGTTAAGAGCACTGTCTACTTTCCCAGTGGACCTGGGTTTGATTCCTAGCACCTACATGGTGGTTCACAACCATCTGTAATTACAGTTCCAGAGAATCCGATGCCTTCCTCCAGAGGCACCAGGAACAAATTTGTTGCACAGACCTAAAAGCAGACAAAACACCCATACACGTTAACTGAACTTAAAAAGAAGTTATGGAGTTAGTTGCTTGTTCTCTTTGCCATCTCTGTTTTGTTTGTTATTGTTTGGTCCATTCTTCTTTCTTTGATGTGCCCTCACTATGAAGCCTAGGCTGGTCTCAAACTTGGAGTCCTTCTGCCTTGGTCTTGTGAATGCTGGGGTTTGGGGCATGTATTACACCCAGCCATTTCTAGGTTTTGGCTTTGACATTTTATTCTGCATTGCATTTGGGAAAAAGGTTGAGTACAAAGTGTCTATTGCGTTTTTAAAATTTAACATTCAATAAAAAGGAAAAGCATGCAATAGAAGATTTAACTTTGAGGTCCTTTCTGCTATGACATAAATCTTAGGTCCATAGTATGCCTTTATCAATTGTCATTTGCTTTATATAACTTAGAAAATACTAAATTCAGGTGTTTTATATCTAAGCCCTCTCTTTGAAGATTTTAAAGAAAAAAAACGGAGGGAAAATCCTTGAAAGTTGGATTTATTTGTAGTGCCAGACCTTCTAAATTCCATTGTACCGACTTTCATTATTTTACAGCAAAATATGAAGATCTCTATGCATTCTCTTATAATCCCAAGCAAAATGATTCTGAACGACTAAATGGTTGGCAGCTCATTGACCTTGCTGAGGAGTATGAGAGGATGGGAGTGCCCAATGCAAACTGGCAGCTGTCTGATGCCAACCGAGAGTACAAGGTAAGGAGGCCGTCTCTGGAGCAGGCAGAAGGTAGTTCCAGAGGGCAGTGTGTGGCAAGGTTTCAGCCATCTGCAGAGCAGCGTGCCACTCTTATTTCTTTAAAGGTTTTAAAGGTGATATTTTTTAAAGCCTCACGGTTTCTGTCCATTTTTTTTTATTGCTCCATTTTTTAATGTAGGCATTTAGTGCTATGAACTTGCCTCTCAGAACCGCCTTCATTGTGTTCCATAAGTTTGGGTATGTTGTGTATTTATTTTCATTAATTCTAGAAAGTCTTTAATTTTTTTGTTAATTTCTGTCTTTTTTTTTTTCAGTTTGTGAATTGTTCGGTTTCTGTTGTTGGTATCTAGCTTTAGTCTGTAGTGGTCTGATAGGACTGATAGGACACAGGGGATTATTTCAGTCTTCTTGTCTTTATTCAGTGCTGGATGCTATCTGTTTTGTGTCCCGAGTATGTGGTCAATTTTGGAGAAAGTGCAGAGAAGAAGGTATATTCTTTTGTGTTGGGGTGATTTCACCCAAAGGTTCTGTAAATATGTTAGGTCTGTTTAGTTTATAAGTACGGTTAACTCCTGTTTCTCTGTTTAGTTTTTGTCTGGATGACCTGTCTATTGGTGAGAGTTGGTACTGAAGTCTCCCACTATCAGCGTGTGAGGGTCAGTATGTGATTTAAGCTATAGCAGCATTTTTTTTATGAAGTTGGGTGCCCTTGTATTTAGTGCATAGATGTTACAAATTACAGTGTCCTCTTGGTGGATTTTTTTCTTTGATGAATATGTAGTGGCCTTCCCTATCTCTTCTGATTAATTTTGGTTTGAAGTCTGTTTTGTTAGATATTAAAATGGCTACACCCACTTGCTTCTTAGGTTCATTTGCTTGGAATATCCTTTTTTTTTTTTTTTTTTTTTCACCCTGCGCTGGTAGGTCCTTGATGTTAAGGTGTGTTTCTTGGATGCAAAAAGAATGGATCCTGTTTTCCCATCCATTCTGTTAGTCTGTGTCTTTTTATTGGGGAATTAAGACCATTGGTGTTGAGAGATATCAATGACCAATGATTATTGTTTCCTGTTATTTTGTTGTTGTTGTTGTTGTGGTGGTGGTGGTGGTGGTATGCTTCCCCTCATTTGATTTTTCTGGTCTGGGATGATTTATTCTCTGTCCTTTCTTGGGTGTGGTTAATCTCTTTAGGTTGGCATTTTCCTTCTAGCGCCTTCTGTAGAGCTGGACTTGTACTTTTGTCATGAAATACCCTAACTTTCTCTATCTCTGGAGGCTGAAGTTTGGCTGGACATAGCAGTCTGGGCTGGCATCCCTGGTCTCACAGTCTGCGGCCATGTGCACAGGTCCTTATGCCTTTTAGAGTCTCCGCTGAGAAGTCAGGTGTAATTCTAATAGATCGTCTTTATATGTTATTTGGTCTTTCTCCCTTGAAGTTTTTAATATTCTTTCTTTGTTCTGTACGTTTAGTGTTTGGATTATCATGTGCTGAGGGGCCTTCTTTTCTGGTCCAGTATATCTGGTGTTCTGTGTGCTTCTTTATCTTGAAAGGCACCTCCTTCCTTAGGTTAGAGAAATTTCTTCCATGAGTCTCTTGAAAATATTTTCTGTGCCTTTGACCTGGGTTTCTTCCTCTATTCCTATTATTCTTAGATTTGGTCTTGTCATAGTGTTCTGGGTTTGGATGTTTTGTGCCAGGATTTTTTTAGGTTTAACAGTTTCTCTGACCAGTGTCTCCATTTCCTCCGTTATGTTTTCGGTGTTGGAGACTCCTTCTGTCTCTTGTGTTCTGCTGCTGAAGCTTGCCGCTGTGGTTCCTGTTTGAGTTCCTAAATTTTCCAGTTCCATATTTCTCTCAGTTTGTATTTTTTTTTTTATTGATTCTGCTTCTACTTTTGGATCTTAAGCGGTTTTATTCATTTCCATCCACTGTTTGTATTTTTGTAGATTTCTTTAAGGGATTTTTTCATTTTCTCTTTCAGGACCTCTATCATGTTTATAACGGCTGCTTTAAGGGTTTTCCCTTGTGCTTCAGCCACGTTGAATACTCAGAGTCTGCTGCCGCAGGGTTGCTGGGCTCTAGTGGAGATATTATTCTAGCTCTTTTTTATTGTGTTTTTATGCTGGTGTCTAGACATCTGGGTTTGAGAAGATTGTAATTCTAAGTGCTGATATCTCGTTTTGTCTTTGTTGAATGGGCATTTTGTTCCTTGGTGTCTGGTCTCTGGTTCTTAAGAGAATGTGGTGGTTGTATGTTTGCCTGGTAGGAAATTTTTCTGGGGTCCTCATAGGTGGGTTCCAGGTTAAATGAATTTCTAGGTATTGAGAAGTTGGCACTGGAATGGGCCAGGGGTGGAGGGTGAGGGAGTCCACAGGAGGGAGGAAAAACAGGGTGTTCCACCAGGATCTAATTAGTCCCCTGGGAATGGAGGCAAGCCAGTGAGGAGAGGCCAGAAGAAGTCCTGCTACAAAGCTGGGGACAAGTCTTAGGGATTGGACTTGGAGGAATGCAGGGGGAGGTGAGGAGCTACAGTTAGCCCACCTGCCTCCAGTAGCCTCATGGTTTCTGATATAGTTAGATACTTTTATTTGATATTCCCAGGTTTGTGAGACTTACCCCAGAGAGCTGTATGTTCCTCGGACAGCCAGCCGGCCAGTGATTGTGGGCAGCTCCAACTTCCGGAGCAAGGGCAGACTTCCAGTCCTGTCCTACTGCCGGCAGGGCACTGAGGTAGGAGTCTTTTCTGACTTGATAAATGTAGTGAGCTTCAGTAACTCTCTAAGCATCTGGAAGAACACTAACTTTTTGTTTTGTTTTGTTTTTTGAGACAGGATCTCACTATAACTCTAGCTGTCCCAGAGCTCACTGTAGACCAGTTTGGCCTTGAATTCATAAAATCCACCTGCTTCTGCCTCCTGAGTTTTGGTATTAAAGTTTTGGTGTGCCACCACTGCCTGGCAACAGATACTAACTTTTTCTTCCCAGGTTTGCTATTATAATGTTGGTGACAGAGACATGCTGGCCTTTTGCTCTTTTTGAAATTTTAAACCGATCTACCCTGAAAGACTCCTTTCCTACCCTTTTCCAATAATTCCTTAATAATGGGACCAGTGAATAGACAGGTTCTGTTTCTTTTCTGTAGTGTTTCTTTATGTGTACTTAGAGTAATCAAATAGCTTGCCTTGTGCCAAAGCAAGCACTGAAAGCAGGAAGAGAACCCAGGGCATGGGGCTGTGTCTAAGCAGTGAGCCCTTCACATGGAAGAGATTTTGGAAGGAGGAAGTAGAGGAGGCATGTCCACACTGAGTGCTGTGGGAGGGCTTGCTCCTGTGTGTCTGCACACAAATGTTGTTGGTGCTAGATCCCAGGGTGTCCTGCATGGTGAGCAGATGCTCATTTCCTGAGCTTCACCCTCACCCCATGGGAACTTACCTTTGCAACTTCCTAGCAGTAGGTATAGTTGAGGCACTGTGTGTTAAATGTGTCCCGTGTGTATAACATAAGGTAGGTTTTGCTAATGACTGAGGTTCTAGGATAGATTCCACAAAGGTGAGTTGAGTTCTGTGACATTTCTGACTCCCAAACCTTTGTAAACTGATTTTTAAACACATTGCCCTCCACACCCAGAGATTTTTCTTTTTCCCTGGGTTCTGGAGTTTCATAGTGAATTTCGTAGACATGCCTTGGTATGTCATTTACAGACTACCCAGAAACTCAGATATCAGCTTGGAGAAGGTTCTCTGTTTCTGAGGTATTTTCTTTCCTCTGTTGATTTTCTTTGTATTTTTTCTTTTTAGCTTTTGTTAATTGACAGTTAGGAAGCCTGTATAAGTCTCCATTTCTTTAGGTCTTTCTTGCTTTGCATGTCCTTCTGTTTTCTGTAAGTGTTCCTTAACTGTATTTTTCATCCAACTCTCAGATTCTTTATTTCTGTGACTATGTTTGTGACATTTATGGTGGCATATCTACCATAGAAGAATGCTCAGACATGGGTTTAAGCCAGTAGAAACTGGGTGTTCCAGATTCCAGTGCAGCACTGAGCCTTTCTCAAGGTGACCTTTTAAGCACAAAAATAATACTCTGGGTTGACACATACTTCAGTTAACAAGAACAGTTATCCAGAAGCAGAATTACAGAAGCTAAAAAGCAAGGTTAGAACATTTAGAGACTTTTCCAGAACTATGTATGAACTTGGATTGATTAGGTCTTTGAGTTTTTGCAGGTGGTGTTCTCAGCATGCTGAGTTTTATGGCATGAATGGTACTTTCATCATGGAGTCAGTTATGCTAAGGTCTGGAAGCCTACTTAAGTCTGGGGCCCTGTTACATTTAATTTTTTTTTCTTTTTCTTTTCTGAATTTCTCAAGTCAACTTGCTGTTGTCAGATTTGGTGTCAACAGCTCTCAAGCAGACAGGTTTTGCTTTGTTTTGTTTTGTTTTTAAGTAACTCTGTTTGCACCTCTCTCCTTTTCCGCTTGTTTTAGTTGTTTAGGGGTTTGCATGCCCCCTTCTGGCCTCTGAGGGTACCCAACACAAGGCATGCACTTGCATAGGCACACACATGAATAAAAATAAAAATCTTAGACTCCTATTCTATGTGTACTGCTGATCCATTTTCTTTACCTGAAATTGAGCTGAAAGTACCTTGTAACTCATATAAAATCTGGAATTCAGGTGTCCTTAGAGTTGGCTCCTTGATAGACAGCTGACCACAGTTGACAGAGTGCTGTTCCTGGGGGCCACAGTGTTTTTCATTTAATTTTGATTTTTTAATTTTTTTTTTTGTGTGTGTGTGTGTGTGTGAATAAACTAGGTAAAGAAACTTAATTTTCTTAGGAAAAGAGAATATTGAGAAGTGTAGGTAGCATCTAGATTATGACAAGTATTTAAGTCACATGTTTCAAAGTTAATGCCTTCTAATTTTCTTGCTGACTTTTAAATAGATGATGTGTTTGATTTTAACACTTTTGGTCTTTTTCTAAGCCTTTTGAGAAACATTTTAGAGTCTTTGTATAATCTGGTTTTTGTCTTTAAAATCAGGCTGCCATTTGTCGATGTAGTCAGCCATTGTCAGGCTTCAGTGCCAGATGTCTAGAGGATGAGCATTTGCTCCAAGCCATTAGTAAAGCCAACCCAGGAAACCGCTACATGTATGTTGTGGATACCAGGCCCAAGGTATGTATCCAAGTACCATGAAGTCTGTTATCTTTATTGTTTTATGGGAATAAATATATTTGCCCAGATACAAGATATCTGAATTGTAGTTTTAAATTAATCAAGGCTAATGCTATGAAGAAAATCAGTTATTTGAGGGATACTAAATTAGGAGACCAGTTCTCAGTGACTTAGGTCATGATTTCTTGTATCCATGCACATGTGGAACTCCTTTTTTTTTTTTTTTTTTTTTTTTTTTTCCTTTCATGATAGGATCTCACTTTGTAGCCCTGGCTTTCTTAGAACTCACTATGTAGACCAGGCTGGTCTAGAACTCAGAGATCTTCCTGTCTCTGCCTCTTAAGTGCTGGGATTGAAGATGTGTGCCACCACACCCTGCCGTATATGGAATTCTTGAGGATGTATTAAATCTTATGTTATTGTGAAGTTGTGGCAGTACACCTTCAGTGTGGCTCAACAAAGAAGACACAGAGGCATTTTCATAGCTGCAAACCCGACCAGACCTCCGCAGAGCGAACCACTATCATGGCAAGCGCCATCCTGGACAGTGGAACTCCAAGCATCTCCTTTAGGGTTTTTTTATTGATACCTAAGCTTAGGTGTTCCATTGATACTACCTGCAGATCATGAGCAATCAAACGTCTTTTATATAAAGCCAACACCTGCAGACAATACAAAACAACAATGCACGAAACAAACATTTTAAACATAACTAAACTGCAGGAGCGTTTCCCCTTTTCTGTATAAGCCAACTCCCCCCCCCCCCAAAAAAAAAACCTGCTTTGTCTCTGCAACACAGTTTAACATTACACCAGCAAACTATTTACAAAAGGAACAATCATGAGGGTGATAGGATACATAGGACCAAATGAAACCAAACATTTATTAAGCTTTTTGCAATGTCTTTAGACAGCTGAAAAACATTATCAATGTCCAATTATCTGGAATTCACTCACAATCTTCTAGGCTCCTCCAAAGGGCTTGAGTTACTTCTCTGGCTCTGCCCTCTGCAGTACACACACCTTGTCCCCAAGCTCTGGCTGGCTCCTCTCCACCACTGCTACTGTTCTTGGTGGTCATCCCATGGTATTGTCATCTTCAGGATGCTGGGGTCTTCTGCTGTAGCTGGGCTGCGCTTTCACCAGTCGCCTCTCATAGGCTCTTCATGGTGCCAAGCCTCAGCTGCTCTCCAGTGACCCCCTCGTGCCTTCAAAACCAGTGACTCTCACACATTACCAAGCCAAGCCAGCATGAGATACAACCTCAACAAGTTCTGGAAGACAGCTTCTGTGTGTTGAATCTGAGGAAACACTGTTCAGATTTTAAGATAGAGTCTGGTTTGTAGGAAAAACAACTGGTCAGTTTGTGTTTGAGTTCAAAGTTGGTAAATGTTCCAAAGACTTCTTCATAATGGAACAACTGTAAGCAACTGTTTTTCTTAGCATCATAGCAGGTGTCCTTGTCTTCAGGAAGGGTCCCTCCTGTGGTGGGGTTCTCATCACCATAGCAGATGTGTCTTGTCAGGACCGCCTCACCAGTATCTGCACCACTTGTAGCCAGGTTTGCAGAAAACAAAACACTGTTAGGTATAAATAAGGGTCCTCAGCTCCAAGCCCTTCCACAGCAGGGGTCCTGGGTCTATGGGAAGAACCTCCAGTGCAAACATTCTGGCAGTTTGCTGTTCTATTCCACCACCACTGTGGGGAAAAATACAACCTTCATAGATCTTAAACACAAGACCTGCTTGAGCCTCAAACACATTTTAAAAAAGTCATCAGCAAATGCAGTTTGCCACTTCCTGTGCCCTGGCTGTCGCCAGCAGCAGGGGGGAGCATCGACTCCATGGTCAGAAAAAGCAGTTAGAACCTTGCTCTTCCACTGCTTCCAGCTGAATTCTTTGTTTTTACAATGAAAATTTCTTTCTCTAAAGGCCTCTATTTTGTGGCTCTGAATTTTGAGCCTTCTTTTTCACTTAAGTTTCACAGCTTTCTCTCTTCATAGAGGCTTATTTCCTTCCCCAATCTCCTCTTCCTTCACAAGACTTCTACTTATTATTATTATTATTATTATTATTATTATTATTATTATTATTGCATATATGTAATCTCTTTCCTCTGGGAACTGCTCTGAGCATTCTTTTCCAGACTCTGTGAGGTCTGGAGTTCTTTCCCATTCTTCCTTGTCTCCAAGTGATGTTGTGCCCCACATTGCAGGCGCTGCTTGTATCAGTTCGCTGCTGTCATGGCTCATCAAGGAAGACACTTTTCATAGCTGCAAACTCTCCCAGACCTCAACAGAGGGAACCACTATCCTGACAAGTGTAATACTGGGTAGTGGAACCCTAAGCATCTCGTCTCATTTTTACTGATACCTGAGCACCTTGAGTGTGCTGTTGATACCATGTGCAGATCATGAGGACTCAGACATCCTTTTCATAAAGCCAACACATGCAGACAATATAAAATGCCAAGACCTAGGCAGCAGTGCACAAAACAGCCATTTTAAACATAACTAAGAATAAACTTCTGCAACAGAATGTGATGTGAAAAATTAGAAATTCTTAATCTTAATATTTTCCCCTTTCTTTTTATTTTTGTAAGTTGTTTTTAAACAGGGTCTCATGTAGCATTTGTATTGTGTAGCTAAGGAACCTAATCCCCCTTTCCACCTCCCGAATGCTGAAATTATAGGCATGCTCCACCACACCCAGCTTATTACTCTTTGTTAATAAAACTGTTAATTGACAAAACACTTTGTGTTAAAGTAATTTGGTTTTAACTTGAAAGATTACAAAATAGAGGAAATAATTATTTAATGTAGGAAACATTGAACGAGAGAACTGTAATGAACAGGAAGTTGCTGTTCCCTGGTATCTCTGGTACAAGGCTAAATTCTTATCATTAAGCCCGACTCAGAACCCATACTTCTTTCTATGAGTATGGCAAGCAGCTGATTCACATAGGACCCTGAAATTAGAATAATTACAATCTTCAACGGTGACAGCTAACTCTATTTTGATTTTTATTATAGCATCGCATGCAGAGCTGGTGGGATACACAAAAGGACATTGGCAGAATTATAGTGAGAATTTCTTCAAAAATCTGGAATGATGAGAAAATAAGAGAGAGCGATGAGAAAAAGCGAGTGAGCACTATAGAACACAAGCAATTTTAGGCAGCGTTGTGGAAGGAGCCATAGCTGTTTTAGAGTGATTCTCATCACTGTGCAGTCTCACAAAAGACAACGAAAAATACGGAAGATGAGAATAACTTGAGTAAATTAGAAAGTATTAAAAATTAGAAATTGGTATTGATAATCTTTTGTTAAATATAAAAGACTTTCTTAGGACTCAAAAATTGGAATGGCTCATAAAAAATTGTGTTCCCTTGATACTGGGGCTTGTAACCTAACAGGTTTTTTTAGGCAATGTTAGATATAAAAGGTGATTATAATATGTTCATTTTGAAGATGAAGTCTGACTATGATTTGTAGATCAGGACCTAATAGTTTTTATTTATATAATTGTCATCGATACAGAAATTTGTGATTTTTTTCACTTGCATTTCTAAGTTTACAATTAACTAGTAATAATGTGGAAGCATTTTTAGTTTTACTTCAGTCTTCATAGATGCTGGGTAACTAGTGAGTCAGTAGGTGCACTTCACCTGTACTTGTTACAACCCTGAGACCCATTCACCCCGTCGAAGCCCTTTTCTTCATCCACACTCACATGAAAAGAATAGTAACTATAGTAGCATTGTGTGACGTATTGATCTGAAAGATCGGATCAAGACAGATCCCAAGGATGTCTCTGATCAGTCCACAGTCTCTTTTCCTCTAGAGAGCAGTCTGTCTCAGGCCTGGTTCTTAGAGCTGTGCCACCAGGTAATGTTGTACACAACGCACTGTAGTATGTGCTGCGTCTCCATGTACAACTCCCAGCATAGAGCCGTGGTTCAGATCTGGCTTTCTGTGATTTGATCCCACAGTCTAACTCATAAACAGAGCGCTCCCGCTCTACCCATCTCCAGATCCATGTTTAGATAGGAAACATCCCTTTTTTTTTTTAATTTTAAGATGTTAAAAAAGTGTGGAAAGCTGATGAGAATGTAGATGAATTATCTTCTTTATTCGGAGTCCTGTGGACCAGACTTTCCCTGTGTAGCATTTCCCCCCACAAACCGCTCTTCACTGCTAGTGGTGTGGCAGTTTGCCTCGTTAAAAAATAATAGCTTATTCGTTTTAATGAGTTTCTTTAAATGCTCTCCTGCCTATAAAGTGTGTTTTTATGTTTATGTGTAGTGTTTTTATGGCATCTTGGTAATATAAAGATAAAAATAACTTGATTGTAAATTTCTAAAATTTTGATTTTAGCTGAATGCAATGGCTAACAGAGCAGCCGGAAAAGGTTATGAAAATGAAGACAACTATTCTAATATTAGATTTCAGTTTGTGGGAATAGAAAATATTCATGTCATGAGATCCAGCCTCCAGAAATTACTGGAAGGTAAGATTAGTGTACACCTTTTTACAGAGCTTTTGCACGAATATTTGGAAATGCAGTGATAGTCCATAGGGCTTTGAATATTCTGTCAGTCACACTCAAAAAGTAAAGAGAACGTGAGGTTGATGTTGATAACACACATAATATAGTAAACATATTATTTTTAGCATGTAGTCAGTTTAAAACTGATAGAAAATCTCTCTACTACCCCCTTCCTCTCCCTCTCCCTGCTCCTTCCTCTCCTTCCTCTCCTTCTCCCCGCTCCTTCCTCTCCTTCCTCTTCTCTCCCCCTCCTCCCTCCCCTCTCCTTCCTCTCCTTCCTTCCTCTTCTCCCTCTCCCCGCTCCTTCCTCTCCTTCCTCTCCTTCCCCTCTCCTTCCTCTCCTTCCTCTCCTCTCCCCGCTCCTTCCTCTCCTTCCTCTCCCTCTCCCCGCTCCTTCCTCTCCTTCCTCTCCCTCTCCCCGCTCCTTCCTCTCCTTCCTCTCCCCTCCCCGCTCCTTCCTCTCTTCCTCTCCCTCTCCCCGCTCCTTCCTCTCCTTCCTCTCCCTCTCCCCGCTCCTTCCTCTCCTTCCTCTCCTTCTCCCCCTCCTCCCTCCTTCCCTCCTACTCATTTGTTTACTCATATCTTTTTGAGACAGAGTCTTATTTAATCCAAGGTATCGAACTGTAGCCAAGGCTTGCCATGAAATACTGACCCTCTTGCTTCAGCTTCTCAGGCGCTTGGGACCACAGGTGTGCACAGGTGTGCACAGGTGTGCACAGCCACAGCCAGCGGGGTCTTCTCTTGTCACCAAGTCTTAGAAAGCATGCTGTCTTTTATACTTGCATCTCACTTTGCCCTAACCCATTTCTGGTGCTCGGTAGCACATTCTGCGTGACGGCTGCTCTATCTGCACAGCTCTAATGGTTTACAGGTCACTGTCGTTAGAGACCATGGAGTAGTCAGGACAGAGTAGTCATGATGTAATTTTTAAAAATTTAAATATACTTAAACATTTGTGTTACCATTTTAAAGGTGATTACATATTTCTTTTAAGCCTAAGGAAGGACAGAAAAATGTCCCCCCCAAAGCAATATTTTTAGCTTCTAATAGCACATTTCATTTATATGTTTTTCCCCCAATTTCCTCCCCCTGAGAGATCCTGAGAGGACGAGTGGGAACCCTACCCCATTCTAACTGAAAACCTTCTTCCCTGTCTCATAGTGAATGGCAACAAGGGGCTTTCTGTCAATGACTTCTACTCCGGTTTGGAGAGCTCAGGATGGCTTCGCCACATCAAGGCTGTTTTAGACGCTGCGATCTTCTTAGCCAAAGTAACTGTCTCCCATCAGTGTGGGGTTTGTAACGGTTAGAAGGGACGGACTTAGCCTTGGTACGGATGTCTGTTCTGCTCAGACAACCGTTACTGTTCTTTACCTCTTTAACGCGGTTCACTTCCGTTTGAAGTAGTACCTAATATGGAGGTTTACAGTCTCCAACTACTTAGAAACAATATTGTTTGTTTGCCTTGTTCTTGTTTGTTTGAATTATGCTGTGGCCACAGTGTCATTGCAGGGCCAGCTCTTCATCGTAATGTCTATCTTCTGGTGTGGGTTTTAGTGCATATCCTTACTCATTTATGTAAAGGATATTTTACAAGAGTCTAAGTGTGTCATTTCCCCCCCAGGCAATAGTGGTAGAAAATGCAAGTGTGCTGGTACACTGTTCGGATGGGTGGGACAGGACTTCCCAAGTCTGTTCCCTTGGTTCGCTCTTGTTGGATTCCTACTACAGGACAATGAAAGGATTCATGGTAAGGATTTATTCAATCGGACCCGATGGTTTATCCACCCAGGGGACATTTGGCAGTATTCAGAGACAGTTCTATACTAAGATCATCCAGCTGGCAGCATCTGCTAAGCAGCTGATCCTGCACAGGCCAGCTCCATGTTAAAGAATTCTAGTCCCTAATGTCAGTACTTCTGTAGCAAAGGACCTGGAGTTAGACTGATTCCATTTGTGTCACAGAGTTTTTGCAAAGTACTCTAGATTTAGAGGTTGACCCACCACTACTGCTGCCACTCAAAAGTGTTAGAAAAGAACTGTTGATATATTTTCCTCCCTCATCCTTATCTACCAAAAACAACGTGATAAAATATAGTACTTTGCTTTAAATCATGTTGAGGGAATGTTCATTCACAGTACCCTGATGTTAAGTGAAACAGCATGGTATCATTTCTGTCTATGAAACTGAAAGAATTTCTAGTTGAACAGTTTTCTTCTAGGCAGGATTTTTATCTTCTGTTTATTTTCTGTTTAATACTTGATTAGATTAACTTGGAAAATTTTCCTGTTAAGCCAGGTATGTTAAGCTAGGCCTGCAAGCATAGCGTTTGGGAAGTGAGGACAGGAGGGTCAGGAGTTCGAGGTCACCTTTACTATGTCACCAGTTTGAGACAAGCCTGGGCTGCAAGAGCCCTGTCTAAAACAAACAAAAGCAAAATTATATAGAAATACATGGTGAGTACATGAAGAGATACTAGAGAGATTTTTAAACTTATAATTACTAAATAGTTTCCTGTGACAAGAGTGGCTTAAAACCAGACCTTGGTCAGCACCATTAGTTTGCTCTATTATCATACTGAATCTGAAACAAAAAAAATGGAATAAGGACACTACATGAAAATGGTGCTAATACAAGATGACATTAAGCTCGCCTCGTGAGTGCAAGTGTGGAATGTTACTCTTAGCTGATTGGCCGTCTGAATAGAGCCATGTCATAAAGGACCAGGACCACAGCAGAGCTCTTTAGGACATGCAAGTGATGCATGAGGGATAGGCTGACTGAGTGGAGAGGAAGCCTGGTGCACAGGAATTGTAGGGTGAGAGCCTAAGGAAGAGGATGCTAGGGGTGTACTTTCCCCTCTGGCAGTGAGAGCCACTAGATAATATAAAAAGAGTAAGCAGTAGTTTGATGAGAGATGCTCTGTAAAAAGCTGTCTTTTACCTGTAGTCTTTTATTTTTTAATTTTGTTCTTAACTTGTCACCATAGTTTTTTAAATTGAAAATAGTTATATAGTTGATTTTGCTTTTTCTCACTAGGTTTTAATAGAAAAAGATTGGATATCATTTGGGCATAAATTTTCAGAGAGGTGAGTAGCAGTTAACAAATTAAATTTTGTAAAATTGAACCACCCTGTTCCTGTTCTTTAGAATTCACACATCTCTGTTGTGTGAGAACTAAAGCACTGTATTGTATGAAGTCAGACTTTATGTCTCTGTTACATATGGCTATTGAGATTTGGATTTTTTTAAACAGAGACAGTCTTGTGGCAAGGCTGGCCTTGAACTTCTAGTCCTCCTGCTTCTACTTCCTGAGGACTGGGGTCACAGACGTGCATTAAAATGATGGTTACAAATGGACTTTTGTATGTCCATATAACATATGTAATGCATGCATGTATTAGTTTTGTATGTTTACGTTTACAATACCTAAGCAATGAACTTCATTCAGAGGCATTTTTAAAAGCTTGTGCTTTCTGGGGGGTTAGGTGTGGCCATTTGGATGGTGACCCAAAGGAAGTCTCACCGGTGTTTACTCAGTTCTTGGAATGTGTGTGGCATCTGACTGAACAGTTCCCACAAGCCTTTGAGTTCAACGAGGCATTTCTTCTTCAGATCCACGAGCACATTCATTCATGCCAATTCGGGAACTTCCTTGGGAACTGTCAGAAGGAAAGGGAGGAACTCAAGTAAGTGGATCATGAAAATTGGCCTTTCCTCCTGCATCACCCCATCATTCCACCATCAGCCATGGCTGCAAAATGAAATGCCTTAACAGTTTCAAGTAGAAATTAATTTTACTTTAGTGTTTATTGTCTGAACTTTTGAGCTAAATACTAATATCTCCCATCCTTTCCAGGTAACAGTAAAAATACATTTTGAAATATATTTTGAAGTATAATAGTATCCTGAAAAGTTCATGTAGGATATGTGGTTGGCTCAGGAAATCTCACCTCCCACATACATGCTTGTGTTCACACACACACACACACACACACACACACACACACACACACACTTTTATAGTCAATACCTAGAACAAGAACGCCCTGCATGTACCCAGAAGTTTCCCTGCGTGCTCCTTTTGAGTTTGAATGTATATTCTATAACAGAGAAATCTTTACATAATTTTGTTTCTCAGAAAGTGTTGGTCACTAGTTTTATAGCAGTAAAAGATATAAAACTACGGGTGTGTCTTATGGTAAGGTGGTGGTTTATAGTTCTCCTCCATGTGAGGGAGCGAGCCTGCTGGCATTGGCTGCTGCACAGCATCCCTGACAGGAGTCTCGTGCAAGCTCTGAATGCTGCACTTGACCCTCACCTGTTCTTTCCTAATCAACTTTTTTTTTGGGTTTGGAATCTGAGTTTAGACATCTTATAGTAACAGTGAATCTAGAATTTCCAAGGGACATAGAAAGGCTAACTCTGGTTGTTTGGGAGACAGCCACATGTCCACATTCCCAGCAGAACTGAGGAGCCATGGGAAATTCTAAAGGTGTGAAGGGGATAGGAGGTGAGTGGAGTACGCAGAGATGGGCAATAAGGAGCAGGATGACATTAGCTTTGGGCTGCAGTCACAGTGGCTTATAATTTGGGGTACAAAGCTATTTTAGAGAAAACTTCTCAGATAGTACCAAACACCCTCAAAAAATGAGACGAGAAAGATAAAAACAAATATTTCATAGTAGTCTTTCTTAGAACAAAGCCATAGGCCATCCCAGGGCACGTGGTACTGTGTGCATGCCTGCAGCATTTGTCAGGCGTACGTGCTGTGCATGTGCCTCCTCTGCAGCCATCTGCCCCCTACCTGCATGCTTTAGACAAGCACATGACTGGCATTTCAAACTCTCCCACTGAAATGGGTTTCTGTCCTGTAGGAACTGCCCTCATGGCCCAGCGTGGGTTGTAAGAATAAGGAAGAACAGCTGCATCAGTGTCCTATTGCAGTGAGTTCTGGGATGTGAGAATCCCTAAGTAGACGAGGGTGAGGAGCAGTAGCTGACCTGGGTTGTGCTCAAGACACCTTTATTACGTGTTCATAAGTGAGGAAGAAAAGACAGGGAAATCAGAGCTCAGGATAGTCTACAGCTGAAACCACTGAAAGCAACCACCTGCCTGATCTGTAGAGTTAGCAGGGTGCTGTGCGTTTCTGGGTAAGACTTTTATGTTGTCCTTATTCCCTAAGGTTGAAGGAAAAGACTTACTCCCTGTGGCCCTTTCTTCTGGATGACAAAAAGAAGTACTTAAATCCTCTCTACAATTCCAAATCACAGAGATTGACAGTTTTGGAGCCAAACACAGTCTCTTTCAATTTTAAGTAAGTTGGCACCATTGAAGTGTTTATATGTAATTTTTCTCAAATTCAGGGTACTTTAAAAATAGGTTTCATTATTATTATTATTTATTATCATTATTATTGTTTATATGAGTGTGTATGTGTAGTGTGTGTGTGTGTGTGTGTGTGTGTGTGAGAGAGAGATCTGTGGAGACCAGAAGAGGGCATCAGATTCCCTGGAACTGGAGTTATAATGTGTATTTATGGATAGTGTGGTATCTTAGAACCTGTGTACAGTGTGCTAATCAGATCAGAGCAGTTGGTGTTTCTGTCTCCTTATTGTTACTGTGTGTGAGTTTCTGTCTTCTGGTTGTTCATAGCGCTTAAAACAGGCTGTGTGAGCCCTTTCTACTCTGCTGTGCTGAGAGTTCTAGAGCTCATTATTCCATCTAATGGTGTTTTGATAAAAACTTCTTTGTCATAAAGGTTTTGGAGAAACATGTATCACCAATTTGATCGGACACTCCATCCTCGACAGTCTTTATTGAACATAATTATGAATATGAATGAGCAAAATAAGCAGTTAGAGGAAGACATTAAAGACCTAGAATCTGTAAGTATTCTGAGTTGTCTAATAAAACGTACTTGTTTAATTTACTATATGAAAGTGTCCTCCACTTCGGGTTCCCTTGAGTACAGATGAGAGAGTTTGTTGTGTGTTTACTGCTCTAGTTGGTGACATGAACCTGGGCAGATAGGGCAACTGAGGCAAGCTGAAGTCTCATTCAATAGCCAACTTTATTCAGAGCATCAGGCAATTTATACTCTGAGGGTTAAGAAGAAATACATGAGTAAGTTGTTCAATCACAAGGACAAAAGCTTGTTTTTCCATAGAGGCATATGAAATAAACTCATTCCTATCTGCTATGCCTGGAAGGAGCATGAAAACATAGTCTAAGAACAGTTCTGTGCTTTGAAGAAACTGAGGTCACAAGACTACTGTTTTCTTGGCGTTTTCTCACAGGCACTCAGAATTCTCACACAACTCCACTGTTGGACTGTGTTCTGACATATCCCACCTTTTTATTTTTAATAGCAGGATATCTAAAGTGCTTTTGATTTGAGATGTAGATAGATCTAGTTGTCATTTGATGCATGAGTATCCTATAAGCAAGCAAATTATAATATTAGAACAGTAAAACCCTTATGTGTAATACTCTGCCACCAAGAACAGAAACCCAAACTATGCCCAGTACTATTCATCACATTTTTATAGTGATCAGAAAGATCTAGAGAATAGCTTGAAAAGAGACCCATGATTAGTAGTTCTAGTATCTTGTAGAGTATAAGCCCAAATTTGGCTTTAATAGGAATACAAATGTTAAAATGTGCTATACAAATGGGAAATGATTCAAGTCTCAAGAAAAATTAAATGCAGTTCCTTCTTCAGGTTAATGAATGACTGTATTATAGTCCCAAGGACTAGTAATAAACACAGAGTCACTAGTAAAGCCCTTGGTGTATAGGGCCTTAACTTGGCCCCTGGTAGGCAGACTTAGCTTCTGATGATATGGTCAATATCTCCTTTGCCCTTTATCTGGAGGTTTGCGATTTTTCTAGCGACTTCCACTATCTCCTCACCCTCTGGCCTGGGTCTGGAGGAGCTGAAGAGAAATCCATGAAGTTTCCATGGATCCATCCGCAATGACAGATGCATACCCCTTTCCAGTTTTCTGCAAGTTAATGCACCAGCTTGCTCATTTCCTTCTGTATAAAGCCAGGGAGATCAGAGTGCACATGAGTGTGAGTCTATTTCTGGAAATGAGCAGAATCTGAAACATGTTTAAAGGTTTATGATTTAGCCATGATAGATGAATCAGTACAGCCAGCTCCACCTGTTGGGCTGAAGAAAAAGAAGTATTAATAGATTGATAAATATCCGAACCATGAATCCCCCCTATACCATTAGATGAGCCATCAACAAAATAAGTATCTTCCGGTGGAATGGGAGAAGATTGGACAATTTTTGTGACCACAAATTTAGTTTATATGAGAAAATCCATAGTTTGCTGTTAGTATGGCTCCTGCAAGTTCTGTCGCCACTCTTCGCCACTCTGTCCCAGCCCGTAGCCTGCTGGGTTTCGGCCCAGTTCTCCTTACCAGTGAATGGACCCATCCCTAGGTTTCCAGCTACAGCGCAGATAAGCACCAACAAAGCCACATTCCTTTTGCTTCTATGAAGCAGGCAATATTTAATATTTAGCTGGGTTCTGGCCAGGGCCAAAGTGAGGGGCAGCTGAACGCCTATTGTTCGCGTCTCCTGGGAAGCCGCTTCAACCCACTCTTAGCTCCATGACAGTCCCACAGTTTGTCAGCTGGATAATGATTTCTTATCCTTCTACAATAATCTGCAGATGAAATTTGAAAATCCATACAGTTCTGTAACATTTTAGTTTTTTCAAGGCAGGGTCTCTCTGTTGTAACTCTGGCTGTCCTGGAACTCACTCTGTAGGCCAGGCTGGCCTTGAACTCACAGAGAGCCACCTGCCTCTGCCTCCTGAATGCTGCCCCTAATGTGCCACCACCACTTGCTGAAACACTTTTAAAAACTGATTGTTAGTTATGAGTAAGATAATGCAGCAAGGATCAAACCCATATAATGGTTGAACAGGCCGTCCCCCGATTTACTAACTGAGCAGGATAAGCAGTTACGTTAGGATTTTATGGCCCTTATGGTGTAAATAGATCCATTCCAAAGGTTTATCCTCCAGTGCTGTAATACATTTGGGAGACAGTTTAGTGGGGAAAATAAGTAAGTTTAAAGACAGTGAAGGATCCACATGATACACACATGATTCTTTAGGTCTGGGTTCAAATAGCTTAGTGCTTCTTTTGCTTCTCTGGATAGTGTGCGAGGACTGTCCAGTGCCATCTCTTCTAGAGTTTTAAATAGAGTGGTTAGTGCATAATTAGATAAGCATTTTGATTTTGCTGAAATTTCACTGGAAATAGCAAGTATAGCTCATGAGGCCAAGGAGGAATTGGGAAAGGAATTTATTTTCCCTGTTGTACGCTAGCTTGCCTAGGTTGTAAACTTATCATTTTCATAAACTATCCTAAATCCTCGTCCAAAAGAGGAAAGCATTCAGTGTTTGATTATCAGATTCCTACCCCCATGCGTCACGGTGATTTTCCAGCAATGGAGGGTACATATCCAAAAGGTGGCTCCAGTGATGGAGCGGAGGGGACTGTCCCCAGCACGGGCAGCGCTGGTTTTACTTTTGATTTTGCCTACACAAGGAAAACTTCCTTCTTTGCCTCTTTAACCAATTATAAGGTTCGATCATCCAGTTTATATTCATTCATGGAATTAGCTCTCTCTTTTTCATGGTCAACATCCTCCTTATCTTCTTTCCTTAGTAACAGTTCGAATCCAGGCCCAAGTGACCCAAACTGAACAGGGATCTTCTCTCCATGTTACTGTTGCCTCTTCAGTGTTCTTTTGGACTCTGACCCATACTTCTTCATCTAAACTTCTTCCTTCTAGAAACCAGGGATTGTAATCATAAGAAACTTGCAAGCAATCTAATAGTTTGATTTTGATATGCTCCTCCTTTCTTTAAGAAATGACACACAAGCCTTCCTTGGTTTCTGCCCCATTTTGCTCACTCACTTCCTTCTGTGAGGGTCCCCACTCCTGTAGCCGACTTCAGGTCCCTGTTCAGGTACCACTGTTTACCGCTCTAGTTGGAGACATGAATCTCAGAGAGCATGGCCTAAAAACGAGGACTAAAGTCTCATATAGTAGCCAATTTTATTTATAGCAGTATTTTTCAACCTGTGGGTCACAACCCTTTTCTGGGTTGAAGGTCTCTTTCACAGGACTCACCTAAGACCATCTGCATATCAGATATTTACAGTTAGTAATAGTGGCGAAGTACCAACAAAGATAATGTTATGGTTGCTGGTCACCACAACATAAGAAACTGTATTAAAGGGTCGCAGCAATGGGTAGATTGAGAAATTCTGATTTAGAACATCAAGCAATTTATACTCTGAGAGTTAAGAATCACATGAGTAAGGTGTTCAATCAAAAGAACAAGCTACACACGGCAAACCATGTTCTTCCATAGAGACATGAATAACAAGAGCTGAAGTAAACTCCTGTCCGCTACACCTGGGAGGGACTGAAAACACATTCCAAGAACAATGTGTTTTGAAGGAACTGAAGTTACAAGTCTCTTGGTTTCTTGGCATTTTCCACAAGCACTCAGTCTCACAGGACTCCATTCTTGGACTGTGTTCTGACAGTTGGACATTTTGTTTTCCTTTGTTGTGACTAAGCTTCCAACTTTTGCTCACTTTTCTCTTGGCCTGTTTGCCTTTTTTTCTTTTTGATTTGTCATGGTTCATAGTATACTAGATACTAATTCTCTGCTAGGTTTATTGAAAACAGCTTTGTCTGATCTATCATCTTATCCTCCTTACTGTTACTATCTTTATGCTTTGTTATGTGTGTATATTAAATCTCTCTCCACTCTTAAGATTTTCCTATAATCATTTTTCTGCCATCATATATAACCAAAAAGGGTGAGCAAATATGTGTACACACACACACACACACACACATATATTTAATGCTAGACAGCTGTTTTTATTCAGGATGATTACCAAAGGCTGACACATTTACTTGGGGACCCTTAGTGAAGGGCACCCATGGGAAGCTTGTATGATCTACATAGTGAATTCAGGTATTAAACTCTTGAGTAATATGTAGGCTTCTGGCACGTGAAGATACAGTGATCTATTCAGTCAAATTTGGTTGAATCAATTGAAAAACATTAAAACTTGAGGAAGCATTTTCTTTGATAATTCTAAGCTATAGGGATTTTAGATACTGAGTTTATAATCGTACATCATGCACAAGGGAGGCATTTGTGAAAGCATTTTTTTTTTACTTAACGTAGATCCATCATCTATTATATATAGTTACTAAAGTTCTTTCAATATTTTGTTTTAGAAAATTAAGCAACGCAAAAATGGCATCCTAACGAAGGACTTGCTGCTTGGTGTTCACCCTGAATCATCTACCCTCAAAACCTCCCTGAGCCTGAAAGAGCAGAGTCTGCTTGCTGTAAATGACACGCTCCGAGCTGTAGAGGGCAGCAGTCCAGCAGATAATCGGTACCGTGACTATGCCGAAGAGTTCTCTAAATCAGAGCCTGCGGTGGTCACCCTGGAGTACGGCGTAGCAAGAATGACTTGTTAGATCCTTCCGTGTTTGCCCGGCTGACTGTAGTGTAAGAGATGTGTAGTCGTGAGGATGGTCCATACACGTGGCAGGGGGATTTGTCTAATGACTTTGGGGCTTAACAGCAGGTGAATAGTTGAGAAAAGGATCATAACTGCTCTTGAGAGAATTAAGCTAAGTGCCATTTTTAGCAAGAGTGATACTCATGTCTGTAGGAAGCGAGTGATATTGTATGCAGTTACTGATTTACACAGCACGCCAGTGATCTGATGGGCTGTGATTCAGATGTTATTTACAGCCAAGCTCAGATGGCTTTCCTTAAGTGTAATTTAACTCTGAGAAAGCAGACCTGACAACATGAACCCTTAGTGATTGCCATGGCATGTGCAGTTCTGGAGTTGTGTGACTGAGTATTTGCCATTTAGTGATGTTTTAACATTGAAGTGTCATGAAAAGTACTTCTGAGATAGCCTTAAAGTAAATTCTCAGTTTATTCTTTAGGGTTTACAGCCAAGGACAGGGTGTTTGGTTTTCCCGTTAATCAGCTTATTTCATGTGAAGAACTACATTCAGGGTCGCACGCTGCAGCGCTCCTGCATAGACGGTTGTACAGTACTCTGTAAGTTCCTGATTGGCCAACCCCACCCGTATTCAAGGTTAATGCCACTAAAGGCTTTGTTCTGATTGTCATTTGTTTTGAGCTGCAGCTGACAGTTCATTATTTGCAGCTTAGAAGATTGATTTCTTAGACATGTAAGCACATTTGGCATTTACTTTTGGATTACTGAATTCTATTAATTCTTACGTTGTGGTTGGCTTCGATCCGCTGATAACTGTACATTTAAAGTGGCAAAGCTCTACAGCATTCTAAGTGCTAAGTACATTTTAACTGCCTGATCTAGAACATTTTACTTTTGGGTACCTGCCTATAAACTTTCAGGTAAAGTACTGATAGTTGAGATTTTGCTTGGTATGTGAATTTTAAAGCAATCATTTTTATGTGGAACTTATTTCTTTTCTTTTATATATAGAAGGAACAGAAAGGGAACAGTGGGGGAGCCAGTTAATGTCTGACAGAAGCAGCTTTAACTCTGGAAAAGGGTCTGTTTTGCTTTGTTACACTCAATGTTTATTCTGTGCACTAAGACATACATATCTTTTCAAAAACTCACTTGCAATTGTCAGTATTTCTAACTAGCTTTAAAACAAAGTTTAATACCATGGATGGCATTGAGGTACAGTTCAAGGGCACTAAGAAATCTGCGTAGGTCATCTTATATATCTCCTGATTATACCTATGTCTGTAATATTTCTTGTATTAGTTTTAAACATACATATCTTTTTTTGAGGAAAAAAAAAGCTTTATTGTAGGTGATTTCATCTAGTCCTGTTTGTTTTTCCAATTCACTTCTGCAAGACCTTATGTAATAAAAACACTGCATTTTAAAAAGTAACAGAAATGTTCTATAAAAATATAACTTATAATTAACGATGTTTAGACATTGGGAAAGGAAACTTAATCTCTGTGGCCACAACAGGAAGCTTTTGTGCCTTGGTTCCAGTCAGATTATGGTTTTAGAATCCTCTATGGCAGACTTCTTATAGTCATCTTTTTGGTTCATAATACTAATCTTCAACTTCACATGTACATATGTGTTTACATGCTCACACACAGATAACATCCTGAGTAACATACAGGGCATATGTTGGCAAAAGTCTGTGTAAATGTCTTATAAAATTGGATTTATGTTCGTCATGTTTTGGAATGTATAGCATGTAAATTATTTCATGTATTATTTAAAGGCAATTAAATGTTCATGTTTTACTTTGAATGTTTTTCTTTTGGGAAAAAATAAATGAGGATCTTAGAGAGAACCTTCTACAGTTTACTAGACCATCATAATTCCTAACTGCATGCTAAATACTTACGCCCACAGACCAATGTAACTCATCCTCAGTAAGAAAACTTCTCTTTGTAGCAGATGGAGACTGTAACAGAAATCCACACCTAGCCACATGCAGAGAACAGCTGACCATGGGGTGCCCAGTACCTACTGACTTGTCTCTAACACAACCCCCACAGAAGTGGGGTGGACAGGAAAATTGTAAGAGCCTTGAGATTGTGGTTCTTAGAAATGATGGGGAAGCCACACCTATCATCCCACAACAACATGGCTGCCTAAGCAAGACCTGAGCAATGACAGCACCAGCTGACTTGGCAACATGGATGGGGAAAATCTCACAGGACCTCACCACAGACAGAACTACAGGAGACTAACGACGGCTGAGAGAAGGAGAATTAGTCTGCCCCAAGGATGAGCCCAGGAAATGGTTATCTAACAGCAAGTGGTCAGCCCTGAAATCATACACATACAAGCAAGTCTACACAGAGAAAACAAAAGACAAACCAAATGGCATCAAGTTGTGATTTTTTTTCCTTGCCTAGGCAAAGGGTCTTATACCTTACCTTAACAGTGAAGCATTTCATTTTCCAAAGGTTGATAAATTCCTTTTATTAAAAAAAAAAAAACTTTCTGAATAATTAACCCAGGCTAGTGATGGACAGACTCAGTAGAGATTGATGAGAGTTGTGGAAGGCCCTTCATTAGTGGCGTATGTTCTGTGCCAACTCACAGATGGAAGGCTGGGTCCACCGCGTAGTACATCCAAAGTGAACTGCCCAAGGACCAGTTTGGGTGCCAGTGTGAAGAAGAATCAGAGGCTGAGAAGAGGGCAGCTTTGCTGGGACTGTTTGAAACTGGTCTTCTGGGTGAGAAGCAGCATAGAGAACTGAGAAAATCATGGTATGATCTCCCTTTCCCTCCCTCCCTCCCTCCGTCACTCTGGTAACCTGACAGGGCTGTGGGGTGAGCCTCTCCTTTTATGAAATGTTTTTGCGGGTCAAGTTAGAATTCTGAAATTTTTCCAACTGGCAATTCGGAGTTACCCACATAACCATTTAGGCATGTCCAACCTGCAGCCTGTGGGCCCCATGCCTTCAGGGTAGGTATGACCACCCAGCCCACCACATTTGTGGATGACAGTGTCATTGCAGAAAATGGCTAGAGACCCCTGAAAGACTGTAAGGGGGACCACTTCCCATTTTTATTGGCCAAGTCTGAGTTATCATCTTAAGTCCGAGGAGTGTTAGCACAACTCAGGTGTATATACAACCCTTAAACTTTAGGAACCCTGTCTAAAAGAAAAAGCCTACAGTCTAGAGTAGTTAACTCCAAAGACTGTACATCCTGTACTTGATATATTAAGAGAAAGCAGGAAACCTGGTGTTTTAGTGAACAGTGTTGGTCTAGCTCTCTCTAGGTAGGTGAAATGACCCCATGCGCAGCAACAGCGGGCTGCAGAGCTGAAAGCAGCTTTCAGAGGCTAAGTAGATTCTGAAGTCCCCGTTTTGGTTTCTGATGCTATAGATAAGTTGAGACTCTGGAGCTATGAGCATTGAATGGGAATGCAGATTAGAATTTAGTAGTGTCAGGGCTGGAGACTTGTGTTCAGTGTCCAGCAATCCATGTTGGACGGCTCACTACAGCTCCAGCTCTGATCTACTACACTACAGCTCTGATCCCCTCCTCTAGCTTCCGTAGTTACCCACAAACACATGGCATACACACATAGACACACGCATTCATAAATAAAAGCCGTGCTTTCAAAAGGACTAAGTTTAAAAGTTATTGTTGCTAAAATTATTTGCTGTTTTTCTTGTCACTGATAAAATACCTAAGAAGCAACTTGGAAAAGAGAGAGATTTGTTTTCTGGTTTGAGGAAGCGCAGCGAATCTCAGTGGGGAAGGCTTAACAGAATTCATGATGCCTTGTGGCTATAGCAGGAGTGTGAAGTAGCTGGTTACCTGAAGGAGGCAGTCAAGAGGCAGGCATCGCCAGGCAGCAGGAACTGGGCAGACTGTAGTCCTTCAGTTGCTCCTCTTGCCCAGGGTCACCAACTACACTGTATCCAGAGTGTTCTACACCCTCCCAAAACAGCGCCACCAGTTGGGGCCTTTACACACCCCAGCTGAAACACAGTTTGTAACACCCAATGAAGGGCCTGGCTATTGTGAGTGGGTCATCAGTCGTTTAACAAGGAGGCTTCAACTTTTTTAACCAGGGAATGACATTTAGGAACCAAACTACATTCTAGCTGTATTCATCGCCACAGGAGTGTCATTAGTGTTTTAAAGTGTTTGATCTATATAGAATTTGTGCTTGTGTATAGGAAGATGAATGGATCCAAACTTTTCCCACAATGACTGTTTTTAATTAATAACTCTATCTTCTTGCTCATGACATATCACTTCCATGTAGTTCTGGAATCTTCTGTGGCATTGATTTCAGTTCTTGTATCAAAGCCATATATAGCCAGGTATGGTGGCAGAAGCCTGCAACCACAGCACTGGAGAGACAAAGACAAATGTATTTTGAATTCAGGGCCAACCTGGGCTAAAAAAAATGAAACCGTTTAGCAAACAAACAAAAACTAAACAAAAGTGGTGGTGACCCAGTTGTAATTATCAAGGCTGTGTGGGGAGATTCTGCCTTCCCTCAGGGTCTTGGGGCTGTCTTTGCTACCCCCATCCCCCCTCATTGTGAAGAAATCTCAACCATAGAGCGAACAAGGACAGTTGGAGGGGCTTTTTCCCCTGAACTCCTTCACGAATAGGATACTAAGCAGATGACTCAGGAGACGGAAGCAGGAAGAGTTCAAGGTCATTCTTAGCATACAGTGCATTCGAGGCCAGCCTGAGCTACATGAGAGGGGGAGGTTCGGTCTAGACTAACGTGTTGAATTGGGTTGTCACCTGTCTTAGTGTCTTCAGTCAGGAAGAGTTCCTGGAGATACAGTTGAGTTGGTAGAATGCTTTTATGTATCTCACTACAAAGATGCTTGCGTATTCATTTTCATGTTCTTGCTGCTCTCGTCACAGTAGCAAGGACATGGAGTCAGCCTATCACAGAGAAAGGATAATGAAAGTGTACAAACACACAATGGAATGTAAAGGAAAATGAGACCGAAATTTTCAGGAAAATGAATGGAACCGGAAAATAATTAGTGATGTAGCTTAGACTCAGAAAAACAAATGCCCCATGTTCTCCCTCCTATGTGGATCCTAGCTTCTCTTATATGTACGTATTTGTGTAGGAATGAGTGCATCTAGAGCCCAGGAAAACGGGGGGGGGGCCATGAGAAGGGGGAAGGTTCTTTATTGTGAAGAGTGTAGTAGAACAGGTGTGAAATGAAAGTGGAAAGAGGGATTGTGGAGGTGGGAAGGCTAGGTGGGAAGTGGAGGTGTGGGTGAACCACCAACAATGTGAGAAAAAGTCACGAATTGATTCTCGGTAGGCTAATCAAAATACAAAGTAGGAAACAGAAGGTTTGAATACAGGTTCGTCTGTGGATGAAGCTGCTCCCTCCCAGAAGCCATAGGTTATTTATTCAGTAAAGACCCCAGTGCCAAGGGTGGGCTGCCTCCCTGAGAGTTGGTCAGAGTGGCCCCCGAGGCACCCACAATTATACAGGCTCTCAGAACCAATAAAAACCCTATTGCTGAAGATACCACATGCCTTGGTTCCAGGACATAGAAAATGAAGCCGGAACTGGGCAGGAAGCGTCTTCGCTGCTGGCTAGCCCTCATGGTGCTGAAAGGTGCTGTAGGCTGCTGGGAAGCTGAGTCCACTGGTGCCACAGTGGAAAGCCTGCTATGGAGATTTGAATGTCCTTAATTCATTTTACAAACATTTGGCATGACTGCCATGTATGAGGTGTTACTGGGAGATGGGTACAAAAGGGGACAAAGAATGAAAAGCCCTTGCTGCCTTTGTAGGCGCAGCAAGGGAGAGGGATTATATGATATGGAGGATATGATTGTCACCCTGACTAGATTAAGTAACATCTAGGGCGTTTGGTGAGGCAGGTCTTCGGATGTCTATTGGCATGTCTTGTATTAACTGAAGGTGGAACCCACTCCCTGAATGTTGGAGGTGCTGTCCCATTAGTGTCAGCCTAAATGAGAAGGAAGAAGGAGAAAACTAACTGCTGGCTAGCTTTCTGTTTTTTGTTCCATGGAGATGTCAGCAAGCAGCCACCTACAGGCTCCTGCTGTCTCAGAGCCAGTTGCTCCATGCCTTACCCAGCACGGTGAACTTGTCTCCTCTCAGACTGTGAGCCCAAACCCCTTTTCCCTTAAGATGTGAGAGTACTAATAGAGATGGGGACCTTGGCTTGAGGAAGAACCACTAGTCGGCAATCACTAGTGCGCCCTGCCTACTGGGACAGGGACCTGTGTCTGACTGCACTCTCTCTCTAAAGGCTAGCAACTTCACTGAGATATTTACGCATGCTGAACTTCATCTGCTTTCAGTGCGCATTCTCCTGGTTGTAGAGTTGGTGTGGAGCTGCTTGGCCTCAGGTTGTAAGAAGAGGAGCTCGGATCTCCTCTCACATCAGCTGAAGGCAGTGGGGTTCACAGGGAAAGGGAAAGGGGGTGTGGCTTGGTATGGTTTTGTTTTTTGTTTCTGAGTCAAGTTTTCTCTATTGTGGCCCAGGCTGGTCTCAAACTCACAAGCCTCCTGCCTCAACCTCCCTTGTACAGGGGTTACAGGAGCACAGCATCCCGCCTGTTGGCTAGGTGGCATGTCTAAATATATGCAAGTATTGGCTGCTTTCACAGCCGTCACTTCTGTCCAGTCAAAAATATGGCTGTCCCTCCCTCTGTGCAATCTCCTTACTAGGAGCAAACTGTTGTTTCCTGTTCCTGCTACAGAAAAGAAGGAAAGCAGCCTCTCTCTGTGTGTACAAGTGTATGTGGAGCCAGAGGTCAATATTGATCTTTCTTTCCATTTTTTTTTTTTTTTGGCTGTTTCTCCACGTTATTTTTGAGGCAGAGCTCTCAACCGTCTCAACTAAACCGGGAGCTCACCATTGGCTGAACTGATGGTTAAAGGAGAAAGCATGTGAGAAGGAGTGAGATATAAGATAGAAGAGAGCGAGCATCCACGGGAGATTGGTCAGAAGGTGTTCACGCGAGCTGTATTAGGAATGACGTAAGTGGCGGAAGATGCTGAGAGCTACCCACCCCAAGCCAAGGACTTTAGTCTGTTGCCTATGGTAGGAATGCCCATGAAAAGTTTGGCGATTGCTCTTCTACAGCAGAAAATGATGCAGTCTGTGACACCCCAGAACAAGAACTAAGTCCTGTTATTAGGAATGAGGTAGAGTTACCCTCCATCACCTTTTGTTTCCATAGCAACTTCAATGGGTTGAAGTCCGCACTCTGGTGTATTTGATTCACACAATCATATTTGGCGCCAGGTGTGTGATATTTTAAAGTCGTAAAAACTACCTTACTATTACCGCATGTATTGGGTGGCTAGGAGGGGAGCTAGTAATTTCAGTGTTTTTCAAAAGTTGATTTCTGATCAACTGTGTTAGAATCACTTAGATAAATTGCTAAAATGTGGAGTCTTGAGCCCAGTCCCCAAGCACTGGATCTGAATGTTGGTTGGGTCTTCAGATCAACATTTCAAGAGGTTCACAGGTGATTTGTGCATCTTTTGTTGTGAGCCCCCCACCAACCCCATCTGTGCAAGGGCTCTAGTCTTTACTGTTCTGCCATAAAGGAGTCCTAACCCAAGGCTGGGAAGTTGGAGAGCAAGGTGCTAACTGTGCAAGCAGGAAGACCTGGATTCATATCCCCAACACCCACGTAAGGGCCTGGTGTGGTGGTAGCACCTGCTACCTCAGCATTGTGGGTGGAGACAAGCGGTTCCTGGGGGCTCACTGGCCAGCCAGTCAAAAGTGCAAGCTCCAGGTTCAGTGAAGGCTCATGTATGGAGAAATATTAGGAGGACAATGGAGGATACTTGATGTTAACTTACGGCACCTGCACCCATGTGCATACAGTATACACACACACACACACACACACACACACAACCCAACACACACGCATGCACACAACACACACACGCACGCACACACGCACGCACACACACACTGCAAGAGAAAGGCTGTCAAATGCTTCCCTTTCACCTGTCTGTACGTAGAGAGACAGGAAATATAGAACTTGACTTGGATGAGTTTGAAGTGTGATAATGAAAACTTGACTTGAAGCAGTGATGGTTGATAGCATCGCATGGAAGAAGATGGAAATGCTGCCGCAGAAACCCATCTGCCTGATGCCCAGTAGATGGATCATCAAAGCTACAAGTTTTGCAAAAGAATTTACACATGGGGTGGCCAGAAAGAGATGCAGGAGTCTGAAGGCTCAGTCCCCACCCAGAGGACAGCAGGAACGTTTACAGGATAAAGTGACAGAACGGTCTATCTGGAGAATGGGGACAAGAGAAGTCAGCAGCGTGGTGTTCTGCAAATGTTCAAAGTTGCTGCTGCATCTTACAATCATTTTTTTTAATGGTGTGTTAGTGTGAGCTAAGGGTGGAGTTTCCAGCCCTCTGAGGGTGCGTCAAAGGGCCACCCATCAGACTTGCACAGGGCTAAGTGAAAGATTGGGGTTTTCGAGTGATTTGACACAAACAGAAGTTGCCTCTAATGCAGCTAATACCACTGAGATCTACATGTTTTGCTGCCATGTACAACACAGCTAGTAAGAACGCTGCTGAGCTCTGTGGCCTCTAAAATTGGTGAAATCAGGGTCTAAAGCCACTGAAGCCAGGACTTGCCCTTGGTTTCAGTGAGGCAGTTGGAGACTGGTTTTCAGTGAGAGACCCAGCGACAAGGCATGAAGGTTAGACCCAGACATGAGCACGGGGAGCAGCAGTGAGGGATGGGGTCAAGGCTGCCGATGTGGGTCAGTACAGGCTGTGGGAGATGGTTTTGTTTGCAGGTGTGTTGTGTTGGCAGTGTCCATCGGGCGCCGAGTAGGGGCTATTTTATAACAACTGGAATATGGAAATTGTACTAAGGGAAGCTGGTGGAGAATTAAGCTAAGGATATGTGTACAATTTTCTAGGACATCTTAGAATAGGATAGGTGATCTGAGTATCTGCTTGTGCAGCCCTGAGATCTAGGCAGACTTGGGACTGAGGTAGGGAGAACACTGGAGAGAAACTCATGGAGAAAGTTTGAAAAGTTATTAACAACTCAAATGCCAGCTAGTGATCATTTCATCTTAGGACTAGTGTAGGAGTCACGTGTCTCATTGCTTTGGTATACCTCATAAAAGCAATTCAGGAAGGAAGGAAGGTTCATTTGCTCACAGTTCTAGGGGACACAATCAATCATGGCAGGGAAGTTATTGTGACAGGAGCAGGAGGTGACTGGTCACATTCAGGGCATTTGGAATACATAGTCCCACCTCAGTTGACCTAATCTATTCTTCAGAAGAAGGAGGAGGAAGAGGAAGAGGAGGGAGATGAGGATGGAGAGGAAGAGGAGGAGGAGGAGGAGGAGGAAGAGAGGAAGGAGGAAGAAGAGGAGGAGGAGAAATCCCACATAGACACTCTCAGAGGCTTATCTCTTTAGAGTGTCCAGCTCCTAGGTGACAGTTGGAATTAATCATCACAAGCAGGAGGCATCCATGTCATCATCGTTTGGTAAAAAACAAAAACCAAAGCAAAACAAAAAAAAACAGTTCGAGCAATAAGTAGTAGAGACATGGCTTTGTGAAGTGTGGAGATGAGAGGATGAATATGAGGGCTACACAGGTGAGAAAGAAGACATGCCTCAGCTTACCCATGTAGCTCTACCATTAAAATAATTGAATATATTAAAGACCATCAAAACAGAAAACTTGAATGAGTATGTCCTGTAGACTTGATATGGAAAAGGAAAGATCCTCATGGGGAATTATTGTTTTGCCCTGAGCTATAATGTGTGTGTCAGGTCCTTGTGTCAGGAACCATTTTTTTTTTCCTTCAAGGATTAACACAATGCCTGGTACCTAGCTGTAAGTCCATACTCATAATAGATCTCATGGATGGATAGATGGATGGACAGACAGACGGACAGGGTGGGTGAGTGGATGAATGAATGGATAGATGGGATATAGATGGATGAATGAATATATAGGAAGATGAGTGGGTGGATGGGTGGGTGGGTGGGGTAGGTGGATGGATGGATGGATGGATGGATAGCTGTGTGGGGTGAGCAGGTAGATGGATGGATGATGAGTGGAAAGGAGGATGTATATACTGGCCCAGACATCTCAGGGTCATTTTTATCCTAATTTCAAATGAATTTAAAAGAGAGAGAGAATTAAAGAGGACCATGTTAAAATATGGATGTATACCAAAAATTATTCTCTTAATTCTTAAGTAGCCTGGAATTTTTCAGTTCACTAGAACTGCTCTTTTAATACTCTCTCTTCCCTCCCTCATGATTGCAGACAAGTCCTTAATCCATATGTCTTAGTGTCTTATATAATTGGAAGCAAATTGGAACTTTAAAATGTAAATGTTGACCATAGGCACCAAGACAATTGGATGGAGATGTCCTAACATTGCTACAATCCCCTGTGCCTTCTGACATAAGAGCAGGCCCTTAGCAAGCCTGTGCACGCCGAAGCAGCCGGCAGGGCCTCGACTCTAGGAGTCAGGCCAAGTGGTGCTTTGCCAAATGATTCTGAAAATGTGCAGCATTAATAAATGTTTCATGTCCCTCCTTCCTATGCAGCTGCTAGAGAAGAGGCTTCCTCTCTGCGAAGAGCTTGTGTTTGACTGTTTTCCTCTATTTTTTCCCATAGAATGTTTTGACCCAATTTTATGCTCTGCCGTTTTCTCCACTTACCCTTTCCCAGGGCCTCTTACATCAAAGACTCATTTAGCATTCATTTTTGAGTTCCTGGGGGTTTTGATTTGATCTAACAAAATTTATAGCATTCGTCCTTCCAGGACTGCATTTTAATGGGTAAAATATAAAAAGAAAAGAGAGAAAGCTGCTTCCACTGGTAGAGCAGGGGAAGCGGAGAGGAGTTGAAGCCCTGGCTATTTAAAGCCACCTTTTTGTTCATTTAATGCCTTTACTGGTTTCTGGTGCATGTTACCTGAACACACTTTTCCACTCTGTTAAGTGGCACATGCATTGAACACACAACGAAGCACCTAAGTGAGCAACTCATGCCATTCTTAGGAGACTATTGAGTGAGTGACCTACGGGTCAGATACTGTGTAAGGCACTAAAGATACAAAAATAATAGGGCATAATAATCTGTGTCCTGGAGGCTCACGACTGTATTATATATGTTACATAATATAAGGAAGTGGCTAGGCTACACATGGGATCTGTCGGTCACCTTCACCTGTGATGACACAGGTGACATGTCAGGACAACGCATGAGGGAGCACTCCCGTGGGCCGAGTGAGCACGTATGACACAAGTCAGGGAGGTTTTAGAGGAACAGCTGTAGTTGGGTAGGAATTCGCTCATTGTAGAGGAAGAACAATTTTTCTTTTCTGAGACAGGGTTTCTCTGTTGTCACTCTGGCTGTCATGGAACTCACTCTGTAGACCAGGCTGGCCTTGAACTCACAGAGATCCGCCTGACAGCTGGGGTCCGGCACACTGATAGGCTGGGGGGTGGGTGGTGAGATCAGGTACAACCCATATTCTGTGCTCTTTTTTTCTGCAGGGTGTGGGTGCTAGGTTGTAAGTCTCATGGAGCTGGCAGATTTTAGGAAGACATTTTGGATAGAAGCGTATTGGATTGGCAGGGACCACTAGCCTCTCCTGTCTTGTCTCCCTTCCTACACCACTCTTACTTCCCCAGCGGTGGGCACTTGAATGGACACAGCTGAAGTTTTGTTCAAAGGCGTGGCTCAGACTGTGCGTTCTCCACCCTAGGTGTACTTCAGAGCCCTAACCTAGCTTGGAAGTACAGGACTTTTAACCTTCTCGGGAAGGGGCGGGGCTGTGAGTAAGTGTTCTCTAGCCCACCTTCAGTAAAGAATGCAGAGAGGCTGCTATGGTCAACTTTCTGTTGCTCTAGCACATGTTGGACATAACCAATTTAGAAAGAGGGCTCCTGTCCATGACCCACTGCTTTTAGACCTGTGGGAGTGGTGTTAGGGGCACATCATAGCAAGGACATATGTCACCTCACATTATGACCAAGAAGTGAAAGAGAGAGCAATGAGGAAGAGACTGGGTAGTCTCTTCTGTAGTCCTGTAGTTCCCTTCAAGACCGTCCACCAATCAGCTAAATGCCTCTCATTAGGTCCCACCTTTTAAAATTTCCACCACTTCCAAATAACACCTCCTTTATTGGCAGGAGTTCAGCTACCCAGGGGGAGAGGCAGAGTCGGTGAATAATATGAATAAAACCACACTTCTTATAGGTGGGACCAGACTTCTCTCTTTATTCAGGCTATTCTCTCTCTTACTCGACTCTCCTGGGTTTCTTCTGTTCTTTTACTGTTCTCTCTTCTCCTCTTCCTGTCTGTTTTTCCAAATACTCTCTCTCTTTATATATATATATATATATATATATATATATATATATATAGAGAGAGAGAGAGAGAGAGAGAGAGAGAGAGAGAGAGAGAGATATAATTTATATATATACATGTATATATGTATTAGACAAAGCCTCTCATGGGGAAAGATCACATTACAATCACATCTTAATCATAAACTTTAACTTCACACAATGATTACAGGTTTCACATTTCAGTGATTACAAATTCCATATTTTTTAAAAACAAGTTGTCTTAAAACCTATACCTGAGCATCTAGTCCTCCATATATTTTCTCCCCACAATGCATCTATATCTAGAAGCAACAGTTTTTCTGTTATAGATTAGCAGAGTTTAAGCAAGCCAAATATTTTCACATCCAGCTTCTATTGTAGCTGGCGGGTTATAGTCATGCGGTTGCTAGGAAACAAGTACGAGTCTTATTTAGTTAACACAGTGAAACAAGTTCATTAGAACTAGAAAACTTTATATAAAGAAAACTAAACTTTTTGCTTTTCTTAGCTAAAAGGAGAACCTGTTACACAGCTCTACATCCTCAAGGTGTACCCCAAACTCATCAGCAAACTTTTAATTCTAGAAACCAGGAAAGAATCAATTTTATTTGTGGTCAAGGAAGTTCAAACCTAACAGTGGGCACTGAAACTCATTGTCATTTCTTGACCATTGATCTGCCTTCCATAGGCAAAGCTAGCAATTCAGCTTTCTTTGTTCTAGCTTTCCGAACCCTAACCAAACAAGTCCCTAGCAACAAATATGGTTTTTTACTGTTATGTCATGCATTGGGTCACTAATGTTTTTTAGGTTACTGATTCCAAGGCAGCTGGCAAAACATCCTGATCTAATTCTGTAACCGTACGTGAAAAACACCTGCTTTCCCTAGCTATACATGCTTTCTAGTTATTCTCACTGGTTTAACTGAGTGGCGTTGCCTTGTGGAAAATCACCACTGTTGTTACGGATAGCCACCCGGAGAGATAAAATAGCTATGATAGCAATCAATAAGCCAGAGCCCACAGGCAGCAGCATCCAAAGGGGCCATCAGAAGACACTCGCCCCCAAGACTGCAAGTAGGAGGTGACACTCATCCCTATTTTGTAAAAAAATGGTGCACTGTAACTGCTGAGGCTCCAACGCCGGCTGCGGTTCCTCAGACATTGCTCCCAGCACTCCTTGGAGACCAAACCTTTAACAGGTGGGCCTAAGGGAGGTTGTTCACAGTTAAACAACAGCAGAGCAGCCTGCCCGTGCCCGAGAAGGTCCTAGACAGGATCAAGGCGCAGGTGCCTTAAAGGTGATCTTAGTAACTCGCTGTTCTATTGCTGGTGTTTCTTCCTCGTCCTCCTGCCTCTCTTATTCCTGCTGCTGAATCAACTCCCTGCTCCCAGGCTCTAGAGGAGGGAGGAGGAGGGCTCTGACTGGACAGCAGGTGTCAGGAGGAAGTGATGACACACGGTGGGACTGATGTCCAGTAGGGAAAGGAGGAGGGAGCACTATTGGGGAGCAGGGGGGAAATCAAAGGGACCAAGGACTTGGGGGCCAAGTTTATATGAGGGTAGGGGAGAAGACAGACAGCCTGGGATGGTCACATGATCTCCACATTGAGGAATAAAGCTGTAAGGGGTCGTGTGTGTGCAGGAGGCTGACTCTGGCTTCCACTTTTCAGAGAGATGCAGGCATCGTGTGGAAACCTGCAGAGTTGTCTGTAGGAAGCTGGGCTCACGAGTGTGGCGCTCAGAAAAGAGGCTTGCGCCTAGCAGTGATGTGGTACAAGGGTACCTGCCTGCACTAGGCATGGATTACCACACAGCCGTCGCTCTTCTTACATGTGTCAGTGGTTGGCTGTGCCCTCAAACTCCCTATTTTTCCTATATCCCACTCCTGTTTCGTTACCGCTTGTCCATTTACGTGTTTCTTTCAAAGAGGGTACTTTTATTTTTCTTTTAGACAGTGTCTCATGTAGCTCAGGCTGGCTTCAGTCTCACTATGTAGTCAAGGATGACTATGAACTTCTGATCCTCCCGCCAAGTGCTGGAAGTACAGGTGTGTGCGACTACACCTGGTTGTGTGTGGTCCTGGGGTCCAAACGCAGGACCTTGTGCGTACTAGACAAGCTTGTTACTAACGGAGCCGGGTCCTCAACTCAATCGTTTTTTAAATTTGTATTGCTATGTAGTCTTATTAAGTTTCCTCTTCCTAATAACAATGACTCAAATAAAGCTTGTGCTCCCGCCTTTATGAACAACAAGAGGAGCAAGCACATAGGGCGGGAAGCCAGCCAAGAGCCCAGCTGCTCACCAGTGTGAGAGTGAGTTAAAGACACCTGTCTGGGAGTCGGGGAGTGTATTGTTCTGCCAGTGCAACCCATGTTCCTACTGTGCCCCTCTTGACCCTCCTTTTAGCTAACTTCTGTGTATCCTTCCTGTTTTGTCTCAGGCCAATGGGGTTCATATAAACCTAGATCTTTTTCACAGTGTGCTGGAGTGGCTCTTTAGTGCTTCCCAAAGGTGCATGTGTTAACCACTTGACCACAGTTGAGAAAAGGGGAACTCTTTAAGGGGAGGGGAAACTCATTGGAAGAAGTTAGGTTTCTGGGGCATTCCCTTGGAGGGAGTATTGAGGTATCCCTGTCCATCCTTCCTGTGTCCATTTGAATCCACCAATATTAAACTCAGAGTCACCAGTAATGCATGCACCCGTAAGGAAAGGAATCAAAGCTCTTCCTCTCGGTTTGTTTAACCAAGAATGAGCCCAGATTTGAATTCTCTACTTTGCTCTCCCTGTGCCTTCCATCATCCTTGTCTGTCTGTTGTATGAATCTGAATCTGTGCCTGCCTGAAGGATGTCCTATGAGTCTGACCCTGTCCCTCACAAAGGACCTTGCTCTTTTATTGTACAGCACAGAAAGCATCACAGTGGGAAGGAATGGGGGAAATTTTACAGACCTCTTTAGCAGACATTTCTTTTTAACAAGAGATTAAGTCACTCACCCTAACAAACCCCAACTCACCCAGAAAACGAACAAACACTATTAAACAGTATCAGAATGCCATTTTCAGTGTTTATGGATATTCATTTTATCAGATTGCTTTCGACCTATATTTGCTATTTACAGCGCAAATGTATATTTGCACATTCAGATACACATGCATTACACTTGGGTCAGGGCCATGGAAGAGAACATAACTTAAGATTACAGCTGTGCATTAGCTTGGGATGTAAAAGATGATTACATGAGAAACCCAAGGCAGGTCAGGTTGGTTGCTGCATTGTTCTCTTAAAGACAGGTTAAATGGGCTGAGGTGCACAGTAGGATAGCACTTCAGTGTGTATTATTAATGCTGACTGTGAGGTCCAGCGAAGTTCCGATCTCTTAGGATGTAAGGGCGATTTTCATAGCATTGGACCCCCACACTTTCTTTTCTTCTTTGCTTCCTGGATTCCACAAGGTAGCTGGTCTCCTCTGACACACTCTGTGCCGTGGTGTTCTGCCTCACCACAGTCCCCCAAACAGCAGAGCCAATAATCATGGACTGAAACCTGTGAGTCAAAGTAAACCTTTTCTCCTTTGATGTTTGTCTCAGGCATTTTGTCACAGACACGAAGAGCCTACTGACACTCAGCATGTAATATAGGCAGGTAGTAGATGTTTTCCTCAAATATGTTGACAGCTCTTTGAGGACAAGGATTTGGGTTATTATTATTGTTGTTATTTTATCTCTAGACTTAGCCACTCATATCATGCACTAAATCAGGAGAAGAAACGAGTGTGACACCTGCTAAAATGATGTCAACAAATCTAATTTTTAAGATCTTAATTGTCTTTATCTGAGATTATAGAAATGGTAGCACTCCAAAGCAAAATACAATTCAGAATGTGCCACCTCACACACAGGTAGCATTATGTTTATAGCCAGGAGGAAGAGTAACAAGCAGAAAACAGAAGTGAAGTTATCTCTCTGTGCTATCCTATTTGAGCTTGTTGAACAGTTGACTGCTTTGAGTGGCTGGGAGTGAGCAACTGAATACAAGAGCAGGTTACAGTCTTTATATGGCATGGTTAGGCTGTAGTTCACGAGCTACAAAAATCATTAGCTTCAGCCCAAACTTGGCACACCCGAGGGAATATAAAAGGCACAGGCAGCACAAGAGACACCGGGCGCAATCAGCAGGTGCTGTAGTCAACATGGTGGAGGCTAGCTTATGTTGTGTGGTGGAAACTGAGCCTCGGTGTGGAAAAATGAGTCCTTGAGCTTAGGAGGAAGGGAAAGGTGTGTGCCTAGAGTGACATGGCCTCAGCAGGGAGTCTGTGCGGGAGAAATGGGGGCTGGTGAGGAGCTAGCCTCAGAAGGAGAGGGTGATGGACCAGAGACTGAGTGAGTAAGAGATGCTGGTGTCCATGTGGCCCCTTCCCTCGCTCACATTTTTAGAACATTTTTAATCTGTCGGTGTGCTTCGCTAAACGTGGACCTAGGCCCAAGCCCCAGCACAGAAAGGCTAGCCAAATATTTGCCATTTTCATTAAGTGCACCAGGTCATTTGTTTTATTTTGGGGAGTTTCTCAAGCATAAGCATGTTCAAAAAGATGCCAGTTGTCTATTAAACTTTGACCTGAAAAATGAATGAGTTGTTGAAGTGAGACCAAGGCTCAGGCCACCGCTGATGTCTGGTGAAAGTAAGGCTCTCTGCATTTCTCATTTATGGGATATGCAGAAATCTATGTTTTAAGTAAAGCAATGAACAAGTGAGTTAAACCTAAGACCAGAAGCTAGCAAAAGCAGGAAGAAAGGAAAAAGGAAAGCGGGGGTATGGGGGGTGGTGGGGGTGGGGGGGTGGGGGGGTGGGAACGGATCGAGAACACAACTTCAGGGCTAAAAAAAAACATCACTGAATTTTTGAAAAACAAATCAGAAGTCAAGAGCCCTGAGAGCTGTTTCTTTGACAATAGTGAGTCAGGCAAGCTTTCAGAATACCTATCCGATGACAATAGTGAGTCAGGCAAGCTTTCAGAATACCTATCCGAGAGGGAGCCGACAACTGAGCCAACAAGGAAAGGGACGACACAGTAACTTCTCAGACATGGACAGCTGCAGGACCCCTGCTCTCCCAGCCGCCCTCTTCCCTGCTCAGTCTGGTCTGATGTCTCCTCAAAATTCAGATGTTAGAACCGAATGTGCCCATGTGGTAGTGCACGGAGGTGAGCATGGCCTTCAGGAAGTGGTTAAACCACGTGGATCTGCCCTTATGAACCGGATAGTGCCCTGGTGAGCGGCTTAGGTGAACTCCATTGCCCCTTTCCCTCCACCACGTGTGACACAAGAGACCTGCCACCTAGGCAGAAAAGACCACCGAGCATGGAATCTACTGTGCGCGCAGCCTCCAGAATGGCGAGTGATAACGTTTCTGCTCCATAATCTGAGTGACCACCACTGATCATATAGTGCGCTCCCCGCAGCAGTCCTCCTGTTACCCTTAGATCCGTCCAGCCTGGACCCCGCAGCCTGGAGGCCTTTGTGTTTCCACTGAGCCTCTTCTTTGTCTCCTTTACCACTGCCTGCCTTTTTATCCTGCCCTTCAGTTTGTTCTTTATCTGCCATGTTTTCTCTGGCCTGGGAGCCATGGCACTATGCTTTTCTCCTGGGCAAGGAACACTTGTTACCAGCCTTGGCAAGTGGCTTCCCTTGAGCCTTAGCTCCTTCCTTGTTCAGAGACCTCATTGACGGCCTCTGCTCTCCGGCAGCCACTCACCTGTCACCATTGTCTACCATTAGTTTGTTACCTATCTAGGGTCCCCAGCAGGATGCAAGCAATCTCAGAACTGAACTTCCCAGTTTCCTGCATCTCTGCCTCCAGCAGCTCAGTCAGCATTAGGCAATTAAATCCCCAGGATGAGTTCTCCACGAGGACATGCCTTACCAAGCTGAAATGAAAAGCCGATATAAATTACAGGACTGCAGACTACCCTCATCTCTAAATATAGAGAGGAAACCTTGTACGGATGATTAATGCTCAGCAGTAATAAACAATTGACTATGATCATGACAGGAATAAGAGAACAGCTATTTTAAAATACAGACATGAGTCAATAACTTTGCAAGGATAAACTTGACTTTATTAGATCCTGAAGAGATACTCATGAAATTTAGGGCTCTTGTCCCATCAGGACCAGAACAATTCTGAAAGCTCTACGGATAGAAAGGCATACTTTTATATGAGATTTTACAGTTCTGTTAAACAGAAGCATATCTATGAAAATCAGAAAGCAGGCCCTGGGATCCCAGTATCGATACTCACTGTTGCCTGAAGTTCTGAGCTGTACAGCTAGATGCCAAATAGTAATAAAACACAAAGTTATTTACAACACTTACAAGGAAAATGGGCAGCTGATATTATTCTCCACCCAAGTAAATCATGCCATCAGCTTTAAAAGCATTTCATCCCGTGGTCAAGAATTAGCAAAAATCTAAGACAGATGTAAGACACAAATCCGAAAACGGTTTGGGTGGTTCTGTGCCAACTGCTCCCTTCTTTACTTAGGCTGAAACACATAGTTTGTCGAGACTCAAAAGTAGGGCCACAGCCACTTTATCCAGAAAATATCATTGCCCGGGATCTGGGTCTGTCTCTTTCCTGCTCCGAGAGGCTTACGGTGATGCCAACCCACAGGGACAGTTGGAGGGCAGTTGGGGCAGCTCTGCTTAAAATTAATCTGAAAGGTAAAAGCCAGCTAAGACAGGTGTTGCAGAGAGTAACATGCAACAGCATCTCTGTGGTATGGAAGAGAGTAGCTGGAGAGAAAATTACCTCAGAAGTCGATAACAACCGGTGCCCGTTGAATAATTTAAGACATTTAAGTGTTCCTTTTTGGAAAAGGAAATCAAGGGTTCACTGAACGCTGGCAGGAAATGCATCATGGGAAGTTGTAGAATTGAAAGGAAGAAAAAGTGCCAGGAGGTGCCACTGCTCTCTGGGCAAAGGCACTTGGGAAATCATGAGTTTAACATCCTTGTCTCTACAGTAATGGTTGCTGCTGGTCAGAAAAGAGTTGCGTGCCCGGGGGGGTGAGGTTGGGGTGGTGGTGCTGCTTCATTATCTGCTTCAGTGTTCCTCAGATTGCATCTGTTGGAAACTTGGTCCCTGGAAATGATGGAAACTTCAGGCATGCAGCCTGGCTGGAGGAAATGGATTCCTGGGGACATTCCTGGAAAAGAGTGTTGGAAGTCCGCTCCTCACACCTGTGGCTCCCTGGTTGCCTTAAGGTGAGCAGCTTCCTCTACTATGTCCTTCCATAATGCCCCTACCTCACTCACGACCGCAACAGCAGAGCCAGCTGACCATGGGAGGAAGCATCCAGCATGAGCCAGAACAAACCTTTCCTACCCTTAAGTTCTTTAGGAATCTTGTCAGAGCAGCAGGGAATTTTGACATACCTTATGTTTTTTCACTTAAAGAGGGCTTGGGGGTGAAGTGATGGCTCAGTGGCAGAGCGCTTGCCTAGTAAGCATGAGGACCAGAATTTCACAAAGCCGGATTTGGTGGTGCACACTTATAATCCCAGCACAGGAGAGGGAGAGATAGGAGGGTCCATGGAGCTCTTTGGTTGGCCACCCTAGCCTGGAACAATGACAAGGTGGATGGTACCTGAGAACCGACAGCTGAGGTTGTCCTCTGACCTCCACACACACACACACACACACACACACCGGATGAAATGAAAGAGAGATGGTTTCTGTCCTCTTCCAGCCAGTGGTTTCAAATCCCAGGTGTGCTGTAGGCTGCTGCTGACCTCAGGCCATGAGGAAGCTTTGCCAGGTTTTGCCAAAATCAAGGACAATATGGTGGATCCCTGTGTATGGGGGTCAAGCTGTTAACTACATTCCCTCAGCATGGATGATTCTTCTGCGCATGAGTATGTCACCTTTCTATATTTTGATATTACAACACCCTTTCTATGATTCTGCTTATGGATTGCTTAACGGAGTTATCTGGAGTAGTGGAATGCTACTATCCAGTCTGATTAACTCTACTTGCCTTACTGCTGGCCAGTATGTCTTATTTTATTCTATTTTAAGTTTTAATTTAATATTTTAATTATTTTAATTTGTTCAATTTTATACATATATAATTTCATTACATTTGACACACACTAACCATCTGTGGAGGAGTTAGTGGTGCTTAGACCAAAGCTAGAAAAGCGATGTTGCCCTCATCAAGATACATTTTGGGATTCTTTGGACCCTTAAATCTCAGATTGGGTTTTAGATTCACTTTGAGAAGATGGAGCAGGAAGCCAGATGAGACATTCAGAACTCCAAAGAAGGAAGAAAAGAGATGAACCGGAGTCCACAGAGCTTAACCTTGTCAACGTACTGTCTTCTTGGGCATCTATGTGATGAACTGTTGACTCTGGCCGATTCATTCAAGTTGACAGAAGTTCTTGGCTTTTTCTTTCTTTTTTTTTTTTAGTGCGTGTGTGTGTGTGTGTGTGTGTGTGTGTGTGTGTGTGTGTGTATGTGCACTTGAGTGTAGGTGCATGCAGAGGCCACAAGAGGACATCGGATCCTCTGGAACTGGGGTTGTAGGTGTTTGTAAGCTGCCTCATAGGTGTGTATTGGAAACTGAACTATGGACCTCTGGAAGAGCAAGAAGCACTCTTAACACCAAGCCATCTCCCTAGACGCTGGTAATTTGTTCTTAAAACTTCACAAATGATGGGGAAAAAAATCTGAATCCCGAGAGGATTTGCTCTGAAGTCCTTGCTGTCTAGTTATGGAGCAAGGTAACAAAACTTATGAAAGCTTGGTTTTCCCAGCTGGTGTTGTGTCTCCTGCCTCCTTGCAGAGCTGAGCTGTGAGTGTCTGGAGGGCTGCAGCTCAATGGGATTCATGGCTCACAGAAGTGCTTTGCACAGCATGGCTAGTACTAAACACATGTCCATTATTGGTTAAGCGGGAAGATATTTCCCGTTGCCCCAGAGGTCTACACTCTCATTCTTCAAACTTAGATCCTGTGTATGGTAGATCCCATGTCAGTTGCTTTAAACCATCTCAGGAGACAAAGAATATGGGATTTTTTTTTCCTTTTGATCCCAATTTTCTACCACGTCATTAAAACTTGTAAGGGGAGTAACAGAGTCGATAAACACTGTCCTAGTTCCGGGCAGGTCTCTGAAGGTCCCCGCTCAGAGTCCTTGTATGTCTGCACCTTTCAAAGGTTTCCTGGAGTTCATGGGACAAGACCTAAACCCCTCCCGGTACGTGAACCCTTCCCACCAGCCTCTCCCTTGTGTGCAGTGCTAGAGTGTGATGAAAGGGACCTCTGTCCTCTTCAGAACACATGACCAAATACAAGACCAAGACTCAGCTATTACCACTCTGCAGGTACGAATGCCAGATTGCTGAAGGAGGCAGCAATGGGAAATTAAACAGCGGGAAGCAGTAAATAAGGGATATCACACGGCACCCTCTGGCTGGGAAAAGACCTCCATGGCTGCTGGGTCAGCAATGAAGAGCAGGGCCTGAATTGTCGTCCTCAGGCCTCCCACTGAACGGCCACTCAAGTGGCACTGGGGTTGGAAACAGGCAACCTCCTTGGCAAAGCTGAGTGAGACTGTGAGGACCATCTCCACCGAGACCTCCCAGCATTCCTAGTGTGATCTTCTCCAGCACATTGGAAGCTGGAACTCTAGAGAGGCAAATTCTGCAGGTGCTCCTTTCTGGTTACCAGCCCTGTGAGGGAGATTAGATGCCACCACAGCAGAGAGGACTCAGCATTACCATCTCACTCACGAATGTAGTCATCCTCTTTCCAGGACGACTTGGTAACTCCAGTTCCCTTGCCGTTCTTGCCAGTGCAACTTAGGATTTCCCGGGAGGAAAGGAGCAAACTGTGAAACTACAGCTTTCAATTGGATAACTGTCTAGTTAATCTTTTATAATTAAGTACTCCACATACAGTACTTGATAATTTCAAAATCCTGAATCCCAAATCAGAAGTAATTAGTTTGCTAAAGTCATTAAGTGCATTTGATTCCATTTGTGCCATCTTGAGAGAGCCAGGTGGCATTAGAGTCACACACACACACACACACACACACACACACACACACACACACTCACACACACACTCACACACACATTTTCCATTCCTTAGCCTCCTATAAGCTATACTATTATTTTCTATACCATGTGGTGTGCATGCATGTGAGTATGTGTGTGCATGTGTGTGTGCTCAAGTGTGTGTGCATGTGTGTGTGCTCCTGGATGTGGAGAGTCGACTGACAGCGGGTATCTTTTTCTCCCCACCTTACATATGACAGGGTCTCTCACTGAACCCAGAGCTCGTGGTCTAGTTGCTGCTCTGCCTCCCCAGACTAGGATTACAGGACGGTTCTGGGGATCCAAGCTCCAGTCCTCACACTTGTACAGCAAGTATTTTACCCCTTGAACCATCTCCACAGCCCCTACTTAACTTTTTACACACACCCCCATGCGGAGGAGGTACAGGCAGCTGCTCTGCCACAGAGCTATACCCCCCAGTCCTTAGGCAAACTTGATTTTAGACGGTCAGGTTTATAAGACAACTGTAAAGTGCCATGGAGAATTCATGGTTTCTGTTTCTTTCAAGCAGCTGGTCTGGTCGCAGAGTTTCCTTTGCAGCTTGGCTTGTCTAAGAGTGACTCTTAGCAGCATTATTGCTTATTCTGGGAGGAAAGGGCCTAGTGAATCTAGTCAGTTTCAGGGACTTCCTGAAGCTAATTTTGAGTTGTTTTTGTCCTCGTGCAGCCACAGATAAGCAAGGACAGGTGAAGGATGGCCATGGTGGGTCAATCAGAAGCACCTCCTTGGCTCTGCTGTCTGTTTGCTCAGGAATTACTAGAGACAGCCTACTCAGTCTGGCCCCAGGAAGACTGTTCAAAGGACACCCACCATTTCAGTGCAGTAGGTCAGAGACAGACCCCTGCTGGGCTTGGGCTGTAGTGGGTGTGTGGGAGCTAGTACTGAAAGCATAATCCCTGAGTCAGAGGAGCCGAGAAGAGACAGCCTGCTGTGTTCTGCCTGTCCACCTGTCCCTGGAATTGAGGAAGGCTTCTTGCAAGGCTGTCATCTGGACTCCTCTCTGTGTCCTTTAACTAGTAAAACAATACCTGGCCTCTCTCCTTAGTGGAAGTCCGTAACTGCAACCAGGACAGGAATTTTTAGCATTTGTTCTTTGCTCCAAGTTGTAGAATTGTCTTTGAAAATACACTGGCTGTGTCACCTATTAAAATCGCTTTCCCCAGCAGGTTTGCTGTCACACAGATGCATCTTCTCTGAAGCTATCTTTGTAACCATCACTAGTTCCAAAAGGGGTTCTTCTGGTATCCCATTGAGGCAATGGTGTGTGTCTCTATGGGAGTGCTGATTCCTTAGCTGTAGTTTGTAAGGGACCTAGAAATGTCCTTTAGACTAGGGAAGGACTACCCACACAAGCCAAATGGGGTGACAGTGATGAGGAGTCCAGGGTGTTGGTGTGGTGGTGTGGTTGTGGCGTTGTGGTGATGTTGGTGGTGTGGTGTTGTGGTGGTGTTGTGTGGTGGTGGTGTGGTGGTGTGGTAGTGTGGTGATGTGGCAGTGTTGGTGGTGTGGTGGTATGGTGGTGGTGTGTTAGTAGTGTGGTGGTATGGTGGTGTGGTAGTGTGGTGTTGGTTGTAGTGTTGGTGGTGTGGTATTGGTGGTGTGGTAGTGTGGTAGTGTGGTGTTGGTGGTGTGGTGGTGTGGTAGCATGGTAGTGTGGAGGTATGGTAGTATGTTGGTGCAGTGGTGTGGTGGTGCAGTGGTGTGGTGGTGTGGTGATGTGGTGGTATGGTGGTGACACATTGTTCCCTTTCCAGTCCATGCAGTCAGTCACTTCTTGGTGAATCTGGGGTTGACCCCAAACAGAGTTGCCCGTTGTGCAGTCACCATCAGGGGCTCTCTGGAAGACTCCAGGAGAAGCAGTTTCCCCAGCACCATGTGTTTTCATGAGCTACTTTGTTAGTTTGGGTCTGGAATGTCACCCAAAGGCCCCTATATCGAAGGCTTTGGCTCTAGGCTATGGAACTACTGGGACATACTGGAACCTTTTTTATTAATAAATTTATTTTTTCTCTTGCAAAATACAGCATAACCCCATCCTCCCCCCTCCACTCCTTCCAGCCCTTCCCCCATCACCCCTCTACCCCAGATCCAATCCTCCCCACTTCCCCTTAGAAGAGAGCAGTCCTCCCAGGGTTACCACTTGAACAGGACATATGAAAAAGGAACAAGGTCAGGCTTGAGCCCTACATCAAGGCTGGATGAGGGAACCCAGCAGGAGGAAAAGGGTCCCAAGGGCAGGTAACAGGGTCAGAGGCTCCCCCACTCCAGCTTTTAGGAGTTCTACTAGAACACAAAGACACTCGCTCAAATCTGATCATAGCGACCTCATTCATAATAGCCAGAAACTGGAATTTGATGATGCCATCAAATGAAGCATGGATAGAGAAAGTGTGGTACAAATACACAATGGAGTATTACTCAGCTTTTTAACAACGGCATCATGAGATTTGCAGGCATATGGAGGGAGCTATATTCTGGAACCTTTAAGAAGTGGGGCTAATTGGAGCTAGAAAACCGGCTCAGTGGTTAAGAGCACTGGCTGCCCTCCCAGAGGACCCGGGTTCAACTCCCAGCACCCACATGGCAACTATCTGTAACTTCTGTTCCTGTGTGACACCCTCACACAAACGTAAATGCAGGCAAAAACACAAGTGTACATAATTTAAAAAAAAAAAAAAAAGAAGTAGAGCTAAGTGGGAGGAAGTGAGGTCATGGGGGGAGGTGCCCTTGAAGGGAACATTGAGGCTCCGCCCCCCTCTTTCTCTTACTTCCTGGTTGTAAGAAGGCAAGCAGCTTTCGCTAGCACGCATCGCCCACCATGATGGACTGCCTCAGGCCCCAGCGAACAGGCCAATTGACTGCAGCTTGAAACCACTGAAACTGTGGGCTCACATAGAGCTCTGCTCCTCTTATCATAATGTTTGTAATTTTGTCATAGTAATGGATAGGAAGCTGACTGGCACACATCCTTCCCCTCAAAAACACTGTGCTGGAGACAAGCAGGCAGAGGGGAACGCCTCAGAGAGGCCTCAGGCATTGGACATGAAGAGACTGAACACACATTGAAGGTAAGGCCGAGGTGACTCCATCAGGCCGGCTTAGCTGAATCCTGGTCCGATTTGTCTTCACTCTGCCTCCCTTCGGTGCTGGAGGCTCCCGTGCACAATCAGCAGAGACCTTCTCTGTCTGTGTGGAAGGGGTTAGTGCCTGCTCCAGCATGGTACATCTTTCAAATGTGCATTTTGTGTCTAGGGTATCAGCCCCAAACCTTTCTGCAGGTTCTCGTGCGCCCAGCACATCTTCACACGTCAGCAGCAGAGCTGTACCTCTGTGCTTCCCAGAGAAGTGTCATCTTCAATCATCACCCCACGCGGGGAACTCTATGGGCTTCAGAGTAGCCGCAGAGCCGAGTGATGAATGGAGCCAGGAGCTACAGGCCCATTTTATGCAGCCTGGGACCTGCTTAATGAGCTCCATGGTATATTTATGACCCTCATGTTTCACTTTCAACCAAAAGCTTAGAATACTCCATAAATATTATTTTATAGGAGATATGAAGAAACGCTATTCAGGAAATAGTCTATCAGTCACACAGTGTTCTCAGAAGGTCAGAGCTGTGTGTGAACACACAGGACACGCATTTGGGAGAGCCAGTAGTTTCTGCTGAGAGCCACTGAAGGTGGGATTTGCCTCCCACTCTGCTTCACTGGCTTCGAGAACTACAGGATAATTCTGAGGGAGAACTGGGTCCAATTCTCCCTACCACCCCAGGGCACACAGTGACACAGCATAAAGCACTAGCTGTGGGAGAAAACCAGAAAACCTTCCACTCAAGGAAGAAGGATGACATCGTACACCGGGCACAGCGTCCCGGTGTGTGGAGTGCCCCACAGCCCCTCTCCTTTGCCCTTCTTCAGAGTCCAGGGAAGGGCCAGCCTGTGTCTGTGGTCTGAAAGAAGAAGAGCTTGGGAGGTAATGAGGATTTGGCCCAAGGTTCTGTGGCCAACATATGGGAACCAGGGATGTCACAGAGATGGACAAAGCAGAAGTCCAAAACCTCTTTTGGGTAGCCCCTTAAAATGTGTATGTGATTGTGGCTCTTATAATCTGTATATTAGCTTCAGTTGTCAACACATCTGAAAAGGGGGCCTCTCAATTGAGGAACTGCCTCCATGAGACTGGGCTATGAGCATGTCTGTAGGTCATTTTATTAATTGTTCGTTGTTGAAGGAGCGCCAAGCCCACTGAGAGTGGTGCCATCCCTGGGCAGGTGATCCAGAGTTGTTTAAGGAAGGTAACTGAGCAAACAAGAGAAAGCAAGCCAGTAAGCACCATTCCTCTATGGCCTTGGCTTCAGTTCCTGCCTCCAGGTTCCTGCCTTGAGCTCCTGCCCTGGCTTCCCTTGATGCTGGACTCTAGTCTGTAAGCTAAAGTAAACCCTTTCCTCCCCAAGTAGGATTCAGCTAGTATTTCATCAAAGCAACAGAAGGCACCATCCCATTCCATCTTCCCAGAGCGCAGATGTGTGAGAGTGGCCGCCCCTTTCCACAGCCCCTGTTTTTCTGGCAGTTTCAGTTATCCACTCAATCAAAGCCTGAGCGTTCTAATGAAAATTACAGGCGTAGTTCAGAAATTTTAAATAAATGTTACTGTACTATACTGTTATAATTATTCTATTTCTACAGATTTCTTATTGTACATAATTGATAAATGAAATTTTATCGTAGATATATTTGTGCAGGAAGAAAATAGTATCTATATGATCCTATATTTGAATAATTGGTTCCCCAGATGGCGGAACTGTTTGGGAAGGCTTAGGAGGTATGGCCTTGTTGATAGAGGTGTGTCATTGGGAGTGGGCTTGGAGGTTTCAAAAGTCCATGCCACTCCTAGATAGCATGCTCCCCCTCTCTGCCTCATGGTTGTTGTGAAATAAAGCATTTCACAAACTATTTGTGACATGTGCAACATCTGGACAGCGCAGACACAGACAGCAACTGTGAGCAGAGAGTGATCAAGCAGCGTCCAGCTGATGCACTAAGCAGGAAAAGTCATTCCCGACTCACTTTTTGTAAAAAAAATACACTTTTTGGAGTACATCTTTCCTGTGCAGGGATTAAGAGCACACACACATCAACTTGTCTTCTTCAGGCTGCAACTTCCTTTAAAAAGTCACTCGTGTGACCAGCTTGGCAGGCAGTCTTCGATTTGGGGCTTACATCAGCCAGGAACTTAGCTACAGTGGACCGATTCGAGCCGTTCTGAGTGATCCCACAAAATGCTCAGCTCGAGGTCTCATGAGGAAAGCTGATGTCTGACGTGGAAGTTCTATTTCCTCTCTCTCCGGAAGAAGTTGAAATCCTGGATCCTCAAAGTCCCTCAGCTGGACAGCCCATTGAGAGAGTCACTGAGGTTGTGCTGCTAGCCCTGGCCCCGCACTGCACTATTCCTTTTGAAAAGCTGAGTGTCCTGCAACCCGTGCTGGGGAATGGGTACTGACCTGCTTCTGCAGCCTTGGGCCCTCAGGGCAGGCAGAGCTAGGCCTAGGCTTGGCCTCCACCTGGCAGAAACACCCAGGCCTGAGTAGGACTCTGCTCCAGGGTTCCTGACAGGGGAGAGTTCCCTCATCCCTGAGGACAGGCCCTGGTCTGGAGAGAACAGAATAGTATTGACGGATGTCACTGTCACCTGCCCTGCACTTAATGGCCTCTGTGCTTCCCTTCTGTCTCCAGTGGGAGATGGGCTGGCCTTCTCGTCTCCCTTCTTCAAGCCACAGAGCCTCTTATCAACGTCTTTCTCTCCACGCACTTGTCCCTGGATTCCCCAGCTCTCCTGAAGAGGACAGAAAGGATGGGATGCCATACTGTTCATCTCTGCGACTGTCCTGGTGCATATCACACGTGCGCAGTGACTAAGCCTGTGAATGACTTTATCTTTGGCTCCAGACGCACATTGTCCACAAATCCCCAACCCCAGCAATCCCAGAATTTGGAAGTTCAGAGCCGTAAAATACATCATTACCAGAAACACATTATTTTTGGTTCAGGCTTGAAATTGGGCCTGGCAAACTGAAGGTGAATGTGAAGTACCCAGACATGGTCTTACATAACTCTTCAGAGCTCCAAACGAGAAACATGCTCATCTGATTGCCTCAGGTAGGGAGGGTGTCTTAGTGAAGAATGTGTCACATGTCAAGGACCCCAAGAGGATAAACTGGAAGGCTGGTTCTCCTGCTGAATGCCAAACAGTTCTAGAGCAGCGTCCCTCGGTACGAGTCCGCCTGTGTGAGTGGGTAGCGGCAGGATCGGGCTGCAGCCTGTGTAGCTCTGCTGCAGATGTGGGCCGTGTTTCCCTATGCTGCCTTAGCATCCTGTGAGCACTGCCCAGGGCCCTGGGATGAGGACTCAGGCTCTGAGGGACCACCTGCCATTTCCGAGGCTCCTTGTTACAAGGCTTCCTCCATGCATCTGCTCACCTCCTCTGGGCTCCACTGCCGGCCCCCTTTTCTTCCACTTCGTTTATATTGCTTTCTGATTCTGTGCTTTGCCTTCAAACTTCCCAAGAGAAGAATATGTTTTACACCAGATAAAATTAAGCTAACCCCCAAGCCCCGTTCACGGACATTAAAACAAATTTAAATCAGCAATTGCTGTAACCCGCGTGTCAGCTATATACCAGGCACCAGCAGGAAGCAGTAATATAAATGCAAACCCAGGGCCAACAGCCCTCTTCCCTGATTCCCCAGCCCCTTGTTTTCCATTCTCTGTTTCTGTCCACTCTTCTCCTGTTCTCCCCCCATTCCCCCAGCCTCCTGCCTCCCTGCCCTTTCCTCCCCTCCCTTCTCTCATGTCCATCCAGGCGAGGCATCATGCTGTTCTCACTGGGCCAGGGTAGAAGTTACATCAACCTTGTGTTCTCAAGTGGCACCATGAATACAGCTTCCACTGGGTTTTCACCTCCTATTACCTGTGCGGGTCCAGGCAGAAGTGAAGCCAGGCTGAGAGCATTTCCCAGTAGAAGGGCTAGGATGCCTAGTCTCCAGGCAAGATGGTGCTTCTCAGGCACCATCAAGCCCTAACATAGGCACCTCAAGCCCTAAGCACTCATGTCTTGGTTGTTGCCCTGATATGGCTTCTATAGGCCTGTGTGTTTACTTGACCTCCAGTAGTATAGTTTAGAAGATTGTAGAGCCTTTAGTAGGTAGAGCCTTCCTGAAGAAAGTGTTCTCAGGACTGGTCTTGACCTATGATAGCTCAGTTCCTCTTCCTGACCATTCTTTGTTTTCTGAAAGTGATCAGCCATGTCTCCATTCCGCTGCAGTACCTTTTCCAAGGTGGTGATGGGCTGTATCCCCTCAAAACACAAGCCAAAACACACCCTTCCTTCTTTAACTTGCTTTTTGTCGGGGAAAATAGAAAAGTAACACAATCTGATGGTCATCCTTTGTTCTTTAAGGTTCTGAAACAGTCCCGTGTGTGCTGTGCCAGTGAGCCTCCGATTTAAACTCCTGCCTATGGCTTCCTTGTCATCATGCTCAAGGTGTCTTGAGCTCTCTTTGAAGACTGCCTGCCTCAAACCTTTCATGAGTTTGTTGTTTCTCCGAGAAGCCCTGATTCTTCCTAGTTGAAAACGATATTGAAAGGCCAACTCTACATGGAGAAGCAGTTCCTCGGCAATGAATCCGGAGCTCTGAACTTACATAAAAATGGACAGGTTTAATTTTTAAAAACCGAGACATTGGTGGAAAGCCTTCTAGCAGACAAAGTCGAGGGACTGAACCTAATTCACATCTAGCTCTGGGCAAGTGAGCTGAATGTGTAGCCTGGGATTTTTTATTTGTAACGGGAAGCACAGTGCATACCTGGATGGGCTATGGTGGAAAATAAGTAAGAGAGCTCACATATTAAAATGTAGTGCTAATGCATGCTCACCCAATGGGGCTGTGGAGCTAGGCGTTATTATCTTGGAAACCCAGAGTGTCCTGTAGGACACCATGAAGGCATGGAGTACAAGAAACTATCCAAGGATAATGAGTTCAAAACAGCTGAGTGTGGGCCCAAAAAGTCGGCAGCTGACCAAGGACTGTGGGGAGCACATGCTGATAGGTGCACACCTACTTCCGTGGGCAAACCATGTCTTCAGGGGTGCTTCCGTCCTGCAGGATAGATGGTTCCAGTGAGACAGCCCAGCAGCCATTTTGATGTGTGGGCTGCCACTGATGGTGGTTGCACAAGAACTCAGCCCAGGAGCCACTGCTATCCTGAGAGCACCTGGGTCAATAGACAGCCTTTTAGAAGAACCAACATGGGATTGCACTGAGTAGGGAAGGAAAAGGAGGAGACATCATGTGCCTGGCCTCCGTTTGAGGTTATGGTTTTGCCTGCTTTCTCCCATGAAACTGAAGCCAAATTTCTGGCTTTTACTGAGGGAGTCTACCAGACTTTCCAAAGGAATTATGGATGCCAAGAATACTTCTGTGTGAAGAAACACATTTTCAAAACAAAACATAGTTTATAAGGGATAAATGTTTTTGGTTGTGTTCCACTAAGATTCGGGACTCTTTGTTACTAAGCACTGTTATAACAAAAGCTCACTTCTACATGGTGCTGTTTCACAATAGTTGATAAATAAATTCTATCATTGTTAACATAAATAAAAAACAGAACAGTCTCCAAAGACAATGCATTTTGGGGGAGTCAATACTGCAGTGTTAGGTCCAAGCTGGGCATGGTGGTGCACATCTTTAATCCCAGCATTCGGGAGGCAGAGGCAAGGAGATCTCTGTGGGTTTGAGGCCAGCCTACTCTATATACATAGTACCAGGATAGCTAGAGCTACATAGTGAGGCCTTGTCTCAAATAAACAAACAATAATAATAACAACAACAAAAAACAATATTTATCTTTTCTATGGCCAGTATTCGGTCCAATGTTAGAACTGGTGACAGTGTCCTAAACAGAAGGATCATCATTGGGTAAACAGAAGCTTAAAGGTGGGTTTCTGTTTCTACCAGAAAAACAGATCTCATAGAGATGGTTTCTGTTTACTGGGAACCTCCTTTAATTCACCTGCAAAAGTCAATCACCTCAAACAAGGGGTTCTAATTCGCATACAGTCTGAACAGTCAGCTCAAAGACCCCCACCCTGCTGACTGTCATATAAAATCCACTCGTTTTTTTTGTCATTTTGTTTCTCTCTATCCCTCGCCCCCATTCTTGGCAGTTTGATCCCCAATAAACCTTTCTTTCTACCCATACAGTGATCTAGACCTAGGGTTTTACTGTGCCCTCACTTACAGCTGGGAAAAGAAACAAGCTAAATAGCCTTCAATAGATTCGCAGATAATGAAAATGCAGGACAATAGAATGGTATTCAGCTATGAAGGAAAACGAAATTATGAACTTTGCAAATAAATGGATGGGCCTAGAGAAGATCATACTGAGTGATGTAATCCAGACCCAGAGAGACAAATGTTACATGTTCTCGCTCATCTGCATTTGCTCCAAAGCCTCAGATGTGAGAGCATACAGCATGGGGAACTCAAGGAAGTGTAAAGGGACCATTAGTGGGGATGGGATGGGGAAGGGAAAGGTGACAGGAGGCAGGTGATATAAAGTGAGAAATGGAAGAGTGGGGAGAGGCTCCAACTGGGGAGGAGGGTGGGAAGGAGGTCAATGCAGAAGAAGAAATGAGAGAAGAGGCACAAATGGCACTAAGGCCATTTGGTAAACCCTCATGTAGAAGTTACCCACTGTGGTGGCTCAACAAGGAAGAGACAGAGCCATATACTTAGGTGCAAACCCTACCAGACCTCAGCAGAGGGAACAACTACCATGGCCAACACCATACTTGACTGGAACCCTGAGCATCTGAACTCAGGTTTTTATTGATTCAGAACTCCTCAGGTGTTCTACTGATAGCACAGGCAGAGCATCCCCCACATTAGTCCAACACCTGAGACAATACAAAATGCCAAGGTCTATGCATTCCTTTTTTCAATGGTGCACAAAACAATTATTTTAAACACAGCTAAAAATAAACTTCTAAAACAGAATCATACTATTTAACATTTATATAAAAGGAAATTAGGCTGATAGTGCTCCCCACAGGAACTATTGATTAACAGGGACAAGAAACCTTTCAAATGGCCGATCAGGGTAGTCCAAGGTAGCCCAAGACAATATAGATGATCTATGTGGCCCTTGGTTTCCTCTCAGGGGTTGAAAGTGGCCAGTATTACTGAAGACATTATACACTTAGGACACAGGACTTGGACATTTTGAGCTGAATTGGACCCTAAAGCCTCTTTCCTGCAGTCTAGTTTCCGTGGTTCCAGACAATACTATGCAAGCTTCCAAAGGAAGGAAGAATTAAACAGTCCTACCCGTCTGGAGCAACCATGAACCACTACAGTTCCCAGCATGGCAGGATGTGCATAAAAGTGCAGTGAGTGGCATTCACATGTCAGTAGCAACCAACAGCTGTCTAATTAGACTTAAGGTCCGCTCAACAGGAGGGCAATCATGCATGGGACTGGAGACCTAGCCATATTCCCAGGGCTATTGAGGTCATGGACCTTGGAGCAGAATCTGCGACTACCACCTTGCTAGACCAACATAATTCCTTACTACATTCTAAATCTTATAATTATTCTCACTGATAAGTGTAGCTACCACACCTCATCAAAGAAGCCTTTCTTTACAGCAAATGGAGACCATTATAGAGAACCACACTGGACACAATGCAGAGATCAACAGATTGTGGGAAGCCCAGGATGAATAGATATATCTATATCACATCTCCGGCACCTATGGCTCAGGGAACACAGCAAAAGAGGAGACGGGAAGATCGTAAAAGCCAGAAAGAATACCAGGACGTCTGCTACGAAACTGTGTCTCCTAGAAATTGTTGGGGAAGTTTATTTTTAGTTATATTTGAAATTATTTTATGCACTGTTGGGTAAGGGACTATCCTGAGCCTGGGGAGTTCTGTATTGTTTGCAGGTGTTGGATTTCTGTGGGGGATGTTTAATTGCTTATGATCTGCACATAGAACACCGAAGGAATTCTGAATCAATAAAAACACCTGAGCTGAGATGCTCAGGGTTCCACTGTGAGTATGGCACTGGCCATGCCGATGGTTCTCTCTGCTAAGGTCTGGAAGGGCTTCCACGTATGAAAGGGGCCTCCCTGTCTTCCTTGGTGAGTTGCTCCAGCATCAGCTAACTACTTCAAATGGCACATCAATGTGGGGCAGGACATCACACCAGCTAAAATCCAATGTGGAGACGAGGAAGAAAAAGAAATTCCAGACCTCGAAGAGTCGGGTAAAGTACACTCAGGGCAGCTCTTAGAGGACAGAGATTATATACATATATGCAAGAATAATGAGTAGAAGTCTCCTGAAGGAAGAGGAGAGTGAGGAAGGAAATGAGCCTCTATGAAGTGAAAATTAAGTAAGAAAGAAGGCTCAAAAGTGAAAGTTGCAGAAGAGAGGCCTTTAGAGAAAGACGTTTTCATGGTAGAAACAAAAAAATTTAGCTGGGAGCAAGAAAGAAGCAAGGTTTCCACAGCTTTTCCTGATCATGGAGCTGACTGTCCCTCCTGCCACTGGTGGTAGCCAGGGCATATGGAACAGAAAGTACAACATACTGTATAAAATGAGTTTGTTGATGGCTTGTGTGTGTGTGTGAAGCCCAACTGCGTCTTGTGTTTGAGGTCTATGAAAATGGTTGTATGTTCCCCTTAGTGGTGGTGTAAAAGGATGCCAAACTGCCAAGACTTTGCCAGATATTCTTCCTACAGGCCCCCTCCTTGCTGTGGGAAGCTGCAGCCTGGAGTAAAGAAGCCACTTAATTAAACTGACCAGTTTTTTATTTGCAAATCCAACTAAGAGAAAGACAAGCAGTCCAGGCACTGGTGATGGTGATGAGAACTCCATCCCATGAGGGAACCCTTACTGCAGACAAAGTGACAAGTTATTTTCCCAGCAAACCAGACTCTATCTTAAAACCTGGAAAGTGTTTCCTCATGGTCAGCACACAGAAGCTGTCTTCCAGAACTGGCCGAGGTTGTATCTCATCCTGGCAGCTGAACTTGGTACTGTAAGAGTCACCCAGCTGGTGCTGGTTCTGAAGAGATGAGGGGAGTCATTGGAGAGCAGCTGAGGCTTGGCACTGTGAGAGGCCATTGGTAAAAGTGCAGCCTCAGTAGTATTTGAAGGACCAGAATGAAGGGGTCAGGTAAAAAAGTTGAGGCTTGGCACCATGAAAAGAGCCCAGGACAGGCTACTGATGAAGGTGCAGCCCAGTTTCAGCAAGAGATGCCAGTACCATGGGATGACCAGCAGCAGTGGAGGGGAGCCAGCCAAAGCCTGGAGGACAAGCTGTGTGTGCTGCAGAGAGCAGAGCCAGAGAAGTGATCCAAGCACTTTGGAGAAGTCCAGAAGATCATGAGTGAATTCCAGATAATGGGACATTGATAATGTTTTCCTGCTTTTCCAAGGACACTGAGAAAGTCTGATAGATGTTTGAGATCATTTAGTCATGTGCTTTAGAAGCCTCATAATTGTTTCTCTTGCAAATAGTTTTGCTGGTGTAGTGTTAAATTGTGGTGTAAGGTAAAGCATTTTTTTTTTATACAGAAAAGGAGAAATGTTGGGGAAGTTTATTTTTAGTTATGTTTGAAATTGTTTTATGCACTGTTGAGTGAGGGGCTGCCTAGATTCTTGGCATTTTGTATTGTCTGAAGCTATTGGATTTCTGTGGGGGATGTTTGATTGCTTATGATCTGCACCTGAGGAATGCTGAATCAATAAAAACACCTGAGCTCAGAATCTCAGGGTTCCACTGTGAGGATGGCATTGGCCATGACGGTGGTTCCCTCTGCTGAGGTCTGACAGAGTTTGCACCTCTGAGAATGCATCCTGGTCTTCTTTGCTGAACTCCACAGCAACATACTACTACAAATGCTGCACCAATGCGGGGCAGGACATCATATCAGCTAACATCCAACATCTAGACAAGAAAGAAGAGAAAGAAACTCTAGACCTCAGAGAGTTCAGTAAAATATGCCCAGGGCAGCTGCTAGGGGACAGAGATTATCTATATGCAAAAATAACAAATATTCTCCCGAATGAAGAAGAGAGAGAGAAAGGAAATCTCTATAAAAGAGAGTTGTAAATGAGGAAAAAAAAAAAAACTCCGAGGTGAGAGCCACAGAATGGAGGCCCTTAGAGATAAAGAATTCAGCTGGGAGCAGAGAAAAGCAAGGTTCTTACTGCTTTTCCTGGTCACGGAGCTGGCACTACTTTCTACTGGTGGCGATAGCGTGCTGTTTCACAACCTGAATCTTCTGAAAACTGCGTTGTATGTGTGTGAAGCTCAAGATCTTGTCTTTGAGGTCTATGAAGAGGGTACATGTATACCTGTAGAGGTGGTGAAAAAGAACACTAAACTGCCAGAATGTTTGAACTAGAGATTCTTCCCACTGGCCCAGGACCCCTCTTCTGGGAGCCAAAAAGGCACTTAGTTACACTGAACAGTTTTTTTTTTTTTTTCCTGAAAACCTGACTACAAGCCATCCAGATACTAATGATGGTGATGAGGACTCCACCCATGAGGGAACCCTTACTTCAGACAAAGGATTAGCTATTTTTCTTGTAAACCAGAACATCTTAAAATCTGGAAAGTGTTTCCTCAACATCAGCACACAGAAACTATCTTCCAGAACTGACCAAGGTTGTATTTCATGCTGGTAGCTGAACTTGGTACTATAAGAGTCACCCAGGTATTACTGGTTTTGAAGGCATGAAGGGGTCATAGAGAGCAGCTGAGGCTTAGCACTGTAAGAGGCCAAGAGAGGCCATTGGTGAGGGTGCAGCCCAGTTGCTGCAAGGGACCCAGGCAGTTTTTGAAATGCCAGTACCATGGAATGACCACTAAGAACAGCAGCAGCAGTGGAGTGAAGCCAGCCAGAGTCTAGAGGATAAACTGTGTTCTACAGGGTCACAGCCCAAGAAGTGATCCAAGCCCTTCGGAGGAACCCAGAAGATCATGAGTGAATTCCAGATAATTGGACATTGATTACGTTTTTCTGCTGTCCAAAGACATCGAGAAAAGCTTGGTAGATGTTTGGTTTCATTTGGTTCTGTGCATTAATAACCCTTGTGATTGTTCCTCTTGTAAATAGTTTTGCTGGTGTAGTGTTAAGTTGTAAGGCAAAGCAATTTTTTTTAATACAGAAAAAGGGAAATGTTTGGGAAGTTTATTTTTAGTTATGTTTGAAATTGTTTTATGTACTGTTGGGTGAGGGGCTATCCTAAGTCTAGGGCATTCTGTATTGTTTGCAGGTGTTGGATTTCTGTGGGGGACGTTTAATTGCTTATGATCTGTATATGGTATCAGTAGAACACCTGAGGAGTTCTAAATCAATCAAAACACCTGAGCTGAGATGTTCGGGGTTCTACTGTCCACATTGGAGCTTGCCATGGCGGTGGTTCTCTCTGTTGACGTCTGGCAGGGTTTGAGACTAAAAAATGCCTGTCTCCTTGGTGAGCCTACACAGCAACTTACAACAGCAAGAAATGATTGCATAAACAAGACCAGAACAATGATGTTACCAATGTATAACATGCCCCAGACCTTAGCATAACTGACACCATGATGGAAGTACTATTCTTTGAACCCAGTATGTAGACAGTACCACCTGCCAGAACAAGATCAAAGATCCGTCAAAGTCCATAGTTCTGGGAAAGTCCCTAAATGTACTAGTCTCGCCTTTTGGCTTCTGTAGTGCTGCTTCTGGCTTACTCTTCTTGCTGAGGTATGTCAGCATACTTGCTGAGATGCGTTTTTTTGTGCTTAAAAGCTCATCCTGAGAAAGGCTCAGGGCTATACTGAGTGCCTGAACACCCACTGTAGTCACCTGTCCACTAATAAAGGCTTTCTATTAGTTTAAACCTGTATCTAAGTGATCTGCTCTGGTGGATACCTCACGATAGATGGGTATGTTAACATGGAAGTGGGACATTTTTGTGGGGTCCTACCCATACACAAAAAACTACAGTCAACTAATGACTACCAATAGAGGAAGAATTACCCTTCCTCCGGATTGAGTCCCCTTACTGGTTGTCCAATTCAGCTAAAACACCACAAAAACACACTCAGCAAGTTGTACTTATATGTGTATGTAAATACATATACATATATATGCATACATACACACATACATACGTAGCAACAATGAGGAAAAGTTTATCAACTTGAGAGGGAAGAGGACGTGGCAGGGGTTTGAGGGAGGGCAGCTGGCATGGGCTTGTAGGAGGAAAGGAATGGGCGGAAAGTAACGTAACTCTATTTCAATTAAAAACAGATTTTTAAAAAGAATATCTGTTAATATAATATACTAATAATAGTAATGTTAAAAAGCTCCCACCCCCAACCCCATGTTCAGGGGCACAGAGGGAGACAAGAGAGGTGCGTACATTGTTTTGAAGCAATTGTTCTTGGCTACAGCAACTAATGGAGGCCCTTATGGCAGATGCCCTCGAGGAAGCATCTTTCTGCGTTAGGTTGTCAAGGCCTCTGTACAAGGCTATGGTTCTAGTCTGTCCTTATCGGACAAATGGAACAAGGAGAAGTCCCTTCCTCCAAGACCTCCCAGCCTTCTTTATTTATTTTTGTTGGCGTTGGGCACAAGTGACTTCATTTTTATTTTATTTACTTTAATTGAAAATATTTTTTTCATACGATATATTCAGATCCAGGTGGCTTCCCTTCCGTCACCTTCTCCCAGATCCTCCTCACCTCCCCACCCACCCGACCCCACACCTTTCTTGTTTCTCTCTTCAGAAAACATACAAACAGGCAAACTGGCCAGATTAAAAGATAAAAGAAAGAAAAAGAAAGAGCACCAGAAACACACACACATATACAAACAAAACCCATAAAAACACAAGCAAAACATTTGTTAAAGGTGAACAAACATCACTAGGCTCATTTTGTGCTGACCGCCTACTGCTGGCCACGGGCCCTGCCCTTCAGTGCGATTTGTGTACAGAGACTCCATTGGAGAACCTAAGTTTTCCTTCTTGAGCAGATGTTTTCCTTTTTTATTCTAACAACTGTCACAGTATTTTATAAAACAACAACGAAATAGAGCATGGGTCGTAAACAAATCTTGCCTTTCCTACTCACGCTATTTTTGTCTTTTGACATATGTTTCCAAATCATTTCCTCCCCTCCCTTTCTCGTGTTCTTCCTCCTTCCCCTCTCCCTCTGCCCTCCGTTTCCTTCCTCTTTCTTTTTCTTTTCAAGCCCTTTAGGATGTTTTTGTGTGCAGGTCCTCTGAGCACCGCAGGGAGGAGAGGTGGAGGGAGGAGCATTGGATGGGACTGGGATGCTGAGTCCCTTGGCCCACCTCTCTGCTTCTCCTCCCAGATGAAGCGTCCACACCTCTGCACCTCACTCTACACTCTAGAACGGTTTCCCCTCCTGCCTCTGTAATGCTGGTTCTAACAGGGAGGGTGGTTTGGGAGCCATGTTCCCTAGCCAAGCACCAGAGCCCTGTGCACAACCCTGCAACTGGTGTGGCACCACAAGTCACACTCATAGGCGTTCTCCAACTAGAGGCTTGGGTTATTCTTGACTCTCTAAGAGGCTGCACATTTTTATATACACTAATTTACCTTAAAAGACTAGTCCACAGCTGGGCGGTGGCAGCACACGCCTTTAATCCCAGCACTCAATATCTACATGCATGCACGTATGTAATAAGGTAGTAATTAGGTATAGTTGTAATATAGGAGTAGGGATCCTGCCGCAAATAAACTATGTTCATTCATGTAGTTGGACATTCAGTCAGTGACGATTGAGGGGCTACCACGTGCTTGCTGGACACTACAAGGCATGAAGGATACAGATAAGTTCTGTCCCTCTTCTAGGAATTGTAGTCCAGTCATGGGTACAGATAACTAAGCAGGGAATAAAAATGAGGCGGGATGCTTGTTTATACAGAGATCCCTTGTAAATTACTATGTGACTCTTCTGTTGATTCTAGAAGAACAACAGTGCCTGGCAGTGTGGGCTCTCGTGTTGATGCCGTATTTGTGCTGAGAGAGCGTGATGTGAGATCCATGTTTGTTTTCGGAACTGATCCGTTCTAACCTCAAACTAAAACAGGAATAAAAACTATTATTCAATTGTCATGCTTAAACCAAGCTCATATAACTCTGAAAGTAGTGTATGTGCTTATAGGGTATAGACATCGGTGGTCTCTGGAAGATGTGGCTACACATGAAACCAAGGGCAAGTTAGCGAGCACTTCTCCTGGATCAGCCTGCATCCACAGCCGAGTACTCTGAGTACTTACACCCAATACATCTGTGAAAATCCAATGGCTCTTCCCTCATCTCTCCCAAGGCTCTTCTCCACTGAGGCCTTCAGACCTGCAGTGAACAGCTCTGCATCTGGACTGTTGTGGAGATGGTAAACAGCAGAGAGAAGGGCATTGTTGCTCAGCTGATGTGCCTCCCTCTTTCGGGAGCCCTGCCCAGCCCCCAGCAGCACATCTGTGGCTACAATGGTCTCGTTTCACATTTGGGCTCTGTCACAGGCGTCATCATGAGCACTGAATATGTTCCCAAAGGACTGTAAATAGGACTGTTTAACAAGAAGTATCAAAATAACAATAAAAGAAAAGCTGTTGGCCTTTTTCTGTTTGTGTTTTCCTTCTAGTTTTGGATTCTTTACACACTTCGTGAAAACTCTCCAGGTTTGTCAACCACAGTGGCTCCCACCTAACTGTGCAAAGGGTCTCTGGGTAGCCGCTCTCGTGTAAGCTCGGAAGAAAGTGCCCTCCCTTTAGCATGTCTGCTGTGGTGACCCTTAGACACCAGCTGTAGTTATGGGGTAGAAGAGGGTAAAGAGAGAAATGGTCTGAGACCCTTGGGATGTTGCTGTTGCCATCAGAAGAGGATTAGGAATGACTAAGGTGGGCGCTGGGCGGCGGCAGGGGGTGGGGGTGCTGGAGTAAAGCCCAGCTGAGCTGTGGTCCATGACATTTGCTGTTGAGTCAGGTGTCATCAGGGAGATTAGAGAAGGCAGAGAGAAGTTCAGGAGAGAGGGAAGAGGTAAGTGTGCTTGTAAAGGAACATTTAATCTTTTAATCCAGCAGCATAGCTGCTTTAGCAAAGGATCACATTAAAAGGCCTGTGTGATAGCTAGGAAGGGATCACATCCAAGGGCCTGTGTGAAGGGATCACATTCAGAGACCTGTGTGATCCAGATGAAATGTTCCGAAGGCAATGGTAGTGATGCCTTTAATCCCAAACTCTGAGATTGAGTCAGAGTGAGCACACACCCAACTCTCAAGATAAAAAAGCTCTCAGTTCACAGAGAAGAGACAGAGGAGGAGTTCAGAGAGTTGGAGAGTTCTGAAGGAGTTGGAGACTTAGTGCAGTCAGCTCACAGAAGGAGAAGCCGAGAAGAGCAGAGTCAGCCCAGAATAGGTAGAGAGAAAGCAGAGAGTCAGAAGCAGATGGTTTATGATTTACAATTCTGAGTTCACAGTACAGGTCAAAATGAAGAGAGGTAGTTCAGAAGATAGGCAGAGTGAGCTCAGTCAGTAGTAAGTCTCAGAGGCTGAAACATTCTAGGTTTTGATTTGCAGATTAGATTGTACAGAGGCTAAAGCCTTCTTTCTATGTCTGGGCTTGCATCTTGAAGATTAGATTGTACAGAGGCTGAAACCCTCTAGGAATGGGGACTGAATTAGACAAGAATAAACTGCCATTTTCCATGAATCCATGAGAATAACAAATAAATCAACACTTACATCTATGCCTACATGTGCTTCCAGAAGCCTCTCCCAGAGCATAGCTCAGGTACAGGTTCTCCTTTCCTAACCATGGAACTTTCCAGGAAATGAGATTGCCCTTATCTGATCTCTGTTTTTCTTTACAGCTAGCACTTTAGAGTCCTCAGGGATACACAAATCCCAAATTCTAGTCTTAAACACATTAAATAGGCGACACATCCTGCCTTCATGTTCGTTAGTGAACATGTGTATGCATATGTGTGTGAGTGCTCAAAAGAGGCCTCTGTACACAGAAGTATCTCTTCTTGGTGTAGGGTTACTTTCTGGTAAACCCAGTATTAAGTTGAAAATCTCTCATATGATAAACATGCCTTTAGTCAACTTGACCTCCAAACACACCAGCTCAGGAGTGCAGCACACTGCAGGTGTTAAAGCCTCCCCTTGTCATCAGGGGATGTGGCAGAGCTTCGGTCACTGCTACTGCTTGATATCCCAAGGGAGGCCCTGACCATGTGGTACCAGTCCCAGACAGTATCCAGTTCCAAATTCCTTGAGGCTATGGGTGTAGTTCAGAAGTAGAGCCTTTGTCTAGCATGCTGGAGAACCTGGGTTCCATCCCCCAATGCAGTAAAACAGAACAAAACTCCAAGTTATGTTTTCTACCCTGTATATTGTTTTATACTTTCCTAAGTCAAAGATCTCAGGTTGAGCATGCCTAAGCCAAGCACTGTCTACATTTCTTTTTCTAAGCACACACAGTGTGACTTACTTTATTTTAGTTGAGTAATTATCCCATCTTGGTTTTTCCAGGGACTTTCCCTGATTATTAAACAGCAAGTCCTAAGTCTGAGAAGCCCCTTATTCTTAGCAAACAGGAGTGGTGGGCTACTGGATCTATCAGGGAATGTGTAGAAGAGTATCTTCATGGTTGGAGAGCTTCCTTCTGCAGAGTGGAGATGGTCTGTGCTGAGTACCCCCAGCTCTCAATGTAACTCTGGAAAAGAAACCTCATCGCTAGCACTTGGCTGAGCTGAAGGTCAGTCCGAGGCTGTAGGACTCTTCCTGCTGTGAGTGCATCTGAGCTCTCCCTGTAGTGATGAAGACCAGGTGCCCAAGCTCAGGGTCTCCCCTCCATTTCCCAGCACTCCTGGTAAGAGCAGAGCCAGCCTGCCTCAACTTCCTTACATGTAACAGAGGGACTTCCTACCTCTTATATTCTGGGAGGATTAGCATGATAAATGCAAAGCTCTAGCATGGTGTCTGTCTTAGCTGTGGCTTCTATTGCTGCAACAAAACACCATGCTACAGGGCGGAAAGAGTTTATTTGGCTTACCCTTCCATATTGCTGTTCACTATCAAAGAATATCAGGACAGGAACTCAAGCAGGGAGGGAATCTGGAGGCAGGAGCTGATGTAGAGGCCATAGAGGGGAACTGTGTATAGACTAGCTTCCCCTGGCTTCTCAGATTTCTATCTATAGCACCCAGGACTACCAGCCCAGGGACAGACTTAAGCACGATGGGCTGGGCCTTCCCCCAGCAATTACTAATTTAAAAAATGCCTTTCAGCCTGATCTTATGGAGGTATTTTCTCAACTGAGGGTCCTCCTTTCAGATAACTCTAGTTTGTGTCAAGTTGACATAAGACTAGCCAGCCCATTGCCTGATATACAAAGTAATCATTCTATCAACATTATCTATTATGTGTATTGAAATATCATACTCTACCCCATTATTATATATAGCTACTACCAATTAACATTTTTTAAATGAAAACATTAGTTACTGTTGTTATGATTATTCCTAACTGGGATATTTGGGAATGCTTTGGATTTTATAATGTTGCTGAAAATTGAATTAGAGGTGGTAGAAAGCCCTGCAGAGAAGACAACAGATCATACTAAAAGAAATCTGGCACTTGGGTTGGCATTTTTAAGATTCAGCAACGAGAGAAATAGATTCCAAAGGCAGAAATGATTTGGGTTTAGTTATTCGAAAAGAAAATGGAAGTATTTCCTAAGGAGTGATGGACACAGCGGGAAGACCAGCGTCATCTCTAGTGTCTAGATTTGACAGGCTCTCCTGACATTACAGAGATGGATGACTCTCAGGGTAATGGTTTGCTGTAGTTTAAAGGTTAACCAGCGAGAATCCTGCACTGTGGAGTGTGAGGCTAGAGGGGGAGGGGATAGACTTGTGTGAATGTCATCAACTGGAGCCTGTTTCAGGGGACTCCTCTGCGTGGCGGCGTTTCTGATCCATAAGTGTCCATTAAAACAAGGGCCAGACAGGACCTAGTAATAAAGAACGACCGAGTGTGCGGTACTTTTGGTAGCCAGCTTGAGGCTGTGAAGTGGAAGTGTGGATGATTTAGTTTCAACGTGTTGAAGTAAACACTGAGTTTGGTTAAGGAAAGTCACTTGTTCCCTTTGTCACATTTTCTTTTTTAAAGGAAAAAAAAAAAATCACACAAAGTTGTTGCCTGGCTTGCACATCCTAATCAAAAGGGTTACATGTGCCACAGAGTTACAATTACCTATTCATTCTAGAATTAGACAGAGCTGGACCAAAGCAGATTAAAGCGATCTGAGTCCATTAGCTTCATTAGAGAGCTCCAAATTAGATTTTTTCAGCTAAATTTTTCAGCTGAACAGGGGCCAGCAGCTGTTGCCCAGACAGAGGCCCCAGAGGAGACGCTCCCTGAACCACTGTGGCTGAACCCTTGCCCCTCCTACACCAGTGTCCACCAGGACTTTAGAAAGCCCCTGGGACTGTGTCCTGTGGTCCCAGCTTCCGTGGACTCAAATAGCCACTTCAAACATTTCCAGGCGAGACCCCCCACTGGCCTCCTCTGCTATTACTTAGACACATGCTAAGCTTGGTGCAGGAACAGGTATATAATTTGCTAGGTCTAATGCAAAATGCAAGGCTTCTTGTTAAAAAAAAAAAAAGCATTGAATATTTCAAAACACAACAGCAGGACATCAGTCCAGCTCTGATGTCTGCGGTGAAGCCAGTCCAGCTTTCTGTCTGAGCCACAATTACTGTCTACACTGTGGTCATTGTGGTGATGTACACCTGTGCACAGATGAGAGGGTTATTACTGGGTGAGGACCTTTCTACCTACCTGGATGTGCATAGACAGTATGACATAGTTCACAAAAATAGCCACTCATGGAAAGAGATGTACTTTCACCAACCAAAGAGTTTCAAACGGCACATCAGCCTAGGATCTTAACATCATTAAATGTGTTTGAGATACTCAGGCATGAAGACATAAACACCATTCACAGAGTTCTGGAAACCCAAAAGGGCAGAACTGTGGTCTGGTGCTATACTGGAAGATGAAGACGCACATAAATCCCATGCAGCAACAGAGATACTCGTGGAAGATTGTTCTGGGCAACAGCAGATTCTGTTACTGAGCATCACCATATCCAGTGAAGTATCAGATTACCCACACAGGTGAGAGAGAGGCCATGCGCAACATCTTTAACCCAGCCTTGCTCTCCAGGTAGCAGCGAGCCCCCAGCACATCTGAGGTCCATAGAGCAATGATGTCATCTTCCTCTCAACCACTTTGGTGCTTCTCCTTCTTCCTGTAGCCCTCTGACGGGAGCTTTCTCCAAACTGAGCCCTGTGCACCCTCACCTTCTGTCCTTGTTGGTTGGCTCTCCAGCATTCTCTCTTGGGGAGTTCATGCTTCTCCATTTCTTTGACTGCTATCTGTAAGGAGAAAATTCAGGAAGACATCCCTCTCAACTTTCCTGAGTTAGGAGTGTGTCTCCAGGGCACATCTTCTCTTGTGGAAGAGTCACAGCTGAAAGTCAATCAGAAACAAGTAGACTCCTGATCATCCTGGTCACTGACTCTCCGAATCCTTTTGCTCCCTTTCCTTCGACCCTGGAGAGTGATGTAGTTGCTATCATGTATAGCTTCTTCCACATGTCTTGACCTATGCTCAAGCTTTCCTTCCAGAATCTGCTTCTTTCATTTTTTTGTTTTTTCAAGACAGGGTTTCTCTGTCGTAACTCTGGCTGTCCTGGAACTCACTCTGTAGACCAGGCAGGCTGGCCTTGAACTCACAGAGATCCCTCTGCCTCTGCCTCTGCCTCTGCCTCTACCTCCCTAGTGCTGGGATTAAAGGTGTGTCTGCCTCCCTAGTGCTGGGATTAAAGGTGTGTACCACCACCGCTCAGCTTGGAATCTGCTTCTTTGTGTGTCTATTCTCTCATGACCCAGAGCCTCACTCACAACCTCAGAATACATGTCCTACCTCTGTGCTCCTGTCTTGTCCCACATGCCAGTCCTGGGTCTAGAAAGGCCTAGTTCCCACGGTAGCTCAGCAAGACCCTGCCATCCCCTGTGTGTCGATGTAGTGAGGCTATTCTCAGGAAGCACCCATGGTCACCACGGGGGCTCAAGTCATCTCTGCACATTCCTCCGAATTGTCACTCACTGCCTCTTGTCATAAAACCAACCACAAACAAAAAACGTTCCATTCTAGATTTTGTAAACTTTATAGCCCAGGCTGGCTGGGGACTTGCGATCTTCCTCTCCCAGCCCCCTCGCCCACCCCTCCCCGGTCCAGGTGTCTGGAATCATAAGTACACTTCCTAGATCTTGGCTTAGTGTGTGCACTACATTTTACATCACTGGGCTCAGTGAGCAGTTTTGAATATTAGTGAATTAATGCCAAAGAGGAATCACAGAGGTCACATGAAGCTCTCTAAATGGCTCTATTGACAGGCTGAATGTTAGGAAGAGCTGTCCCTGATGAGGAGACTGAGAACAAGGCCCATGGTCATGCCACTGCCTCTGATGCTGCCACCTGTACAAGCTGTCCCCACATCAATGACACAGACTCTAGTGGCTCCCTCTGTATCTACTCTGCACCCCAATTCCAGTCTCTACATAAAGGTCAAGTAATATTCTTAAAAGTTAAGTCAGCTGTCATTGCCTCTAGAACCTTCTAGAGTTTCTGTAGAAGAAGGGCTGTAAGTCATAATCTGGTCGGAAAAGGAGATGCGTGTTCTGACAGTATCTGCATTTTCATTACAGTGTTGAAGAAGTTGGTATTGCTGGTGAAGAAGCCACAAATCTTCTCACATCACTCTGGTGCCTGGTTCAGACCTGTAATGTGTTTACCTGTGGGCCCTAGTTGGGGCTGGACTCTACCCAGACAAGGAGTTCTTCTCTGGATCCTCTCCTGTTTCTTTGCACAGCCCCTCTCTGTGCTCTCAGAACCGGCCCCCATCCCTCTTTGTCCTGTGGGAAGCATGTCTAAGGGAGTCTGTGGTCCCCCTCCTGCAGGGGAATGCTCTAAATGTTCTATAAATAACATGGGATTCTTGCCCCTTTCCCTGAGTATTGCTCCTGACAGAAAGGATGAGGAAGCATGAGCAGCATCTGTGTTTCCAGTATCCCCAGAGGAGAATGAGAGAATGTGGGCAGTTATCCTGGTGTAAATACAATGCCTTACTTACAACAAGGCAAATTCTACTCATTCAGAATGACAGAACAGTACCATTTCACAGATGCAAAAAGAAATTCATTCAGTGTGTTGGGGTAGTGGACCTCTTATAATAATTTAAGAAGTTATGAACAATGTCTGCACACACCATTTATGAGAAAGTTCTGTCACAGTGTCATCAGGAAAACCATTTTCCAGCATGGCACGTTGCTGCAGAAAGAAAGAGAAGAGGGAAACTTCCTCTGTCCACCTTCAAGCTCTGTGCCTGTCCTGAGAAGAACGTTGAAGACAATGCAAACTCATTCACATTTGTGTGAGTTCCACTGCTTGCCTCTAGAAATCCGAAGTGAAACTGCTTCAGACAGAAAAATGAACCCCTCTTTCATGATCTCTTGAATTCACATATGTCAGTCAGCTGCACGGTGATGTGTTGTTTGTGTCTGGAATAATGTGCTTGGATTAGTAACTAGTCCAATCAGTGACTAACTAGTCAGAAGCTGAATGTTTAACAGAGTAAGATGAAACGGTTTTCCTGGTTGACTACCAAAGTTCTCCTAAGCTGCGAAGAGAAGAGGATCCATCTACATTCAAATTTTCATTTGGCTCTAGAAGTAACAAACCAGAGGAGGCGTTTCTAAGTTCTCATACCATAGCAACAGGGTCCTCACCCGATCCCGGCAAGGCTAGAGACTCCTATTTCCTTCGAGAAATTTTGCTGGTGAATCACAGAGGCAATAGAGAAGCAGGATGAAGAGGAATCAGAAAGCTAGCTCAATCTGCCTTTTATAAATAAAACAGCTTCCACATTGATGTCAGTATTATCAGTGCAAAGCAAGAAGAAAGAGCATCAATTGGAACGGAGCTGCCTGCTCCGGGAGAAGGAAGGAAGCCACGCCCACCTTTCCCACACAGTCAGTATCCCACTTCTTGATTTTTAATTTTTTTCCCTAAATGGTAATATAATTCTCCCAGGTATCTTGGCTCCAGATGTCTGCGTGACTACTGAAAGCCTGAGAAGTAGCAGTGTGTTCATAGGACTTCAAAAATCACCCAGCGACTTGTGACTTAAATTTCCTCTGAAGCACATTGCTGTCCATAGTTAAGACTATATTGGGTATAATTTTAAGATGGCCTCACTTGCTTCCTGCTTAGCTTATGTTATCATAAGCATTTTCCCATGTCACAAAACATTCTTCATACAATAATGCGAGGGGAAATGTATATTATTAGCGACTGACACAAGAATTCCTTTTTGGGCAAAACGTAGCTTTTTTTTTTTTTTCCTCCAGAATAAAAAATAAGAAACTCTCTGGAGAGAAGCTTGGGGATTAATTTGTCAGTCGCTCCTGGGAATTTGTGAGCCAGAGGAGGGTGAAAGACGAGCTGGGAAACAGGGTCCCAGGCCCTCTGCGGACCCTGCCCACCACAGTGTATCACCACACCATGAGAACCTGGAAGGCAATGGAGAACAGAGGCAGCCCTGGGCAGGGCAGGGCGGGGCAGAGCCAGTAAGAGCCTGCGGAAGGAAGCCCTCGGAAGCCATCTACAGAGTTAATGGAGAGGATATGCATTTTTCATAAAGTGTGGCTTGGAGAAATAGGGCATGTTAATCAGAGCATAGGAAAGGGCTCCTGAGGGCCTCAGCTGGTGACAGGCTGGAAGTCCCAGGCTTTTGATAGTTGCTCTGGGTACCACTGAACATCCAGCACGACATTTAAATGATACTTTGAACAACTTTGTGTGTTGATTATTTCTTTGGACTTTTGAATCGTGAGGTCAGGTGGCACAAGCTTGAAGAAGTGTGCCAAGTGAGCTCCTGAACGCCATCAGGAACGCGAAGGTCTACAGTCTTGCAGATAGCTGGCCTCCTGTGGAGCAACCCTTGTGTACCCCATAGCCATCACAAGCCCTTTGTGACCTGTCCAAAGGAAACGGTGTGTTTTCTCCCCTCTGCAGTGTTTCACATTTGCCATCAAACTGTCCCTAGTGGCAGAGGTTCAAATTATGGTGGGTAGCGTGGACTCCTCTCTTGGAACTCCAGGCTCACTGCACCATGTTAGACAAGGGAGCAGAAAAGGTACGGACCGCCCCGTCCCTATGATGTCATGTCTGACCCACATTCTTAAGAGGATCAAGTTCAAAGGGATACGGACTGATTCGGTGCAACCCCCACTGAGTCAGTCTCTGGAGAACTGGAAAGGCTGAGAACGGGTGGACAGTGATAACGGAAGATACAGCAGGTGGGGTGAGACTTGAGCCACGGGTTGTCATCCCCAGACTCCCAGAGTTCTGTGGGGGATATTCAGACAGACCTAATTCTTACTCCCAGGATCACGGGTGGCACACAGGGAAGTGAAGATAGCACTAGGAGGCGAGCCTGGGACTGCCTGTGTTTGTCACAGTGCTCCCGAGGCAAGTGTCTCAGTTAATGTTGCTGTTTCTGTGATGAAACACCACAGCCAGAAGCAACTTGGGAAGGAAAGGATTCGTTTGGCTTAAATGTGTACGCCATAATGTATCATTGAGAGAAATCAAGTAACAGACTCGAAGCAGGATCCTGGAGGCAGGAACTGATGCAGAGGCCATGAAGGAGTGCTGCTGACTGCTTTGCTCCTCATGGCTTGTTCAGCCTGCTCTCTTATGTACTCCTGGACCACTCTGGACCACGGCAAGGATGGCACTGCCCATAGTGGACTGGGACTCCCACATCAATAGCTAATCAAGAAAATGCCCACAGACTTGCTGGCCCTCCGTCTTACAGAGGCACTTTCTCATTTGAGGTTTCTCTTCCCAGAAGATGCTAGCTTGTATCAAATTGACAAAAACCAGCTAGCACCGCAAGGCATGAAAATATGGCTCTCAGATAGCAGCTAGGTTGGTGAGTCCGGACCTTCAAGAACATCCTTATTAGTTTTTGAAAGTTTCAGATGTAGGAGACTGTGGAGCTGCTGTTGCCTGTGGTCCTTTAAGCAAAACAGCTGCTATCTTTATCAGATCAGCTGGTCTGCTTGTGAGAGGTCATCAAAAGCAGGACTGTGACTGTTGATGTTCCTTCATAGAAGGAGAGCATGGTGAAGGGCTGAACCTTCATCTGAGATTCCAGCCACTCCTCCAGGCCATTTGTATACAATTCTGTCCTGTTGTGCGTGGCCTCTGGGGTCTCTGGAGGTGCTAGAATATATAAGCTGGGGAAGGTTAGCTGAAGAAGCTCCATCTAAGTAAATATGGGGAAGCCATCATCCATGCTGGGTAGAGACTCTGTGGTGTGGTTGGGGCTTTGGGGTCACCCAGAATCCTGTCGGTAATCCTTCAACCATGATCTGTAAGTAATCCCCCAAGGTGAACTCTGGTGGAATCATAGTTTGGTTTGTAGTTGAGACCTTATGAGGAGGAGGAAGACATCGGTCTCCTCCAGGGAGGAGTCTCACAGCTGGAGCCTTGGGGAAATAATTAGATGAGAATATGGGAATGGGGCCCCCATAATGGCATTAGTGACTTAAAGAGGAAGGAGAGACCTAGTCTGTCTGTCCTACTTCATCATGGAATGTCTCTGCCATTTTGTGATGTACGAACAAGGTCTTCCTTAATGCTGGGCAGATAGGTGCCAGTGTCGTGCCACTGGCCTTTAGACTGGATGTGCATAATCGGGTACAGTCAGACCAGTGAGTCTTAGAAGTCCATGACTAGTGATCCTGAAATGGAGTCCCACTGCTCTGATGCTTACTGAACATTCAGCCTTGGATCATGAATGTCTGTGTGCTGGTTTCTTCATCTGTGAGATGGGACACCCAGTCTCCTGTGATTGCTGTGGGGTTGAATGAGTACGTGAGAATTACCCAGAACAGCCTTGGCCTACAGATGCCACTCAATCTGCTTAGAACCAGGACTTCCTTAGTCACTGTTCTATTGCTATGAAGAGACACCATGACTAAGGTAACTCTTATACAAGAAAGCATTTAATTGGGGGCTTGCTTAGTTTCAGAGGGTGAGTCCATTATCATCACGGCAGGGACCATGGTGGCAGAGAAACATGGCGCTGGAGAAGTAGCTGAGATGCAGATCCACAAGCAGAGAGAGAAAACTGGGTTTAGCTTGAGCTTTTGAAACCTCAAATCCTACACCCAGTGACACACCTCCTCCGACAAGGCCACACCTCCTAATCCTTCTAATCTTTTCAAATAGTGCCACTCCCTGATGACTAAGCATTCCGATTATATGAGCCTGTGGGGCCATTCTTATTCACACCACCGCAGGACCAAAGGAGGAAGCTGTGAGGATTTACCAAAACCTATCTCTAATACCAAACATTTCTGGTGGAATGAGTGAGTATGAAGTGAGCCACCTGTGGAGGTGGTGGGATCAGCTTTCCTGGGCACAACTGATCATGAATGAATGGCGTCGGTAGAGCTCGGGACTTGTGAATCCGCCATCATGAGCTCTGTTTTAAAGGTGCTGAGGCCCACCTTGATGGAACAGTCACTCAATGTGCTCAATACTTGTTTTGTTTTTTTCATTATTGACTTGAGTTAGATATGAAAGGAAGAGCCGCTTCTCTGGCTAAATCGTTCCTATTAGAGATTGCCCACTGTGTTTGATTTGGCATGCTTTTTATCAGTCATTAATGCCGCTGAACACATCTGGATGAAGTCGGCACCCCTACTCTAGAAGATAAAAGCCTTGGGAATGGAAGAACCTGTGCATTTTAAGTTATAGAACAGACCATTCTTTGCCACTCTGCACATAAAGTTAAGGAGGGTGCAGGCCCAGGCTGTTATGCCTCTCCACTCACCTCCCTGTGTGTGGAGGTGAAAAGGCACAAGGACTGGGGGGCACTTGTACCTTCCCTGCTCCTGATGGTGCCCCCATTACTGACACTCAAAGAAGGGCATATCAACTGTTTAACGAAAGAGGAACAGGTCTGGAGTTGAAAACTCCCTGCCTGTTAGAGTCTCATAACATGCCCAGAACTGTTCTTCGGGGCCCTGGGAGATAACCTCGAAGTCCCTTGTGATTCAGCAGTGTGCTCCTCTACTGCATCAATCTAGGACATGGTGAGAGAGCCAGGAGGGCAGAACTGCTAGGCCAGACAGGGCTGGCCCTGCGCTATTTAGTTTCTCCAAACACGGACACCAAAGCCAATGATCTTGGGGCTCTAAATGAGGACAGACCGACCTACAAAATGGGGACAGGTGGTTACTACTACTTACTCTGAAGCCCCACATGGGGGATTTTAATAGTGCTCTCCATCTGTCCAACCTCCAGGGTTAATCCCTCCTAATCTATGCCATAATAATTGGGTAATCAGACAGGACACTCCAAGAGGCCCAGGCCATAGCTTTGCTGTTCTTTTTGGCTAGCCTTGCTTTTTTTTTTTTTTTTTAAAGTGTGAAGTACAACTGACCTACAAATTTCCTGCTGGAGCTTCAGTCTTCTGCTAAATAAAAACAGACACTTGTAAGAAGGAAGTACGCTTAGAAAGCATAGCCCTCCTGCTTAGGGGTAATTTGAGTCACTGTTCCCCAAACATACAGGAAAGAGAGCTGCTAGAGGGCAGATCACATGGTCCTAGTCTTTGCTACCAACTAAAAAGAAAGAAAGGTGGGGGGGAGGAACCCTAGTTAGTTTGGCTAATGAGCTCACTAGTGTGAGCCCAGGATAAAACCCAGAGTGAATACATCTGCTGAGATTTCTGTCTTTTGTAAAAAGTAAGCTTGCTAGGATGGAGCAAGAGAAGCACAGATGAAAGACGGGTGAAGCCAGAGCAGGGTCTTAACCCAAAGCCATGAAGAATACCCAGTAGGTGGTTAGGATGCGAGACAGGAGTAAGCCAGGCTATTTGCAGATTAACCCATCCTGGAGGAAAACAGATTCTTTCCCCTTGAGGAGACAAAATAACGAACAAAGTTCTGAGCAATACTGGCTGAGGGTCTGGGGAGGGAACAAAGATCCCACCAGCCTAATGAGCTGGAGGATTGCATATGGAGCCTCACCTGGGCCAGTGTCCTGGTCCTGCCAGCAGCAGGCATCCTCTGTGTTCAGAGCAGCACCCAGCATGCAGTTGGAATGAATGAACTAGATGGAGCCACCCCTCCCAACAACACACACACACACACACACACACACACACACACACACACAAATACACATCCTGGGAGTAACCACAGCCATGTGTTTAATTTAGCCCGTTTCACAGAGGTTCTAAGTTGTATTTACTTTAACCCAGAATATTCTCCTCCAAGGAAAAGGCAAACTGACAATGAGGGCCAGGTTGGAAGTGGAATTCCTGAGCCAGCCTGTAGCGAGCTAACTATTGAGACAAAGCCTTTGGCAAACAGAACAGCTTCATTCATAATGAGGCCGAGGGTGTGGCATAGGAGAGTAAGTCTCAGGTAAGACCTCAGGATAAGGTCATGTGCTGTTTTTAGACTGGGTCATGATCACACGTCATCAATAGGTCATCAACATGACCCACACTTCCGAAGAGTTATCTATAGTCAGGCTTAGTTAGAGTACTTTCCTAGCATGCATGGTGACCTGCAATCAATTTGCAAGATGTCTATAATCTCAGCACTTGGGAGATAGAGGCAGGAGAGTCAGAAGTCTAAGGTTATTCCTAGCTGAATATATATAAAGTTTGAGGCCAGCCTGGGGTACACAAGACTTTTCTCTTTTTTATTTGAGTGACTAAGAGAATAACTAGGTCAGAGTTAGAGAGTTTGCCTAGCATGTGCAAGGCTCTGGGTTTGATCCCCAACTTTGCTAGATAAATAAATGGATCAATGAATAGATAATTAATAATGTATAATGTATGTTAGCTATAGTTACTTAAAAGCTAATGACCATGAGGAGGTGAAGCCAAAAGGTTTATTTGGAAGCTGAGAGCAGGTGGTTTGTTTGGGTTCCCTTGCTTTCGGAAGGTGGTAAAGACTGAACACAGGTTCTGAGGAGCATGGAGAATAAAGGAAAGTAAGCCTTCTAAGCAGATGGAAAATGGGATGGTCTATGAGGGTCTCCTCTCACATGCTTGCTCCTTCCCTGGACTTTGGTATATGACTGAATTCGGGGTTCTTGAGAGTAGGAGTTCTGCCACTGACTGCCAAAGGTGGCAGTAATTCCAGAAGGGTCTCGGGATTGAGATTAGATGTGATGTCAGAGCTGCTTGCTGGAATGGCCGCCTGGACACTGGGGTGGAAGCTGAGGAACCTGAACCTGAGTGGCCTACTCTAGCCATTCAGAGTGTGTGGCTCACGCTTGTTTATCTGCTGAATGGGTTGGACCAAGCCTCTGTGTGATGCTGACTTTGTGTCAGAAGTGGATATACAGTTTTCCTAAGATGAGCCAGAGTACCCCCAAGGACCAAGGGCATAGACCCTGTAGACTTGCATCACCTCTCCACTGTGATGCAGCCTAGTGAAACCGCAGCCCCCTTTCAGCCTGGTCCCAGCTCCCCGCTGTGGGCTGTCCTGACTCTATCAGGACCAGCTGACTTCCTGACTGCAGCAGTCAGTTTGGCTGCCTCCTACCACTGTTGCCCGGAGCCCAAAGGCCTGGCATCCAGTCCACACACCCTCTGCTATCTGACCTCATTTGCTTTGATCTTGGCTTTGCCTTGGTGCTGACAGCTGAAGAGACTCCCATCTCTCCCTGCGTTCTAAGACAGAATCTTTTCTAAGAATGTCTCTGACAAAACAGAGCAGGAGCAAAAGACATTTTGGAGGAGCAGACTGCTAGGAACACGGTGAGGTGTTTTTTAGGCTGTTCCGGCTTAGGAACATGAACAGGAGAACTGCCAGAGCCCTGGTCAGTAGTCCGTTCTTCGATTCTCTCCACTATGTGGGAACTCTGATACCCACTTTCTCCTGGGTAGTCCTGTGGCATCTAATGAGTCTCACATCCTATAGTGACACCCGCTCTTCTTGGCTATCAACATTTTCTCTGTTGTTTACTTGGGCTGCTATGGTGCTAATCTACATTGCTGATACCCCCAGAAAAGACATCCACAACCCAGATACCTGCCGGGGAACCTTTCCATTGGAGTAGCCATGCCCAAGAACAGCAATGCCTGAGTCAAAGGAGTTGATGACTGTTCTGAAAGACGGAAGGAAGGGTGGATGCCGTCACCACTGCAGGCAGTAGTGCTTGCTGTGGGTTGAACTGTATACCTCAAAGATATGGGAAGTCCTGACCGCTGGCACCTGCGAATTGAAACTTATTGCAAAACAGAGTCTTGGCAAATGTAACTAAGCTATGAAGTAAGATGAGACTGTAAGAGGGTAGGATGGACCATGTGTATGGGGTATAGATAGGTGCGTACGTGCATGTGACTGTGGAGGCCAGAGGAGGATGCTGGGTGTTCTCCACCATCAGTTTCTGCCTTATTTCTCGGAGTCAGCATCTCCTGCTGAACTCAGAGCTAGGTTGGCAACTGGCTACCCCTAGGAAAATCCTTCTGGTCTCTGTCCCCACAGCACTGGGATCACAGTCATGACTGACTTTTTACATAGATACGGAGGATTCGAACTCAGGTTCTCACGCTTGTGCAGCAAGTGCCTCTCCCACCGAGCCATCCCACCGCCTCTGAAAGGTAGACCCTTAATACAAATAGCGTTCTTCTGAGAAACGAAGCGCCACAGACAGAGGTACAGGGAATGCCTATGGCAACAGAGGCAGAGATCAGAATGCGATGATTCAAAGCTAAGGGGCAAGGAGGATTTGAGCAATAACCAGGGCCAGGAGATAGGCATGGGACAGTCTCTCCTGGGATCTACAGTCACGACTGGCTCTATGACCACCTCGATCTTGTACTTCTGACTTCTAGAACTACAGGATGACAGATTCCGGGTGTTTTCAAGTCTCTGGGCTTGTGGTAGCTGTTACAGGAGCTCTAGGAAACGGATGGCTGATGGTGGAAATTCCAGACCTGTCAGTCGCTGCCTGGCCTGTGTCCCCAGGGCGCCTACCAGCATTGCAGAGAAGCGCTCGCTCTGCCTGTATTTGCTCATTCAGGCACAGAATCCAGGCACAGAACTGAGAGGACTGGACCCAGGTGGCAACTTGGCCTTGGGCATATGGATACCATTGGTGCTGTCCCTCACAAAGACTTTGGGCTGGAGCTTTGACCCTTGTCCACATGACCACTTCAAGAGCACACCTCGGAGAAGTGTCATAGATAAGAATGGACAAGAGCAAAGGGTGAGCATTTCCAGCTGGCGTGAGGTCCAGACTGGCCAATTGGTCTCCAGGTAACAAGTTCTGGTCCTAACTCAGGAATTATTCCCAAACCTCTTTGGCTAACTACTTTAAAAGCTAGAGAGGATGGGGGTGTTAGTTGAATGTAAAGCCAATGATCTCATCCATCAAAAATGCTGTGACCTGGAGTGTCCCCCAGCAACAGCCACACAGGACCTTGAGGCTACTCCTCAACCAGCCAACCAGTGCTATGCATGCGATGCTCTGTGTGGATCACCGGACAGAGAATTCCACTTGGCAAGCTCGGGACAGGGACAGGGGCTCCGCTGTGTAGAGGACACTCCATACAGGAAATGATGATGCTAGCACTTGAAGGATGTTTTCCTCAATCTTTCATTGTTGTTGTTCTGAGTGTCCTCCTCCAAAGAGAAAGGTCCCAGCCTAATAACAGATACCCCCATTGTCCCAAAAAAGCAAAGCCCACACCAGTTTTCCAGCAAAGTCTACGCTCCTCTTTTTATCCGTTGGCGGAGACCCTGATTGTTCTTGGAGCAGCTTTGTCACTGGACATTTCCCCTCAGCCTCACTGTTTGTCCTCTCCAGCTTTTGCTGTCTAAATCCTCCACAGAGAAGAAAGGGTGAAAGAAGGTACAATAAAAAACTGGGGTGCTTCTGGTAAAATCATTTGACTGTCTCTTGTTTGTCTTTATAAAAAATGCTTCTGTTTTATTAAAATATAAACTCTGTCTCTGCCCCACTTTGTGGAGGTGGTGGGCGGGGATTGATTTGGGGGCCTTGTGGAAACTTGAAAATGCCGTAGCTCTGAGTTGCTTCCTGAGCCTCTTCTAACTTTCACGTTGAGGCAAGGTCTCATTAAGTTTCCCAGGCTTGCAGGCTGTGGTGGCACATGCCAGTTGGATTTGCTGAAGGGGGTGGAGGCACTAGGATCATGATTTCAAGGCCAGCCTGGTCTACAGAGCCAGTTCTCTGTAAACCTGTCTCAAAAACCAAAACAGAAACCAAACAAATAAAAGTATTTGGAGTAGGCGGCCTCTTATCCAGTAAAGAACAGGTATCAAACCCTTCTTCTAGCCTAGTCAGGTCTTCAACTTTCTGTCCTCTTGCCTCAGACTCCCGCGTAGCTGAGTTTACAGGCCTGTACCACCACCACCTGGCTGTTACCTGTCTCTTTCTTAGCTATGAAGAGCAAAGAGCCATTTCAGGTCTGCAGAAATCTTTGTCTCGGTTCAGAACACTGGCCCTTCACACCAGTCTGCCATCCACCAGCCTTAACCATCAAGCCATCTTGCTGTTTTTGCCCTCTGTCCAACCTGTGTGGTCCTTTTGATGAGTGCCTTGTAAACTGCTCTCTCCCCGTTTCTCACACCCATGACAAGGGTCTAGAGGAGGAAGTTGGGAGCTCTCCAGTTGCTCACCTTGCCGACTGCTGCGGGTTAACAGAAGAATTTGAAGAGTCTGCTTCCTTCCTCCACAGGTGGTGGCTTGGCACCAAGGTGCCTTCCTCACACTGAAGGTGGCTTTGTCCGTTTTTCTTTGAGTATCTATGTCCCAAAGGAAGGACAGCAATCCCAGTGTCCTTGGTCAGTTTTCTCTCTGGGGAGTTAAGAATTCTTATGTAGATGAGCTACATCTGGCCTGCTTTGGTAAATGACAGTGCTCTATTGGATCAGCAGGCCACCCACTCCAACTAATTCTTAGGCTCAGAGACCTGTGTATTTTTCAGACTGTTTGTTCTTCCCAACTGTGGTCAGAGCATTTTCAAACAGACACAGTTACTTATATAGTAACCCACATATCTAGCCATCACAGTGTGTGTGTGTGTGTGTGTGTGTGTGTGTGTATGTGTGTGTGAAGGACGGAGAGAGATTTCCAATTGCCTTCCAAAAGCTTTTAAAGAAATAACAAATGACTTTTTCTTTATAGTCCCTCACACCTGGTCTTTTGCAGGGCACCTGGAACTCTACTCCATCATGTCATGTGATCAGTGAGAATTAGGATATCGGGAAACAGGCCAGTGAGATGACTCAGTAGGGAAAGATGCTTGCCACTAAGCCTCCCTACCTGATCCTTGGGACCCACATGGTAGGAGATGAGAACTCCCACAAGTTGTCATCTGACCGCCACACGAATGCTCTGGCATGTGTGCGCCTGCACACACTACACACACATACAAAATAAATATTTGAAATGAAAAGTTTTTTAAAAAGGAATATTGAGAAAAGCCTCTGCAGTCTGTCTGACATCTTGTTCATGGAGAGCCGTGTTAACAGATGAAGAGAGCTGGTGGGGTTCAAGCTCTAAGAGCAGAAAGCTCCCTTGAAACCACTTTGAGTTTCACAAGAGCATCTCCCTGACTCCATCAAAATGAGCTCTTCACTCTGTGGCCTAAATGTGAACCAAGAAAGCTTGCACAGCCAACAGTTGTTAACAACAACACTACAACTGAATCTGCACAATATAACTTGTAGAAAATACATACAAGAGAAGCAGGAAAGACTGGCATTTGTTTAATATGCAAACAGTATACATAATCAAATAATATTTAAGAATGGAGTTATTTAACATTGTAAAACATAATGTTTCTCCAAATTCCTCCCTGTTTTGCTGATGAGCCCTAGATTAGAAAAAGTTACAATATTAGTGGTTACCTTCACAGTCAGAACATAGGAAAGCTCCCAGGCAGGGCTGTTCTCTGGAATGCTCAGAACAGCCTTTGGGACCTTTGACTCCTGTCTGTTTTATCTTGTCCTATAGGGGAAGATGGCAAGTGTGTCCTGGGGTGTTCATAGCCAGGGACAGGGACAGACATACTCCCCATTCCCCTAAATTGAAGAGGAAGGCAGAGCCCAGGCCTCCAAGGCCCACCTGTAGAGAGACCAAACCTTTCTAAGCTAAATTCTAACTCTGCTCAGTCTATTGTGATCAATTGTAGTCTGAACAGTGACTTCTGTGACTTAAGCATCATGTCACTGGAGTGTTGGATAAAAGCTGGATGGTTTCCCAATGGCTCAGTGCGCCTCCAACCCAGGAAACTCTTGAACCTTCATTGCGGAGAGCTGCTAATGGGTATTTGACTGACGGCCGGTTGCTTCTGTAACAGGGATCAGATCCACGTGATCAGAATGCAGCATCAACCTGAAGACCACACTCAGCACCAGACGGGACATAGGCGTGGACTCATTGGCATGGAGATCCTGGGCTTAGTGTCCTCAAGTTAAGACCTATGTGAAGGACCGAGGAGAGAGACAGGAGGCTGCGGTGAAGCCCGTCATAGATGATCAAGGAAAAGCCATGGTTCTTTGTGGGCAAGGGGGAGTATGTACAGATGTGTGAAATTGGTCTCCTAGGAAAAGCTACGTTATAGGAGGAACCTGAGGCGGAGAGTTGGCCCACTGGGATCCGAAGCCCATAATTGCGAGTTTCTTTTCTTTTCTTTTTTTTTTTTCCTTTCAGCTTGAGACTGTGATGGAGAATCTTGCCACACAAAAACCTCTGTCGGCGCCCAAGGTTTTATATAAGCCCTTGGCAGGAGGGGGAGATGGTCCGGTCTGTGCGCTCCAGCCGCCGCAGTCGCAACAGCCAAGGCGCAGCAGCGAGAGCCGCTCAGGTTGATTTAGAACGCGGGTGACAGTGGCCTGGCGCGAGCCTACGGCTGACGACAGCGGCTGAGCCCGCTCGGTTTCCATGGCGACGGGCAGGAGCCGCGGCGGCGGCGGCGGCGGCGGCGGCGGCGGCGCGGCTGTCAGCGAGCGCGGCGGCGCGCGCGCGGGGGTCTGCAGGAGGCAGGAGCAGGCCGGGGCCCTCGCCGCAGACATGGACTCGCATTGTGAGTGCGCCGCGGAGACGCCCGCCGCAGAGCCGCCGTCGGGGAAGATCAATAAGGCTGCGTTCAAGTTGTTCAAGAAGAGAAAATCGGGGGGTACCATGCCCAGCATTTTTGGGGTCAAAAACAAAGGGGACGGGAAGAACGCGGGGCCGGCGGGGATGGTGAGAAGCCAGACCCACGACGGACTAGCCGAGGTGCTGGTGCTGGAGGGCGGCAAGAAGGAGGAGCCGCCCGGCGGGGGCGATCGCGGCGGGGCCCGGCCGAACCCTGGGCCCCCCAAAGCCGCCGGGCCTGGCCTGGGCTCCCTGGCCAGCAGCTCGGTGGCCAAGTCCCACAGCTTCTTCTCCCTGCTGAAAAAGAACGGGCGATCGGAGATCGGCAAGGGGGACCCTGCCGAGGCGAGCAAGGCTGGCGGCAAACAAAAGAGGGGGCTGAAAGGGATCTTCAGCAGCATGCGCTGGCACCGGAGGGACAAGCGCGGCAAGGAGGAGGAGGAGGAGAAGGCGGCGCGCGCGGCGGGCCCCGGCAGCCTGGTCCTGCCCGGCTCGCTCACCGCCAGCCTGGAGTGCGTCAAGGAGGAGCCGCCCCGAGCCGCGCGCCGCCCGGGAAGCCCGGGCCAGGACGCCCCGCGACACGCAGCAGGTGAGCCCGCAGGGGGAGAGCAGGCGCCCGCGTCCGCCGAGCGCGCCCCGGCGCGGACCCGCCTCGAGGCCTCGAGCCCCGCCGGCCCTGGCGACCAAAGCGCCCGGGGAGAGGACGCCGAGGGGCAGCGGCGCGCGGACAAGCCCGGGGCAGCCCTCGAGTCGGGAGCCGGTGAGGTCCAGGCGGCCGAGGATGCGTCCAGGACAGGTGACGTTCCGATAAAGACCGTCCCCCTTGTCGACTCCGAAGGTGGCAGCGGCCGGGCGTCTGCCGTCCCTGACCCTTCCTCTGTTGATCCACCCTCTGACCCGTCGGCAGATCGTATTTGTTTGATGTTTTCTGACGTGACTTCACTGAAAAGCTTTGACTCTCTTACAGGCTGTGGAGATATTATTGCAGACCCAGAAGAAGAGGCAGGCCCCAGCTGTGACAAGCATGCCCCCGGGCCAGGCAAGCCAGTTCTCTCTAAAAAGAACCCCAGCGTGGTGGCCTACCAAGGAGGCGGGGAGGAGATGGCCAGCCCGGATGAGGTGGACGACACCTCTCTCCCAGAATTCTGGGACATGTTGTCCCAGACTGAGGATCAAGGACAAGGGCCCCAAGAGGGTGCGGAGAAGGCGGCCACTGCTTCGGACACCAAGCTGGCCCCTGAGGCCTCCGGTGAGGCCCGATGTGGGGAAGTGGCCAAGGATGTGTCCTCCGTCAAGCGCAGGAGGCTCCACAGGATCCCCATTGAGCCCCAGCAGAAGGAGGAGCCCAAGCACCCGATGAAGGAGCAGCAAGAAGGCGTCCCTAACAGCGACGAGGGCTACTGGGACTCCACCACTCCTGGCCCAGAAGAAGACAGCGCCAGCAGTAGCAAGAAGGCGGTCATCCCTAGGGATAGCGACAGTGGCGATGCTCTCTACGATCTCTACGCTGAACCCGATGGAAGTCCAGCCTCCCTTCCTGCCACGGAGGACCCACCCTGTGTGTCCAGGCTAAAGCCGGTGTCTCCGGGCACCATCACCTGTCCACTGAGAACACCAGGCAGCTTGCTGAAGGACTCTAAAATCCCTATTAGTATCAAGCACCTCTCCAACCTTCCGTCCAGTCATCCTGTGGTGCACCAGCAACCAGCCAGGAATGAGAAGCCCAGAACAAAAATCCCTGTTTCCAAAGTGCTGGTCCGCAGGGTCAGCAGCCGGGGCTTGACTGGGACCACCCTCAGGGCAGCAGCGTGCCATGACAGTGCCAAAAAGTTGTGAGGTCCCCAAGGCCGAGGAGGATGGATGGGCCGCGTGTTAAGGAATACAACTTTCCCCCGGGAACCGCTGAAGGAAGTTTGCTTCCCCCAAAGCAAATAATTTAGGACCCACCCTTCTCCATTCAGCCTCTTAGAAGTCTTTGTTGAAGATAGGAGCAGGACACCCAGGAAGTGGGATGTGACACCTGGAGTTCAGATAAGTTCCCGAGAATTCTTTTCTAGCACTTTTCCTTTTTCTTTTAAGCTTTTAAAGATCAGTTCTCTCCCCTACCTTTTTTTTTTTTTTCTTTTATTCATGGATCACTCAGAAGTCACCTTTCCTTGCCTTTGCAGAAAATAAGATTTAACCAAATCTAACAAAAAAAAAAAAAATCACACCAGGATATCAGGCTGTTCTAGAGTGAAGAGGGCCTTAAGGAATCACTAAACAACAGGACTCTTGCCTCTCTTTCCAGGAAAAAAGAAAGACCCTTTTGCTTTATCACTGTATGGAAAACACCTGCAAAGCTCCAAGATCCATATAGTTATGTGATGAGAAGAGGGGACTTCTGATTGGCAGAAAACCCCCCAACTTCCAGTTGCCAGATATGCAAATAGGTAAAGATCCGTCTCTATGAAAACAGAGAGGGTTTAGTTTGGCTGGTTCAGATCGTTTGTCTAGGAGAAATAAAAGGCTCATGAGTAGTTTATGTGGTTTTTGTTGTTGTTGTGTTTGGGTTTTTTTTTTTTTGGTGTATTTTTTGGCTACACCCCTCCTCGGTTGAAAAATCAGGATCAGAGAAAGATCGCACTAAAAGCAATCACACAGTATTTTGATGTTTGTAAACTTCAACCTTCTTATGTGTAGATAATGCATATTTTACAGTTTGTCTCATGGTTAACATTTTACAGGCTGTCATTGATACAGAATTTAAGGTCTGGTCTTATAGCTAGATATGATGGCAATCCATTGAGGTTCCTTATACCTACTGTAGCCTGGGACAGTTCTGGTTTTGATTTATAAGGATTTTTTACATATATATATACATACATACATACATACAGATGCATGTATATATGTATATATATATGCATGCATATACACAGAATTGATACCTTGAATGATGGTTTTGGTTTTGGCTGCCCTTGGTTAAGAGTCTGTTTCTCAGCCCAAACCAGAGATTTTTTTACCTTGTTTATAAAAATTTCAATCCAACCATTTCCTCAAAGATAGGAAGTCCAAAATGATCATACCATGAAATAATAGAAAAATACAAGATAAAAATATTCATTTGACTTTTGCTATATAAACCTATGCCTGAGACAGATGTGTTCTCCATATGACACTGCCAAACCTAAGTATGTAAACATTCTACTAAATTACCTTTGGGAAGTGGTTTGATTTGATATGTGCTTTCTAATATTTCAGCTGAAACTTCGATGCCTTGGCAGTTTGAATGATACAGTGAAGGGGTTCCTAGAAGGCTATTAGTGTCTGCTGATTAAATTGATATCCTTCTGGAGATGCACGTCAGTGCATTTAATTCAAAGGGCCAATCGTCTACCAGAGGTGCTGCGGCACATCAGGAAGCTAGCACATATCCCAGTGAACCTGCATGTGTGTGAATGATATGAGCACAGTGTAATTTGAGTTCTCGAGAGATAACTAAGAAATGCTCTGCTATTTTGTGTTTGAAGATTTTAGTTATATTTTGTAAAATAAAAAAAGAAGCTAAATATATGAAAATTTATTTTAATAGTATGAAGGAAGCAAAAATAAGTGGGCATCAAGGAAAACTTGATAAGGCATAAGAGGAGTCTGTTCCCATTTTCAATGTGTAGCAATTCTCTTAGAAGAGGGAGCAGAGGTCTGCTGCATTCCTTAGTCAGATTACTGACGTTTACTGTTTTGTCTCAGGTCCTTAATGTTATCTCAAAGCAATGCTTTAATTTTTAATTTCCTTGTGTCTGTAGATGAGACCCTCCATGCACTCACCACCCTAAGCATTTTGGACTCACTATCAGAAATCATACAAGCATCTCATACCTGCTCAGGAATTCATCTGAATTCAAACTAACAGACAAAAGACATCTCAGAAGAATTGAGATGTGACAGTATTTTAAAAATTATTTCTATTTTGAGAAAAGACTTTAAATTTGATTAATAGTGAGAGGAGCATTTAGACCCCCCCCAAAATAACATTTGTCTCCCCCTAGAACTGAATTTTAGTTTTAGTAGGACAACAAAGAACTTTTTTTCTTGTGCTTTTCCCTGCAAAGATTATATTCACCTTTGCACAACTCCATGACTGGGTTTTGTTTGTTCTTGCTCAGCTGCGTGGGAATGGCAGCTTATGAAGACTGGGCTCAGACACTGTCAGAATAATGGTAGCTGGTTGCTGAAGCACCAGGACCCACTCTTTCAAGCGTTCCTAGCTTGGGTGCTTATTGCTACATTCACACAGCCATCCTCTCTTTGTAAGTGAAGGAAAATCTTAGCAGGATTTACCTTAATTTCCCTGGCAATTAACCAGTTACAAAAGACTTAAAATGTTCTATTTATGAAACTCTCTTCACCACACCTTTTTTTCCCTTGATTTTTCTTTTTACTTTGCACATTTAAGAACAGCACCATGCTAGTTAAGTAAAGTTTAAAAAAAAAAATTACTTGGCAGTGAATTAAACGTCCTTAGTTGCTAGCAGGTGGGTCAGCCTTCTTCAATCACAGAAAAGGAATCAGAGTTGCTTTCTTGTGCCAAGGTTACTTTGTCTTATCTGTGAATGCAAAGAATTTCTAGATTTACACACAACTCTTTATGAATGTATCTAATGGCCTCATGAGGATTGGTCAGCCCCTTTGCTGATTTTTTTTTTTTTTGAGAAAGACCAGCAAATGATGCTTTCTTGGTATGTACTGTTCTAAGGTCCACTGGGTTGGCACCCTTTGGACAAAGAACTGCCCCAAATGAGAAGGCAAAAAGCCAAACCAATTGCCGGGAGGGAATTTGTCAGTTTAACGGCTGTGCACAAAGCCTGTCTTTAATATCTACAACACACACACACACACACACACACACACACACACACACTACTTGAAGCCAATTTAGTCCTGCCTTGGCTCTGCTGGTAGTGGAGGCTCTTATTCTATTCCATCATGAAATGGGAGACGTGTTTCATTTACTAGAGCATTTCAAATAATCACAAGAGGAAATTTTTATTCTTTCAGTTAATAGCAACGGAATACAGATCATCAGGACTTCTTTGAGATGCATTTTGCACAAAAGTAATCTGCCTACGAACATGCAGACACACATTCCATGTTTAATCTGCCAGACGATGTCTTGTCCAACTTAAAGGGCTTACTTAGTCATATCAGTTATTTTTTATTCGATGAAATAATATGCAAAGAGCCCTTTGCTGACTCAGTTGCCAAGGTCAAAAGGCCATATCAGGTGTTAAGATTTCTTTGACCAAACTTTCTCCTTGTTTCCGTCTGCCTGATCTGTTTGGGGAAGCTCTTCACTGAGAGCATCCTCTGAAGAGGTTGGCTCAGGTTTCTTTATCTCTATCCTTTGTTTGCAACATAGTTGCTTACTCCTATGGGTTAGTGAAAATACGGCACTTCCTGTGTTGTTGGCCTTCTATTGTTGGCCCATGTTAACATGTTTTGCTCCTTCCTTGTTTTCAGTCATTGTAAATGTCTGCCTTGCATTGGAAATGTGGGGACTTGGTGCACTGTGCTTGGCCTCTTCTGAGACACCTTTTTTTGTTTGTTAGCTTGTTTGTTTTGAGACAGAGTTTCTCTGTTGTAACTCTGGCTGTCCTGGAACTCACTCTGTAGACCAGGCTGGCCTCGAACTCACAGAGATCCATCTGCCTCTGCCTCCTGAGATCTGGGATTAAAGGCATATGCCATCACCCGCCTGGCAAGAGACATCTTTTTAAACAGTCACCTATACTCTGCTTCCCTCGTGAGTGCTAAAGAATTAGCTCAAAAAAAATTTCCAGTTTGCTCTCTTTGTCACCAGGATGGCCAATTGGAAAGCTCCTCATAAGAGAACCCACATACCTCAGCTAACCTTGTTTGCTTCTTCCCTTTCTCGGCCCACTAAGAAACGACTCCGATATTTGTGTAAAATCAGCCTTAGAAATTTTTGACTGACTACACAAAAAATATTTATGAACCAGTGTGTGATGAACAAGGTCTTAGCAGAGTATACTTTAGATGCCGTGTGGCAGAAAGAGGCCACTCAGGAGCTCCTCCGGGTGCTTGGAGGGGAAAGCACAGCTCCTCTCAGAGTGGTCATAGATTCTGTCACCTGGCCCTGCTCTCAAGACTGCCTTGGCTTCTCTGGGCCTTGCACTGTGGGGATGGCTCACAGGAAATAGTTTGTCACCACAACAGCCACTCAGAAAGGAAGTGATTGCTCCACCTGCAGACAGACTGAAGCCTTCAAAGGGTGATTTGGAATTGAATTAAGGAGAGGAGTTCTTTCTTGAGCTGAAACAGGGAAGAGTCAAATGTCAGGAAGCCTCCAGCTGACAGGCAGTGGCTTTTCTCTATTGACATGAATGCAGTGCAGCACGTATGTCCGGGACATGTAACCGTATCTAATACTTAACTTAAAAGGGTCTAGTTGGGGGCTTACATGTTGCTGTGCTGGTTTTGGGTTTTCTCAGTATTCATTCACACTCTCCTGTGACCCATCTCTCCTTTGTGTGTTTTGCATTTGTACGCGTTGCTTATAGTTTGTATGGTGGAGAAGAATGGGATAAGTCAAGCCACACAAATGCCTCTAAAACTTCTGACAGTGCCCAGCACGGGCTCAACTCTTCTGTGTGCCAGGGCTGCTAGGAGCACTACTGAGAGTTACCCAACCTCTGAACAGCCATATGAGGTGACATTGTCTCCCTGATAGGATTTTAATTCAGACTTTTTTTGTTCCTTCTGACCCTTTCATTGCAGACTAACTCTCTCTCCATGTCTTCCTCTTTCCCTAGTCTCTGGAGCAGGGCTGTATCTGTTTAGTGTCCTGTAGTAATACAAGATCTGCAGAAGCCAGTGACCTCGCCTCACTTCTGACAGGAAAAGCCTACTGTGCCCAAGCTGATGAAATTAGCTTTGTGTCCTTAGATGTTGGTGCTTCAGCAGCACACAAGGAAACCTGCAGCCCCCTGTTCCTCTGTGGTCCGTAGGCAAACAATTGGCTTCCTTCTCTTTGGAGCATGGTCTCCTTCCAAGGATTAGCAAGGGAAGTATAACAGAAGTCTCCTCTGTTGTCATGGTAACACTTATTCCCTGATAGGATTTTGGCTATTCCAGGCACACTTCACTTGTTTTCCTACCTTAAGCTTCGACTAGCCTTGTTCTGAGTATTCTGTGTTGTTTTCATTGTAGTAAGAGCATTCAGCATGAAGCCTTCCCTCTTCAGTTTCTACACGTACAATACTGTACGTGTAACAATAGGCATAGTGCTTATCGCAGACCTCTAGAACTTATGCATCCTGGAGTAATGGACATTTTCTTGTTCACTGACCAGCAACTCCTCATGCCCCTTTTTCAGTCCCCGACAACCACCATTCTATACTCTGATTTTAGGAGCTGAACTGTTTCAGATACCCCAGAGCAGTGGGATCTGGTCCATTTTGCGCTTTTGTGACTTGCTTATTTCACTGAGCATAGCATCCCGTCCCCATATGTCCGTCTTGTTACATATATTCAGGAATTCTCCTTTTCTGGGTGCTGATTCCACTGTGCTGCACGTACACGTCATTTTATTTGTCCAATCGCCTGTCGACAGACATAATAGTGTATCATGGCTACTGTGACTAACGCCCCAGTGCACGTGAGGATGGAAATTTTTTTTTTTTCAAGATCCTGACCTCAAGCCTTTCAGATAAATGCTCCAAAGTAGAATCACTGGGCCATACACTAGCTGTGCTTTTAAGTCTTCGAGGACCTTTCATACTGCTTCTCTCAGCAGATGCACCATCTTCCATATCAAGTACACAAGGGCCCAGTTTCTCCACCGACAACCAGTTGTCAGTTGTGTACTTAAAGGGGAGCAGCTGCGTTATCCTTTGCCCTGGTTCAACTCTGAATTCCAGACAAAACCCGTCACAAACTGTTCATCCCGTATTTCCTTAGTAGCCATGGAGTCTTGATCTACATTTTCCAATTCATTGATACACTCAACTGATATACCCTGAGCACCTCCCATCATTTCATGGTTCATTCTGCTAACTTCCGTAGGCTGTGTTTCCTGAAGTATTGGGAATGATGCTCCCTGCTTTGTTCTACACCATTCTTTTGCTAGTACACGAGAACCATGTAAGGTTGGTTTGGGGCTCCATTTTCCAGAGGAAGATTCTTGAGAAGGTTGAAGGTCATTGAGGCCTAAGTCACACTCTGAGTACCCAGGCAGCATTTGAACCCGCCTCCACAGCTCAGGCTTTAATAAGAGATCTTTCTTCAGCAATCACTCATCTTTGGAATTATTCATTTTAAGAGAGAAACTGAAATTCTCAGCTGTAAGGATCAAACTTCATTTTTATGGTGGTGGATGTCATTTCAATGATTATTTCAATTAAAACTGAACTTGGTTTTTAAATAGCCATCAATGGCCTTCATAAAAATCTACATTACAAGTGTAAAAGATTGATTCAGGGACAAGCAAGCTTTTTCCTATCTAGGCCAGTTAAAATTTGGGCTCATAGCCCCCAGTTATTTAGATTGTACTTATGGACTATAGAATTTTATCTCTGTTTTGCCAATAATATAGCCAGAAAAGCAATTTCAGTGGAGAATCCATTAGGCCCAGACCTTGTTTCCTTTTGAGATACCTTTCTCAGTATTTAGGGAAAATCAGCTTGAAATTGTATCAATATCACAACGAACAAGATTATTTTTCTCGTATACACACTACCTACCTTTGGCTAACTTTCCCCGGCCTCAGTGCACTGAGACACAGTGAGGGAATCAATGCTGGCCCTTACTCTATTAATTGTAAGCTGGGAGGAGTCGGGAGGGGTACTTAATAATTAACTTTCTGCTCTATATGAGGATACACATCTCTAATTCAGCCTTAGTTCCTGGTTCTTTGAGATGCATTCAACTTTCTCAAATTCTTCAAATCCTGGTCATTTAACAAACTAAAGTAGAAATATTAGAACGTACGTGGCCCAACAGCTCAGGGGCTTGGAGGGTGAACACAGCGTTACCATGTGTACAGTTCTGTCACCTGCAACACTGCCTCCGTAGGCAGGAGGGAATTAACAAACGCAATTAACTGCCTGATAAAGAACTACTGAACATGTTCATTGCTTCCAGGATAAACTTAGTGGAGCCGGTCTGATTGACAGTGGTGTTTATGAAGGGTATCAGGGAAAACGGCTCTGACGTCATAGCCCTGTGGTTTGTCATCAGCAACCCACCACGGCCCTGGTCAACTCCAGGTCTCCCTGCAGCATCAGTGTAATGTAAGGAAGTGCAGGCTGTTCAGCAGCAGTGACTAAGGAAACCCAGGCAGGAGCTTCACTCCTCTAGAAGCCTTCCTGAGAGCCACCGAAGACAGGGCTTGGCTGCATCATTTTTATGC